>WACJ01000042.1:0-1200000 GCA_008973525.1 Stenopsyche tienmushanensis
CTTTGCTCATAAAAAATAAATTATTATCATTTGACTGGGATATTTTACCTCATCCTCCATACTCTGCTGACATTGCCCCTTCAGATTATTATTTATTTCTTTCATTGAAAAATTCTTTACGTGGTAAAGATTTTAATTCAAAAAATGATAAAATATTGATCAAGGTAAATAAAAATTTACCTTGATCAATATTTTGCCAACAAACCTGGGAATTTTTGGCAAGAAGGCATTATGAGGTAATAGAACAGAATGGATTATATATTATTCAATACATTTTGATGTAATACAAATTATTGTTTATTTTTTTCTTAATATGAAAACAAAAGAAACTTATGGGACACCCTAATATAAAAATGAATTGGGTTTTGTTCGTTCGAAATGCGCTGTCATACCGTTCATCGAATTGCAATAAAACTTCGTACACTTATTGTTAAAGATTCCGCGAGTAACATAAGCATAGTCAAATATATAAAAACTAATGTTTGTTTGTTCGTATTTAATGCGCTGCCATACCGTTCATTCGATTGCAATAAAACTTTGCCAACTTATTGTTTGTACTTTTTAAAATAATATAGGTATACTACAATCAACTTACAGTAGATCTTATGTATAAAAATCATTGTTTGTTCATATTTATAATAAAACCAACAAACGATATTTTTAGAATTATCACTTCTGTGGCGGCAACGCGCTGGGTATCGGCTATAACATATATATACAAGATGTTTTGCACATGAGCAAAAGTTTTTTGGGGATTAGAAGGGGTTTTTGCTACGTTTAAATACTCAATATTTTACCTTTAAATCGTCATATAAATCATTCAATAAGTAATTAAATTTGAATATGTACCAGTTTGTTAGGTTGGGTTAAGAACTCTGACACTGGGTTAAGGACATAAGGCCTATATTTGAAACGTAGCAAATGACCCTCCCTAAGCCCCAAAAAAATGTTATCAGTCCATATGCAATACATCCTGTATATAAATTGTAATGTAATATATATTTATTAGCTGTGAGAGCGATGTGACGCATGGCGTCATTGGATGCACTGATAAGAACCAGCGCCGTATTTTTAGTAGTAGAACTATCACTTGTTGTATTTATATATTATACAATTAAAATTTCAAACATGCTGTTGCAGAATACAATGTCTAGAATAAAAAAAAAACTTTAAAATGATTTATGAAGATAGCAATACAAAATATATTGACACTATCAATCTCATAAATTAGTATAATTTTATATAAAAAATTGATTAGCATTACATAGCTATTAATATTAACAAGGAAATAGAGATTTGTATGTCATTATGCAAATTTAGTCTTAAAAAAAACATTTTGTTGTATTTGAAAAAAAAAATGTATAACATTAGCAAGTGGTAATTTGCACGGAATTTAATACATTAATATCAAATATTGAAGCGAATGATTTATTTCATTGTTTTAATACTGTTTTTAACAATTGGCCATTGGAATTTGGCCTTCTGCATATATCAAAAGAAATAGAATATAAGCTGTGAGAAATTGCTTTTTGCGGTTAGCTTGTATCGAGACACGGTTCAAGAAACACATCCTTACTATAATTATAAAAGAGTTGTGAATTTAATTCTTTCGTTTTTAGCTTATTTTCGACACTGTTTATACAAATTGAATCGATGAAACAAACAGATTTTTTCTGCTTTAGTCTTAGTTGGCCAACTTTCAAACAAGATACAAGCGACCTCCTCTTTACTGTCACAGTGGAAATTTTCATACTAAAGACATTTAGCTGAAAGTTCAAGTCATTCAATTATAGTTTTGGTTTTATTGTTGGCCAAAAATTTTGCTCGAGTTAGAGGAGTGATGCATTTTGCCATGAAAACCAATGCATTTTGCCAAATGAAACACAAGTTCTAGCTCCTAAGAAAAGTTTTCACCTGCATTTGATGAGATGTTCTTCATTTTTAAAACTATGTATATATATTAAAACTATATTAATAATTGCAATCAAATGTATTGGGACTTTCTGTTCTGGGTTCATCTTGTACTATTTTTGGTCGCTGTCATTTCCTTACGACAAAATTTAATTTACTATTCCCACGTTAATTCAATTATACATGTCAAGCGTGTATTGCAAATTAATGCCCCCCTACACCCTAGAGTTACTCAAATGTCGTTGTGTGTAGATTTGTATGTACAGGAAGTGGCAGGGAAACTACCTTATGTTATATCAGTTTAATTATTTTTTAATATTCCATGTTAAATAAAGCCACCCCACCCAAAAATCATTCTCGCACATTGAGTGCAGATATTAGTGAATCGGAGATAGATACGGGTATCATGCATCTCATCATATATTTGTACATCAATTGGCAAAGTCGTGATGTAAAGGAACCCCTACACATTTAAATATTCTCATATTTATCGCAGAGTACAAAATAGAGAGTCATCTCATTGAAAACCATTAGGTATGGGATCTTCTTAGATCGTTGAGGTCATCTTGGAATCATAATAAATAGTAGAAAGTCACATAAATCAATTATATACTTAAAAATCAGCGTGGTAACAAAATTGGTTCTATTTAAAACGACTATTGTGTGTTATCAACAGTGTTAAGGCTCATTTATAAATATACAAGCTTCACTCACGTTGCGCGGTCCTGAAAGAAAAGTGGATTTATGTGGACGATAAATGGTGGATATAAAAATGTAGTATTTATGTTTAGCACAATTCTAAATAAACTCACTAATCAAAGGGTTAAACTGATATCTCCTGTTTGTGGTATTTATTTTTAAAATAAGGTAGTTTCACTGCCGCATCCTGTATATTTGAATGGGATTAAATTTTCTACAACACTATTGATTCGCATATGCCTAAAACGCTTTTTTTACATTCAGAATGAAAAAGGAACATAGGCAGGGCACAGACATGGTCGCAATAAATTTTCTCGCACCATTTGCAGAAAAAAGAACACGGACGGATCCCCATAAAACAAGTGCGGCGAAATGAGCTTTTTTCCTCGTCCGCACTAAGTGCGTTAAGACAAATGTTTGGACAGTTCGAAATTGGTCACGACCGTTTTTCCGGCGGGGGGGGGGCGTCGACTTTGAAAGGAAAACAAACGACGCCACCACCCCTCCTTCGAAAGGGGGAGTTGATTTTTTTGCATTTCTGCAAACGCCAGTACAAATTTCATCGGCGCCCGGGGCGCACGTCGTTAAATTGCAAAAAGTGAGTGCCGCTCAGATTGATGACCGCCGGTCTGCGGTATAAATCTCGCAGGAACTAGCGACTCTATTTAACTTTATTGCTTATTTTAACTTTGCGGGACAATGCGGCCGTATTAAACAGGGTGTTTGCAAAGACCGGGTCTCTAAATTATAGGGTGTACATTGGCGTCCTTTAAAAAGCGCCGGAACGGCCCTGTAAAGGGTTTTTCCGATGAACTGAAAACGATAAATCGTCTTTAGAACATCAAGTGCGGAGTTTTAAAGACTTCATTTTCAAGCCAATTTTTGCTGTGAGTACGTAACCTCAAATGCAAAATCATGCACTTTTACACACACAGTTATTCAGGATAAACCAAACCAAATGTTGCTATTAAAAATGAAACGAGCAGCAACTTTTGAACAATTAAAAATATGATAAAAGCTATTTGGGGCACATATTATCGCTTCTAGGAAGAGTGCATCTTCCCGCGGCCAAGACTGTTGGTTGACTCTTTTTTTCTTCTCGTATCTATAAAGATTAATATAGGCTTGCTCTGGGGTGTTTTATACTCCATGCTATAATATTTTCACCGTTTTGGATTTATTCATCCAATCCAATTGTTGGTCCAGTGGTAATGTACAAGAGGTTTTTTTTATTATTATTCACACCTAGGCTGATACAAGTATATGGTCAAACCGTAGTGACATGTTATGGGAGAGGACGGATACTAAAAATAGTATCCATTTAAGGCGCATTTGGCTCCGAGACTATGGCAGAAGGCCTTGAATGCAGAAAAGGCACCGGGGCTGGCCACCAAGTTCCTGTGGCCAAGAGGTCCAGAAAAAGGACCTCTGATACGGCACAGAAGCGCCTCTCTCTCTCGGCTGAGATGCTCTAACACGACCACAGAACGTGATCCGCGTTCATGAAAGGACTGTATGTGCGGGGAGCACACACAGTCTGAACTATCTTTTAGTTTCATTTTTGCCAAGTATGCCGCAAAAAGTCCAGTGATCAGGGTCCACCCATTTTAGCTTGAGGCGAGATGAGACTGAGCCAAATATATTCCGCATGTAGCCACCGTGAGGCGACTCAGACCAACTGCGTTCCCAATCGGCAATTACCGTGTTTCTAGGCCACCTTTTGATGACAATAGGATCCGTGATAATTCCATCTGCTTCCTCATCTGATAGAGTGGAGTTACCAACTTTAATTATTCTACGTACTTTTCTAAGGTGCTTCGCTGCTTTTATTTGTGCTTTTATGACTAGTGGCATGATTCCTACAAGGACAGGGAGGCTGTCTGCAGCAGTTGTTCTACACACTCCAGTGATTCTTACTAGTGGCAATGTTTAGGCTTGTCTCGTCCAAGTCTGTCCACCCACGCTCCTGCTCTGTATGTGGCAATACTCTTGTAGATGGCATCATAGGCAATCCTGAGGTGTCTGCCCCCAAGACCACAATCAGCGCCCGCCAGTCTGTACATTTAGTTACAATCTCCCCTAGCAGCATGGTTCCTACGATGCGAACCAACGCCAGGGCATGTAATGCGTGGTGCGGATACGCATTGAGTGTCATGACACAGAAAGAGGATGCCGAGCGACTAAGACGTCGGCCTCCGGCGGCGTCCTCCTCCTAACCCTGAAGAGCAGGACACCCAATACAAGGAGATGCACGCTGAATAGTGTGCATACATAGAAGGAGCCCAAGAGGGACACACGGCCGTCACTACCAGGTAATACTTAACGGTAGCCGGGGTGACAGCAGAGACTTGTCCCCTCCGAAGAACATACTGGAGGGACAGAGTAGGCCAGAGGGAGGAGTTTAGTGGGTAAAAATCTACACACTACCCGCAAGGGTGTTTTGTACTTGCTAAAGCCCACTCGTAGAATTCCACGGGTGCGAAGATTCCTCGCCCACAGGAAAAAAAAGTCTGTACATTTTGCCAAAAGCCTTGGCCGCTTTGTCGGTTGCAATTTTAATGTTTTCTCTGAACCTGCATCCCACAGAGATGGTTATAATAAGTTTTTTAGTCTCACTCAATGTCCAAAGTATTCTTAAGGCTGTATTTGTTCTTTCCTCCAGTTCTGATTTTGAATCCCCGCATGTTGTGAGAGTTAGGTCATCGGCATATGCTGTTAGTAAGCAATCCTGCGGGAGTACCAGATCAAGGGCATCGTCAAACAGGATAATCTAGAACATGGGTCCCAGAACAGAACCGTGTGAACATCCCATCGTCAGAGAGCGAGTGATAAGCTCACTTACAGCCAGTGCCTGGTGTTTGGTGGTTGATTCTGTGGTGGGAGTTGTAAGAGTCGTCAGATAGCCTTGATTGCGGGAAGACGTCCTTTCCGCGGTCATATCTCTCTTCTTCATTATTTCTATTTGGCACCCGTTCACCTTTATTCCAATGTTCGACTACATAATGACTCAAAAGAAGAATGTACCCGCATGCGAAGGTGGCCGTCTTATAGAGCACCTGAAAGCGTGGAATAATTTAGGAACTTTGCCCCACGAGCGCCCTTGCTCCACCACGTAAGATTTGGTGTCAGAAGTGGGATCACTTGATGGGATTGAATCACGGGATTCTAAAATTTATCATACATTATTATAACACATCTTTTGCGGGAAATATGGATCTCAGTCTTCAGCTGTATGCAAGAGATTGCAATATCAATATTTGGATGATATCTATGAGTACCCATGTAATATATCAGAAATGGAAATATAATACTATATCTATTTATCTATTCGAACGCCATCCAGCAAATTCAATCTGATTTATGCGACAAAGTCATCGAAAATTAGACTTCCCGAATACGCACTTCCAAGCAAATTTATGGTATATATTTGAATAATATTATATTTTATATTTATTGCCATAAAATATTCTTTTAAATAAAATAAAATTTAAGGAGATATCTTATATGTAAGTTGTTTTATATTCATTTAAAAATTGAGCGTTCTTATTGAAATATCTTCATATACTAATTTGGTGTAGCTTAAGTAAATTTCTTATGGTATACCTTGGTTTTATTGATTCAAAAAAGTAAAAACGTCGATTAATCATTTGATCTGCGGTTGTATTATGCTACGGGGCTCAACCTCAGTCGATTTTCATCCATTGTTAAAATAACTTATTGACCTTCCCTCAAACATTAAATTGTGGAGCGCCTACTTGTATGACTTCCAAACATCCCCCGACCACAATTCGCTCCCTCTGCTCCAATTTCGATCCTCAAATATTTTAAGAGCGATTTGGACAGCTTCGCTCTAAATTATATGTGAACGTGCGAGAATGATAGACGTCCTTACAAAACTAGCACCATGTTGAGCGTTAAGAGCTGCCAACTTCAGGCGCTCCTCTTTCGCCACTCAAAAGCCTAACGAGATGACTTGCAATAAAAGGATGACATTGAAGAATACCAGAACGTACCCAAATTTTGCACATTTTTCAATGAGGCCACACAGAAAGAGCAGACGGCGGCTTTTGCTCCGGGATACAAGATAAAATATGCCCATCCATTTTATACGCCGTTCAAACTCTTTTTTTTATTTTCTTGCCAAATTCCAAAAATAAATTCAATATTCGCACATTTGATCCTGTGTAAATTCTAGCCGGTAACTAAAGCGTACAATTTGGCGTAACATGGGTCGGAGTGGCCATGAGAAGGACTCACGGCTTAATACAGACGTTGTTCATATATTAGAAAGGTAATATATTAAATGGATTTGCAACAATATAAGATAGTAAATTCTAGGCATTATTATATTAATTTGAAATATCACTTTCATCTTCCCGAATGAAAGGTCAAACTGATATTCCCGAATATATTAATAAACGACCTTAACAATTATAGTCGAATTCAAACAACAAATACAGTGGCGACATCTCTTATTTCGTCCACAAGCTTAAAATTGCACGCGGTTAATATATTTTCTATTATATATAAATGATCATTATTTTCTAAGGTGAACTGAATATGAATTAGATCAAATATGTAGCGAAAATGTGGATCGAATACTAATATTAGGCGAGAATGGGTAGCGTTCATAATTGATAGTTTAACCTTTTGCATTTGATCATAAACGTTATGAACGTGAGACCTTTTCTGGAGTGATTTCCATTGTCTATAAAATTGTATAGAAATGAATCTTATATCAATAATTTGCTTATAACGCAGAATAAAATTTTCCAAATGCATTTTTTTATATTACATACAAGCAGCTTGAAATATTAGCAGATATCTGCAAAATGTTGATCATTCTTATATGCCCAATAAGACTTAAATACGAGCGTAACCAATTTGGTAACATCGAATTTATTGTTCTATAAAATACAAATCAATCTTAAATATTTTCTTGGTGATGATGTAGAGTGAAAGGAAATACTATGAAAATTGCAATCCTGTCAGCTTCGGATTTTCTATTTTAAAGGATTATTTTTTGCAAAGGAGTGATGAGTAGTGGTGATTGGATGTTGACGCCACTCGACATTTTATTAATATTCTGCGGCACCTGCCTTATTTCGACCTGTGTTCCGTCGTTCATCGCAGCCGACTCGTTGGTCGGGACCATTTACCATCATTTATTCCTAAGTATTGCTAAGGCTACGCGCAAACAGCATCTATTTGGTCTGGTGTTTTTATAAGCATAAACTATGTATTATAAGGAATTAAAAATAATTTATTTCAACTTTTTACAATTATCTTAACAAGGTGGCAATAGTCTGGCAACCCCCTCCCCTTCCAAACCCAATAGCACTCAGTTATCAGACTGTCATATTGATTGTCCAGAACACAGTCCAGACACGCCAGAACACAACTATTAAATTATTCACATGTGTTAGATGACCTTCAATTTATGCTGCCAGTTCTCAGTCCATTAGTTTTGGGCGCAAAATTATAACTACGATTTTATGAGTAACACACTTTTAATCCATTGAGTAGTGAGTTAATTTTAAAATGACTTTAACGTAGATGCTATATTTCTATGTTCATAGAAATATCCACTTATCTCTCAAGACCGCGCAGCGTGTATAAAGCTTGTATATCTATAAATAGCATACAATATTCGTTAATGTCTTTGCGTAAACATAAACAATGCTCTGTCTCTCTCAACTCAACGCGTAAGAAAGCTCTTTCTGAATTGCTGGAATTCGATCGCAAATACGCGACTGCACTCCTTAAATGGTTAAGCACTAAAATATTTTCAAATGACATAAGTCATTCTGATTCAGAATGGATGTATTGCGTGGGTGATTTAACATTCCCACGCAATAGCAATAGCGACATCTTCCGTCTCTCTTTAGGTGCAATGTGTTATTTTAACAGCGCCATCTCTTGTGGCCCTGCGGAGACATTGCACCTGCATACCGACCGAGCGCTCCTTGCAGGTGCACCGTTGCCGGTTCAGTTGAGGTGGGAGTCAGGAGAGTCGTCGGTTAGCCTTGGCTGCGGGAAGTCGTCCTTCTTACAGCCAGATCTCTCATGTGGAATAAATAGTTATTTAGAGAAGAAAGTCTTTCTATTCGACCTCCATCTATTCGTTCAACTACATCCCGACGAGCACGCGAGGGGCGGGGAGCCGCCCGGGGACTCTGTATTCGTCAATAAGATAAAAATCCGCGTGTTATTGAGGAAAGATGTCTGAATCAAAAAATAGTGGAACTGGAAATGCTGATACCAAGCGATAACAATCAATATTGAGAGACTTTTTATGTCAGTAATTGAATGAATGTCTTGATTTGAATTGTCTGATGTCTATTTTAGCAAGGCATTACAAAAAAAATCTAGACATCACCCTATTAAATTACCCTATATATTATACAATTTTAAAATTTTAAATGAACTACTAGTTTCGTATTTGAACTTCGTTTATTTGAGAGCTGAACCTGCGGTTGTTCCGGATGTTCCATTTGGTCCCATAGAAGAGGTTAAAAGTTTCCAAATTACGTTAAAATTCTCGAGGGTCACTTTCGACAAAATAACATTCGACCTTTACACATGTGCGAATTTATAAATATATGCGAGGATGAAATTCGCATAAATCATGAGAGGATTTGATATGCGAAATTGATCGAATGGAAGAAGAAATGATTTCGCAAGATAGTGACGAGGGTTCAAAGGGGCACAAAAAGGGTGGATTCGACGGGTGAAAAAAAACCTACCTTCAATAAAGTGCCATCGCCTCGGAATGATCATTCAGATATGACACGTCACGATGTGTGATTAAGCAATTATTCGCGACTATTGTGTTCCGATTTTGGACTTTTGGCGAAGGGTTATTAATCTTGTCCGTGTTATTTGAATGAGTAATGCTCGCAACACGCTGTTTGATCTAATGAACTAACTTCGGACAACTTTGTAAGTCAGCCTATCCCAAAATTCATCATGATAATACTTTAGTTAATTTTCGTAAAATCTTGTTTGCCGTTTTAGGAACACGGCCTGTGTAGCAAAATAGTTTTCAACTTTACAACGTCGGACATTTTACGACATGTATGTTAACCCTCGAGTAGTAGGCATCCTTTTAAGGATGCTTTAATATGGGAATTACAGTTAGCGGATTAAATTAATGTTTGAAATAATGATTAATGATGTATGAGCTGATGATGGATATATTAGGATGACCCGAAAGTATTCGAAAACTTTAAGGGATGTTTCTACATTGTTGGTTACAAAAAATCTTTTTTTCTTCGGGTATAGGAAAGAACCAATGTTTAAAAATACGTTCAGTAAATTTCATGTCGATATAAATGAAGTTCGCAAAGTTATAGGCTAAGGAGAGTAGAAACTTTAATTGCGTTTTTCTCGAAACTACTTTTTTCAAGCTTATGGAAGTGATTTCACGCGCCCTAGATAAGCTTTCTTTATGAAATTTAGTAAACACATGTTTAATAAACGTCTTCATCGTATAGACTACAATTATATAAAAATATTAAAAAATGTTTATTTAATGAATAAAAAACTACAAAAAATATTGGTAAAAACATAAACTTTTTTTTGATTACTCACTATTTTTTTATTTTTCAAGATTTTTTTTTAATTTTAGTCTAAACTATAGACAATATTATACAAAGTAAAAATATGTTTAATTTTTTTTGCTTAAAATTACTTATTCAGGACTTAGGACTTCCATATTGAATAATGTCATCGATCGCGTACCGACATACGTGACTACTCCTACTCTCATTATTATACTTTATCAAATTTAAAAAAATATTTTTACATTCAATAAAGATCGCCTAGTTAACACACTAAATATCAATATTTTTTATTTGTTAAAATGTTTAAAAAAATAAGTCATTTTTAGACCCCAAAAATATTTTTTTTGAGAACTATTATTATAAATTATTTTTGTAAGGTAAAGGGTAATGTTTTCAAATCCAAATCTAACGAAATCTACATCCGATATTGTATGCTGTTTTTTTACAACTACCCGCAGATGCCAATACAGTCAACTCTTCTATAGCGTCGAGATAGGGACTACGCTATAAAAACAAAGCGCCATATAAAATTAAGAACCTAAGACTAAAACGCGCGAGAGAGCATTCATCATGATTGAGTGTATATAAAAGACACCAAAAACGAAATAGACGCTATAGGAGAGTGGACTGTATTGGTTCCAGAAGTTTAAATCGCTCAAAAGAAGAGTAAGATCCACAGCAAACAATGGAGAAGTTATCAAAAAAACTGAAATCCTCATAATCCAATGTGCAAATACATTTAAAACACATCGACAAAACGAATAGGATAGGTGTTATGGGGTAGGATGGGTACCGCATGATTTGACCGAACATAATAAAAACGAGCGACAAAACAACAACAAAAAACGCCATTGCCTTTTTAAAAAATACCCAATTTCAACGCCTAAGCCTGGATTGATATACGGGGAATCATTTATTATGAATTAATAAAACCGGGATAAACTATAACTACATGAGTTTGAATAACACAAAACTGCACCTGAAATGGATGAAATGTATTTAAAATCGTTTTTTGATTATAAAGCGGATTTTTTTTACGAAAAAGGAATCAAAGGACTCCCAAAGCGATGGGAAGATGTGTTGAATAATTAAGGGAATTATATTTTTAATCATTGCAAACAAAAATCTTGTTATTAATATTTTTTTACTAAATACGCGAATATTTTTGGGTCCTCCTAATATTTAGCTTTTATTAATAATATTGAACGAAAACAATCGCATTTAAATGAAAATCCAATCCAATTAAAATTTGGAGCGTCGAATGATCATGAGAAAGATAAGACGTGTTCAGGTCTTGAATTATTATAGTTTATCTACATTTCTTCCTTTTATATCAAATATTTTTGATAACTTGTGGCATTTAAACGCCAAATCAAATTAAAATATTAACTTTGTTAAGATATTTTTCAATTTGAACTAATTTTATGAGCTTAATATCAAAATCATATTATTTAAGTCTATATTGTGTTCATAAAATTCGTAAAATAAATACAATAATGCGCCATATTTTATAATACAAATTTATATTTTACTACCCCATAATTATTCAAAGAAAACTACCTTCAATCTATGATTGCTGCTCGCGTTGTACTAAAACTATACAAAGTTCAATATTTAGATAAAATTATACAAATTTAAATGATGTAAAAGTATATTGTTTTAGCATTCAATTTAGTTTCAAAAGATATTAATATTCCTCCAAGGGATGAAAATTTTCAGTACAAGCCTAAGTAAATTCATCGAAAAGGATGTTATTGAATATTTAAACAGTATTAATATTGGATAAATATCGAGAAAATATGTCTGAGCAAATTAACAGCCTACGCAAATTTTATGAACATGATTGTATGCTTTAGTTGATACGGGCGACCATGTAGTAAGATGGTATATACATACATCACTCCCTATGTATAACATCATAGATTTAACACGTTTTTTAATTGAGGTCTTTATCAAAAGAAATGAAACAAACGGCTTGCATGGCGAAACACTTTGAAATCAAGTATAAAAGAACTAACGCTCGTCAGACAAGTCGGTCTAATCAAGCCCATTGAACTGAATTAGCAATGGCTTGCCAACCAGAATTCATTTATATTTTTTTCGCAAAAAAAAATTAACGATCTTCATGGAAAAAATGCGGCCTTTTGTTGTCTGCGCGGATGAAAGCTCCGAGGTGAAAAGCTACCATCTTGATGCGCCTTAAAGCTCTAACAATAGCCGATTGGAGTCTTCAGCAGAGTCAATTTTTTTACCGATTAATCACAGGACCATTACTCTTTTATCTGTGTTGAATGACACAAAAAAAGCTCGCAGGTTTCTTCGGAAGCCCACATTAAAGGCCGCACTTAACCTTCGTCGTCGATCTGTTCGATTAGTCATTATGTACATGAGTATGGCAAAAATCTCTGTATTTGAAGGCCACTTCGGTATTTATCACGGCGTTCTATTTGAATTATTTCGCTGACGGGTGTATTTTCGCACGAGTATCATTAATAAGCTTAAATGCTTAAAAATACATCCGGATCTCACAATTAACAGAGCGATTTAACTCTTCGCGGAAGAAGATTAAAGCCGTGATGCAAAGACTTCGGCTGCATCTTCTTTAAATTCCTACCATAACAGGGAGAAATAATCCTCAAGCGACGGGTTAAAATAGTCTCATTATGCAAATTGGAGTGCTTAAATGGTTAAGCCCGCCTCTTCAACCCTCCCATATTTTTCACAAGTGGCAATTTGTCCAACATAAAAAATCAGCAAGCAGAGTTATACATCGACGTATTTTTTGGATTAAATTTGTGAATTAATAAAATATTTTATGGCATAATATTAAATATTCAATAGCAAATTATTGATTTGATGACTCTTTTAACTAAATATTATGTGTGGGCATACTCTCTCGCAATCATCGGAGTGTGCACTCAGCGTGTGAGTGTATACTCATCAAAAGGTTAATTGTCTTGAATAATCAATCGAAGCAATGATCTATAATTATTCGCGTGTTTACAATATATATTATATTATTATGCTCCTATCCATCTAAACATAATAATATTAACTTGGACGATTTGTTAAAAAATTTTTTTATATATAATAAATATGACGTTTAGTAGATTGTTGTCCGTTATAAAGTCAGGCGGATGAGATAGAGATAGACAGGCGTCGAATAGAAAGTCTCTTGTCTTAAATAACTTATTAATTAATCACGAGAGAGAGAAATCGGGCTGCAGGAAGGACGTCCTCCCGCAGCCAAGGCCATCTGACGACTTTTTACTATTCCCGCTAGTGTTGAGGATTAGAAGCGATTAGTGTTGTTCTTTCAAACGCAATGTATCCGCCACGCCACAGAAGATGACACTGTGCTCAATGAGCGCATTGAGCTTAAAGAGAGACGGAAGATGTCGCTTAATTAATATGGCGAATTAATTTGCACAGATTAACTCTTTGAGTAGTGTAATTAGTTTTAAAATTATTTAAATATTCATGCTATATTTATATGTCCACCACTTATCGTCCGTATAAATCCACTTATCTCTCAATGACCGCGCAGCATGTATAAAACTTGTACATTAATAAATAACCACTGTCGATAGCACATAATATTCGTTCATTTTTTCGCGTAAGCATAAACAATACACTTGAAATAGATTAATTTGGGTTATTATTATTAGTCAATAAATTTGGGTTATCGTTCCTATACGATGTACGCAAGATACTCTTTTCGCCTCTGTCTTCTATTCACAATCTCTGAAATCAACACGCAAGACACTATCTACGTCTCTGTCTTTCTTCGAACTCAACATGCAAGAATGTTCTTTCTGAATAACTGTAATTCAATCGCAAATACGCGATTATACTCATCAAAAGGTTAACAGCGGCATTGCATGGAGATGAAAATTCGTCCATCCTATAATACTATTAAATTGGATTCAGATAAATATAATCCCTATAGTTCGGCGAGAAGAACAAGTAACCAGATAGTAAGAGGTCATTTTTGTGATTCAAAGTATCATCCCGACAATGATAGTTCAAATCTAATTAGAGTAAATGGATTTTTTTCGAGTTGTTTGATATTATTATAAATTAAATCCTATTAAAATTGTATTTTATAAGGATTTAGTGTTGCTTCTATTGTGTGGACCAAAATATTCTACAAAAAAATCGATATTTATATTTCCCCCTAAGTCTCCCCTTTTTATCTTGTGAACTCTCCTTTTTGACATCTCCCCCAAAGAGATGGATCGCCGTTTAAGATCAAAAATCGCGCGTAGAAAATGTGTATGGTCATCAGGAGTGCCCAGTGTTTCTAATGACACCCCAGTACGGTTTCCGCGGCCGAATAAAGCGACAGTCGGGGACAATCGCAGCGGCGAAGGTAACGACAGTGAGCCCGAGAAGTCTGTCGGGACCCCTGGAATATTACACTTCATACAATGAAAAATTAAATTGCATTGCATTGATATTTTTAAAATATATTTGACAAATAGACTTATTCCAGATTTGTTATTATCCATTTTCAAATGGAAATTTATAATGGCAAGTCTACTCATAGCTAATATTTAACCAATATAAAATGGGGAAAATCAGTATTAAAATTTGAGATATATGCTTTGCATTGTATTGTTTTTAAATAGTTCAGTATTAGAGTGTCCCGAGCTGTTGAACTATTACCAATTTGCCCAAATTCCATCAATGTCCTTAAATCCCTCTTAGGCCCACCTATTGATTCGAATACCCCGGCCTACACGCGTTAGACTTAATTCATTATGTAAGACGTTAGACAAGCAAATTACTAGTAAACATCCCGAAGAGTCACCCCTTATACACATAAGGCCTAAATCGTGAATACATTTGTAAGTTTGGGTCCTCGCCCAGGATGTTGTGCTCCTAACAAGTTAACCAAACTCTGATTACCGCCGGCTCAGACAATGGCTTTCAGTGTTTGAGCAGTCTTTCGGCATGAATGCCGCAGGAATCGATTGCCATTCAATCTTATCCTGTCGAAGACGATGTTAAATACTTTGGCGGAATTTAGCTTGCCCGACCCAGTTCGCTCGGCTCCACCGCACTGTGCCCATTGTGCCCCCGAGTGGGCCTCGTCAATGAATTGTTTATCGCACAAATGCTCCTTGCCCTGGCACATTATTTGACTACGTCAATGAGAATTTCTCGTTTTGTTCTGTCACCAATTAAAAAATAGATTGGGGTTAAGTCTTCCGTTTGAATGATGGAAATACAAGCCAATACAAGTAATTAGGGATTTTATCAGCCTCAAGTCCTATTATCGACGATGAAATGTGCAGTAAAAAACTATATTACGAATGCTGTCATCAAATATTTAATATATTTAAAAAATAAGCAAACAGGTCATGTTCCGAAGTGAACGAACGAACAATGAATTATTCTTTCTAGAGTGTTCATTTATATTTTAGAACATATGTTAAGTTATCTAAATGTACTAAAGAAACTCCCTAATCCAAATATATATACTTTTAAAAGAGAATAGAATTATCTATAAATTGATCCACCTTGTTATTTTACTTAGTTTTAAATCCAAAATGTATGGAAATAAATATTAAAAAAAAAATTAAATTTATTAGGCAAAGCGGAAAGAAATGTCATATTTTTGTTATTTGGAGAAAAAATGTATTTTAATAAAAACTATACAATATTACTCTATTAAATGATTCCCATTGTTATTTATAATCGCCCTCCACAAGATTAAGAAGCTTTTTAATGCCTCTTTCGTAAAATTCAGGCCTGTTTTCGACTAAAGTAAGAATCCAAATGATTTTTCACTTGTTCCACAGAAGTGAATTTTTTTATCGCGAAGCGAATGTTCTAATGACTCGGACAAGATTAGTCTAAAGGTGCAATGTCAGGAGAATATGATGGATGTTGCAGCACTTCCAAATCCAGCTCCCTTATTTCATTCTGCATAATGATTGCTGCGTGTGATCTTGCAGTTATCATGCTGTAATATTCTTCTTTGGTTGTTAACTAGCACTGGTCGCTTTTTGAGCATTCCCGCTTTTAACCTATCTAATTGTGCACAGTATAGTTCTGCTGTGACAATTAGGCCAGGTTTTAATAGTTTGTAGTGAATTACGCCAAAAAAATCCCACCAAACACAAAGAAGGACCCTTTTCAAGTACAATGACGGTCGAGGGATAGAAACAGGTACTTGATTTGAAGAAAGCCATTGTTTTTTCCTTCTCGGACTGTTGTCGAAGACCCACTTCTCATCCCCAGTAACGATCCTTTTTAAAAATGGATCGGTTTCATATCTGGACAATAGCGATGAACAAACGGTTAACCGTTGCGTCATCATCGATTATTGGAGGTTGTCCTGATTTTGATTTTTTTTTCAAATCTCTGTCGCCACTTTTGAATTTTTTGAACTATCTATGGCATTTTCGAATATTCAATATGTTGCCATATGTATCACAGATGCTCTGGGTAGCATCTTTTTCTTTTAATCATTTATCGAATAAAAACAGTAAACAAGATCGCAAATGGGTCTCATAACTTTTTGGCTTGGACATTTTCACTATGGCTAAAAAAATGTAAAAACATTTGAAAACGTAAGACAAACAGCAGAGCTTCAAAATGACACCAATCTTGACTGCATTCACTTGACAGAAACCCGAGGCAAACTGACGGCAAAGACGCAACCAAAAAAATGACATTTCTTTCCGCTTTATCTAATACTACTTAGCCCGTATTTTTCATTTAAATACATAGTCCTCATTTCTGTTCTTTTAATAATCATATAGATATGGTGTACCAAATACACATCATAGTGTGAAATGTTAATAGGATTTGATCAATATGTAATCAGAAAAGTGTCCTTGATAGCTTTCTTATGACGATTTGCCCAATTTATTGTGAAACGCCTACATATGATTATGCTATAGACCTATGAAAAAGTAGCATTTTTATAACTGTTTTTGCAATTTTAAGGATGCAGGAAGTCAAGCCAATCTTGGATTAGGACATTTAAACTAAAATATTAACACAATATTAAATAATGCTTAAAGTTCAACAGCAAAACGATCATAAATTTCAGTATCTATGACATTTTTCCGATCAATCCAATGACAAATGTATCAATACGTGACAGCCCAGACGAGAAAATAATAATGTATTCGCTGTGGACGGTAAGGGATGAATGTGTTTTTTTGACAGCTACAGAATAACATTTTCGATCTGGATGCGTTTTTGCTACATGGCAAAATGTCCATGTTTAATTTGTAGCACGGGGCTATTGTTCATTTCGATGGCCTCCTTTTGGTTAGCCACGTTTTTATCCCCAAATCCGATGAATTGTGTCGCAGGGATGTAACCCTTTGTTCTGGCGTGGATTCATCTTCTTTTTTTTTTGTTGAAAAATCATAGTTTCGCCAACTCCTTTGTGTTATGTATTTTTTGCGCTGAAAATTCAAAAAGGCGAGGGATAAAACGGTGGCTGAATATTAAATTTGCGATCGAACATTTTATTATCCCTGGGACGAGATAAATCCTGACACGCCAATTTAACTTTTGTGTTTGCATTCCGATTGAAGATGATAATGTTCATTGGGATTTTCTCTATTTTTGCGCTTTACGGTGTTCATGACGTTTCCATGTCCGCTCCCAAGTCGGTCTGAACAATAAAAAATGAGGGGTAAAAATTTCATTATCCTTAATCTGGGAGTCCGCAACCTTATTTCCTTAACGAGCTTAGTGTGGATTCAATTTCCTTCTTATAAACACAGAAAGACATTTTATTATCTTCCCTGTAGACTTTTTAATCTCAAAAAAATACAGAAATATTTTTCAATTAACAATTTCACATCTCTCAAATTTAAAACAGCCATTAAATTGCATCCAAGCTTATATGCAACAGGATGCATACAATAACTATAAATCCTTTTTTTTAAATGAGGCTCAAGTAAATAAGCATACAAGTATATATGTAGGGGGGATCCTAATGATCAGTTTGTTTGGTTTCACGTTTTTGTCGGCCATTTTGTTCAGTCAGAGTAAATTCTTCCGATGGAGAGGTCGTCGCGCACTCCCATCACTTCCTATTCGGGCGAGATCCGAGCTATCATCCGTTTTTTGACTTTGTAATACTGCTACGAATATCCATCGGAAATTCCTGGAAGTTTATGGTAGTGATGTGATGAATCATTATCTTGTAATAAAGTGGATTAGGTTGATCAGAGAAGATTGTACTGATAGTCACGACGAGGCAAAAATGGGAGGCTATCAGTGTTTTTGGAGCGCTGTCAAAATGACGTGACCACAAAAAGATGAAACTTTGTGTGTCACTACACCCCAGAATCCAAAAAGAGTTAGTGAGAACGTGCGTATCGGAATAATTTACTGTAACCGAATAAAATGGCCGACAAACACGCGGGACCAAACAAAAAACCTCTACACAACAAGTCCCGGCTTTAGAAGCCCTTGTAGCACGACTTTCTAGATGACCCTATTAGTACAGGAGCACTCACATCAGTTTCATGAATGTCTTCGTCTACTCCATGGCGAAAAAATGGATCTAAAAGGTGTTGAGAGCACTCATGGATACATTCGCCGAAGTGACTTACTGGGTGAACCTATTGTATATATATCGAATGTAATGTCACCATCAATATTGAACACACCAAAAAGTAAATATTTGATAAAGATTGTTGCTTAATCGGTGGTGACGTGTAGAACGTACTGAGTTGTTGGATAACCTTGGTTGCGGGAAGATGTCCTTCCGCACGGTTAGCACCCGACTACCTCGTTCATCCTACTACATGGCTTCATCACAGCCCAATAGAAGAATAAACCCATGTACGTACTTTTTCAGTATACAATTAATAAAATCATGCATGCGTTACAATGCCACGTCTTGCATAGCAAACAATATTTTTACCATACCTATATTATTCCCGCAAGTGTTAAAAATAAGTTGACAACGTTTTATCGCAATCGGTTGAACGGTATGGCAGCACATTAAATACAGACAAACAAACATTGATTTTTATATATTAGATAAAACATTCAGAATGTCACTTTTTTTTAAATAAAACATATGCTTTCTATTGATCATAAGTAAATAATAATGAGCTCTTAATTAAATAACATTGCAATGCTTTGAAAGTTGCATTACTTCAATCAAATTCCCGCGCTACAACGCCATGTCTATTGAAGTTCTAGCCACTTTGTATCGAAAGAAGATGATGTTTATTTAACAATAATTAACGTAAACTACTTGTAGACATAAAAGCAACTTTGTAAATATTAATTTAATGCCGGAATGTAAAATTAATCATATTGCACAGCGTTGAAAGCTTGATAGACTGTAACTTTCCTGATTTAAATTATATAAACAATGATTATATTGATATTTGAATCAAAATATATATAATTAATCTTCCCTTCCTCATCCATACAAAATAAAATTAAAACATAAATTATGTTTCTTAATGTATTTTTTATGCATTATTTGAACAAAAACTCGTCACACAAACATCCGATTTACACGAAATTTTATGGGTCACTCTCAAACACAACCCTTTTTTAAGGGTACGATTTATGTGCGCTGCCCGTAATAACATCGAATTTGGGCCAAATATAAATCCAATTAATTTGCGACGAATGTCGAAAGAAATGGCATTATTTCGAGGGACTTTGTTCGGTTATAAGCTTCATATTTTTCGGTGCCCCGATTTCGTACGAGGTAAGGTGATTATTTATACAAGTATGATCATATGTGAAAATCAGAAAACCACCCCGAATTGTTTATTTAATGAAACCATACATTAATGACCGGATTTATTCCTTATGGAGATGGCCTATTTAAAGCAAACCAATATATAACGAACAGTTTTTATTGTATTAATAAATATGATTGCCCTGTCTATGGTGTTATAAAGGCTTGGATTTAAATCCATATTATGGAAAACACATTTCCCTGCCAAAAAAAATTGAAAGATCGATCATCTTGATCCAGTTTTAGTTTGATTCCCATTTTAAAATACTGATAATTTTCTATCTAAAATATCCCGCAACGAATAGGTAATTTCTCGGATTTGACATACGCTTAATATCGTCATACACACGAAGATATTAAACGACTTTCCGAACAATTCTTAATATCCAATATCCCCGATGAAGCCCAGCTAATATCCCGGCTACATATTCATATTACAGCACGTGTTGGCAGTGTCGCGTTTCCACTGCCATTTTAATATGCAATTATGTATCGAACGTTGGGGAATAATTCAGGACACATTTGGCATGTATGAACAGATCTTCTGGAAATGTTTTTGCTTTCCAAGCAGAAATTTGAACCCATGTACTTCGGGAGCAATTTCAGACTTCTCTGGGAATACAACGTTTTATGGCTGCGAAACGTGAACGCCTAGATTTCATAGCTCCGGTCTACGTTCGCTGAAAGGATTCTTGTTGTTTTAAAAGAGGAATACCTCTTTTGTGTTAGGTTTCATTAAGAGTTTAATTTAGAAACTATAGGTTGAAAAATAACACAGATGTATAAGAATTTTAAATTGCGCTCTGAACGCTAAATATGCAATATAAATTCAATCGCACAAATCGATTTCAAGCCACGGAGCTAATTGTTTTAACTTGAACGGAATGCAATTATTTCTTTGGAATGCTTCCTCGGTGTTAAAATAAGCAATTTAACAATCTGATCGAGGGCAGGGCTGTTACTTCATTTTAAAAAAGAAGATTCATGAATACATATTTTCTATACAACGTCTTTTAAATAGAAAATAACATTATTTTCGAGGGCAAGGCTACCATTTAAGTTCTTGGGCTTGAGAAAGATGTATAAGATGTTACATTGTAAGGAATGTTTCATTTATCGTAAATATATTATAGTATTTATAATACAAACATAAAGAATATCGCAAATTCTCAATTACTTTTACATGGACAAACATTACAAATTATTCTTTTCATAAAGCACTTTCATCTGAAAACCATCCAGAAAGCTGGAATCATTGAAAAATCCAACTGTATTAAAACATTATATTACAACGATTCGTTATAATATAATAGTTTTAAGTCAACATACGTACAAGCACTCATAACTTATGGTTTTTAATTTGATACAGACAAATCACATTATAATTTTAAAATTTATTTTATCATCAAACGTGTAGGGGCATCTTTACAGCACGCCCTTGTCATCGATGTACGAGTATGTGATGAGACACAAGACACTCTTTCCATCTCTGTCTTCGATTCACTAATCTCCATACTCAATGTGCAAGGATGCTCTTTCTGTGTCATTCGAATCCAAACGCACATATGCGCAATTACTCACGAACGGGATAACCAGCTTTCAGATATTGGAATAATCAAAAACACAAACTCATTAGAATTTATGACAGGTCTAAAAGGAAAAAGATGACATGTGTAAAATAATGGATAAATTCTTAGCTTTCAATATTAACACATTTCGGGCCGCTATGTTTCGTATAAAATAACGCCTGAAGTAATACTTCCTTTGTAAAAGTCGTTATAATTTTTAAACCAGCAGTCTTATTGAAACAAAATTTTCTTTTTCGAGTCTTTATAAAAACTTATTGTATATCTGCATAAAAATAAAGCAGTGGTTTTCAGCATTTAGTAGCTTTTATCAATCTCTTTTATGAGATCATTGCCAATTATTAGTATATATAATTTTATAAATATGTCGCCGGCAACATCTCTTGTAGATTTGAACTCAAGATAATAAGGCAATGTGTTATTTTAACAGCGCCATCTTCTGTGGTGCTGCGGGGATATTGCATCTGTAATATCAACCGATTGCTTCTTGTGCGTGTATCGTTGCTGGTTGGGTGGTGACGCGCAGGAGGCAGGAGTCAAGGAAAAGTTGACGGTTAGCCTTGGCCGCGGGATGACGTCCTTCCCGCAGCCAAATCTCTCTCTTTCTCGCGTTAAATAAAGAGTTATCTAGAGCTACATCATGACCCGAAAGAAGAACGGACTCGTGCGCTAGTTAACTGTCTCAATGATCAAATGATCTTCAAATCATTCAATTTTATAATGAAATCTTGACACTAAAAAAACATATAACAATCTATATAATATGCGTTTTCATGTAAGCAGAATGATTGTGTTAAAGTTCTATTGTCCCAGGCGTATATACCAATTTAAGCGGAATGTCAGAGTTTTACAACAAGACTATAAGAAAATCGGTTTTCTTTTACTGTTAACCCAATTGTTTATGTCCATGTTAAACTAGAAGACCCTCGTATTGCTGCTTTGCATCAAATGCTAATACTAATCTGATGTGTTATTCAAATGTTATCTACTTATAGATGAACCTTCAATATATAGAGACAATGGTCAAGCACGTGCTTGAGACGATATGGTGGAATCGAGGACGAGCAAATATGCGTATAAAAAGGTCAAACATAAGAAACGTATAGTTGTTGGGTCAACAAAAAATATTCGGTTTTCCCTGTATAAAATGTGTTAAGCCCATTGCGGCAAATTGTCTATGTATTGTTTCATATAACGATTTCTCGCCCATGACCAGTTAACCGGAAAAAAACCGAGATTACACTGTCAAGACAACCGAGGAAAAAATAATACGAATCTCTCCCGAGGAGCAGAAGAAAGGACCTTTTCATCGACGCGGGGAAAAAAGGGTGCGACAATATAAATTTGTTACACAAAAAGGACGCGGAGAGGCTGCGAGATTTATGGGAATGCACGCTACAACTTAAGGTCAACCCCCGAGACGAAATATACGAAGGTCGCTATCCTTAAGGGTAGATTATTGCTCTATGAAACACGCCCCGAATAGCTGCTATTTTATTGGTTTCATAAAAAATTAAAGACCATTCGCGGGCCCAAATATACCATCCGGCTGCGAGGCGGCCGTAATGTGTTATTGATGACGTCAGTTAAGGATTACCGCGGCATAGAAGAATTTATCGAGATTGTTTTTCTTCCATCGCGTTGGTATATCAGTGCTTAAATTTTAATCGACCCCACCGTGGAAATATTTTTTCTTGGGCGAAGCAACAAAGTGCTTTTCTTGGCGTTTTAATTGCATTAACGAAGACTCTGGGAAATCTATGACTCAATTTGGAGACGCGTTTTAAGCACAACGGCAAAAATCAATACGTAAATATGCGCTTCGGAAAGCTTTTAGTTTCAATTAGAGGTACGACGAAAAGTTGTATATCTAATTTCTTCCCAATTAATGATCAACGGAAGGCCAAAAATAAGACAAAATCTCCAATAATGTGGACAAAAACTTAATTCAAATTACTTATACATCAATAGTGCCAAAAATACATGCTGTTTTTATACTTCTGTGCCTTTGTGTATTGGGTTTTAACGCCTTTAAACTTCTAATTTTGGGACGCAAATCTATGCGTATAAACTGCAAACAATTGATGCCCTTAAAGTCAATATAACAAACGTCATTCAGCAAATTCAGCCAGATTTATGCGATAAAATAATAAAAAATTGCCATAAAATATTCTATCAAATAAAATAAAAATTAAGTATATATCTTACATATTACTTGTTTTATTTACATTTAAAAGTTGTGCGTCCTTATTGAAAGACCTTGTATTTAGTATTTTAAAACTTTATTCGCAAATCCGCAATATTATTCTATATATGTGATAAATGATCGTAATATCAAAGTTACATCATCAAGATGTATCACTGGCAAGACAAAGATTGATTGCTTCAGTGTTATGAGCAGGAAACTAGCAACTAGAATTTAATGCAACTGCAATTTGCACAGGTAGTAAACAACTCAATCTAAATTCCATGGCATTGAAGATTAACTGCAGAATTATGTATGAGTTGCTATCATCATCTCGACGAAATGATGCTCTGCTCTGCCATAGTTCAATTTAAACCATTCAGACTACTCTAATATGTGTTATAATAACATATGATCTGGGTTTAGATTGGGGATTAAGGTAAAAAATATCGCCGTATCAAAAAATGGTAAATACATCTGATAAAGATGAAGAGATAAAGAATCGCTCCCCCTGCGGAGGCTAAATACGAATTTCCGTCGCACATGCTGCGAGTTCGTCTCGGGGCTGCGGGGCCCCATTGCTATTGAGGGTGAAGCCTCTTCGCTTCTGACATTAAAATCATTTTATGACACAAAATTACGATTTTTCCGAATTTTCAAATATACATTTGATAGTATATTATATTTATGCGATGCAAGAATTAAAACTGTCCCATTTTAATCAGAAATATTCGAATGCTCCGTATATCGCAATCAAGACTTCCAGTGTTTTCAGCCATTTTCGTGTGAATTTATTCCCTGGAATAATTCTCACGTAAAATGAGCGCTAAGTACATTGTGCATGATAGACTTGCTAGCATTGCTTGTAGAAAGCCTGAGATGTATGAAATTCTCTGAAATCCTTCAGCAAATCCTCAAGGCGTTTGCGAAAACCGGGTGGAGAGGAATAGGAATGAACGCTGAATTTAATATCATTAGTTCATCAAGTGTCTTATAAATACTATTGTAGTGTATATATTATCGTTATTTTATGCGGCTTTCTTCAGTGGCGTTTTGACTTTTATACTCTGTATATGACGATAATGAGGAATCCCGCATATGCTGCGATTAGACTCGAGTGATACAGAAAGAGCATTCTCGCACATTGCGCGCAGAGATTAGTGAATCGGAAAAAGAGACGACATAGTGTCTTGCGTCTCAATATACACTCATGCATCAATGGAAAAGGCGTACTGTAAAGGTACCCTTACACGTCTAAATATTTTTATAAAAATCTCCAACGTTTTTGATGTTTTATTAACGGTTAGGTTATATAGAAGATTTATTAAGTCCTATACATTTTTTTATAAAAACTACGTGACTAGTTACGTGATTTATTGCTTCAGGCTGTAGCGTGGACTAAAAAGATAGGACCCAAAAGCATGCGCTTCACTTCACCAGACCAATATGCGCCAACATGGTGTATCCGTTAAATATCTCACAAAACAAATTTCGCACAAGGATTATATGATTATCACAATCTGAACACGAAAAATTAAAAAAAAATGATCACCTGATTTAACACCCAATTGATATGAAATTACCATCAAAATTGCGACGTGGTGATATATAGACGTCGAATTACAGTTAGTAATTGTGTACTTGGCTTGGTAGTAAGTTTTGCGTTGTATCTGCATATGTTTTTTTTTATTTTTTATGTAATATTTTAATCTACGATTATTCCTATTTAATGTATTACCAAATTTGTCTGTTAGTCATTATTTGGAAATAATTTGGGAATTTGGTTTAATACGAGTATAATAATAACAAATCACACTCAACATTTAAAACAATCTCATTACGCCGTAAACGCCTAAACATTCTCAATATACAGCACTGCACTCAACATGTGAGTGCGTACTCATCAAAGGGTTAATACACATAATCAGCTAAAATGTTATGCTCAATTGTCGTTCTTTGTGTGATATTATGGATATCAGTAAAGTCGTGCCGTAAAGATACCCCTACACGTTTTAACATTCTCAGTATGTGTTTAATTTTTTTATAGCTCGCAAATATTCATAATTACTATTTAATAAAAAATCGCATTATAAAGAATCTAATAAGTTATTAAGCTTTTTCAACAAAGATAAGAAGATTTTCGTTCGCGTTGTCTTGTAAGTAGGCGTTTGTTTTGATAATTAAGATACTTGCACCATCCTTATCGTTGACCAATTTCGTTATTCTCCCTGGACTGCTCTGAAGTGGCGTTATTAGACGAGTATCAACACTCATTTGGAAAATCTACTCCTTCAGAAGTAAACTGGCTTGTAAAGTTACTCTGGCTGAACAACAAAAAGCAGATACCATACAAATTGAATATTAAGATATATTCCGAAGAAATACATTCATATTGTGTGCTGTCGATATTGTTAAGGTTCATTTATTGAGCTCAGTTCATTATCAAGCTTGTTACACGCTGCGACGGAGCTGACAGAAAAGTGGATTTATATTAGAGCGTAGCATGTATGTTCTCCGGTTTAAGAAGGTTAACCATATTTACGGCATGTATGATATTCATTGTTTCCAAATATATTATTTTTTACCTCCAATCCATCAATGTCTACGTCGGGCAATGTAAAAAAAATGTGAACACCTATGTGCGCCTGGTTTTTTATATTCTACATGATCGATTTTAGTTCAGATTTCAACCCACTGTCATTTCAAAAGAAAAAGGACGCTCCATTAGCCCCTAGCTATAAAATAAAGAGAGACCTTTTTATGCCGCCATATTGTTTCTCTATATCCAACATAATGTGGTACGTGCGAATATCTGCACCGGACGTCGAAATTTAACACTTCGCCCCTCCAAATTGGACTTGTAATTAATCATTGGTGAGCGGCGAAAAAAAGGCACGGGGGTGCCAAAAACGCCCATCGCTTTAAAAACATTAGAGCGGAATTGGACGGGACTTGAAAAGCGTTCACAAAAAGGAATACTTTTTTAAAAGGCAATGCAAATAAACTACGCTTGTTTAATTAAAATCTAGATTGAGTTTTTGGAATGTTACCCGCCGAATTCTTATTGCTTGCTCTATCCCGGAATTCAAACAGGTGGAGCACTTACGATATTGAATTCGATCATTTGATTGAAATTTAAGCGGACCCTTTTTTTCTAGTCCGACATAATGGGTTTTTTCATTAACCGACATGAAAGTTGCAAACATTTCCTAAAATCGCACATTGAAATTGCCATCGAACATTCTGATGGTGTAAATTTACATTGGTTATTGCCGAACATCTCTGTACGGGCGGCCCCCGTTTAACACGATATTCTTACAGCGCGATTTCATTGTAACACTAACTAACAATCATAACCCTTTAATTTGTGACTTAATTTTAAATTAGTTAAAGATAGTTGCTATATTCGTATGTCTATCACATAGCGTCCATACAAAACCTTTTTCTCTCTGGACCGCGCAGCGTGAGTCAAGCTTGTATATCAATAAATGAACCTTAACACTGTTGATAGCACAACATATTCGTTCATTTCTTCACGTAGACATAAAAAATACACATTTGATGACTCTTTTTTTAATACTCTTTGAAAAAAAATGTTCAAATATTAAATTGTAGAAATACCAATGATTTTTTGATTTTTGAAAATCTTTGTCGAAAATTTAATTGAAACGTTAATTAAATAATAATGTTCTATTAGACGCACGACATTGAAAATGAAGCGCTTTGAATCGCTTTCGCAATACGCTCAAAACTCTTTTTGTGCGATTTCGAAGTTATGCGGTTTTTTGTAAAGCATTTTTTTCTTCTTTTTTTTTTTAAATTTCATAAAGAGTACGTATCGAGACACTTTGGATAAATTAGAGGCTGAATGACCACGCCCTTTATTCTGGTTTAGATTTTTGAAAAAAATGATTTCGTTTTTTTGCATTTTTCCAATGTTTAGACTTTTAAAAATACATTCTATAAAGCAATTTCCAAAATCCCAACTATTAACCGAGTTTTAGCTATTTTATTGACGCAACAACATGGCAGGTCCTTCCATAATGAAATCTTTTAACTCGTTTTTTACGAAACTACTTTTTTCAATACGGTTGTGTTCATATTTATAAGTTTTAATTAATTAATTTACTTCAAACTGGACACGAATCTTTTTTGTATAGCCCTCTGTTATTTCTACCAGATTTATGTTAAAATTTATTTTTTAACAATAAAAAAAATTAAAACTGTGACAAAATGAGACCATACAGCATCAATTCATACAGCATCATCAATATTATACAGCAATAATTGTTTGTAATCAAAACAATTAATATTTCTCTAGTGGCTGTCTGGCATTTGTTTTTTTTTATGCGATTTTCAATATATTTTATATGGCTGTTTCAAACTTATGCGATTTTTAGAATCCATGGAACGCATCTTCACTTTTTTTTATTTAAGTCATAGGATTTTTTTGCATTTTTTTGCATTTTTTTGTGCGATTTTCCATGGAACACATCTACCGCACTAAAAAAGGTTTAAGTGTATTTGAGAATATTTAGACGTGTATTGGTACCTTTATAGCACGACCATATCATCGATGTACGAGTGTATAATAAGACGTAAGACACTCTATCCGTCTCTGTCTCCGATTTACTAATCTCCACACTCAAAGCACAAGAATACCGTTTCTTTATCAATCGAGTCCGAGCGCATATATGCGCGATTACTCATCAACGGGTATATTATTACCATAAGCCGTACCATACTGATTTAAGACTTAGTTCCTTTCCAACCATTTGATATGATTGGGTATTATAACCAAATATATATAAATGGTTATCATTAGGATCCTAGTTTGGATCATTGATTTAAATTTAAATACTTTGATAATATACAGGCTAAAAATGCAAAACAGTGTGGTGATTAATAAAAACGGGTAGGATTGCTTGCAATATTATTTAAAAATAATGATAGTCCAAAAACACACCAAAACACGACTAAAGTAATCTCATTTGCTATTAAATGACCTGCGATTTATATTGCCAGCTCTTATAAGTAAATATCTAAAAAAAAAAAATTAACATACAAGAAAGACTCATATTTCTATGGACATGAATAGTTCTGAAAATCCGATACCGTTGTAGATGCTGCAAAATTTTTTGAACAGATAACTCCCAAGTTTTAATGCAGTTTTAAAGTCAATAGCGCTTTGGGCGAAAGAAATCGGATCCCATAAGAAAACTTACAAACGGAAGAATGCATCTCTGGATGCACCAGATAGTTTGAACGAATTCAAGCATAGAAAATGCACTCTCGAAAAATTTCAACGGTAGAAAGGGGACCTTCTACTACGTCGAAACTTCTGCGCTTGCTTAAAATTCATATTGGTGTTATTTCGCTAGATTTTGACGTTCCCAACAATGACAAAGTTTCGGCGAGAGTAAATGGCTCTCCTCGCTAAAATTTATACTCCCCCAAATTATTCGGCAGAAATTGTCTGAACTTTCATTAGGCCGGCATGATAAATTCGGGCACTTTATTCCGTGCCAGTTTTGAGTCATCCTCTCCATCATCAGATGTCGTCGGATATTATTTCCGGATGGGTCCTTAAATTTGCAAAACGACCCCCCGCTCCGACGACTAAAAATATACTGCGAATTTGAATTTATTGCGTTGTAATTTGGGTGAATTATCGTGTAGTTGCGGTTTCCTCGTAGGTATCAAATTCGCATTCAACAAAGGCCCCAACGATTGCTTTTGATAGTTTAATTAAGTCCGGGACAATGAGCGCAAAGTGTTTCTTGTCATTGTATATAAACTTATTTCAATGTCTTCGTCTCCGTGTTATGCGATCGCTGAGGTGAGATAATACCGCCTCCATTTTGCTAAATTAACAATTAAGCCTGACTTCATTATCCCTATGAGTTGATACTAACAGATACATAAAAAATATACATTAAACATACATTATGCTTTAAAATTTGATATAATTTTAATATGTTAACGCGATAGATAAATTGAATTGAGTCCAGGGATGACCGTTGTAAGACGCGCCAAAAAATCTTTATATAATCTTCATATTTTATTATACATTCATGCCTTAATAAAATAATAGATTTTTTTAACGTTTTTATATTGAGATCAATTTGCGCGGATTGTGCAATTACCGTGTAAATATATTTAAGCCCGTTGATGACGAAATCTAGTAAATAGACGAATAAATAACACGTTATGTCTCGGTTTATTTATTTATGGAATTATAAGGAAGAAAGTAGGGGATTCTGTAGCATAATCCTTGCAAGAAAAACAACATCGCTAGGGAGAGCACTTATATCAATCCCTCAGCCTATATAAACATTGAAAAAGGTTATTTTGTATGTTCTGTGGGAAGTCTTTCGGGCTATTTATTTTGAATTGCTGTATCCAGCTCAAATCGTCACGCAACAATTAAGCAGAATGAGACTGTTTAAAAAAATAGACTGCTTTGATAAAAGAAATAAAAAATAAGGGGGTTGAAACGTTAAATGAGGCTGTACGAGCTGCCATGATGAACATCGCAATGGTCGAACAAATAAGATAATCATGTTTGTAATGGTGAAGAAAATCCACAAAATTGTTTTGGATGACCATCCAATATTGACTGAAAATTTGCATATGAGAAAGCTGTGTGCAAGATGAGTGTCGCGTTTGCTCACAATGTAACAAAAGCAGCGTAGTAAGGGTGTTTCAATCGAGTGTTTGGTAATGTTTCACAGCAATGAAGCGATCGTATAGATCATATAAGGCAGTAGGTATGCATTTAACACCGAAAAAAGTCTGTGTGTCCAACCGGTCCGCTTCTCGGACCGCTGACACGACGGATTAGTGCCTCGTCATCGGACACCATGTCCTCATTCTCATTAAAAACCGGGTATCAAAGCTATTGAACGTCATTTTTTTCCATTTTTTTTTTTTGCGTTTTCTTTGTTAGGTCAGGTATTTTTTGGACTACTTTTGTATCAAGCTACTTTTAGCTAGTATTTATTAAATTTAGTTTTTTCTCAATAACTTCATAATATTGAGAAAATTAGGAGTGCTGAACAGACAGACATACATTTGAACGTACAAAATAGTCTCATAGTCTATTTGTCTAAATAAAATGTATAATGAACAAATTTAAGAATCGATTTACTTTAGTTAAACTCAAATAAGCCTATCATTGTCCGGATTATCTAGGGCTTCGAACCGATTTTTTTTTCGGTTTTATCGGTTCAGTTACGGTTCCGCTTCATTTTTAATAGATAATTTATATTCTACCGTATATGAACGATGATTCAATGAATAGAATAAGCATCCGGACACTGTGAACCAGTTGATTTGAACCAAGTCGTATCAGAATCGATGCTAATTTGATATTTTAAAAATATTTTAAATTGATGATATTCTTTTAAGTCAGAAATTTTAGAAGGATTTTTTCAATATATTAAAATTTAATTCGGTGGGAGCATATCTTCAGAGGTTTGGAAAACCAAAATTGCTTGCAATTAGTGAGGTCGACCGTTTTATTGGACGACTTAAAAGCAGAGTGGAAAATTAATTTGCGCCAAAAATTCGGGGGTAACACGTTTCTGCAAAATTGCTTTTGATTAAAATCACAATGGGAAATATTTTTAAAAAAAATGTTACTAACCTGAAGTTTTTCTGCGTAGAATACGAGACTGGCGAAGACGACGATGCCCAAGACGAGGAAAAAGACCAACAGGGTCAATTCTTTAGCAGACGCCTTGAATGTGTGGATGAGGATTTTTAATCCCGGTGAGTGCCTGGTCAGTTTGAATAGCCTCAATATCTTGATGATGGATATAAATTCGAGGATGTCCGTCTTGTCGCTGACCTTCTGCGTCATGCTGGTCTCGACGATTACGTCCATGTAGAAGCTGAGGGTGGCTATGAAGTCTATTATGTTGACTGGAGACTTGACGAACTCTATTATGTTAGGAGCTACCTGAAAATAAATTTAATCTCATAGTTAAGTCGCCTCAATTGTTATCAATTCGCAGATACTTCAAACCTGATTAAAAGTTGTGAATTGCGAAATTGTCTAGACTCTTGACAATGCTAAAGTTTATATCGCGCTCGAACCTTACAAGCTCTAAGGCTTTATTTATGCTTTCATACATGTATGAGCGAATGAAAAAATAAATTCGTATTTGAGTGCTAAATAAATGGGTCTATGGCACTTCTTCAGGGTATCCCGCCAAGGGTTTAACGATGAAGAACTAATGGATTTTTATGCCAAAAAATAACATCGTAAGTATACTATGTTGAGATTTTTTTATGTCGGTACTTACAACAGATCTCACAGCCAATTCTATCGTAAACCAAACGTTGCAGATGAGCTCCACGTAAAAGAAGGCCCTGTGCGGCTGCCCATACTGTCCGTTTTCTTGCCACCTCGCGTTGTTCTGATAGCGAAACTTCCCATCCTGGTTGTTCCTGTGTATGTTCCCGTAATAGGCGCCATAATCGTTTCTCTTGCTGACTCTCATTATGGTGAGGGGTCCTTCTTCGGCCGAATTCGCCAGGGCCGTCTTCGAAGAAGTCTCCTCGCCCCTCCTCCTATCGTCCTGGCCTCTCCTGTCAATCTCGCCGATCCACGTGCCATTCGTCGAGTTCGATATGGATGTGAAATTCGATATGCCAACCATAGGATTATAAATCGAGTATTCTACCCTCAGGTCAGGGTGGGTCTTGAGGCAGAATGACAGAACTGAGACGCAGATGAAAAACACAGATATTACTGATATGACCTGAAACAAAAAATATCCCCTCAATTATCATCCAGGATCAAATGTCATTGACGCAATGTCAACATGTTTATTTCAATGCTCCAATCATATAAGAAAGTATACTGAATTACAATTCAAATCAAATTTCCATGCGAATTAATATAAATTCTTTATTATAATAGCATAAATACACATCTTTATTACTTGTATTCATATTTAAAGTATATATTAAGCTTGGATATTAAATAGCGAGACTGGGCGTTGATGGGTTGAACTTCATTGCACAGGCTGAAAATATGGATATTAATTTTGGACAGCGGGCAATGTGAGTTTCTTTCGTGATTGCTAGTTCACTGCCTTGATTATTAAATCTAGTTATAAAATGCCGCAAGCGTCTATAGACGCAAACGAGAATTCACCAAATACAGGCCAAATGCGTGTATAGCCGCAAATGTCATCTCTGAATATCCTCAAAAAATAGTAACTACAGGTAACCTGTATGTAATTGATTTATGTGGTTTTCTATTATTTATTATGATTCTAAGAATACTACCAACAATCTAAGAAGAACCGATGATTTTTAATCGGATACGGACAAATCCCATCATAATTTTAATGTTTATTTTATCATCATATGTGTAGGGGTATCTTTACAGCACGACATTGCCATCGATGTACGAATGTATGATGACACAATTCACTAATTTCTACCCTCAATGTGTGAGAATGCTTTTTGTGTGTCATTCGAATCCGAACGCACATATGCGCGATTACTCATCAACGAGCTAACCAGATTTAAGATATTAGAGGAATTAAAAACACAAATTCAGGAGAATTTATGACAGGTTTAAAAGACGAAAGATGACATGTGTAAAATGATGGATTAATTCTTAATGCCTCTAATATTAACACATTCCGAACCGCTGTGTTTCACATAAAGTGACGCCCAGAGCCCGCGCCAATTTCGAGAAAATTTGCAGAATAATACTTCGTTTGTAAAGGTCGTTATAATTTTTAAGCCAGCAGTCTGCATTAAAAGCGAAATTTTCTGAGCGTCACTTGAGTTCGATCGCACATATGCGCGATTACTCTTCAGCGGATTTATATGTTTTATTTTGACGCCAAAAAAGTTTAACATCTTCTTAATCGTCATATCTTGATATGAAAGACATGTTTTTTTCTGCCCTCAACGCTCTGCTTTCAACCAATTGTGAAACTAACGAAGATTGCAAACAACGATCGCTATTGGCTCATTGATGACTTCAAAATATGAGCAATTTCTGTGCGTCAGGGTCTGTGCTTAACTTTGTAGTGCATTCGTTTATCAAAATACATCGTAAAAGTTAAAGGGTTAATTGCTAAAGTAAAGTATAGAGAGTATAGAGATTTGGATGACGCATTCAAAATGAAGGATTTCTTCTTTAAAATTGATTTTTTATCATCAATCATCGAGTCCTTGCGGAGTGCGGCTCTAGCCCACGAGTCCGTTCTTCTTTCGAATCAAGTGTGGCCGGACGGATGAATGAGGATTGATGAGGATGAGGATTGCGAGAAGGACGTCTTCCCGCAGCCAAGGCTAACCGACAACTCCCGCCCCCTACGCATCACTACTCAATCGACAACGGTGCACGCGCAAGAAGTGATCCCTCGGTATGCAGGTGCAATATTTCCGCAGGGCCGCAAGAGATGGCGCTGTTTAAATAATACATTGCGCGCGAAGAGAGATGGAAGATGTCACTGTTAATCTGGCGAATTAAATCTGCTATATGGGGATAGTAAATCGCCTACGCTACCATATCATTACTCTATTGTGATTAAATTATATAATTTTCAATCAATTAGTGTGCAAATATTATATATTTACGCGGTAATTAGGCACCTCGCGCAAAAAAAAGCAAAATGATTTTTATTTAAATAAAAATGTATCAAAACTTATAACAATAAGTAAATCATATGGTTTTAAATGAATGGAGTTTTACTGAAGACAAAATGATATTTTATTTTTAGATCCAAGAATATATTTTTATTTCACATTATGCAAAAATCTCTCTGTTAGTACGTCTATCAAACTGTCATACATTCAAATGAGATTTTCGAGCAGTCTTTGAAATAAATGCGTAAATATGGCTTGGGTATGAACAAAATTTGATTGTAAATTGCCTTGGATAAAATTATTGTAGTGAACGTAAAGCCTAATGACATATTTAAAGATGTATTCGGCATAATTTAGTTCTTCATTAAAATTATCCTGATTAAGTAAATTCCGTAAAAAATCAGACGGGGGGTTGAAAATCCTCCGTGCCGAAAAATGCCTCACAAGCGAAAGATTTTCATGCTCGAATATTTGATCAGTCTCTTAAAAGGGTGGAAAACTTATTAACCAAGAGAGAACGTGTTCAAAAGGGCGCAGAATATGAATTAGGTATAAAGTTAGGGAACTTTCCTGGAGCTGTGACATTCAGAATACACATTTAATATAAACGCTCAATCTACTCCGGGACGTTAATTTATAATACGGAAGAAAACTTGGGGAGCGCTATGTGGCGAATTAATTGGAAAGAAAACACTGCATTATATCATCCCTTAAAAATTTAATCGAAGTACATTTTTGCCAGCGTAAATAATTTAAACAAAAATGTAAAAGACTGGGATGAAAAATTTAATGAAATCACATTTATGAATGTCCGCGCAAAAAATCAACCCCTATTTGATTAATTCATTAATTTGAGGTATTACTCAATGGAATAATGATTTTTGAATGATGCAGCATTTATCTTTATATGAATGAGGCCTTATTGAATAAATAACGATTTTTCAGAAATCTGAAGGGAACGCGTTTTTTATTATTTTTATTATCATTTCAGGGCGAACATATGCGCCTCGAGGAAATAAAAAAAGGCAAACACTAAGACGTCCTCCCTTCCAATTTCGTTTATTTTCCAATTTCTCTTGCCTCGGAAGGTTAATGGACGATTCATGGCGAGAAATGGAAATTGGATGTGATTTTGCTTTTTATTTAATAAAACAGCTTATGCTGCAAAATAATGAAAACCGATGAGTTGTTATTCTTTCCGAGCGGAAGAAATTTACAAATTGAAGTTAAATCAGTTTTTCTTAACATAGCAACAGTTCTTTGTGGAAAAAAAACGATACAAACTCTTGGCTTAGGGGGATATTTTGAGTTTTGAAAAAATCGATTTTGTTTTTTTTGCATATTTTCAAAGTTTAGACTTTTAAAAATATATATTTCAAATAATTTTTTAAAATATTAATTATTTACGAAGTTATAGCTATTTCAATGACGCGGAAACTAAGCCGTTCCTACCAGAATGAAATCTTTAAACGCGTTTTTCTCGAAACTACTTTTTTCAACACAGTTGACATGATATCTCAAGTTTGGATTATTTGATCTATTTCAAATTTAGTATAAATTTTTTTAATATTATTTTCTATTGTTCCTACCAGATTTATGTCAAAATTTAAATTTTAACTGTTATTAAAAAAATTAAAACTGTGAAAATATATGGCTAAAAAATGATATTTTACAAACAGTCGCCATTTTGCTAAAATAAAATTATTTTTAGTTTTTGAGGTAGGAACTATAGCCACATTTTTATTGATTAAGAATATGTTTTTATTTTTTTACTTTAAATTATTAAAAATGTTGAAATTGTGTCAACCAGAATACACCTCAAAAAAAAACATCCAAAATTTGTGCCTTAAAATGCTCGATTTATAAACAATGATTAAATTCATTAAAAAAATATAGAAGGCGTCAAATTTATTATTTTCCCCTTGGAATAATTTTAGGGGTGGGATTTTTTATATTAAAATGAAATAGATTGCACGAGCTTAAAACTTGACCATTGCCGCAATGAATAAGAGCCGAACAAATGGGGTTACTTTGCGCTTCTGTCTGAGACGTTTATTTTCGCTGCCCGACCGAAAATTCGTAATAAATTCATATTCCACCCGAATGGTATAGAAGGGGGATGCTCAATATTTTCCCTGGAATTAATGAGTCTAATTATTTACTTGCTATACATCAAAACTTATATTTAAAAAAATCATAATTTGATGAACTGATGAACAAAAATGTAAAAATATTAGGAGAACCCAAAAATATTGGCGTATTTAAATTTTAGAAAAATTGCTTTATAAAGGCACGTATTGTCATAAAGGAGTATCTTCTTTCTGTTGAATAAATACGTGCGATTCTCTTTTAATTTTTGATGCAGAACTTCTAATTGTGCACAATACCCCTGTGCAGTTATAGCATAAAATAAGCATTAAAACCCAATTTTAAAATATCAGCATACAATGTGATATAACGATAACTTGCAAAAACGTTTCCATTACTGTGTTCACAAACTGAGCTCAATTATGTGATCTCAAAATACGCGAATACTCTTGGGTCCCCCTAATATTAACACATCGCTGTCCAAGTGCTAATTTAAAAAATATTTATTCAATACATTTCACAGTATTTAATGTTATTCACATCAAGGGATGAAACAATCTTCTATTTTTTTAGATTAGGATAATAAGCGGATAATAAGAGCTCAAATCCATCTAAAATTTATTGATTTTTCTTAGCTTAGATGTATCACGATTGGCAAAAATTCGCTATAATATTGTATAAATATTGTCAATATATATTATTGTCATTAGGGTTGTGGGAATCAATATTTTCATATAAATTATTTTAAATAAATAATAAATACGTCTAAAGGTTGTCGATTGATCGAAACTAAATTAAATAAAATGTCCAATAAAAGTATCTTTTATACAACTGAATATTCTTAACATAGTCGTTATTCGTGAATTACACTCTATAGTTCAGCAAATAAAACAAGTACCCGGATAGTGAAAGGTCATTTGGCTAAATAGGGTACTTAGTCTTATAGTGCAGTAGAACACTTGGACAGTGACAAGTCGTCGGTTCGAAACAATTCCTAGGATGTACATTTTTCAGACTGTATTTTATCCCAATTGATTTTATCAGATTTTAAATAATTAAGCTAAATTTAATTTAAAAAAATATTAATGTTGTAATATAGGTGATCTCCCATAACTACAGACTATATAACGATCCAAAAGAAGAACGACCTTACGTGCGAGCGCTCCCACTCCACCAAGCTACATTGGTGTCAGAAGTGGGATAGAAGTGAATGGATACCGAATAGAAATACTCTCATCCTAGCTGATTTATTTATTGGTGATAAAAAAGAGCGATCTGGCTGCGGGAAGAACGTCTTCCTGCAGCCAAGGATATCTGACGACTTTTACGACTTTCATCTCCTGTGGCGCACAGAAGATGCCGCTATTAAATTGACACATTGCGTAATATCGCCATTACGTGGAAATAAAATTTCACCCACGCAAAAATGTTTTTTTCTTCTTGTTCTGAAAAAAATTCTAATATATAAAATATATACGATTAATAAAGTTGATTAAAGACGATTAATTATTATTAATTAATAAAATTGTTAATTAGATTTTAATATACTATAATGCATCATGGTCACCGTACCATCGTACGGTAACCATGATGCATTGCACGACCATATTTACATTATGAATTTTAAATTTTCCATCATCCTTAATTACTTTTGATAGCCAATCCCAGGCCTTCAAAATGACCATCTTTTACTTATATTACATATTTTATTTTTAGATATTTTTATATAGTACATTTTGATGTATGAATCAAGGCTACGACAGGAAGTCAGAAAAGTTGTCGTCGTTTCCAAAAAGAGTGATATATCCATTATGACTCCCTGCCATTGCCGAGTCTCCATTTGAAATCTAAAAAGTTTCAAAACAGGCAACTGAATCCTATTCAAAAACTTTATAAAGGCTGATAATAATATCCTCAGCGCAAGTTTTTCCAGTCGCATGAAAAATTGTAAGCGAACTCTCTTCGCTGAAAAATCTTTGAAAACAATTTCATTGAATTTTACAAGCAGATTCATTAAATGTAAAAAAAAATGTCAAACAATCTTCAAGACAATTGAAAATTCATCTGGAGCTAAATTTTCATCCATTCAGTTGCTTTGTTTTTAATCACAAAAATTAATGTTCATCAAGCCAAATGTCAATTAATCAAAAAACATATTTTTTATAAAAGACTTGAGTATATTTATATAAATCATGACCTGAGTGGATGCTCACTATTTCGTGGTCAATTGCTGCTCCAAATATTTGGTGAATTTATACTTCATTAAAACTGTTGTTTTATAAATATTTTCTTATGCAAGTTCAATATTTTTATTTATATTTAAATATTTCTTCTCTTTTAAAAAAGGTTAGTAGAAGTTATTTTTATGTTAGTATACAAAAACACTTAGAATGAGCGCGAACACCTCAATGAGCATTTGGAAGCGGGGTGTGGCCTGGGGACTCTGTCCTGCAAGCGCCCCAGTTCCACCACATACACTGGTGTCAGAAGTGGAATGGATCTCCATTCCACAGTTAGACGGGTGCCGAATAAAAATGCCAAATATAGTCTTAGCTATAAAAGTTATAAAAGGATGTGTGAGTGAATAGTCAAATTCAATCACTCATATTTTTCAGATGCAAAAAATCTGGATAAATCTACTTCTAGACCATTTATTCCCAAAGTGGCCTGTATTGACTTACAGAGGTCGATTTCAATCTGCAAGGGGTTTAAGCAGATGAAAAATGTTGGCAATGTCTCATAAAAATAATTGCTAAAGGACGCCTCAAAAATTAGCCTAATTTTGTGCAAAGCAATAAATCAATATCCCTTTGCCAAATGAATTGATAGTCAACTTTGACATAAACACTTATATTTTTAAGGCATAACATCAGTGTCTTAATTATATTGTAATAAAATTTCGGTCCACCCATCGGATCGTATTATTATAACCCACATTAAATCCTAAATAACTAAATAAACGTGAGTGATATAATGAAGGGCGTGCAAATGGATGATACGTGGGATGCAATAGACGAAATGGTGGAAGCTCGTCCTGGAGCGATGAATTTTCACCACAATTATTTATTAGGTCGGTGAATACATCTTCCTCGCTACTATACGATGCGGAATGCTTAATAATAATTATTATATTTTCAGGTTGAAAGCCCTTCAACCCGCTCAGAGGACTTATGCGGGTCAGGCATTAACCCATCAAACGCAATCTGGGTTATACGACCACCATGTGTTCATGGGGGGAGCGGCGTCCCTCACTAAAGGGTTTTATGTTACATTTAGTACCTTCCCGATGGCTTAGTGCCGCAAGAACGGCAATCCTTGCAAGATCCTAAAGGCGAAATTACTCCCTAATAATATCAACATTCATCCGATCGTATATCTGCGACTTTATTGAATGGAACTGACGCAAGAAAATAACGTCGATGGACATTGTTTGCTTTCTAGTATGGCAATTTTTTTCTATTGCCATTGGAATTCGACGATAAAGCCACTGGGACGCTGAACGACGTTGAGACGGTCCTGGATTGAAATTATTTGAATCGATTGTCATCCTGGGAATCAAAAGATTTTCATTATTGGACTGCCTGCGCACATTGCATAGATCTTATCAACGATGACAATCATATGATTATTTTAAAAAAATGTATAAAATAAATATCACCTTTTTTAATTTATAAAAGCTCGTCTTTTGGATTCAGAAAATATCTTTTCCCTCGTGTGAAAAATGATGCAAAACTTCACGTTCTGTTATGAGGTATTCTGAGCATCCATCTGGCAAACAACTTCTTGTAACCACTTTTTTCTGATACAATATCACTAAGAAGACTTCAATAAATGTCAGGAAATTCTTCATGAAAGTCGTCAAGCATCACATGACTGTCATTTTGCACTTGTTCTTCAATTTTTTGTACAAGTTCGTCAAAAATCACTAACGATGATGATCCACTCCTTACCTCGTTGTAAGTATCGGTACGGTCTTCTCTGAACAATCTAACCCACATAATGACATGTTGTCGACTCATCATATCACTATCATGAACTTCCACGATTTCCGATGGATATGAACGGATGACCGCGTGACCGGGATTGAAATTTTTATATCACAGAAATCGTACACCTCACCAGCACGCTGAAGGCTAATAAATCCAGACATTTTCGCCGAAATCTGGACGCTTGGAAACAGTGGCGTAACTACTTATTGGAGAGCTTAGGCGACGTCTAGAGGCAGTAACTGTCTAATCTATGCACACATATATTGAGTATATATATGTTTTTCAAATTGTTATATTAAATTTTCCCTACCGGTGATGTATTTACTACACCTCGAATCTAATAATGGGAATATCGATGTGAAATATAATAGATACGGGGTTCAGAATTTTTGTATTCCTCCGTAATATAATTACGAATCACATCAAAGTATTATAGTATATAAGTATTCATCTGCAGCGACGGAAATAAATAATTTGTCGGGAAATCGGGAATTTTGAGAGTTTTGCTCCGTATTTCTGATCAAATTTATCAATGTAATTTCTTAACCTATTGAAAATCTCGGTCTCGGGATGCCGGGACTGATCCCGGGATGGTCCAATGTAATCCCGAAATCCCAAGATCGAAATTTTCGCTCGGCATTGAATTTCCTACTCATGACACACATGTTGAGTCACCGGCTACGAACCTATAAATGACTAATTTATTAAATTAAAGTATCGATTAAATATGAAAACAATTCTGCTATTCACTTTTAAACCACTACATGACATATAATGCTATGCGAAACCACCACCAAAGAAAATCTTTTCTTATTAAAAATGTTCATTTTTATCTTCTCACCTTTTTTTTTTGCACGAAATGAAAATATAATGGAAATATTTTAGTCCTTATATTAATTTTACAATATGTTCAAAAAAACTAATACTGGTCATTTTGAACTGGGTCACTTTGCACTCGCATAAATATAATTTAAAAATTATATATATAAATTTAAAATTTGAGCTTTATATTAGGGGACTATCGATAAGTCCTTGCCGATTTTGACTATGTCTGTTTGAGCTCAGTTTGTGTCCAGACACTGTGAAGACAGTATCTTCGAACGCCTTTTTATAAATAGCTATTGGTCAGTAATATTAACGAGTAAAAACATATGTTATTTTCCTTAAGGGTATAATTTCAAAACCTGAAACCCATTAACATCACATTCGGCATTATATGCTGCAGTTTTTCGATCAGGGGTTGAACACCACCAAGATTACACAAGCCATAAATTATATTACCTCGAATTTGGTTATTAAAATTTAAATCGGGTAACCAATGTTTAAAAGACACCCCTATAACAGGAAAACTTTTAAAATTTGATGTGGGATTTTGGACGTTAACAAAAAAAACCCACTTCTGACACCAGTGTAACGTTTAAGGCGGGGCGCTCTCGGGGGCAGAGTTCCCGGCCGGCTCCCCGCCTCCACGTGCTTGTTGGGATGGCCGCGCTACTGCACGGGTCCGTTCTTTTATCGGGCTGTGATGTTGCTGGACGAATGGATGGGAATACGAAGGGCGTCGAATGGAAAGACTCGCTTTGCAAGATAACTATTTATTCTGCACTACAGATAGAGAGAAAGAGGTCTGGCTGTCGGAGGGACAACCTTCCGCAGCCAAGGCTAACCGACGACTCTCCCGACTCCCGCTTCCTGCGCGTCATTACCCAACCGGTAACGATGCACGCGCAAGAAGCGATCCGTCGATAAGCAGGTGCAATATCTCCGCAGGGCCACAAGAGATGGCGCTGTTAAAATAACACATTGCACCTGAAGAAAAATAGAAGATATTGCTACTATGTGGGGATGATAAATTGCCCACGCTACACTAGCAATTAGAAAGAGTGAACAAAAAATTGGAAGTCAAACGTCAAGAATTAATCAGAAACAACTTAGTGATTCTTCAACACGAAAATTTACGATCTTATAAGTTGAAAAAGACGACTGAAAAAAAAAACAGGAAATTAAAACGGGAAGAACTTCCACACCCTCCATATTCACCAGACCTCTAAGAAATAAACATTTTCGAAACGCAACCAGAAAAAAAATCAAAAAAGGAATTAAAAAATTCGAATACCTATGAGGAATAGTAGGTATTAATGAAAGAAATTATGTTTTGTAAGATTTTGTAAATAAAAATGACAAATCTAATAAATTCTTTCGTTGTTCAAAAATCGGCAAAGACTTTTCAATACGCCTAATATTTAAATAAATAAGCGCCAAGCAATAGCATTTTATTTTTACTCATAAAATATCTTAAATACATGAAAATGTTTGTCGTGATTTTTTTTTTAAGTTCAATTATTAAATCATTTTTTACAGTGTGAAATTTCTGTAGTAAGTAGGCGTAATCGCAAATGAATCTAGGTATAAAAAGCGAAAATATAATAAGATTATATACGATGATAAGATTGGCCAAGTATACAATTCGTGCGAATCGATCGTTAGATACATTTGCTTATGTCTACTTACAGACAATCAGTTGAGTGATTTTTTTTATTATTTTCGTGTGTAAAAGTATGTCATAAGAGTGCCATAAATAAATAAAATCAAAAACATATTTCAACATACATGTTTATTTCCAATGCCTCGATCCACGAATTCACGATCCTTTCCGCAACCCTCGTCCATCATCAGACCGCTTAGCACATCCTTCATTCAAAAAATTCAAATTATAGTACTCGTGATTGCAAGTCATAAATCCTATTCTATCCTCGCAGGACTTACTCTCCCTCCGATTTGAATCTAGACGCCGAATTGAAAGCGCCGTTATAGTGGTGTGGTAGTGTCCCGGTGCTTTATTCTGATGCCGTACCCAGAAAAATAATTATATTTTCCATTAGTGGGGTTGGTCTTATTTAAGCCAAGTTCTGTGACAACGCGAATTGTTTACAGCGCCGGAAATGCCGGGGGTGTGCGACAAAAAGACGAGCAGGACACCGCCAGGACCACATTTATAATTTAGGCTTTGAAAAGAAAATATTTTTATTGTTCCGGTCGCGACGGAGGAGAGTATTGTGGGAGTGAAGAATACACCCTCGAGATGTACAGCATCACTCCTGAATAGAGGATGTACTTTTTGATAATTAACGACTAATCAGAAATGAATACAAAACATACCACATGTAACAAAATGCTGACACAACGATATGAAACATGTTAATATTACACAAGTGGGTGCCGCACGAACTGACTGACGCTCAGAAGCAGTGATATATGAGCATGTATCAACAGCTGATAACGGCGATTAATCAAGACCCATTACACCAACGATAAAAAACAATCGCGTTAAAATTGTTCTTTCTTAACATCAAGCAAATCAATTACAACAGAATTATTATTTTGCAAAACAAGACAGAAAAACAGCCAATATTTGTTAACATACATGGACAAATTTTGATTATAAGACGAAGCTTGATCACATACATAACGAACAACGACCACAAAATCAATTGAACCTTTTTCAATAACCAAAACACTCACCAATAGTTATTTTTAACGGATGATCAATATTATATACTAAAAACAATCAACATTCTCAAACTAATTGCTATTAGTTTAAAATTATATAGCTTTGCCAATTCATATTAATCAAGCAAATTAATTCAAAATATGAGCTTGGGTGATTATTGCAACCAAATTTATGACCTAAATAGGTCATAGCTATCTCATAGTCACACGCTGCTGCAATTTTTTTGATGAATCATAACGATACACTGTCGCTTTGTCCATTGACAAATCATTTCTTTTTGCAGTTGTCGATCAAATCTATAAAATGGTATTGGACGACCATCAACTGAAAATACGCGAGCTAGCAGATATGGAAGGTATTTCAAAAAGTACTGTACATTGCATATTGACTGAACATTTGAACATGAAAAAGCTGTGCGCAGGACGGGTGCCGTGTTTGCTCTCAGCGAAACAAAAACTGCGTCGCAAGGATGTTTCACGGCAATAAAGCGTTTTTGCGTCGATTCATAACCATGGGGGAAATATGGATCCAACACTTTACACTTGAGACAAAATAACATGGAGACCCTCTACCTTCTATTAAAAAACAAAAATCGTAAAAAGCTCCGAGGATGCCCTAAAAGATGATGGAACGGCCACAAGGTTTGTTTGTCCAACCGGTCCGTCTTTCAGACCGCTGACACTTGGAATGAGCGCCTGGCAATTGGACGCCATGCCCGGATATGTCCACAAAACGCGGTCTGCGTCCATTGCCGGATATTCGCACGGACACAGACAAAAGAACAAGATGACGGACATCAGACAGCGACTGACGTTTGGATCGGGGGTTCATCGAGGTGTTTGCAGGAAAAACCAGCTACAGACTATTGCGCCCGAGCTTCAAGCTAAAGTTCAATGGAATACTACCTGCAGGGGCTACCCCTTCCCCATGATACTCGTATCGGTTCGGTCATTCTTAGTACCTAGCCACGGAGACGAGTCGCCGTTCGAACAGCCTAAGACCGTTCTCCCCTATATGCCTAGGCTGTTGAGGATAGTGGTGAGCCTTAGTCACAGTCTTCACCAACTACTGTAATTAGCTGTTCCACACACCCATTTATGGGTGCGCAGCACAGGGTGACCTGCGCACCCAACTCATGTTAGCTGGGCTACCTCAGCTGCGTTTAATGAACAAACCGACGAGCCTGCTTTCGCGCACCTCTACGTTACCTCAAATTTGTCCCCATTTTATACTCCCTTAATATAGGGTTTTTCACACTTTATTTAATTTTCAGGCATTCATTTTGACTTAAATCCATTGTTAATAATAAATAGTATGCTTAAGATGCTTTTGGTATGATAAATTGATCAAAAATCAATCATTACTATTCCATTATAGTAATAGGGAAAGCAGCGACCGAAATGTTACAACCATTTATACAAAGCTAATTTTTGTTTCAGTCAGTATTTATACTGTTTAAATCAGGAAAGTTACAGTCTGTCAAGCTTTCAACGTTGCGGACATTAATAACAATTTTCGAACACTGAATTTGTACGTACCGGTATTAAATTTAAATATACAAAGCTGATTTTTTGTCTACAAGTAGTTTACGTTTATTATTATTAAATAAACATAAGGTACTTTCGATATAAAGTGGCTAGGGTTTCTGTAGACATGGATAAAGTTATAGCATATATTTATTTGTAAATCTCAAAAATTGCTATAAATGTCGGCAACATCATTACAGTAGACTGTACCATATTTGGAATCAAAGAAAAACTATTGATGTTCAATTTCAATCAGTATCATAAGCATTGAATCTTGCACAATCACCGGTCATAAAGAAGCAACTAATAATCACCTAAGTTTTTGTCCAGATTTAGGAGCGTCAAAATATCAAATTTGTACAACATAAAACAGTGTATGTGCGTGTGCAATACATAAACAGAAAATATGTTAAATACGAAACCACGTACCCATACAGACATACAGACAAACATTAACAGTACTAACAGATTTTTTTCAATATGATATGAAAATAATATTAAATAAATTTATTTGTAGAAATCTATGTATGAAGGGTAAATTATTTTAATCCAATTTTTAGGGAGAAATTTAAAAATATCAGGTAAATCGATAAATTATAAAAAATTATGTAATAAATTAAAAACATTGACTAAATGGCGTCTAAATTCCTTGTTATTCCCTGTACAAGTTGAAAGTCTTCAATCTTAATTGGATTAAAATAATTTCTATATATTAAAATGTATTAGATTTAAGATTAAAATATACAAACCTTAGCTGCTGTAGAACTGGAGGGTTCATCGAAGAGCGACCAAACCTTAGGTTTGAGCCTTTGCCACGAAGATAGCTCGCCTGCCAAATAAGCCTCCTCGTAGCCGAATATCCTGGCGATCTCCTCCTCCGATGGTTTCTCACTGTCTATATCCAATTTGTCTAGGATGGCCAGGGTGGTCTGCGAAAGAGATACAAATAGCCTCATTCTCTGAAAGAACAACACCCTAAGAGTGCTTCATCACTTCGCACTCATTCCATCATACATATTATATAACCAACTATTTTTGTCTCGAATCTCGCCCCAGGGATCTCGAATTGTAAAAGGACTCCCAATCATAAATATAAATTATCCCGACATTAATCTAGACGATCCGAAATCAGCAATTATGTAACGAGCTTAATTTACGCCCTCGCTAGAAAAAAATCGTGTTTCCCGATGAGATCCTTTTTAAATTAAAAAATAAACGAGGCCATTTCACTTTCAGGATAGGCTTCAATCTCGATCCTTAACAAAACCATTCAAAGGGCTCAATACAAGGGCCCTTCGCTCCTAATAGGGTTATTGAACATCGCTTTCGGCCTATTCATCTATTAAGAAGGGGTTCTTAAAAATCTTATTAGAAAATACATCCATGAAACTTATATATATATCTATAGCTACGGACTATTTCAAAGCAATTGGACGTAATCGGTCGTGAAATGCTTCAATTGCGCTGAAAAAAATTGCATTGCGTGTTTATTTATCGGAATTAACGAAATTCTTTCATGGAAATGTATTACTTGAACTACATTTTTTTATCTGACTCTATTCAAATGACCAACATAATGTATTATTATAATAAGAATTTTTTAAATTTATATGATGATGGAATAATGAGGTAAGATATCTGGAAAGTGGAATGAATAGACTGACATACATATTTAAATATAGAATTGATTGAAAAAAAAAGGTCGATCCATAAGTGCTTAATAAAGCAACAATGCTATTCATGATTGTTTGTCAGAATAACAACTGGTAAATTAAATCTGCTCAGATTAACAGCGATATCTTCCGTCTCTCTTTAGGTGTAATGTGTTATTTTAACAGCGTCATCTTCTGTGGCACTGCGGGGACATTAAATTTGCATTGCCGGTTGGGTGGTGACGCGTAAAAAGCGGTAGCCGGAAAGAGTTGTCGGTTAGCCTTGACTGCGGGAGGACGTCCTTCCCACAGCCAGATCTCTCTCTCTCTCGTGTTGAATAGAGTTATCTAGAAAAGAGAGTCTTTCTGTTCAATGCCCGTCTATCCCCATCCATCCGTTCGGCTACATCATGACCCGAAAGAAGAACGGACCCGTGCGATATTTAATAGAAATGGACCATCTTATTTTTCTAAATAATTTCCTACATAAGAAATACATTATTCTATCGGATAAGAAGCTTATTGATTGAGTAGTAGCATTTTCTGTTGCGCAACGCATAATTATTCGTTTTCTCGTAAACGAAAGCGTGAATATTTGAAAAAAAAACCTGAGGCACTAAAACCTGGTAAGTAAGACCCAAGTGTTTGATTGGACACAAACACACGAAGTCAAGAAACAGTCTGTTAGAAAAGCGATGGCTACGGTATTTTGTGACACGAAAAGTATTTTATTGATTTTTTACATTACAGACGTTGTATGCACTCTTAAATAAAATCGAATAATTACACGTTGCGCAACAGAGGATACTACTTCTCGCCTTCTATCTTCAGTGACCGGATCAAAAAGCTTCCTATCCAATGGAATAAATGTATTTCTAATTGAGGGAACTATGTAAAAAATATTATACTCCATTTGTATTTTTATACATCACCAATAAATTTATACAGTAAAATTCCGATTTATATTTGAATCACCTCGTATTTAATGAACTTTTTTTATTGTCATATTCATCGGCAAAACGAATAGGATGGGTGCAATGGAGTAGGATGGATAGGGCTCGCTTTGATCTAACACAACAAAAATAGTTCACACATTATAATTAGCTCATTTACAATAATATACGATTTACTACAAAAAAAAGGTTATTTTGTGCTTATGGTGGGATATGTGGGGAATAATACATTATGATTTAATGAAACCGGGTTAAATTATAACAGCACAATTTTACCATCGACAATTAGAAGTTTTGCATCAAAGATTAAAAGGAAACGTCCGTATTTATTCAATAGAACGAAGATGACACTCGGGATAATGCGCACCCTAATAAAGCAAAATTGATCCTGGATAAAATACGGGAGTTAAATTGCCAAGTGTTATCGTATCCTTCTTATTCACCGAACTTTGCCCCGACGAATTTCTACCTTTTCAGGTTCTTGGAGCACAGTGTGAGAGAAAAACGATTAAAAAACGCAGCTGAAGTGGAAATGCATTTAAAATAGTTTTTCGCTTCTACGTCGGAAGATTGTTACAAAAAGGGATCAAAGGATTGCCATAATGGTGGGAAAATTTGTTGAAGAATAAAGGAAATTATATTTTATAATGTTTTTTATTGAAATTTTTGTTGTTTGACTTTTTTACTAAATATTTGAATACTTTCGGGTCCTCCTAATATTAATGATCGATCGTCTTGATATAGATTTATATTAATTTTGGGTTCGGATAAGCACTTTCCTAGATGTATAAATACACCTCCTATATAAATTATTTAAGTATTATTGTATGAATTATTTCTAAAGTTACATCTTACATATACAAAATTAATATACAATATCTTTGTTCGTGTGTAATGCGTTGCCATACCGTTCATTAGATTGTAATAAAACTTCGTTCACTTATTGCTAAAGATTGCGCGAGTAACATATGCATAGTCTAATGTATAAAAATCAATATTTGTTTGTTCGTATTTAATGCGCTTCTATACCGTTCATCTGATTGGAATAAAATTTTGTCAACTTACTGTTTAAACTTGTGGAAATAACATAGGCATAGTAAAAATATTGTATAAATGCACCATGTTGGCGCATATTGGTCTGGTCAAATTATCAAGCGTTTATGGTATTACAATGCATGCTGGGTATTCGCTATATTTTTAAAAAATATACGTTTTACAGATAAGTCATTGAAGCAAAAAAAATATTGATGTTTATATAAGATTTCGCAATAAATTAAGCAAATAATAAAAATTTATTCGCCTGCAAAAAGAAAGAAGCGCCGACTTAATCTCAATTCATCACCCTCATTAATCCCGCGAAGATTGTTGTATCCTTTAGGAAATAAATATGCCGAAAATTATTTATCATAATGAATATTTATGGACCCGAAGCCGAAATAATATTTAAATGAATTATCCCAATTTGTTAGGTCGTAAAATGGCGAGGAGCTCTTTTTCCCGGCGCGGAGATTTTATCCGGGGGCGCCGTCTGAATTAGTTCGCCCGGGGGCGATAAGGGCGATAATGACACGTGGAAAATTTTGCGCAATTCGAATTTCGTCCACACGTGCCCCCTGTTTATTAAAATAATTCCGAAACTTTATTTCCGCAGCGGAAAATATTCTCGAGCGCCGTAACGGGGGGGATGAAATGGGGAAGCACGTGAAATATTCCTTTTATATGTGAGCTTAGGATTTTTCAGCGGGTCCTTTATTACCGTGGCGTGGAAACAGAAAGATGGCCAAAACAAAACCTTTATAAATTTTGTATTCATATTTCCCTGGCCGCGGTGGTTGCTACCTGAAGGCGCTTGAGGGGGATGAATTGAGGCGAGGTAAAGGCGTTAAACGTACTGTATGACATCTCGTAAAATATTTTATGTATGTACATTATGGGGGATGAGAAAAATTGCGGATTAAGGGTGATTTATGCGAGATTAAATGTAGCAATTTGTATTTATTATGACTCTGTGTACGAGGGTAGTCTCAAAATCCCTACATATCGATGGTGGTTGATGTTTAACACAATTACTATGATAAAAAGTACCTACTTTATAAAGCTTTAGCTTCAAGTTTGAAGATGCTAGGATATTTTTGTTTAAATTATACTCTGGTGAAGCCTGCTTCTTTATTTACAATATTCTGAAGCCCGTATCTATTATATTTTATATTGATATTCCCATTATTAGAGTCAAGGTGTAGTAAATACATCACCGGTAGGGAAAGACAGTGACCCACCTCTTACCCGAGCTGTTTATTGGTCCCGCTAATTGGGACAATGCCCTTATTTACAATAGTAAAATATTGGATGGCAGAGTTTGAGCAAGGCCGTACGAGCTGCCAAGACGAATATCGCAGTGGTCGACCAAATGAATGACCACGCCAGAAATGATGAATAAAATTCACAAAATGGTATTGGATAACCATCGGCTAAAAGTATGTAAACTAGCATATTTGATAAAAAATTCAAAAGTACTGTATATTGCATATTGACTGAAATTTTGCACATGAGAAAGCTGTGCGCAAGATGAGTGCCACATTTGCTCACAATGAACCATTAAGGATATTTCAATCGGATGTTGTTTATTGAATAATTCTCGTATAACGCTTGGATACTGAATAAATATCAACATATATGCACGCGGAATTAATAGTTGATGCATGCAGTGGCATATTTACAGTCACAGAATGTAATTTTTAAAGCTCCTCCTTGAAAAAAAATATTACCATAGAAAAATGTCTCCGTTTTGAGTTCAAATATAAGCCCTTCCTTCTTACACACAGAATTATTTTGAGCATGAAAGCCTTTGGGTCTTAGGTGTTATTTTGGATTCTATTGATATCGGCACACAGATTATATTTATAAATAGAACATAAATAAGAATCTTTTGAGAAATCCATAAATGGATTATCACATTATTTTTGGATCGTCAAAGACAACCCATAAATAATTTGTTTTGATCCATTAAAACTTTCTCCTCGGATCCGAAGGGATCTAAAATTTATCAGAGCTTAAAATACAATTAAATATACATTAATAAATACAAGATAATTAGATTTACTTAAATAAAGGCACGTTGTTCTCTATAGAGAACATCTCCGACATTTCGAAGAAATGCAAAAATACAAGCACGAAATCTCATCTCATCTAATTGCACGACGTTATATTGTTGAAAACATTTGTATTTTCGTTTTATTTATAAATGAGAAACTTGTGCTTAAGAAAGGAGTACAGCATCCCTTATCTCGTTATTCGCTTAAGCTTTTTTGAAATTCGATGAATGTTCATAAAGTAAGTGTACTTGATTTTTATATTTTTCTAGAAAATGTGTTTTAGAAAAGAAATTATAAGCTATTCTTGACACACATTTTGACTGTTTTTTTTACATAATCACCATCCCGTTCAATATAAATGATGAGCCGTAGCATATGCCGTCCTCGTGAACTCTTCCAACAGGTCCTTCACCCATTTCAGAGCCTCTTTCTGCACCTGTACATTGGTTGAAAATTAAATTTCATCCATGTGTGTCTTTAAGGAGGTGAAAAGATGATCAGATGGTGCCAAGTCAAGGGAATACGAAGGGTGGTTCAAAACATCCCAACCAAATGAATCCAAGAGCGCCTTAGTGGCTAAGACCGTGTGAGGGCAGGCATTTTCGTGCAACAGAGGTCATGATTTTTTTGTCCGAAATTGTGGTTTTGACAACTGTCTTTCTAACTCAAGCGTGTAATGAGCCATCGACATTTTATATCTAATCAGAATAGAGCTCAGAAAATCCTAACTTTCCAATTGAAGTCGTTCAAAAAACTTACGGATGCTATCGACCCACTTGCATTTGGACACTATAACGTGAGTTTACGTACTATCATATTCCTGCGATGCTCATTTTGTCTAAAGATACCCATCCACCACTTAGCGTTGCCAACCTTTGCAAAAACCACAGCCCACATTTATGGTCACAGTACACTTACTTTCTGAACATGTTTCGTATATTCGTTAAAACTTGGCAGAATACATTTTTCCAATACACAATGCAGATTTACAAAAAATAATTTATAATATAGCATAAAATGAAGAATCCCGCATTTGCTGCGAACGGTCTTGAACGATAAAGAAAGAGTATATTTGCACATCAAGTGCGGATATTAGTGAATCGGAGACAGAGACGGATATCTTGCATCTCAACACACGTTCGTACATCGATGGCAAGGTCTTGATATAAAAATACCCCTACATTCAAAATAGAATCATTACATATGTCATCAACAGATAACGATTAAATAAACATTTAAATTAAATTTGTCCGTATCCGATTGAAAACCATTTGGTATGTGATCTTCTTAGATGGTTAGTAGTCTGTTTAGAATCATAATAAATAGTAGAAAGCCCAATAAATTAATTTTATACTTAAAATTCAATCTTGTAACAAAAGTGATTCTATTGAATCAATCGACGTTAATACTTTAAAACAAAAATAAATTAAATACTTAAAAGTCTTATACCAAAAAGATTATTACAAAATGCCAATTACAAAAACATTTATTCTATGAATATATTCATATATTGAGCAAACTAATGCGTTAATCTAAATTCAGACCCTAAATTCAAAATCTTGGTGTTTCCAATTTATTTTTAAATAAAGTCATCAGGGCTGCCCACTGATTGATCTTAGGTTACTGTTAGGTAACTGAATCTATTTTGGGATGAATTGTTTAGAATGCCTTGTAAAAAACTGTTTTTATTCAGTACTGGCGAATACCCGACATACGTTGTAATGGCATAAGCGCTTTAAAATTGAAAAGAAACGTAGTACGTGGTTTATTGCTTCAAGTCACGTGTAGCACGTGTACTTAACCACCGTATTGTGTGCGCATCCTTTCTCTCCCCGTCCCCACAGCCCAAACTTCATTTCACCAGACTAATATGCGCCAACATGGTGCATCCATACAATATATTTACAATGCCTATGTTATTTTCGCAAGTGTGAACAGTAAGTTGATAAAATTTTATCGCAATCGGATAAACGGTATGGAAGCCCATTAAATACGTACAAACAAACATTGATGTTATTTGCTCAATTTTTTCAATATTTTGATTTATATCACTATGAATTTATGAGAGCAAATTGTTAAATAATCACATCAATCATTCGACTGTATGAAAAATATATAGTTGAACGAATCCAGTGTATCCCCGAGACTTACACGGTACTTATTTTGATCCACTCCAACGTATTGTAAGATACGATTGTGTAGAGTTTGTTTGATAAATATGATATAAAGAGAATTTATTGGCATTTCAGCGAGCGGAGAAACAATTTCTTTGTAATTCGAGTGCAACTTATTTACGAAAAATATTGAATCCCCGTCGCCGCTTTGCCAATTGTGCCATTATCGAGAAATGCGCATTTCGCTCGGCTGAATTTTATTGCCAACGTAATTTTTTGCCAAATCAATCGTATTTCAGTTTTTCAATCGCAATAAAAGTTGCCACAACGACCGAAGGTTGTATTTTTACGGTCATAAGAAGATTGATTGGCATCCTGGAGGCTCGAGTGCTCCATGATTGCTCCGGGGCAAGTGGTTGCGGTGGTCCCGTACTTTAACAAATGACCCGTTCTATTTATATACCGAACATCTTATCATCTCGGGATGCTCTGGAGGACTGGGATTTTAAAACGCTTGTGTAATTTGTGAGCTTATCGAAACCGCTTCCGAAGGCGACCGTCTACGAACTTCTTTCGTGGATGGACGTCGAAGTTCTACTGTTGATGTAGGCATTGACGTGGAGTAGGAAATTTAATTTTGTGCTCCTCCGACTCTTTTACGTGGCTCCGACTTTAATATTTCAAGTTTGAAGACTTTAAATGGCAAGTACTCGGCGAATTAAGGACTCGAGAGTCTAAGAAGGAAAGTTCGCAATTTTTACATTTTGCGAGGAAGTCGTTGAATTATACATTTCTGGTCTTATAAAGACTACCCGGACGAATAAGACAATAAGGAGAAGATACATTGCTTCAATATGTCTATGCAAATGAACATATTTTTATTTGATTTAAGGAGAGAATTTCCCTCTCAATCTCGATTCTCCGGTTTCATTCCTGGAGGATATTTCATCAAGTAAATGTGCAATCCAAAGTTTTCTTTTAAAAGGGATACTTCGTCGTTGGAAATTTTCGCAAAAGACGCAAAAAATATCTTAATTTATTCAATTTTTCATGCTTTAAAATCTTGGGTTTCATCCCTTTCTTTAACAATCAAATGCGAATTAAAGAGCCTTTAAAATAAATTGTGCTAATGGCATAGGATTTCTTCAAGGGAATCTAAATTAGAGCATAAATTAATCTTAAAAGACACCAATCTAAGCCTCCATGATAAAAATATAAGAACTTGAAATTTAACACAAATTGTTTAAATAGAATAATTGTACATACCGGCATTAAATTAAACTATACAAAGCTGATTTTTCATCTACAAGTACTTTATAATAATAATCGTTAAATGAACGTCATCTACTTTCGATACAAGATGGCTAGGACTTCCGTAGACGTGGTCAAAATTTTAGCACGGGAATTTGATTTCAAACAAATTTCAAAGCATTGCACTATTTTGCATTGCATGATATTTATAAAAATAAAATATACTATTTATAGTTTATTCCTGTGTAATGCACTCAAGATGATATAGTCGATGTTGTTTCCGGCCGGAAGAAATTCGCTCAGGCGTAACAACCCTTGGGAGATTTCTTGGGCTTCACCACTTCCAAGACAAATGTCGCGCTTTGTAAGCTCCCTGTGGTCAACACATGCCGTAAGTGAGTTAAAAGTTTCCCCAACAGCAATATCATGATAGATATTTATTGAGTTTGCTTGTTATTGTCACACGAAGGCGACTATACTTCTTGAGATAATTGTTTGAAACTCGCGTCCTCTGCGAGAGTTAGTCATGCGAGACGAACTAGTTTGCCGATTAAACACATAAATCACGTTTAAAAGTTTAAAATGTGACATCACAGAATGTGTTAAAAGTTTGCTGTGTAACGGATGGCTTAATCTAAGCTCAAACCGTGCGTGTGTATGTGTTGTATTAGGATGATGCATAAGTTCTCAGCTATTTATTTATTTTCACAGCCGTATTTCAATAATAGGTATCGCTAACTAACTATTGATTTTACTTCAAAAAGAAACTATACGAACTATTTGCAAACATAAATGGCTGATTAAATTTAAAAGTGACGATAAGGGATTGAAGAGCTATACAAAATTCGGGCAACCAAGATCTATTAGAAGTTGTTAATCTGTGCAGATTCAATTCGCCAGATTAACCATGATATCTTCTGTCATCCTACGGACGTATTGTGTCTGAAAACACGACATCTAGCTCTTCTTCCGGTGGAGACACCCAGAAATTGGGAGTAATAACCTTGGCTGCGGGAAGATGTCCTTCCCGCAGACTCATAGCTGTAACATTTTACTCCGTAAATACATTTTAAAAAATGACAAAAGTATTTCTATCAGCGCCGTGTACAGTCATCCTATCGCGCGACTCCTTACGATCCGACAGAAGAACGAACCCGCGTGCAAGTGTGATCATCTCGGAGAACACATGGGAGCAGGGAACAGTCCGGGAACTCTGCCCTGAGATCGCTACCAATCCACGTTAGACATACGAGATGCACATACATATAGATGCATTTATCCCAATATTGAATCCATGACTGGAAACATGTTTAGAAGGTTTTTTTTGAAAGGGCGTTCAGCTGCTCTTTCGTGGTCATTTCGTTTTCAAAACGTTTTACTTTCAGCACGGTTTTTATTTTTTGGAAGACCCAAAAATCGCATGGTGCTAAATGGATGTGGATACGCAGGAAGATTTTTCCAGCCAAAAACTCGCAAATCAGAAACGACGTGTAGCACGGTGCATTTTCGTGATGAAGAAGAAAGTCATTAGTCCATTTTCTGGTCTCTTTCTTCCTATATCGTTTCGCAAGCGTTGCACTACACTACTTTAAAAGAAATTCTGATCGCACCATGTCCTCAGAAAAAACAATGAGCATGGTTTTGATGGTCGACTTTGACTGACGTGCCTTTTTAAGGCGAGAGGAGTTAGAGGTTTTCCACTAAGAACTCTGCATTTTCGTCTCAAGGTCATAGCAATAGTCCTAACTTTCATCTCCGGTTATATTTATGATCATTGAATCTGGATCTGCTTGAAGACAATCGTTCAATTCCGTGCAAACTAAAACACGATTTTCCTTTCGCGACAGACGCGATAAACACGACTTCGCTCTAGCGGCTATGGAGACTGACTAACTAGTCAAAACGTGTACAAATTTGATACAGTCTGTCTCGGCGAATCAAGTTATCGGACATATGACATAACATGCATGCAGCATCATCAGTTGAAGCTCAAAGAATGCTTTCATCGTATTTTTTGATCAGATCTTGTAAGACTGACATAAGGCAGAACATAAGACATTCCAAGGAATAAACATATTTTTGTCTCAGTTATCCACGCATGAATCTGAATAATATCTGATATAAAAGAAGGATTTCAGCATTTTAAAGTAATGGCTTTCTACAAATCAGATAACAGTTTCTTGATCAATATTACCTATGAATAAAATTTTCGCTTGTATTTGGTAGGATGTAATTAGAGTGTTTGATAATAAGTTACTAAAGCTTGGACAGATTATTTCAGCAGATTTATATTGTGCTCAATTAGCCAGATTTAATCCAGATTTCTTACAAAACGATCAAAATGGGTGAATAACCAAAGAGTAATTTTACTGAGGGAATACAGGATCACTCAGAAAAAAGAAAGAGCTTGATTTTGAAGTCTTACAACATCAACCATTTTGCAACATCTGATTATCGTGTGTGTTACTGTAAATTTTCTCGGATGATTACATTCAATTTACAAGATATCTTCACTTAATCAATCAACGGTGCAAAAGCGCTTATCACTGGGGGACTGATTTTTTTATTATTTGATGGATATCAAAAATGTATTAAAAGATATTAAAGCCAAGAGATACTCTCACGCTAAAATTAAATGAAAAGCTTTAAGAAATAAGGTCATATTCAGAACATAATAGACAAAGGATGATTCTCTTGAGAGCACATGTTGCTTCGCGTTGTAATTTTATTCAGCTACATCAAAAGACTTGCTTCCAATAGCTTATCAATTTTTCAGATCCCTTCAGCATTCTGTTTATTCAATATTTCAAGAACAAATTACAAATTTGAAAATTAATTAACAATATCATATCGTCCTGAATATTTGATTGTTGGAATACGAATGTTGCTTGAATTTTATGATTAAATTTTTGTACCATATTTCAAACATACTACATTGCTTTGTTTAAATAGATGAGTTATTGGATGCTAGCCATCTTGTAAAATTTGACAGCTATGATATTACGTTTTAAATGGGAACACGATTTATATTAAAGGAAATACATATTACTACATATACTAGGTTTTGTGTACTATTTTGTATGGCTTTTATGAGGATTGAACTAATATTTATGGTTATTGCCATCGACAGATTGCTTCGTGTTGAATTTTCATTTTGTTTTATGACCATCATCCATCTTACAGCTATGTATGATATAACAAAACATGCTACCAATAATTTTTGTCCCTTATATGCAACATTGGAGTGTTTACAGCAGTCAAATATACGTCTTAAATTGTTTTTAACAATACTAGTCATAGAAAGAATTCGAGCCAAATTTGGAGCGATTTCTCCATTCATGAACTGTTTAATGTGATTACAGCCCGCAATATGGGCCAAAAATGGATGGATATAGGCAACCTCCACACGGTTCCGTCTTCCCTTCAATGAAACGTCTCTCAACCTTTTCAGCATCATCTCGAAGACGCTTTGTTATGTAAATTAATCTGATTTAGCCAGTAATCCGCCGCAAGCCCCACATCTCGCAGTGGATTAATCAATCAACGGAATTGTGTTAATTTCATCCCCCGGGGGCTTAAGCATCCATCATTTCGCCCCAGATTGAAAAAATTGAGCTGTCGATAGTTGTAATACAATTTTTCCTGCGGTGCAAGCATCGTGTCCATTCATCAAATGGCTACAATTTGACCCAAAATGGAAGACATTTATGACGCATAACCAGCTGTGACATTTAGCGGTTGAAGACCACTGAATAATTACATTTTATGAATGGACATAATGCCGTTTTCATTGCTTTGGGTTTTGTCAAATGTTTGAACATAGTATTTAATGACCCAGAGCCGAATGGGTCAGTGGGACTCGTTTTTGGTTGATGTCGACGTAAAACGGAAATGTTTTTTGCAACGAATTATTTCACCGAAACGATGCGTTTTCAGGTACAAACTAATTGAAATTTATTTAATTGTGCGTATTTTTTAAATTAAAAAAATAGTAAAAGATCTTCGATTCCTCCTGATCCTCCAAAAATATTGACACATTGAAATAATTTTATATCGAGATTGCGATTTAAAAACACATTTTTTGAATCTAATGAAAAAATATATAAACATGAATGGTGAACTTCAATCCATACCATTCGCGGAATTTTCAACTAAACTTGGTTATTCAGGATGAATATGGATTCCAATATTATGAAGCAGAACCATTTTTGGATAAAAATATGGTTTATATTAAAAAAGGGGTATTTTGCAATAATCTTAACTCATTCCAGACCGCTCACCTAAAAACACGTTTTGTTGTTATAACACACAATGTCACATGTGAGTATTAAATTCTACTTGTGAATATTTTTAGCTCTAATTTTTCATGACTGACCCTGAAACATATATTATTCTCTGTTGATTTCACCGATCCCAGTTATCCGAATAATAAGGCAAATTCCTCATAATTAGATCTTTCCGCGCAGATGACACTGCAAAAATATCACAGTCGTTGAATGCGGGGATTGTGATGTTTTCGAAAAGGCGAAAGATGCGTAAATACTGTCCTATTCCACAACTCAGCACCCCTTCTGGGGGCATCCCCCTGGGAGAGACGATTCCGATATCTAAGACTAATTTTTCGATAAACGTATCTCCTGGTCTCTCCACGTCAAAAGCGTAGCAAAGCCATTCGTTTGGAGCAACCTGATACAACCAGAATTCCCAGATTTATGATGAATCTGACCCCTCATCTATCAACGACCACATTGTGCGCCTTTCCTCCAACGTATACAATTCCCTTAAAACGCTATCAAATCCTGTCATCATACACGGTTAATTGGAATTGTCATCCGAAAGCGATTCTTGGAGTACACTTCAAAAACATATTCGACTCAAAAAAAAGGTATCGGATATACTCGTTTTTGAAAATCACAATAATCACACTTTTTAGATACTATAATAATATTTTTAACAAGGAAAAGTTGGGATTACCGTGAAAGAGATACAGAGAGCTAGCTTATTCAATTCGGAACAGAATTAAACTCGGGAGACAAGACGACAGACATCAGACAGCGACTGACTGGATTGAGGGTTCATTATAAATCGAACCCATTTCCTTGCGCTGCTGTATAGTCTGTTCTGGGTTACCTCGGATTAGCCACACAAAGAGTGTCTAACACAGATCCTTTAGTCCCATAAAAAATGCTACGCGCGGAGCGTCCTGGTGCCCACCCATTTTGCTCCACGCCCTCCAGAGGAGGCAAGGTTTCCGCGGGAAAGACCAGCTTCAGACCATGTGCACCCGAAAGTGCGATGGAGAAGGAAGGACTAAGGTTATGCTAAATTCAAGGGATTTTCTTCCGCAGGTTCACTGCCACCACGAAGTCCAGCCTCAGTTTGAAGAGGACTGTGGCAGATGACCGATTGCAGGGGTTACTCCTTCCCCATGGTACTTGTATCGGTTCGGTCATTCTTAGTACCTAGCCACAAAGACGAGCCTAAAACCGTTCTCCCCTGTACGCCTAGACTGTTGAGGATCAACCATCCATCCGCAACGCGCCAACACTGCCAAGCGGAGGTCGACGACGCAGAGTACACCATCATTGGGTGTGAGACTTGGGCACCCCAGAGGAAACTGCTGAAACAAGCACTCGGGGTAGCCAAGCTCAACGTCGACAACATGGTCCACAGCATGATGGACAGCAAGAAGAACTGGGACCTTTGGCGCGAATACGTAGAAGAGATTCTGAACGCCAAAGAGGGCAGTGAAAGAGAGAGACGCAGAGCGCCTCTCCAACAATAGAATAGGGCCAACCACCTAAGGCCAGACTACCTGTCCTCCTGAAGCAATGTGGAAAACAATACCAGGGGGACAGAGAAGGACAAGGGGGAGGTTTAGTGGGTAGGCACGACCGAAAAATCGTGAATCCCACACTACCCAGATTCTCTGGGTGTCTTGTGAAGATTCCTCGCCCACAGAAAAAAAGACTTGTGAGGATAGTAGTGAGCCTTTGACACAGTCTCCATCAACTACTGTAATCGGCTGTTCCACACATCCCTTTATGGGAACGCAGCACAGGGTGACCTGCTCACCCAATCCATGTTAGATGGGTAACCCCAGCAGCGTTTGATGGGCAAACCGACGAGACTACTTTCGTACACCTCTACTCCACAACATTACCCCATGAGTTCAACCGTTGGCCGTCCGGAAAAATTGGGGAGAATCCCCTAACGCCTCCGCCAATCGGAATTGAAAAATAAACAATCGTAAAGATTTGATCTTTGAAATTAGCTGTGAGTCTGGGAAATCTGAGGATACTGTCGTCTGCTTCTATACACTATACAATAAGTCTGTGTGAAGATACCCAGAAAACATCGTTTCAATCTGTTAGCTGGTTTAAGAATTTTATTGATTCTGAATTCATATTTTGCAAATTCTTCTAAACTTCTTGCGAAACGTAGCGGATCAGAATGTGTTAAGCAAAATATTTTTTTCCTGTTAAATTCCTATTTCTACCCCAAATTCATAATTAACAGTGGAAAAGGTCCTCTTTTGTGTATATAAGGATATCATCTGAGTAATTAATTGAGAATTGCTTGAATATTTAAGGCAGACGGTATATGAAATTGATAAAAATTAATATTGCAATATCGCGCGTTAATCAATGCAAATCGGATAGAAATGGACGATTTCACATCCCAATTAAGATCGATAAATGCAGATTAATACGGCTAAGTGTTGAAGTATGAATAATGTAATCCGACGTAATATATTTTAATGCCGGGAAGATGAAGGAATAATCCATTTAGGATAATGCGAGCCAATTTTCGCGGTGGCATTTTTTAATAACCCAGAGGGGGGCTCGCAGTCGGATGAAAGCGTTTTCAGTCGAAATGCTAAATAACTGAAACTGAATAAATCAGTCCTGCTTACGGGCACATAAAGCAGTTAAAATACCGGGTGACAACTCGTTTCATATTTAACCATTGGAAGGTGGCTTTTAATAAATTATCCCGGGCGCCCAGAACATATGGACCGAACTTCCGCAGAGAAATTAGCATTCGACTGCCATAATTCGTTGATGTAATTTGCAATTTTCACATGTCGTCGCTAAACGAAAAGGATCCCGGTATGCTGTTTTAATTCAATGTATTTGTGGTTGAAACTAAACTAGGCAAATATATCAGGAGGCAAAATGATCCTCGTGCAATCGCGGGCACAAGCTTAAGAAATCTGGATAAAATTGACTTGACACTTTAGACTTAACACTTTAACTTATTTAGACATAAAGTACAATCAACCCTTCTATAGCGTTTGCTTCGTTTGTGGCGTCTTTTGTGTAAGCAACGAATAAAATACGCAAGCTGATTGCTCCTTTATGCGTGTTAGTTACTTGCACTTGTTAAACAACTAAACACATACAAATTTGCATTAATTAAGCAATGAATGTCAGTACTGGTTGACCTCACGTGCGGGTGAGGCAAGAATCGGCTGTTGAAAAAGTATATATATATATATACCTATGAAAATTAGTCTCTGGGGAGGCCTTCGTGATCATGGAGATAATAGAAAACCCTGGAGATACTTTTCTCCACATAACTTACGCGAAAAGCCTTGATCGATGAAGGAATGCCCATAAGGTTTGTGTGTCCAACCGGTCCGCCTTTCAGATCGCTGACATTTCGAATGAGCGCTACGAGATAGGACGCCATGCCCGGCCAGCTATAGGCTCCGAAGTCATGAAGTCAAATTGAGAGACCATCAACATGTACGGTAAAGCGTCGATTATCAGCTTCGTCCGAACCCACTGTCTAAATTAGGCAGGTCATGTAGTGCTGATTGCCAACTCACAGAGTTCCTCGTACTATATTAGATTCGGAAGCGAGTGGCAATAGACGCGTCGGTAGACCTTGTCTATGCTTTTTTACGCTTTACGAAATAAATATTTTTATAGTATTGTATATATGCGATTATAGCGTGGTTGAAATATCATCCCCGCGCAATAGCGTTGTTAACCTGCTAAGCGGGAAAGTTCATTTTCAATAACGCAACATACAGTGGGCGTGCACATTTTTGTTATGACGTATATATACGTCCCGCCCACCTGGCGTAAGTTCATATTTCAAAACAAAATCCTGTCTGCTTTAGGACTCAACATATATTTCGATGACGTTTATATACGTCCTATCCAATTCCGATGCAGTTTACGTTGGACGTATATATACGTCTTGCCCACTTAACAGGTTAATCTGTGCAGATTTAATTCGCCAGAATAACTGTGATAACTTCCGTCTTTCTTTAGAGGCAATGTATCAATTTAACAGTGACATCTTTTGTGGTGCTGCCGACACGTTGCATTTGAAAGATATCGGTTCGGTGATCATGCGCAAAAAGTGGAAGTCGTCAGATAGTCGGGAAGACGTCCTTCCCGCAGAGAGTATTTCTATTCGCACTCCATTCCACCGTACGACTTCATTACGACCTGATAGCAGAATTTCACCAGATCAAGTGTTACCAATTTTCATATGTTCCAGCTGTTTAGCTGCTAAAAATAACGCAAAATATAATATTAAAAATCAGTCAAATGCATTGTTCATAACTATAGAATAATACCTGATGGTGCTTTACTTCTTCACACGCTTCATATTATTCTGTTCACAATTTTATAATTGACATTAATTTATTGGTTGAAAAGGCCACGGCATTTGTACATTAGTAACACTTGATTTGGCAGATTTTATATAGAACGTTAAGATTCATGACCCCTTAATAAGTAAGGGGGATGACTTTTAAGGATGAATATGTCCCGTGGCATAAATTTCGCCGAAGGCCCTATTTAATCGAATTAAATCCATTTTACGACAGCTAAATAATCGTGTTAAAAGGGGAATTTCCCCCAAATATTTATGGCCATAATGATATAATATAGTCTCTTTTACGGCCGAGTTGAAATCCTCTTAATCATCGCACGCCATAAATCAAGCATAAAGCAGTGTTTTTCCGACGTAAACGCGAGTGCAATCTTTTTACGAAGGCTTTTATTGCGGGGCATTGACGATGTTTGTTGCTTTTTTTTATTTTGTTCTGATGTCATATATGGCCATCGACGGACCTCGGCGGAACGACCCCCGTGGTCGCTTTTTACGACCCCCTCGTAGATAACAAGAGCAAAGATGCGGTCGTCACCACAAATTAACCCCGAAACACTTTCCTTTGAAAAATGGCCCCAAAGATAGTTCGTAAAATATCTCATTTGGCTGAATGGGCTTTCCATCCTACCGCCATTAATATACTTTACGGCAGGTCTCTTCAACGGGGAATTCTCTGGATTGTCATTTTGACCCGAAAAACATATTATCGGCGGAATAGCCCCCCGTGATTGTGCCGTTGCTTTCTGCCGGCCGTTCGCGATGAAAAACTACCCCGAGAAAATTCAATAATCTCGCCCATTGAGAACAAGAGACTCCGAGGGTGGAAAGTCGAAGACGCTTATTTGTAAAAAAAAAAACAAAATGGGAAAGCTTATAGAGAGCAAACGTATTTTTTAGTTGGAGAAATTGTTTCGCCATTGAAGTCGAACAATGTCCTCAATTGAGCTGAGGGCCCTCCGATGAATAGACACACTTTAATTCGAATTTCGAACAAAGGTCAAATAAAACTTTTGGGTCGTAGGAAAGCGTGAAGATCTTCAAAAAATAAACTGTTTGATTTGGGATATTGGAACGTATTTGGGCGCACTGGTGTGCGTCGCATTTCGCTGGTAATTTAGCTGCGCGCGCACGTAAGCATGATGCAAAAAGAGGCACGTAAATAAAATGTTCAATATATCATTGTGCATGTAATAATGATTTAAGAACAAAGCGGGATATTATTTAAACCCAGAATTACCATTTATATAAATGAGGCATTGTGGAGCAAATATTCTAGTGATACATAAAGAGCATAATCGCATATTGAGTGCGGATTTTAGTGAATCTGAGAAAGAGACGACTGTTCAAAGGTACGGATATGTGGGCGTGTAAAGACTAGAATTCCCGTGAACAACTGAGCAAAAATATTTGGCAAAACAAATAGGATGGGTGTTATAGGATAGGATTATAATTTTTGTTAAGAAATTCGCCGTATAAATTTTTGATAATAAAATTTCCTGACTTGCTCTGGTCATAATTTGAACCACAATTATCGCCAATAATCCAAACATATGGTAAATTATTAAAATATTATTTCAAAGACTTCTTTACTTTAATAATTTTATTTATAAAAATTATATAAAGGAACAAATTTATTTTTTATTATTTAACCCGCTGATGAGTAATCGCGCATATATGCGAGGCTACTGAATCGGAGGCCGAGACGGAGAGAGTGTCTTGCGTCTCACACTCTTAAATCGATGGCAAGGTTGTGATGTAAAGGTACCCATATACATTTTAATATTCCATAAAAACGATCCATAGCGCTTCGTTTTCAGGTATTGGGTCTTAGATCGTTGGTGATCTTATTAAAATCATAAAAAATAGTAGAAAATCACATAAATCTATTATATGCTTAAAACTCAGCCTGGTAAAAAAGTGATTCCATTCAAAACCCTATTATAGGACCCAACAATATCGACAGTGTTAAGGTTCATTTATTGATATACATGCTTCGGTTACGCTGCGCGGTCCTGAAAAGTGGATTTGTGTAGATAATTAAGTGGTGAACATGCGAATATATCATCCATGTTAAACTCAATTTAAAATTAACTCACTTATCAAAGAGTTAAGTAGATTTTGGCCCACCACAAGGTGATCTAATACCAAAATTACTTGAGTTTAATAATTGGTGCATTTCCAAAGATATTCTCCACTATACCAACTACCAACCCTCAATTGAAAACAAGTTATTCTATTGCCTACGTGCCGCGTTATAATGAATGACTTAGGCTCCACTTTAGATTGGAAGTCGATGATATCGATACAAGCCTATCCAGATTTCCAGGATTTAAAAAAGTATATGTTGATGTAATTAACCAAAATCAAGATTCTTAATCAAAGTATCTTATTCAAAATTTACGAAAATGGCAATGAATCGGTCTGATTTTTTTAAAATTTAAAACATCCAAGCATAGTCGAGTCTTAAATGGCACTCTCAATTTCAACCCTCATCCTCCACGGAATTGTTCTCCAGCTGAAACCTGGTTTTCTTAATACTCGAATGCTAATTGCTTAATCTGGTACATCTCCAGCTCGTTCCTTGATTGCATTGGAAGTTGCCGATGTTAAGCGAAAGCATCCCCAGCTTGGAACTAACAGGTACAACCTCCACAGTGTTCTTAATCAAGCGACATTACAAAAGGTCTATCGGGGAGTAGATGGTATCACCGCGACAAACTCGTTCCCCCCAAAATACAATTCCAGCGGCCCACACTTGTCTTCACTAATTTCAGTCTCATTTTGTTCCCTTTTGTCTTTTAATCTTTGTAATTATCCTAAAGCTTTCGCAAATTTTCCACTTAATTACTGCGGAGTTTATGCCTGTCGCATTTACTTGTCGCGATGGATGATATCTCATAATTAAATGTGGCCATCGACAGACAATATCCGTAACAAGCTTTGGCCACATCCGTGCGAGGTTTGTGTAAATGCATGCATCAACCACTCCAGGATGTATTCCGGGAGCACTGTTAATTAACGTTTGAATCAAATCGGATCCCTAAAATGATATACATCCAATATTAGTAATTGGAATAATTATCGAAACTTTGAACGGAGGCAATCATAGCGGAGGGAATTATACTTGTAACAACAACAATTATAATTTAGAAAAACATGCTTCCCTTATTTTTCCTATTTACCCTAATTGGACTCGAACCAATCATCTCTCATTATCTGGGCCTTTGCATTGGCAATTGAACAATAGAATTGATATTCATCCAGATCAATTTTAACAGTGTAAATATCAAATTCAACAGAATATCTATCATTATAAATGTTATTGAGGAATGTTTAAAAACTATTAAGAGGATATTCTAGTCTAAGAATATATTCTCTAAAGAAATGTCTAATATTTAGGGAGTTATAGCTATTTTAATGGAGTGGAAACTAAAAAGGTCCTACTAGAATGAAATCTTTAAACGCGTTTTTCTCAGCGAAAATAGAACTTGAAAAAACACCCAAAATTTATGCCACTAGACTAGTAGAATACTTCCTTAAAAAGTCATGAAGCAGAAGCTCTTTATAGCATGATGGTATCGAATCAATGCTCATAATTGTCACTGACCCACGTCATCTAATATCTAGAAGATTGCATTAAAGATGAGTCAATCATTCGTGATGCAACATCGTGTAACTATGATTTCAAGATACGACAATTTGATTCCTCATCAATGTAATGGACCGTAATTTGGCTTGACCAATTCGAGTACAAAAGAATCATAAAACATTTTTATATTGTTAAGCAGTAGATGATAAAAAAATATTAAGTCATACTAATACGATCATATTAACTCTATAAATACCGCGCGCACAGTTTAGTGCGTAGACTAAATTTGCGCAAAAAATCTGTTTCCATGTCAAGATAACAGCTTAAAATTTGTACACACACACTTTGTGCACTTTGGGTTGATCAATTTTGATATATAGGGGTGCAGCAGGGAAATATCCTTATTTGAAATGGGCCCTAAAACGACAGTAGGGCACTCACATTTATGGGTGTAAATTCACTTTTCTGTCAGTTCAAAGTCAGTTCTCGATAATGAACCTTAACACTATTGATAGCACACAATATTCCTTCATTTCTTCGTAATATTTCAGAATGTTCAACTTGCATGGTATTTGCTTCCTGTTATTCAGCTATTTTTTGTATATTAGTGTGATGCAAAAATAAAAGGACAGGATTACCGTGCAAGCCTGTCGATTTACTTCTGAATGAGTAGATTTTGCAAATGAGTGATGATACTTGGCTAATGACGCCACTCCAGAACAATCAAGCAGGAATAACAAAATTGGTCAACGATAAAAACGATGCAAGTATCTTAATTATCAAAACAAACGCCTGCCCTCAAGACAACACGAATGAAAGTCGTCTTATTTTTATTGAAAGAGCTTATCCGACGATACTGATTTCAGTTAATTATACCTACATTTATGACGGCTAAAATATTATTTAGAATACGATTTTTTGTTGAACATGTAAGAGTTTTTATAAAAAATAAAAAAAAATACATTGAAAATGTTTAGACGTGTAGGGGTAACTTTACGGCACAACTTGGCATGATGAGACGCAAGATATCTATCTCTGTCTCACGATTTGGATTTTTCAGATTTTGTATGCATTGATATTAATTATTTTTGATGAATGTCAAAAGCGCATTGGCATAATTTTTGCTGCTACTTCACAAATAATATATTGTGGAAAATGATGTCCAAAAGGATAAAAAAGGGTGACTGGAAAAAGGAATAGCGTCGATATCAACCCTTTTTAATGGGATTCCTAGAGGAATATACTTCCTTTTTTCTCAAATCGGCTTTTTACCGACCCTTCTATGGGACTATTATCGACCATTTTAACATAGTTGTCATAGTGTGTTTATTTTTTTGAAAATGTGGAAACTAACTTACACTTTCTACCAACCCTAACGCATAGGCGGGATCTTAAAAGTCAGAGTGTTTAGCGCCGCGAGTTTGTCGGCCATTTTGTACAGTCACAGTAAATTCTTCCGATGGAGAGGTCGTCGCGCGCTTCCGCTATCTCCCATCCAAGCAAGATCTACGCGGCAATCCGTTTTTTATTTTGCAGAACAATACCGCTGGGAATATCCATCGGAAGCTCGTTGAAATTTATGGTAGTGATGTGATGAGTCGACAACATATTACTCACGACGAAGCAAAGAGTAGTGAAAGATCATTAGTGATTTCTGACCAGATCTGAATGTCCAGAATGGGGATGAAACATAAGTGTGGATCTTGTGAACTTTAATTAAATACAAGGATTTTTCAATCGTACATAAATGTTGTAACTGTGGCGTGGGCGATTTGCCATCCCCACGTAGTAGCGCTGTTAATCTGATCAAATTTAATTCACCAGATTAACATCTTCCATCTCTCTTCAGGTGCATTGTGTTATTTTAACAGCGCCATCTCTTGTGGCCCTACGGAGACATTGCACCTGCATACCGGCAGATCGCTTCTTGCGTGTGCATCGTTGCCGGTTGGGCGCGTGTAACGCGCAGGAGGCGGGAGTCGGGAGAGTCGTCGGTTAGCCTTGGCTGTGGGAGGACGTCCTTCCCACAGCCAGATCTCTCTCTCGTGTTGAATAGATTTATCTAGTCTTTCTGTTTGACGTCCGTCCATCCCCATCCATTCATCTGGATACATCATGACCCAATGAGTGTTCACCCCATGAGTGAACGCATCGAAAAGGACTTAGAAAAAGGATGCTTTATAAGACACATATGGATATGACATAGGATAAAACTCAATATTTTCTTTAAAAAAAAAGAAAAGAAAAACCAATGTGAAACTAATAAATACCTGTGTATCTCTGTGTATGCTATAAGTTGACCAGCAGCATGGCTCGACTTGATTGGAGTCCAACCCCCAGAATTCCAATTCCTCCTCGAATAGGGGACCGCAAACATTTGTAGGATAGTGTAATTTTCCGGTTCTGAAAGCAAGCAAACGTAACAAACTTTATTGAATACTCTGCAAAACGGTCCATCTGTGGGTTAAATTATTACATAAATCAGACACGAGGAGCGGCCCGAACAAATAGCGAATTCCGTCAATTTTTTTGGGCCAAAAAATCGGACATCTGAATTTCGACTCCACATTCAGACGTAAACGCCACATTTAAAATTTACAAAGCGATATGCATGATGGCGAAGGAGCACAGTTTGTAATTCTCGAAGATTGAAAAAGTTGGCCGGCTTAAATTATGTATTTTAGAATCAAGAATTTCAAAGTTCAAAGATCAGAGGGCTTATGTAACTGAGCGATGGGCTATGGGGAGATTTAATTAGAAAAGTTTCAGTCGATTGCGATTTTTTCGCGAATATATTTAAAATAATCCTACCGTATACATCCCCGATAGGAAAACTTATTTAAATCGGTCGGAATTTTGAAGCTTTGAAGCTTTTCGCCGGGGTGCGGCATGGAAACTTCCTTATTTGAAAGGCTTTAAGCTTCGTGGAAACACGAAAAAGATAATTAAACTGATAACTTGTATACCGTTTTGAATTATTTATTTTTAAAACAAGGTAGTTTCCCTGCCGCACCCAGTATTTCAACACGTTCCATTCGCCTCACGTATTTTTGCAAATTTCACTATGCATGCACATAAATGTGGTGCATTGTGAATATTGCAGAAAAATGCAATACAACAGTATTGATGGAATAAATATAAGACCTGGGATAGTAAGAATTGAAAATATCTCATATGTACGCTGAAAAATACAAAAAACTTTCTTAGAAATATGCAAATTTTAGTATTATTTTCTTATTCTCGCTCAATAAGTTCGTAGGATTTTATTGTTGCTGTGAAGAAATTGCGATAAAACGACCCCAAATAAAGATGAAATAAGTTTAAAGTGAATTTTTTAGGTAATTATTCCGTCAGTCACATCAATCATTCTTAATTAGACGCGTATAATTTTTGTTGGTACGCGTTAAAGAAGTTTCGCTGCGGCGACTTAGTGTTTGGTTGCTGAAATATATAGTACTTGATCTGTATCTTCTTCCTGGCGTAAGTACTCCATTAAGACGTAACAGGATTATGTGAGGTCTGAAGATTATATTTACGCGTCTAACGAGCTCATTTTATATTAGTTTAATTAATTTGTTGTTTTGATATATTATTATGACATGTATCCAATTCCATATAATATTTTTTGCTCATTCTACATTAAATATACATCATATTGGGTCCATTTTCCAAATATATATATACTTCCAAATATATATATTAGTTAACCCGTTGATTAGTAATCACGCATATGTGCGTTCGGACTCTAATAATACATAAAGAGCATTCTCGCACTTTGAATGCGGATTAGTGAATCGAAGACAGATAGAGTGTCTTGCGTCTCATCATACACTAGTAAATCCATGGCAAGTTCGTAGTGTAAAGGTACCCATACACGTCTTAATATTTTAATAAATTATTATTAGAATCATTACAACAATTATCAACAGATGACATTTATTATACAAGATTGACTCATACTGCGTAGTTCTGAAATAAAAGTGTATTTGTGTCGACGATAAGTAGTGAACATGCAAGTAGCATGTTTGGCTCAATTCAACATCAAATAGCAATTTTATTTAACCCTTTGACTGCTACGAGATTTTGAAAAAATTCTGTTTACTGCTAACAAATTTTTATTTTGTTAAAAAAATAGTAAAATATAATTTATTTCTATTCTCCATTGGCCCGGTATCATATGTGCGTTAGGAATAGAATATACTGTTATATGGGAGCGGGGGCAGAGTCCCCGAGCGATTCTCCGCTCCCAGGCGCTCGTCGAGATGGTCGCGCTCATGCACGAATTCGTTTTTCTTTTGGACGGAGAGATAGAAATCTGACTGCGAGAAGGACGTCCTCCCGCAGTCAAGGCCAACCGACGACTCCTCTCGACTCCCGCTTCCAGCGAATCTCCACCCAACCGGCAACGGTGTACGTGCAAGAAGCGATCGGTCGATAATTAATAGCGCTATTGCATGGGGATGTTAAATCGCTACAGTACATTTATTCGCTATCTCTTTTTATCTCGTTGGATGAGGCGAGCGTGTGAGCGAAATGCACTAAAATGTCCAGGTCATTTTCACTTTTAGCAGGAGTAGATAAATTTTTATGCCTTATCGATTATTGTTTATGCATTTTAGTTGCATTCTATCGCAAATGCTTTTGCTATAAGGGAGCAAAAAAATTCTGAAGATCAAAAGGCTATGTAATAATCAGGACTTGCGCATGTTACTATGAAAATATTGTTTAAAATAGTGGGTTATTTAAGAAAAATCTATCATCTGATTGCTGATAATTGGATTTAATTTAAGCATTTAAATAACAGGAACATTGAGAAGAAATACATTGGGGATTCTCAATGAAGAATTAATGCGGGTAAAAACTGACAAATATTTTAGATTTAATGTAATCTTGATAATGTGATACCGGTTTAAAAAAATATCACAAAGTTTTTGTACATATATCGATTCCAAACCAGAAGAATTTGTCAAAAAAGGGATTAAAAATACTCGAAAACCTGTTAAAAATAGTAGGTAGTAATGAAGGAAATTATGTTTTGTAAGATTTTGTAAGATTTTTCGGTACACCTAATGATTTTTATTGTATTAATATTAACATTAAATGCAAATTTATGTGAACAGTCATTAAAATGTTTGGCTAGTAATTATATATATATACATATTTTATATTGACAGCTCTTTAGATTAAGTTCTCGTATACAGCCCCGATCTTCCTATATTTATGCAAATGAACAAAGGGATGTATCAATCTACTTCCAGGTCAATAAACAAAAACTTCTTCGCCCATCAAAAGTTTGTTCTATCGTAAGATTCATGCAACTCATCCACTTTTGTTCAAAATTATAACAGGCTATTACAACTTGCTTCTAACTAATTTTCCAAGCTGAAATACTTTAATAATTACTTCCATGCTAATTATTTTCTTTGCTCCGCAGTAATGAACATTGATCTCTTAAGATGGATGCTGTGCAAATCCTCATCCGCAAATGTAGGTCGAATCGCTGAAATATTCTCGGCGAATATTTTTTGCGAGTTTTTCGGCCGAATAAATCTCGACGGTTTCTAGTGGCCAGTCTTATTCGGATGCATTGGAGCTTTCGTTCTCAAAACACGTCTTCAAAATCACTAGTTTATGGAACCTCTTACATAAAGTAACTGCGATACGTGATACAACCGGAAGAAAACGTTGTATGTGGAAAAATCCTATTTTTCTTATCGCGCTTGCGAAAGACGTATAAGATGCTATATTGTGAGGCGTGTTTCCTTTATCGTAAACAAATAGGGCAATCGTAGAGGATAGCACAGCTTCTCAAATGCTTTTACATGAACAACCGCTGCAAATCATTCTTTCAGTAGACACTTACGACTGAGAGTCATCCTGAAAGCTGGAATATTTGAAATTATGCAACTCCATCATGACATTCTAATGTAAAGCAACGATTCCAGACCCGCAAAATGATTAAGTCCACATACGGCATTGTATGCTATTTTCTTTAATTAAAGTTGGAACTCCACAAAAACCAGTAAAACACTCAAATTCAAAACAAATAGAATGGGTGTTATGGAAGCCTGAAATGACTATTAAAAAATTGGTGGAATATGCGGAGGATTAACTGGGAAGCTTTATCGATCTTCCATGTTTATCAGACCTCGCTCTAACAAATTTCCAGTTTTCAGGGAAAAATGTGATATAATGTGGGAATAATGAAGGGAATTATATTTTATAATGTTGCATATACATTTTTTGTTATTAATGAATTCGAACTTTTTTTTAATAAATGCGCGAATATTTTCAGGTCCCCCTAATGCTGGATGTAAATTGGCTGCGGGTAGCATTTTGTTCATGATTCAAAGGACGATTTATGCCCTTCAATGTCGATGCGGTAACAAATGGACACATTCCCTGGACCAAAGTATGAACGCATTACTATCTACAATTCCAGAATGTGTAGTAAGCTTTTGATTTTCAGCTAATGTTACGTGATATTTATTGCCCTGGATTACAATTTTGTTCAATAAATCTGGACTTAAAACATTCGAATCATCAAAAAGCAAATATTGATTTTACGATAGTCTTCAATAAAGTAAGGTTACATAATTTATTTATGATCTAGGATATAATGAAGATATGGATAACACATCCACATTTCATCCCCCAGCATGATTAAGTCCAGAAAAGTTTCTCTCTCCTGTGTAAAATGATCTAAAAATCCACTTGCGGTAGCTATGCGATTTTGACGGTGCTCCAGTGTGAGCATTCTGAGCACCCATTCGGCACACAACCACTTGTAACCAAGTTTTTCCGACACAATATCATCAAGGAGATTTCGATAAATGCCAGGAAATACTTAGTGAAGGTCGTCAAACGTCGTACAGCTCTTCAATTTTTTGCACAAGTTCGTCAGAAATTATTAATGGTCTCTCATTCTTTACCTCGTCATGAGTATCAGTATACCTTATCTGAATAAACTAACCCACTTTATGACAAGTCGTCGACTTATCACATCACTACCGATGGATATTCGTGGTGGTGGACGAACGTTCCGTTGGAAAACATACTGTGACTGATAAAATGGCCAACAAACACGCGGGAACAAACAAACTAATCGTCAAGACATTCCTACACACCAAGTGTGCCAACTTACTTTCTAGATGACAAAAAGATCCAAAAGTGATTAGCAAAATTAAAATAATTTATATACATTTAAACCTCTTTTTGTGCGACTTTTTTTTAATGCGATTTTGAAGTTATGCGATTTTTTTTAAAGACATTTTTTATTATTATTTTTATTTCATAAAAAGTACGTATCGAAATATTTTGGATAAAATAGGAAATGAATCATCAATACTAACCGAAATTTGGAAAAAAAATATAATTTGGGACTGTGTTAATCATATTGCATCTGGTATCGCTGAATTACGACCACGCCCTTTATTCTGGTTTAGATTTCTTAAATTTAGGTTTTTTTTTCAATGTTTCGACTTTTAAAAATACATTCTCCAAAGGAACTTCCAAAATTCAAACTAATTACTTAGTAGTTTCTATTAAAATAATAAGTAATAATAAGTAATGCATCTTCACTTTTTCTATGTAAGTCATAGCTTTTTTTGTGCGATATTTTTTTGTGCGATTTTCTGCGGAACGCATCTACCGCATAAAAAAAATTAAGTATACCTTTCCTATCTGATTTCATTAACCCTTTCACACCGGAGAGTATATATGCTACGCTCAAATCTAAATCCACTTTTCTGTCAGCTCCGCCGCAACGTGTAACAAGCTTGATAAACCAGGGTCAATAAATTAACCTTAACACTGTTGATAGTACATAATATTTCATAATTTCTTCGGGATATTTCTAAATGTTCAACTTGATTAGTATTTGCCTTTTAATGAGTTGCGAAAATAAAAGGTCAGGGTGACCGTGCCAGCCTGCCAGTTTACTTCTAAAGGAGTAGTTTTTTTCAAATGAGTGGTGATACTCAGCTAATGACGACACTCCAGAACAGTCAAATGGGAATAATGAAATTGTTCAACAATAAGAATGATGCGAGTATCTTAATTATCAAAACAAACGCCTGCTCTCAAGACAACACGAACAATCGAGCTTCGACTTCAAGACAGTCATTCTGTTCTTTATACCTAAATTTTATGACGGTTAAAATACTTATTAGAATACGATTTTTTGTTGAATAGTAAGTATGAACATTTACGAGTTTCTATAAAAATATATTGAGAATGTTTAGGCGTGTAGGGGTACCTTTACGGCAAAACTTTGCTTTCAATGCATGAGTATATGATGAAACGCAAGACACCCGTCTTAAGATATCCGGTCCGATAGGGTTAACTATCTCAGCAGTTTGTTTTTCTAATTTAAGATATAAGTTAAATTTGAATCAATACGATCTATCTGAAATATGAATTATTCTAATCTCCCAAATTGGTTAGGTTACTCCTTCTAAAAAATCCTCAATCTGGATATTAACCCGATTCATAACAATAACATATCACAATCTAACCCACAATACTAATAACTTATTATTTTAGGCAGTTAAAATATTTTTATGAATAAAAAATGGTTGAAGTCCATATTATTTTTGTTATATATTTATTAAATAAATGCGTTGGGGATTTGTCGTTTGTTCATCCATAGGAACGCTCGTATAGCATCGAAGCAGATTTTATCAAATACTGGAGTGCCTTTCTGCAATATTGCCTCGCTCGTTTGGATCGACTAATTGGTCCTCGCTGCAAATCCGAACGACTTAAGTTGATTTCTTTTTATGGCCGCTTTATCCGTCTAAGCAGGATTATCATCACCAGGTTCGCCCATTCAAGATGTATATCTATTTGCAGATAAATGGATCAAGAGTTAGATGGCGCCATTGCCAGCTCCAGTTCCCGGAGTGAATACCAAATGATAGATTAGCATTTATTATGTCGGGGACTATCTGTCGACATAAGAATAGGAATGGATTGGCCAAGTAAAACGCATTAATGTCGAACGACTACGAATTACGGCAGATTCTCCACAATCCCGGGCATTACGATTCAGGACGCTTTGCATTAGGGAAATTATTGCTCCGTGGTTTAACGAGGGTATCCCTTCGTGTAAGCATGCGGTATTGGAGGATTTTAACGAAACTAAATTAAGATCTACACTCTAAGACCTAATCGGAATGGATTTATGCTTTGGTTATCCGTTGAAAGCAGGGATTATGACGCCTGTTTTAATTATGACAACAGTGCCTACTGGGGACCTCTTAAAATAAGCAATTGCTGAAATTTTGATATTTCATACATTACTAACAGATATTGCTTAAGGGAAGAAATAAATGATTGAGTTTATTAAAACATGTTTATATCCACAAGTTAAATTCATGTGAAGGTCTACAAGATTCAAGTTCAAATATAGCAATTTGTCAAAAAAATAATCTCATTTAATCGATAAAGAAAATCAGTAATTATTTGGAGCGCCGAGTGACCATGAAATGCGAGTATCTCTCCAGGTTGTGCATTAATAGTTAAAAATTGTTTTAAATTTATTTACATGAATCTAGTGGACCATATACAACAAATTCTACGAATAGAAAAATGCAAGATCGATAAAATACAAATAGGACGATACCATACGTTAGGTTTTCATACATTTGGAGAGCACAATATCTATAAAAGCGCCTGTCAATAAAGGAAATCTCCCAAACTGGACACAATAAAGACCAAATTTATGTGTAATAAAAATCTAACGTTCATAGGCAAGCCGGGTTTTTTATAGCATTTTCAATATTAATTCAAGGGTATGGAAAAAATTCAAGGGTACTTATAGTACATGGACATTTGTTCTTTGGAATTGAATTAAATCAATTGAAATTTTCCATAATTGGTTTAAAACTATTAGGCTTAAATTTGTCTATGAGATGTATTACTTAAAAACGAATTTTAAATTACAGTTCCTGGGATTAAAACAACAAGTAAAATATGAACAAGTTTAAAAAAAAAATTAAAAATAATATTTAACCCTTTCAACACGCGACTCATCTATTTATAAGCATGCAATATGTCCGAGCATATCAATACTTTTTTGGGATACCATATTCAATATCGAAAGAGACTTTCTAGGGTTTTAATGTGGTCCTCCCTCCAGAAGTCTCTCCAGAAGGGAATCGATGCTCCTCCTAGCTTGAAGCAGGGATATCTTTTCATGAGAGCTAGGTCGTCCGTGTAGGCGACCAGTTCGCAGCTATCAGCTAGAGTTATAAAGAAGACATCATCCAGCAGCACGTTCCAAAGCAGTGGGCCTAAAATTGAACCTTGTAGGCAGCCCTATGAAAGTTTTCGCTTCTCTAGTTTCCCTCCTGCCAGGGCGATGACTAGTTTGTTCGACAAGTAGCTCCTGATGAGGTTGATCAAACTTCGTGTTTTTTGAGCTTTACTAGGATCATCTCCCACCAAGCGTTGTCGAACGCTCCCAGAATATCCAGTAATATACTCTACATTACAGAGCACTTTCCCGGCTGGAAGCCAAGCTGATCGTTTACCAGAAATTTTGTGCTTTTGGCAATGTCTTTTTTCAGAACCTTCCCCAACAATGACAGGAGAACGATAACCCTGTAAAATTTTGGGTCATTTGCTGTTCTGTTATATTTTTGCGAGAACGCCTTTTTTACCAGATACTCATCGTTTCTATCTGGTCTGGGTGACTTCTTTGAGTTTAGCTATTTTACTATCTCGGCAACCTCCTCTAGGTAGAGGAAGGGGGCAATTGGACCATCTGGGAGGTCTCTACCGCGACTGCTCTTATTGCTTAGTGATCGGGAAGGACAGACGGTAGTCAGCGGCTAACGAGCTTGGAGGGTCTTATAGAACGACCCAGTTGCTTGCGCTGCTGGGCTGTCTATTTCGGGTTACCCCACCCCATTTGCTCCGCGCCCTCCAGAGAAGGCGAGGTTTCCGCAGAAATACCAGCTTCAGTCCATGTGCACCCAAAGTTGCGCTGGAGGAGAAGAGACAAGGTTATGCTAAGTTCAAAGGATGTACTACCGAGGGCTCTCTGCCACTATGAGTTCAACCTCATTTTGAAGGGGGACTGCAGCAGTTAACGGACTGCAAGGGCTACCCCTGCCTCGTGGTATTCGTATCGGTTCGGTCATTTGTAGTATCTAGCCATGGAGACGAGTCGCCATTCGAGCAGCCTAGAGCCACTCTCTCCTATTTGTCTAGGCTGTTGAGGATAGTGGTGATGCCTTTGCCACAGACTCCACCAACTTCTGTTCATCACCAGTTCCACACACCCCCTACGGGTACATAACACAGGGTGAGCTGCACACCCAACCGACGACGAAGCTACTTTCGCGCACCTCTACTCTACATCATTATTCCAGGGGTTCAACAGTTGCCCACGGGCGTAACGTTGACTCCTATCCTTGGGTTTTATGGGTGAGCATCATGTAGTCTAACACTCACTCGAAACTACATACGAATGTAGCATCTACGTTTACGTCATTTTAAAATTAAGCCACTACTCAAAAGGTTAACGGTCTGTGTGTGTGGTCCCGCGTGTTTGTCGACAATTTTGTTCAGGCATAGTAAATTCTTCCAATGGATAAGTCGTCGCGCGCTTCCGCCACTTTCCGTTCGTAAGAGATTCGCGCGTTCGTTCGTTTTTTGATTTTGCAGAACAGTACCGCCACGAATATTCATTGGAAGCTCGTTGAAGTTTATGGCAGTGATGTGATGAGTCGACAACATGTAACGAAATGGGTTTGGTTGTTCAGATAAAAAGCTGTACTGATATTCACGACGAAATCAAGAGTGAGAGACCTTTAGTGATTACTGATGAACGTGTGCAAAAAAAATGCAAAAAGACCTTCACGAAGAATTTCCTGATATTTTTTGAAGTCTTCTTATTGACATTGTATCAGAAAAACTTGGTTACAAGTGCGCAAAATGGGTACCCAGAATGCTCACATCAGACTCTATCATGATACGGGATAAAACATGGGTATGTTAATAAATCCCAGAATGAAAAAAAAAAAAAAACCAAAAAGAGCTGGCGGCAGAGGTCTATGACACTGGTATAAAAAAGTTAGTGTCCCAACTACAAAAATGTCTCAATCTCAAGGGCAATTACATTGAAAAATAATTAAAAATATTTGTGAAGTATCCTACTAAGTTCAATTAAAGATAAGCATTTTTTAATCCTAAAACAAAGAAGAAAATAAGAAAAAGTGATATTTTGGAATGGGTTCAGCTCTGGTTAGAAGCCCTGCTTTAACACATCCGCGTGAAAATTAAAATATTTAGGGTTTAACAACATTTGATGTGCAATCAAATATTACAGCGTGATAAATATATATTTTCGTAGCATCTAATCTCCTATAAGACGACTCTGAAACATTCTTAATCCATCATTTTTGTGTGTAGCACTGGAATAGCTGCCTTTTATTGATTTCCCATAGGCTTCCATCAATGTCAGGGGATGGAAATATATTTGATGTAAAACTTTTGTGATGAATTATAAAAGAAAAGGGCGATAAGCGCACCCATCCACGGAGGCGACGAGATGCTCCGCATTTAAGGCTCCAAGAAAATAGATGATTTGTATACACGACCATTTTTGTTCCGCAGTGTAATCCTGAGGAGATATCCGAATAGTTTACGCCCGAGGATGGCAATTTTGATATCAGGCACTGGTTTCATTGCCGAAAAAAATCCGAATTGGTGCTTTCACGTACGGTCTTTATGACTTGTCAAAAAGTGTTTTGCATTATTATTCGGGAATCATTTTCCCAGTGGTCCTATGTGTATTTTTTTAAACAGGGCGCTCCCTTTGTGCTGTAGTGAGCCTTAGCATACTGTCTGCGCTTTCTTTGAAAAATGGGACATTTAGGATTTTATCCCTTTGATGTATTGGTCACGTGAGGATAATTTAAGGATATGGCGAAAGGGTATTTGATAAAAGAGCCTAATGGATGCGTAGGCGTGACAAGTGAGACGTTTCGTAACACTGCGCGAAGATATGGTCCATCCTGAGTGATGAACCTCGTCGATTTTGCAGATTTGCCAATTAAATTGTCGTCCATTTTAAAGATTTATCAAGAAGAGCAAAGTGCCGACTGTGTTTAGGTAATTTATTCATATACAGACCGCTTTTGACGTAGACGATAAAGCCATTACCGTAATGTGGGGACAAAGTTCTCAGCATAATAATGAAGTGCAAATTGACATATTCTCTAATTTAATACATAGACCACTCCGGGAAATTTCATTAAGGACAATTAGAATTCTTAGTTGATACCTAATATTTTATTAAAAAAATTGATTAATTTTCAAATAAAATTATTTATTTTGCAAATTCTAAAAACCAAAAGTCAAGTGCTAAAATCTATTTTTTTTTATCCATAATATCTTATTTCTGCGCAGCAATCCACTTTTCTCTCATGACCGCGCAGCGTGAATCATGCTTGTATATCAATAAATTAACCTTAACACTGTCGATAGCACATAATATTCGTTAATTTCTTCGTGTAAACACAAACAATACACATGTGTGTCTTCAGTTTTAATAACAAAATAATGCGATAAATTCGGACCGATAGATACAATCGATATAATAGCATTTCAAATAGAATCACTTTTATCGCCACGCTGAATTTTAAGAATATAATTGATTTATGTGGCTTTCTACTATTTATTATGACTCTAAGAAAATCACCAACGATCTGAGACCCAATATATAAAAATAAAGCGCTATGGATTGCTTTTTGTAATATTTAAGAATATTGTGTATGGGTACCTTTACTACGATTTTGCCATCGACTTACGAGTGTATGATGAGACGCAAGACACTTTATCTGTCTCTGTCTTTAATTAAATAATCTTCGCATTCAAATTGTGAAAATCACTCAAGTTCGATCGCATATATGCGCGATTACTCATTAACGGGTTAAATAGTAAAATATAAATGTGTTCTTTTATATTGTTAATATTTTTCTATTGTAAAGCACATTTAAAAAAAAGTCTTAGATGTTATTGAATAATTTACTATTTGTTTCAATTATTGGCGGTAGTTGTGGTTCAAATTATGACCAAAGCAGGTCTTATCTTCTTTCTAGCCATTCATCGCTTCGTGTTATTTTTTTAAGAATATTATATACAACAATTTTAGATGGTTTAAATTTATATCCCAAAATGGAGAATCTTAGAACTGCCTTTAAATTGCAATGAATAACCAAGTCGTAAATCTGTTTAAATCCAATAATTTGATTTTACGAAGTTTTCCTCACATTGCAACGACGCCATAAAGCATAGTGATTCATTAATTGCTTCAATGCACAATCTTGGAGTGCTTTGAGCTGTTGCAATCAAGTGGAAATTGAATTCCATCATTTCTACACATACAAATTTCTCGATTTGCTCCCAAGTCAATCTTGTCTTTAGCATTCGACAAAATCAATAGAGTCTATTAAAGCGAATGCAGTCCACGTGCCTGTTTAAAAACACATCAATAATTTCCGTATTTATTCCATAAAAGGGCAGGGCTTTGTGTGGGCATAAATAAAAGTATATCAGTGCGAATTTTACATAAATAAATACGGCCATAAAAAGCAAACAAGCTGCTCGCTTTTGAATTGGATTGAAACATTACTTCCAATGAGCGAACAAATAATTAAATTAAATCTATAACAATACAGAAATTATTCCAATTAAAATCGTAATGAGTTTCATAACTCCAAGCGTTTACCTCTCCCTATTTATCCAGAAAGATTTCACCGAATTCAATTTGATTTTTAAATACTTCATGTTTATTAATAAGGCTCGGGGGCTTCCCCGAGACAATATTTATCAAGTATACATTTTTAGCAGCCGTGTTAGAGTCCCTGTCTTCCAGCAATTATTTACATTAATTAAAATTCCCTTATTTAAATTCATCGGTAGGCTTTTTGCAAATCGCATTGTCAAGGGGATCCGCAATGTATAATTTCAATGGCGTCACACTTGACACACATTGCGTTCCATGGCGGCCATGATGTAACCTAAGCTCAAATAAATCGACCATGCACAAGGCTGCTATCCCGCATGCCGCATCAATGCGGGTTTACATTGCACTCCATCCATGACCGGCTAATTACATATTCAGAATGGATTTTAAAAATGATCCCGATCCCAGATCCGATGTTGATGTTTAAGCGCACGCCAAAAATATTTTTGCTACGGATTCCCAAAAGGGACGCACTGATTGGCTGCCACAAAGGCAAACTTGAACCATAGTAAATTCTTTCCAGGGAACTTTTTCAGCAGAGCTTGTATGATGTCACGGTGTGAATTGTGAAAACTTTGGCTATTTGCGAGAAACCTCGGCCAACTAAAAATATACTCGGGAAATAATGTCAGCGTTTTGACCCTACTTTTTCATATTTTTCATGTTATATATCACAGGGCGCTGAATTATCGCTCTTTATTTTATTTTTTTCAGCTGCAAAACGCGATTATTTTTTTAAATTTATTTATTTATTTATTTAAATATGCATTTTGTCTCCAAGTTAACTTGTGAGTCACATTTGTTTTTGAAGTAAGGCAAAACGAGTTGGACGTCACGAAAAATGAAACTTGAAGCTATAGACATTCGTGAGGATGTTTCACTCTACAGTACCCACCCATAAAACCCCAGGACTATCTCATGCCTGCAAGCAACAGTAGAATCCCTAGGGTAGAAAGAGGATTATGTACAAAAGGCGACACCACTATCTTCAACAGCCTTTAGAGACATGGTATAGCAGATTACTGTTCGAACGGCGACTTCTATTAGCTAGGTACTACGAATGACCAAACCGATACGAGTACCATTGGGAGCCCCTACAGTCCGTCATCTACTGCAGATTCCTTGAAGCTGACATCGGACTTGTGGTGGCAGTGACGGCAGTGAGTCTGTGTGGCTAGTCTGGGATATATCCCGGCAGTGGCATCAGATACGCGCTCGTAAATATCCTTGGAAAGATCAAGCCCTAATAAACCTTAAGTCGGTGTAAAGTCCAAATCTCTCCATATCATAGGCATGTTGCGCGCATGCGCCACGCCACCTCTACTGTGTGTGTGTAACTCCAATAACTTTCCTATTTTATTATATATTACACAAACTACAGCTTCATCTTTTAGCTAGAAAGATTCACATCCACCGCCTTCTTATATAGCCACGTATGTTTTATGGGTGACCTTATAGTCACATGCCTTTATAATCCATAATAATATTTGTTGATACGAGCGTCATACGGAAAGTAAGATTACAACATCTATATAGGATCGAAAAATCCTTGAATTTAATTGAAATTCACAAATACGAGGCGTATTCAGAAAGTAAGTGTACTAGATTTTTATATATTTTTAAAAAAAGTGTATTTGAAAAAATAATACAGCATATTGTTGAAAATTTTTCCACATAATTGCTATCTCGTTTAATGCATATAGGCAGCCGTGATACAAGTTTCTTTATGGTAACCTCGAAGAACTCTCTTGTCAGCTCCTTACTACAATTCAAAACCTTTTTCTGTATATACTTGTCGGTTGAAAATTTAATTCCACCAATGTGTGCCTTCAGGAAGGTGATAAGATGGTGCCAAGTCAGGGGATTACGGAGGGGGGGGTATACAAAATCCTTTTGTTTTGAATGCTCCTTTTGAGTTTTTTAGAGTCTCACAATAACTTTGCGCATTAATAATTAATAGTCTCCCCCTGGGGCAGAAATTCAAACAAAATCTCAGAAAATCCCCACATTTCAATCCAAGTCGCTTCAAGTCTTCAAGGATTTCTTATCGACTTCTTTCACGCAACTGGACAATACAACGTGAATTTACATACTATCATATTTCTGAGATGCTCGCTCTGCCAGGAGATCTCCCGCTACCATTCAGTATTGCCAACCTCTCAATAAACACAAAACACATGACGTTATGATCACAGTACACTTACTTTCTGAACATATCTGTATATTAATATTTTTATAGACATTTCGGTAGTCGGGGCAGCAGATTTTATATGCCAGAGTTATAGATCTCCACCAGCTTCCTTTTTGGAATGTCTTTTGGATTCTGGTGTGTCATTGACACATCCACGTCTCATTCCCTCGTCACGATAGTGTTCAGAAAAGCTTATCCCTCTGATGAAAAATTCATGCGCGGTGGTCACGCAATTTTAACGATGCTCCGGTATTTCTGGGCACCTATCTCGCACACAACTTCTTGTAACCAAGTTTTTTTGACACAATATCACTAAGAAATTTTTGAGAAGTATCAGAAAATTCTTCTGAAGGATCATTAAGCGTTATGGTCTACCACTCCTTGCCTCGTCATGAACAACGTGACCCACATTGTGACATGTGATCGACTCATTACATCACTTCCATAAGCTTGTCTCCATCGGAAGAATTTACTGTAACTTAACAAAATGGCCGACAAACACATATCAAGTGTACCAACTTTAAAACAAAATAAATCCCCCATCTTCAGTAGGTCTTGTATCTTTACTCCTATTTCTTTAATTGTACATCAAAGTGATGTGTTTAAATTAAATTTCTTTGAAATGAAATTTCTTTAAATATGCAACATTATCCATTTGAATGCTCTCCTTCAGAAGCTCATTTGCTTTATATATTTAAATCGTTTATTCATCAAGCATTAAGACTTTTTACTCGGACTTTTTGCTTTCATCCCATTTGCATCCCCAGCTTCTTGGGGCGATCTCCTCAAACGATACAGCTCTATGAAATATTATTTATATCATTAATCGCGATGTTGAGCTCCTTTCTGAATCGTTTCTTTTTTCAGATCTCCCTCAATGGCAGCCCTTGGAATATTAAGGGATTTTGCGTTATGAAAAGCTCTCTTTAAATCCAATAAAATGGTTTCGGGCAATTCGGCCCGAGGGAATTATCGCTTCCCCGAGCGTATCAATCACATCAATTCGACCATCGTGTGATTGTTATACACGTCCATTGTGCCAATACAATTATTCAAATAGGCCCCCATGCAAATTGTCGTGCTCAATTTAATGACACGCCATCCGGACAAATTCATTTTTAAATCGCAATAAAACCAAATCGCAGACGTCTAATCACATTACCAAATCAAATGTACACATCATTTTTGGCGAGTGCATATCTCTTGTTAAAAATATTTCCGCTGAACAAATACGACCCCAAAGTGAGGGGTGGATAAAACGTGACTCGTGTTTTCGCTTTAAATATTAACCTCACTGAGAGGCAAACGTCCATTATATGTAATTGAAGCGTTGTGCAACATGAAATATTGCGAAACGTTGTAAATATTCGATCCTATGTATTTTTAAGCTGTTTAAGCCTCTTTTCTTTTTTTCCTACGCAGAACATAATTCAAATTTTGGGAGGATTTTTCTTTCAATTATTTTTCTCCTCGCTCCAGCGGAAATGTAACCCGGGGACGTTTTAATTTTATTTCGGGTATCGCAAAAATTGAAAAGCTGTTTTTGCTACTTTTTTTGTAACGTCTTTCATAAATACAAAGCTGCGAAAAATACAGTTGCTTAGTTCAAACAAGCTAAAACCACAACTTGACAGATTTAATCCATAGAATAAATAGTATCGGAACGATATACGATTCTTTATTAAGATTATCGAAATGTCACCAACATTTATCTTTAAAGCTATAATATTTTCTTAATATATTATTTATAAAACATCTGCACGTAAAGATCTACAAAATCAAATGGAGAAGCAATAGAAAACAATGATAGCTTGAAAAAAATGATCAATAATTTGAAGCAACAAGTGGCTGTGAGATTACTAAGACCAATTTCGGTCATAATTTAGCCATTTTCTACAAAATCAAAATTAAATGAAAGTATGGCACAAGAAATTTTATTTAGCTTGTAAAAATTCATCAATAATTTCGAGCAGCAATTAGTCGTAATATAACGAGGATCAGTATTGGTCATATCATCAAAAATCTTAATCGAAAACCGATAACCAGAAAAACCGTAACATTCCCTGGAACGAAAACCAAAACTGAACCGATTCGAAAATATCGGTTTTTATCGGTTCGATAATCCAAATTGCAGCTAGAAATCTCAATTCATTATGTATTTTGTTTAGATTATCGCTTATTATATATTTGATACATTTACAGACTAAGACTCCCAGATTTAATTTGTTTCCTAGTGTTATGTACTTCAAACTGGAGCTTTCAAATATCCAGGCGAGTAGTCACAGTTAATTCATCCGATGAAGAGGTCATCATGCACGAAGTTCATGAATGTTTATAGTAGTGATATGATGAGTCGACAACAACGACAATATTCACGACAAGGCGATGAATGGGAGTCCATTAGTGATTTCTGATGAACTCGTGCAAAAAATTGAAGAACAAGTGCAAAGTGACGGCCGTATGATGCTTAAAGACATTCATGAAGAATTTCCTGACATTTCTGAAAGTCTCCTTGGTGATATTGTGCTGGAAAAACTTGGTTACGAGAAGTTCTATACAAAATAGGCGCCCAGATATAGTCTCGTCAGTTTGCTTATCAAACGCTGCTGGGGTATCGCATATAGCATCCTTTGAACTTAGCATAATCTCTGTTCTTCCTCCTCCAATGCACCTTCGAGTGCACATGATCTGTAGTTGATCCTCCTGAACCTTGCCTCCTTTAGAGGGTGTAAAGCAAAATGGATGGGCATCTGGATACTCTGCGCGCAGCATTTCTCGTGGGACTAAAATATTAGTGAACTGCAGGAACTCCCCCTTGCCATAGTACTCGTATTGGTTTGGTAATTTGTAGTACTCAACCATGAAGACGAGTTACGCCAGATCATTGCCCCAAAGGTTCGATTGTTACCCACGGGCGTAGGATGGGCATAGAGAAACGCCCACCCAAAACAGGAGGGAGAAGCTTTTCTAGACTGTATCGCGACGGGGAATATGACTTGGGAGTATCACTACATACCAGAATCCAAAAAAGCTGGTGGCGGAGGTCTAACATTGGCATTCAAAATCTGTTGCCCCGACTGCAGAAATTTCTTAGCCTCGACGACGATCCTATATAAGTGTTGTTACCTTACTTTCTGGATGACCCTCCCCAAAAAAAACCCGTTATTTTCCCAGGTATGAAAACCGTACCGGTTTGTAAATAACTCGGATCAAAAACCGAAATGAAAAAATAACAGTTCGATGTCCCGGATTTGTTCATTTATTTATGTCATTATAATCTGAGCATATCAAGCTTTTTTTAAGAGGCCTTATTTACTTTATTATGATCATCAAATATGATGATGCCGCAAATCGCTATTTAATATTTTAGGACTATTAAGAGGCAGTCATAATACAAAGTTTCCCCTCTTCTCTTTGGGGGTTAAAGCAGTGAAGACTGAAAGTCATAAGACGATCATATATTTTCATTACATCGAGACGGTAACGAGCGTAACCGTATTTTGCGCCTTCTTAAATTTTTTCATCCTTAATATTACGATTTTTCTTTGGCGGTTTTGCGTTCAATCCCGGGGATGAAAAAGATGTATATTCTCATCCAGCATAACGAGCTGGATTGAAAAAAGCGAGTAAATAGAAATCGAGAACCGTCTGCGAGGGAGTCTTATTTATTTTCATATCGCATGATAAATTGGCTCTTTTGACGTTTTTAAAATTTATTTTGTAATCTGATGCCATTTGTGTCATCCACTATACGTTTTTGAATGAGCATCGAGACGCAGATTATTTTCAAAATAATATTTTTTATCATTGCCCGAAACGAAATTGCTTGACCTGAAACAATAATGGTGATTTTCACGGGCTACGCTTTCGGAGGTTTATCGGAAAACTGCCAGCTACGGGAACAATGGAATGTGTAGCAAAAAATGGCAGCGCCAGAAATGTGATCGAGTCCCTCGGGAAGCGGAAAAAAATATCAAAAAAACTCCCGAATGAACATCGACCGAAAATGTCACCTGAGGATTAACATTTTTAAGTGTCACTCACGCGGGATAAAGCCGAACCGATAGCTTATGTCGTGGGTGGGAAATTAATATAAGATTAGTTCAATCGACAAAATGGGAATGCTTAATTAATATCAGTATATTTTTTAAAAATAAAATCATATAATATGGTCATTTAACTGATACAGAGTTTTCAATAGCGACGCATTAATTTTTTTTGGATATAGCAACTTTTTTTTAATAAATAATTGAATACTTTCTGGTCCTCCTAATATTTATCATATATAGAAATAAAGTATTCGCCTGGATATCATAAGAACTTGGATTAAAATCCCACCGATGATCAAAATTAATGCATTGCGATATTATTTTTTAAAATTACGAAATGTTCGGATGATAATTTATAGCTCACTTTGAAATTATACATTTTGGATTGAAGTTTGATTTATGCTGTATAAAAATATATTTTTCTAAATTGTCTATATGAAATGATAATTTAAATAAATTGCGTGCGAAATAATGTTCATTTCAAAAAGCAATTTATATTTCGCAATCCCACAACAAATTTAGGTCACATGGGCATTAAAAAAATTGTGATATGATGGAAAAAGTTGTTAATCAAAATAAGTTGTTAAAAAAAATCATAAATACAAACTTTATCATCTATTTTATAACTCAATGCAACGTGTGTTACCATATGATCACATTTAATTATCTCGAATTAATTTATGCCTTATGTTGCATAAATTCAAACACAATTTGATGAGTAATCACGCATATGTGCGTTCGTACTCGAGTGATACAAAATGAATATTTTCGCACATTGAGTGCGGAAATCAGTGAATCAAGGAGAGATAAGGATGTCTTGCATCTCATCATACATTCATGCATAGATGGCAAGGTCGTGCTGTAAAGGTACCCCTACACGTTGTCCATATCCGATTAAAAACCATCAGGTGTGGGATCTTCTTAGATCGTTGTTGGTCTTTTTAAAATCACAATAAATAGTAGATATCAATTATATATTTTAAACTCAGACATTCATACCGTTTTGTATATAGAGTGGAATTTTTTTGAGTTTTGAGTTGAGTTTTGCTATCAAAATACAAAAACAGTTATAACTAGGGAATCCAATCCCAGGATCCCGGACAGTTTAATATGCTCATGAATCCTGGGATTAGTAAACGTAATCCCGAAAAATTCAAGATTGAAAATTTTATCTAATACATATCGTACACCTCACCAGAACGATGAAGGCTACTAAATCGAGACTTACCCACCGAAATCTGGACGCATGGAAACAATAGCGTAGCTACTAATTTGGCGAGCTTATGCGGCGCCTAGGGACAGTAACTGTCTTTCAAATTGTTATATTAACCTTTCCCTACCGGTGATGTATTTACTACACATCGACTCTAATAATGGGAATATCGATATGAAATATAATTGATACGGGCTTCAAAATTTTTGTATTGCTGCGTAATATAATTATGAATCACATGAAAGTATTATAGTATATAAGTATTCATCTACAGCGACGGAAATAAATAATTTGTCAAGGAATCGGGAATTTTGCGAGTTTTAGTCCGTAGCAAAAGACCCCCATAACCCTCCAAAAATGTGGTCGGTTCATATGCAAAACAACCTGTATACTTAAAACTTAGCTTGGTAAGAAGAATGATTCTATTTAAAATGCTATTGTAACACCGAAAAATATCAACAGTGTTAAGGTTCATTTATTGATATACAAGCTTGACTCACGCTGCGCGGTCCTGAGATAAGATTGGATCTCTATGGATGATAAATGGTGGACATACGAATATAGCATCTATTTTTAAGTCAATTTAAAATTAACTCACTAATCAAAGGCTTAATGGATTGGAAGATAGTCAATGAATGAAATGGTTTTTTTAAAGCCAAACAAGACACAAAATTCTATATTATTTATCAAGTAGGTGTATTATGTTTGTCTCGTTCGTTTGAATTTTATGGTTATGCTCTGCGCAAGACATAGCCAGAGTTATTATCTGTATAAAACGTATATGGGAAACAGAATGTCAAAAAACATATTGTATGACATTAAACAACAGCATAATGCCTCGGAAAGATGTAAACATCAAAAGGTAGAGTTATGAGAGCACTCAAGAAAAAAACTACGACAACTACTTAGCCGAACATTGATCGACAACGTGCCTTTTAAGAAAGATGACATCACAAAAACTCTCCAGCGGAAGAGTCCATAAACAACAGATACCTGTGCGATTACGGACGACAATACATAAGAGGGTTGTTGGCGACGAACAATGGATAATATGTAATAAATTCGCCAAAAATAACAATGGTCCAACAATATGCCCTCGACAATGACGCCTGCATCTGATAATAAAGCACAATGAAAGGGTTAGGTGCTTGTATGACGACTTGAAAAATTAACTTTAGATAAGACTCTCATTGTCTTTTGCGTCGTAAAACGACGTCATATAATAACGCTTAGAATGAGTGGGTACAAACGAGGCGACTATATAAAAGCTCTCAGCTCAACTGCTGTTGACAATTCGTTCCTTCATCCATAATATTTTGCAAATTTACGAACTTTCAATATACAGCTGAAAGCTGCAAGCATTCCGAATGCATGCTGTGAAAGATTCTATTTTATTTTCGAACTTTCCAAGCTCAAAGCAGTCGAATATGAGCACCACGGGTTCATAAAATTTGCGATATTCTCAATAGCGACGTGGAGTCCATTTAGTCCAAATTTATGTCGCCTTATCATGCAAAAGGTCTTTTAAAAACAAGACCTATTCCATCAAATCATACATCATTTATATTGATAAATTATGGTTGAAATTTAGTCCAAAATCGTTACATTGAATGGAAAAAAATCTTATTATCGTTTGCAATTAAATTATAATTTATTTAAAAAAAACCATCCCCACGTATAGCGCTGTTAAAAGCGACATCTTTCATCTCTCTTCGGGTGAAATGTGTTATTTTAACAACGCCATCTCTTGTGGCCCTACGGAGACATTGTATCTCCATACCGACCGATAGCTTTTTGCGCGTGCACCGTTGCCGATTGGGTAATGACTGCGCGGGAGGCGGGAGAGTTGTCGGTTAGCCTTGGCTGCGGGAAGTTGTCCCTCCTGCAGCCAGATCTCTCTTTCTCTCTCGTGTGGAATACATAGTTATTTCAACGAAGAGAAGTATTTCCATTCGACGCCCGTCTATTCCATCAGTGTATAACCATGTGTTAACGTTCGTGCTTATGAAATCAAAATAAATTTAGTTCTATAAATAAACACTTTATAAAATTCAAAATTTTATCAAAAATGTTCTTAAAAAAAACAACTGAGCCCCATGCAATGGCGCTGTTAATCTGTGAGGATTAAATTCGATAGATTAACAGCAACATCTTCCAGTCTCTTTTTAGGTGCAATTTGTCAATTTAACAGCGACATCTTCTGTGGCGCCGCGGACACATTGCGATAGTCCTTGCTTGCGGGAATACGTTTTCCTTGTGGTCAAATCTCACTTCCTCTTACTTATGGTGGCGCTTATAGCCTATAGGCATTTTCATCTGCCTTGGGCCTTCTCATTCCAATTGCCCAGGCCCAGACTAGACCAGACCAGAGAGTATTTTTCAATTTGTTTAACCCAGCGTAGCCGAGACCCTCCGACGGGTCTGTTATCACTCGGTTGGAAATCTAAGATGGCTCAGGGGACCAATGGAGACAACGGGTTCGGACAAACCCTGCCTCGCCGTACATGTCCATGATCTCGCAATGACACCTCAAGTTTTCAGAACTCAGGCCCGGAGAGGGTCGATTTTTTTATTTACTCCCTTGTCATCAATTAAGAAATTAGCTAAGACGTTAGTATTTCTATTTGACACCCGTTCACATCCATCTCTCAGCTACATAACGACTCGATAGAAGAACGGACCCGTGTGCGAACGTCCCCACAACAACATTGGTGTCAGAAGTGAGATTGCCAATTCACCAAGGATTTTTCTTTATTGATGATGAGAGAGAGATCTGGCCGCGGGAATAACGTCTTCCCGACTAACTGACAGCTCTCACGATTTCCATCTCCCTTTTATGGTACTATTTTAAATTAGATCTGAAGTAAAGAATTAAATCTGCACAAATTAACAGCGGAATTACACGAGGATGACATTTCACTTTTCCATGGTATTTTTTTTCCATTTCTTATTTCCAAAGTATTGACATTTTTTTGATGATTTATTCGCTTTTTTTCTTTCTTTAAAGGCTCATACAGTGTCTATGTTTGTATATTTCATTATTTTTATTTTAACACAATGAATTACTTAAGCTAAAAAAGTTAGCTGTGTTTGTATAATATATAATAAAATGGGCTTATAATTGATATAGTTGATGCTTTACGCTACGCATACATACAGTAAAGCTGGCGTGACGCATGCGCGTAGCATATTTATGTTCTTTTGCGTGCATTCTCTATCCTTTTTCTATCTTGTTTCATTTTTCATCTCATTCAGTCCAATTTGCCCTACCGTGCCTATATAAGATTATTTTTTTAAAAAATCTATTACATTTAAAGTAATCATAACCTCTTTAATTCATATTTTCTTGTTTTTTCCCGAGAGTGGGAATGAAATTTAATGGTAATAGAAAACAACCCCAACACAGAATCAATGTCCGAATTTCACCGAAAATTACCAAAAATAGATTTGACCTTTTCCTCTTTGTATCGCAAAACATTGTAGGCGTTTTTCAGACGCCCTATTTTTTTTCGAACATCGAATTATTTCATAAATTCCTATGTGACTTTCAAAGCCTCGTTTTCTTTTCATTTTTGGGAACCGCCCTTATTTAACGCCCGCGGCGGCTTTTCGAATAAACGTATTTTTTGTTGTACCACTCAAAAACGTATGAAGCGTGTATTTATTATATCCTGTGCACACAAAACAACTTTCTTTTAACACTATAATAGTTGGAATTGTGTGGCACTTCCGAGCTCCAACCCTATTGTATAAAACGCGCTGGTCTGCAAACCAAGATTGGCTGAAAACCCGCACAGAAAAGTGGAAAAATCGAAATGCATGATGGCGAAACGGGTGTTTTTAAACGAATCCGCAGCGATGTAGGTCATCGCAGGGAAAAAATGCTAAACAGTGTTGTTTTAAAGAAAAAAGGTTGCCGTTTTCTGACCCAAAGTATAATGTATGAGGGCACAAAAGCATCCAGCGGGATCTTTTCAAATTCAAAATAACATACGAATATTTTTCTTCCTGTGAAAAGATTTCCAGAGGCAAAGCACTATATTGAAAGAGCGCCCTCAAAACATTCTTTGAACGTCCGCTTGTCAAAAGGTCTGATCTGTTTCATATGAATAGAAATGTAATACAAAGATATGTTTCTGGAAAATTTAATCTTTGTACAACTGCATATGTTCTGCATACTTATAAGATGCAGCTAAGTTTTGGGGTGATTACATTGGGGAATAATACAAAGTTTTGCACACCCTGTAAAATATTTTGTTAGAAATAAAAGTGCATTTATATTTAATAACATTCATTTTGAGACCATTTATTTGACAGAGAATTTATTTGAGCCGTCCTAGGTTTATATGTCTTTCATCTCACGGTTTGCAGCAGGGAAACTTCCTTATTTGAAATGCACGCTTTGAAGTAACAATTATTCCAAAAACAATTTAGTGACATTAATTTAAAAGAATAAGATTTAACGTTTTTTGTTATGTAAGTTTAATACCGATCACATTATAGATTTAGATCAGTAACTTGCAGAAAAAAATCTGGAAATTTAAGAACGTAGTCAATTGTGCGAACTACGGAAGATATCCCTGATTTAAGCATTTTTTTATCACATCCTGTATATGCTCTATACATTTGTATTCAAAGATTAATCCGGAAAATTCATAGTTTTTCTTATTTTTCGCGAAAAATCGTAGATTTTACAGAATATGATAGTTTAAATTCGTTTAGAATGCATTTATACCATCGGTACTGATAAAACTGTGTACCAAATTCACCCTTTATATGACATTCTGAGCCCACCCTTAACCGAATCTACTATTTGCTGACTTCAAAACTCCCGGAAAAAAATGTCTTCTTAATATTCTCCACAGGTTTCTGATGGCAAACTTTTTTTTAATATAACAATGTAACGCTTAATTTTGTTTGAAGAAGAGCGCAAATAAAAATGTACTTCAAAGTATTAGCACCCAAAAGTTTTTGTAGAAACTGTTCTTCTAATTTCTTTCGTCAAATTGTCAGCGAGCTCAGACATTTTTTTTGTTGGGTCTTTTCAAGTCTTTCTAATCAATATCCTATTTTTACAATTTGCAGTTACTTATAACTTTGTGCTTTAGCTTAAAAAATAGTGATAAAAACAGTGAAAAAAAAACCGTAACCGTAAAAAAAACACAAGAAGAGTGGGAATTTGATGGACAGAAAAAGACCGGGCCGCCCAAAATCGTCGTCTTACAGATTCTCAGTTGACTGCAAAATTGAATGAAGTTTGATCATCTAAGTCAAGCGTGTCAAATTGAATTGATTTAGGGTTCTTTGACGTATACCGCTGAAGAAACACAAATTGAATAAATTGAATAACCAATAAAGTCTGCTTTGGGTGCAAAAACAAACATTAAGCAATTGCTCATCGGAAAAATGTCTTATAGATGAACGACTTCCACAATCTATATACTAATCTCCTTTTGAGCTATTATGGGATAAGATCGATCAAAAAGCAAAACAAAAATCGTTTACCTACTTGTATCAATATACTCTAGAATCAAATTGTTTCAAATATCGCTAAAAAAATATGCATTGCTGTACTATTAATATATGTTAAAGTTGAACATTTTGATGAAAGTGTCATTCAAAACTTTTTTTCAACCGCGGACGGAGGACGCGTCCAACGAAAAGACTCGGTATGAAAGAGAGGAATTTGGCTGCAGAAAGGACGTCCTCCCGCAGCCAAGGCCAACCACCGACTCCTCTACTCCCGCATCCTGCGCATCACCATCCAACCGGCTACAGTTTAAATGGTTACATTGTGTGATTTTGTCAAAGATATATTTGACAATGTACATATTTTTTTAAATATCAATAGGTGATGGGTTTATTTAGTTTTATTGTCGAAAGAGTAAGTAGTACACAACGTAAAATTGCTTAAATAATCCTTGTACCGACAATAGTAAAAATTATTAATATGTTTTCAATATTGTCTAGAATACTTAAAAAAGAAGAAGTACCATAATACAGCTTTATTTAATATTATTATCAGATCTGCTTAAAACATCAATAATAAATATTGCAATCTTCATAGATGACACAACTATAATGACTCTCATCTCATATGGATCTTATGATAGCATCTGACAATGTTCAAGAAGCAAATTATAATATTTGAAACTACATTAAGATTGCGTGGTTTGCTTAAAAGAATTATGTTTAGGAAAACCCAAATAGTTCGGTATAAAATTATCTTGCTTTGCTATTGTATCCGCATCAACTGTCTGAATATATAAACGAACCCGGTATAATATTGTCTCCCGGCATAGTCCACCGAAGACCGAAACGCTTGGTAAGTATATAACACATCGACGATTTGTTTACCTTGGCAACTACCAGATCAATATGACCCAACATAGTGCATTCTGCAAAACGTCTCGCAAAACAAATTCCGCACACAAACAATGATTTTGATAATTTAAAAACCTTCAGTATTATGCGCACAATAAGTCCTCAAATTTTCATTGCAATCGGATGAATAGCATAGGAACGTATACGAAACAACAGGCGACGAACATATGTAATAACAAATATGGTTTGTCTAGCAAATGTGTTGATATTATTTACAAGCATGGTCCATGCCAAATTATTTAATATAATATGACAAGACCTAAATCTTCCTAAATGGAGGATTTATTTTTTTAGCAAACAATCGATGTTGATTATTCAATGATGTCGAATATGTATGAATTAGAATATTTGCAGGTGGAACAATGATTCAATCAATTTTCACCCAAGGAAATTGTCCTTCGATGATTTTCTTCTCCCATTGAAGCCTTAACAAAAACCTCAAGTCGCGGAGACAATTTGTCAGATGCAAAACCCGACCCGAATCACATTTGAGATGTACGAAACAAAGGACGTCAAAGGTACTCATCCCTCACTTTGCGGTCGTCGAGCAACCCCACAACCGCGACCGCCTTTTATTTCGTCATTTTCATTTGTCCACTTAAGTGGCGCAGAAAATTGCTGGAGCCTTCAGAATAATCATCCTAATTGAAAAAATATTCCGGGATCTCTCCCGTTATAAAAATTCGGGCGGGAAACTCATCGCTCGCGATGCTTTATGCCTAAGGAGCCGCCCTGCGTGAGGGGAGCGATTTTCATTCGAACTTATGATACCTGAAAGTTTCCTCATGAGCAATGCCAAATTAAAATATTCATAAAAGAGACATTTTATACATTAAAATCATGTTTATTTATTTTTTTGTAATTTTGTAAAAAAAAAATTTTTAAATTGCATTATTATAATATAACGCCCCCCCCCCCCCCAAGATTAATAGCGGTTTATATATATCCTGCGCTTATAAATACGTGAATAGGTGCCAGAATACGCAGAAAACAAGAAAAGGGTCGACCAACAGCCTTGGTCGCGGGAAGACATGTCTTTCCCGCCAGCTTTCCGATCTTGTAACTCTGATTTTTTTTATATTTAAATCCGAACCTTCATAAATAGATACACAGGATCTAAATCACTATACCAACACTTAGTCTATTCTTTCATAAAAATAATATATTATTGATTAAATCACAGTTTCAAATTCTTGATATAAATTTCATATATCAGATATTAAAAATACAATCAATGGCCAATAAAAACAAATAGCACGGAATGTATATATAAATATAATAGACGGAATTACATTTAAATGATAATATTTATCGTAACCATATGGTAGCGCTCGTTCCTGAAGATTTTAATGACGTTTAGGTATACACCCGGCATTGAGCTTTCACTTCAAGTAATATAGTGATGAATGATTCAAAAATTATGTATTCTTGGGATTATCTTTCGGGAATAAATAATATATATTTATATGTTTTTCATGAATATATTTTTACGTATTTTTTGTCATTAACCCTTTGATTTTAAATCGAATTAAACATAATATGTCCACCACTTATCGTCCACTTTCCTCTTAAGATCGCGCAGCGTGAGTCATGCTTAATAAATAAACCTTAACACTTTCGATAACACACAATTTTTTTTCTTCGGTAAACATAAACAATATACATGTTTTGATGCTTTTGAGTCAATTGAATAAATGCTTAAAATGTATTAAAAAAGCTTCAGATTTTATAAAATTATTAAAAATATTTTTTTATTATATGCCATAGAAAATATGGCATTTTTATATAAACAGCCTTGAATTTTTTTAATACATTTTATACTTGTTAAAACCAAATCTTGATTAACGATGATGGAAAAATGTACGGAGTTTTACGCGTAATGTAAAAATATAATGCCTTCCTCAAAATATTAAACGTCAGCTTTCGTTATATTTCATTAATCAGATTTAATAACTTTTTTTTCATTACAAACACATAGGAAACTTTACACTTTAAAATTGTATAAAATTGAACAAATTCCACGATAAAAGACATTTTTCCCTGTCGTAAAAGATTCATTGTCCAATTAAGCGTCTTCAACATTGTTCACATAAAAGTCTCAAAACGCGAAATATTCCATGATAAAATAATCCACGTATCCTCAAATGTATATAAAAACAACCCACATCCATATATCACTTAAACTATTGTTTAAATGTAATTTATAGCCGTGGAAGTATAATAATACATCACATACGCGCATATTATCTCGTCCATAATATATACGGCCAGCCGGTCCCTATAGTGTCATACTCAAGACACAGGTATCATAATTATTAAGGACCATGTTAATTATTCCGCCGGGATGTAACAGGAATAATGTGAATAACTATAGGCCAAGAATATTAATTCGAATATCATATGGATGTGAGTTCAAATTGTTACAAACATAATACATTCGTTTGATCCTTTGTCTGCATGACATATAATAGGTGAACCGATTTACGACCGCTTGAATTTCTTGAATCCATAGCCATAATCTCGGGATTTGGAATGCGAAAATGTATAAATCTGATTATCAAAATTATATTTCAATTACTTAGGAGGATGAAATTTGTCGAAGGCGTAATTTAATCATACGTTTTCTGATTGAAACGGCGATCTCAATTTATTTCCCTCCCATCCAAAACATACTTAATGTACATTTTTTTGAATTCAAATTGTATGAGGATAATTCTGAACAATTTGTAAGCATGTAAAAAATGATCATCGTTAAATTTTGGGTGGCAGAATTTAAACAAGGCCGTACGAACTGCCATGACGAATATCGCATTGATGGATCAAATGAGGCGAATGTGTGAGCTAGCAAGCATGGTAAGTATTTCAAAAAGTGCTTTTTCTGTGAAAATTTGGATATGAAAAAGCTGTGCGCAAGATGGGTGCCGCGTTTGCTCACAATGAAACAAAAACAGCATCATTTCAATCGAGTGTTTGGCGATGTTTCACAGCAATAATTCTAAGTTTTTGCATCTATTCATAGCCATGGATGAAACACGAGAACGCTCCTCTGTCTCGAGCTATTTACTGGTCAACTTTTATTTAGGATTATGCCAGTCCGTTCACAAGTTTCAAAACCGAATGTAAATATCCATATTCGCGAGGACACGTTCATTCTCAACTTCGAATGGCAACTTACTCTCTGATCACGAAGGCAAAACTAGCTAGTCTGTGTGCCGAAGCGGTCCGCTTTTTGGACCGCCGTCTTAACGAATGAGTGCCTCACGATTGGATGTCATGTCCGAATTTGTCCACAAGACATGGTCTGCCTTCATTAACAAATCTCCGCATAGACACTCCGATCGGGGAAAGTCCAAATCTGAAAAACGATGCCCTATCTAATACCTTGTGAGGAACCGGGACGTCCAGTAATCCAGAACAACCCAGCGATATTACGAACGATACGACGAACAATATAGGCAATTTCTATTGGAAAGCGATAAAGAAACATGGTGACCCTCCACTGACCCGAGCTATTTATTGCTCCCACTATTCGGAACCAAGTCAGCCCGCTCAATAAAAGTGCACACCGAGTTGCAAAACCTGAATTTAATGTCCATGTCAGCGAGGATATGCTTATTCTCAGCTTCGAGTGATATATTTTGTAATTAAAACTAAAAAAAAACTAGTTAAGATATAAACATGTATATTGTTCATTAAAACTAGATCAAATAAATAACTAAAATAGATAAATACAAAGGTTTTGTAGGTGAAGGGAAGTCTAGTCTCGCTCGCGAAAATCCCACATGCCTAAAGGCCCTAGAAGAGGACGGAGTGGCCACACGTTCTGTGTGTCCAACCGGTCCACTTCTCGGATCGCTGATACGACGAATAAACGCAGCGCGATCGGACGCTATGCTCGAACATGTCACAGAATATGGTCTGCGTCCATGAATGGATCTCCGCAATCCAAATCTAAAGATTGAAAACTTAAACCGCCCGTGCCTCGCAGGGCACTTTCAGGGAACAACCGTCAAAACAATAGACTGAACCCATTTTTTTAATGTTTTCTTTATTAGATTAGGTACTTCTGGCATTGCCTTTGTAGGTAACAAATTGCACATCTCCACAAAGAAATAATGCTGATAAAACGGTTCATTTTAACGTCCATTGCGAACCATTATTTGACCACACTTTGATGATATTCAAATCCACCATTAGAACATTTCATCCACGATGAAAATTCCCGTTGAAAATTATGCTGTGGATTTTATGGCGCTATAATTCCGAATCTGTGTACGACTGTATGATTGATTAATTTTTTTTTCAGCATCCATATGCACAAATTCAGAGCATTGTGAGCAAAAATCGATTCGTGCATGGCTGTAAACGCGTTCCATTGTCCATTATTGAGGTCCTGAATAGATTTCTCATGTTCCCGTCAAACATAGCCGTGATTCTACGGTTGTTCCCGGCAGATTTTGAATGCATTACATGTCAAATTTGCTCAAATATATTCACCACGTATTTTGTACAAGGTATTTTGTTTTAGTAGAAGGTTTCTCTCTCATCCACTGCATAAACGTTATTAAACTTACACTACAAAAAACTTTAAGTATTCTTCTTTTAAATTAATATAATCACATCCTTTTTATAATAAAATTCATTTCAGGGCACACATTTCAAATAAGGAAGTTTACCTGTCGCATAAATTTGTACTATATATAACGGTTATATTGTATTTAAATATATATTCTCAAACATATTCATCCGAAATCGCAAAATATTTGTATATAGATCGTGCAATTTTTTAATATTGTTATTAAATTATCTCAATTTCCACACCCTTAAGGGATGGATGGAAGCCTTAAATTTTCCACGTATCATATCCAAATTTTGGAATATCGTGTTTCGTTCAAATTTATGTAAAGCACTTGAACGCTTGTTGTGTTTAGTTATCTCCGATGAATAATATTTTGTTTTTGTGCAAAGAAAAACACTGTCAATATGAGGGGGTCTTACTTGATAAAATATGAAAATGTTTAGCAAAGATGACTATCGCTAACTCATCACTCTCCGGTTACAATTCCATCAATCTACCCCGACATCACAATGCACCACTCCACATTTTTAACACAATAATTTTTTCAGCCCCCCCGGGGTGAAAAGCGTCGCATTTATCCCTCGGCAGAAAAAGGTTTCATTTGGATTATCGCCAGGATCTCGAAGAAAGGCCCCGGCCCCGGGGAGACGCAGAAGGTTGTCTTGTGAAGTTCACAATAAATTCCAACCTCACTTCATAAATGTAGAAAGTATTCCGGGGACGGTGCTGATCCTCCGCATGCCATTTCGCCGTATCCCTGACCAGGATTTGTTATTATTTCCGGAATACGGTCCGGGGAAGATACAAGATGTATCCGAGGGCTCAAGTGCCAATATGATCCCGGCGAGCGTTTGATAAATACAATAAATGGGACCCATATGTCACTCATCAGATTTATATAAGGCAGATAGAAAGCATTTCGTGCCGTTCTTATGGAAACTGGGGATAAGGATTACGTCTCGGCGCCTTTTGGAACTCTGGGATGCTGCAATCGATCTTGCTTATCGTTACAATGTGTTGGAATTGCGCGACCATATGCGACAGATTGACAGACTTACACACTTTTAAATCGGCAGGAATAAATTCAACATTACTTAAGTTTTATTGCCAAATATTTGGCGTTTTTGGCGACATTCCATATAGAAAAATCAATTTCGATTTGAAATATGCATGAAATTCTAATAAATGATAAAAGCTCAGGCGGGCAGAGCTTTTCAAATCTCAATAGAATAGCATAGGAAGAAATTATGCTAGAATTTTGCAGAATGTATAAAATTTAAAGTATAAAACGACCATCGGAAAGTAGTTGAGTTAAATCTCTGCAGTCTGAAAAATTCGATGGAAGTTTTGAATATTTAAATTTTTCTACTGTCCCTAAAGCTTCCTTCGTGTCTTCTGGGGATATAATCCCGATAAATCATCGCTTTATCTACATTTTGTTACATTAAACGATGGTACATCTTAGATGCTATCCAAAATATTAATTTCTGAGCTCTTTAGGACAACATTAAACCTTGCAAGAATCGAAAATATCAAATATCCAAACTAAATACTCAACATGAAATCGTAATTTAATCACGTATTCCACTTGAAATAATGAAATAATCTGTTTGTGCTTCCATGAGAATGCTCATATAAGGGTGTAAAATTTTGCCAAATCCACTTTATTTTTATTTGAATTCAGACTTCTAACATTCAGACTCAATACTAACTAGGTATAAAATATGGTTTCATCTGTATTTAGTTTTGTGATTAAGTGGTTGAATTTATAGCTTGAACCTCTTAGGTTCAAATATGCTTAAACTCACCTTGTTTAGCAATCATATTTTATATAATATAATACATATATACCATAAAAATCGTGTAAAATATACTAGATGATGATTCAATGGTTAATTAATATATAAAATCATAAAAAAATATTTATTTATATTTAAAATTAGGTTATTAGTTCCAGTTTAAAAACATACTGAACTGTGCCTCATCCGCACGTGAGGCCAATACATATTATAGATAGTTTTATGACATTTTGCATATTTTTACATTTTATTTTAAATTGAGTTAAACATAGATGCTATATGGGATGCTACACCACTTATCGCTTACACAAATCCAATCTCTCAGGACCGCGCAGCGTAATTAAAACTTGTATATAATAAATTAACCTTAACACTGTTGATATTGTTGAGCCCCATAAAAGCATTTCGTAATAGAGAGTTTTAAGTATATAATTGATGTATGTGGTTTTCTAGTATAGACAAACCTTCTATAGCGTTCACTTCTATAAAGTGTTAACACTTTTGTAAAGTGTGTAATTTATAATTTTCGCTGCTGCAAAGGTGGACTCAATAAGTTCACTTTTCTGTCCGTTGCAGCGTTTAACAAGCTTTATATGAAGTTTGTATATCAATAAATGAACCTTAACACGTTTGATAGCACACAATATTCGTTCATTTTTCGGAATATTTCTTAATGTTCAACTTATATAATGCTTATATAGCATATGCTTTCTATTGTACAGCTATTATATAAAATAAAAGGACAGGGTTCCTGTGCAAGTCTGCCAGTTTACTCTTGAAGGAGTAGATTTTGCAACGAAGTGGTGATACTCGGCTAATGACGCCTACTCCATGAACAGTCAAGAGGGAATAACAAAATTGGTCGACGATAAGAATGATGCGAATATCTTAATTATCAAAACAAACGCCTGTTCTCAAGACAACACGAAATCGAGCTTCGACTTCAAGACACTAATTCTGTTCTTAAACCTTGTTCATAACAAAGTGATAAAGTGAATTGTGCGCAGTATGAAGTGCTTTTTGAAAAATATAGTATTGTAATTTGTGTATATTTACATTTATATTTTTATTATCATACAATTTTTATTTTGATTTTACATAATGGTTTTAAATAATGCCGCATCTCGTTCTGCGCTGAATTTCCATCGAGCATTTAAACGTGTATGGGTGCCTTTATAGCACGACCTTGTTACCGATATACGAGTATATGATGGGACGCAAGACAGCCGTCTCTTTCTCCGATTCACAAATTTCTTTCAAATGTTCTTTCAGTGTCATCAAGATTTGCCGTCAAAAATATGATTTTTTTCAATTAATTAAAATTGAAAATATGGCAAAAATTTGTTTCTGAAGTCTGAAATAATTCAAAGAGATTCCAGTTTTTGCATAATTTATGGATTCATGCACAAAATTTGAGTTTTTTTTTAAGGGGGCACGTTCCAAAATGTCGTTATTTATTTATGAAAATGTAGAACGGAGTTGATCCTTTAGAAATCGTAATAAAATTTCGCGAGAATAACTTGTGAAAGTTGGATGAAATTAACATGGCACGTGATTCTGGAGCGGATTCGGCTGAAAGGACACACAACTAAATTATATTATACAGCGTACGAACTAAGGACTCTTTTAAAAGTGAATTCACATCCAGCACGCACAATAATCGTATTTCACAATGAAAATTGGCCCTGAACATTATTCATGGTAATACTATACAAGTGGAGGAGGCTCAGGGATTGAGAAAAGATTTATGAAGAAACATACGTCCTCTTTAACTTTCGGTCTCATTTTTTTATTCAATTGCTCCCCAAAACGAATCTGAACTTTTAGATGAAAGAAGTCCTGAAAAGAGACAGATTGTCTTTATCATCATGCTTAATAAAATTATAGGTATCTTTGAGAAAATCCAAAATGCCATAATGCCCTCTTAGAACATATTTACATCAGAAATTATTTGAGTCAATTTTAAGCTAGAGTTGGAGTTCGATCTTTGATCAGTTAGTATCCATCAAAATCAAAGCCAATTAAGTTTGGAAACCGACCAACGGTCTTGGCCGTGGAATGGTCTGATCTTCCCGCGGCCAGCTTTTCTTTTACTTTACAATTACAAATCAATAACTCAAATAATGATATGCTTGAATTTTTTAGTCATCTCATTTTTTAGATGTTACAACGAACCACATTAATAGCTTTAAATAAAAAACGTAAAGTCTGCATGAAATTAAAGCTTTAGTATCCTTAGTATATATATAAATATTATTCAGTATCCTTCAGCATTATTTGCATGACACAATTGATGTAACTTTCTGCTAATGTGAAGAATTTCAGCAATGTTAATTACTCAGCATGTGGCAGTGAGTTTTCAGTACTTCCACACGGCAAGGTTTGCTAATACTCCGTATGCTGCGGCTTTCGAAACAATTAAGCAAAGCACGACCTGAATTGTCCGAAATTCAAACTACCAACTCGAGGAATGCCCTTTTGTGGGAGCTTTTAACGACTCCGGGAAAAAAATAAAAACGTCCAAAAAAATACGTCTTCTCCAACAATCGCCCCCCAATAAAGCCATTTTAATGGATAAAGAATGTACTGAATGACACGGGAACTTATGGTCGGCATAATGGGAACATACGGGATTCGGGGCACACCACTGTGTCGCAACGTCAAACTTTTGTCGTCGAATGAAAAGGGAGCAAAAGACGAAATGAAATATGGCTCGTAAATATTGATGGGAAAAAGTGAAAAGGGTGCGATGTGAAATTGGACTATTTTTCATGGGATCGCTTATGCACACTTATCGGTCAGGGATTACAAATTTATGCGAATTATGATTTTTTTTAAAAGATTAATTCGTTTAACATTTGGACATATATCGTAGCCTATAGTTTGATTACTCGTCGACATAAAAGTTTAACACATTCCATCTGGAATACGCACAGCCTCCAGACTAATTGGAGGTATCGTCATCGGATATTTAAATACTAGTTCAATTAACACTATCAATGTGACTGATAAAATTGAGACACAGACTAAAACTAGCCAAACTCCCGATTCCTCGACAAATGATTTATTTCCGTCGCTGCAGACGAATACTTATATAATATAATACTCTGATGTGATTCGTAATCATATTACGGAGCAATACAAAAATTTTGAACCCCGTATCTATTATATTTCATATCGATATTCCCATTATTAGAGTCGATGTGTAGTAAATACATCACCGGTAGGGAAAGGTTATATTAATAACAATTTGAAAAATATATATGTACTGTGTATATGTATACATAGATCAGACAATCACTGCCCCCAGACGTCGCCTAAGCTCGCCAATTAGTAGTTACGCCACTTTTTCCGTGCATCCAGATTTCGGTGGGAATTTCTCGATTTAGTAGCTTTCATCGTGCTGGTGAGACTACTTATTAGTTAAAAAGTTTTTTTTTCAAATATTGCGATGCGACAAAAGGTTATAATATGTGTAGCCCGACGGGAATGAGTTAAATAATGCCAATAAATTTACATATTTTAAAAATGAAGCCTGAGAACTTATTCCGAAAATAGGAAGCCTAAATCTGTTTGTTTGTGTTTATATGTGTTATATATAAACACATATCAGGCTTATGAAGCATTCCCACGGAAGCAGAAACGACAAACGAGCAGATTAATAACGCATAAATTGATACGAAATTATTCTGTCATATGGAAATATACATTCGAATAAAAATAATGTGGAATGTTTCCGGCTTATTCCTTTTGGGACGCCCAAGATTTGAATATTTTTTAGATTTTGCATTTTTTTTTGGACATTCCCAATATGGAGTACTATTTTAAACATCCATCAAAAACATTTTGTGTTTCCCCATATGCGAAGAAAGTGTGCGATTCATTTTCGTGACCTGAATTTGAACAGCTGACTCCACATGAGCCCGAAAAAAGGTGGCAGTCGTAGGGGAGAAAGGTCAGATAAATAATCTGGATGTGGCGAAAACTAGACTGTCGTTTCATTCTCGACATATTCAGGAGATATTTTTGACTCTATATCCATAGTCTATGATGTTTTTCTATTTTATTTATTAACCAGAAAGAGAATCGATAGGAAGAAGAAAGTGCATATTCCTATTTATTCATATTTTAATATTTTTTCATAATAAGAGAGTGAAAAATGGATACCAAATTATCATGAAAATGCAGTTACAAGATAATACATATTATATACTGATGATTAATCTACAATACTATTAATATTATTTTAAGGGTGAATAAACATATACTGACGACTTTTATATGCAGCCCCCTTTTAATGAACCAAACATTCGATTTCAAGACTTCTTAATGTTTTAAAAACGTATAATTTATATAGACACACAGAATAAGCATGAAAATTAATTTTAAAAAATACCTGTAGTAGTTGAGGACCTGTGCAAAAACACCCGGATGCCTATCAAAGAAGTATTCGTTAAGAATGGGGTCGTAATTAGCTAAGGCTTCGGTAAGACGTGAGAGCCTCGTAGCAGGAATCTTCTTCAGCGTGGCCTTATAAGTCTCATATCTGCAAAAATAAAATAAATACATAAACAATCATTTTGCTAATCATGGCTCTAAAATCTCAACAATTCGATAAGGGCGCTCGAAATTTCGCTACGTAAATTTTCGAGCCCCCAAACTATACAAATATGGGCTAAGGAAATATAGCTATAAACTCGTGTACCTCTTGCAGGATGGATCTTCAAAGTATTCGGCAGTCTCGCAAACCTTTTTTAGGAAAGAATTTCGACACAAGACAGTAATTGGATTTTTTAGCACGGGATTCAAAGTAAAAGGAAATTTCCTTCATGGAAGGATATCTCATACAGGCGTGCCGCAATATTATCCTTAAAAACGAAAGATGGAACCTTTGATGAACTTCAATAAGCGTCAAAGTATCTTGGGTATTAAACGTATCGACTGCTATCCAAATACGATGTCGCCTTTCAGGAGTGATGAGAGACGCTTTGGAAGACGGCTGATCCTTTCAAATGATAAGATTGAGAGGTCGTTAAAATATATATATAAAAAATTTAATTTCAACCGATCATTCGGCTGAAACGTTTAAACGCCATATTAAATTATTTGGATATGTACAGGATGCAGCAGGAAAATTACCTTATTTAAAAAATAAATAACACAAACAATATAGAACATATCAATTTAATTATTTATTTATATTATACAAAAATATTTAAAGTTTTTATTTATAATTTAAATAGTCGCTATTTGCATCATTGCATTGATAAAATTGAGTTTGAAACTTAAAAATATTAAAACTTTAAATTGCATTAATGATATAATTTTTAAAATATAATAAATACAAACTTTAAATATTTTTCTATAATATTAAAATATAATTAAAGTAATATTTATTAAATTGTTTATGTTATTTATTTTTTTAAATAAAGTAATTTCCCTGCCGCATATTGTATTTTAGCATTATAAATGAATTTTTAATAGAAGCATTACATACAATGCACACAATTATTAATTAAGATGATTGACCAAATATACAAGTTTGAGAAGCACTGTCATTTGAATGTATAGTGCGGTATTTAATACAAGGAGAGCAGTTAGATAAAGCTCGAAACTAATGGAGCTGAACAACTGCGTAAGTTAATTTGAAATAATTGTTTCTCTTTGATACTTGATTTACGATCTTATATTTTACTATCCAGGGGCTAATCTAGGGGATGAAATCGATGCCGTATCCCCAAGGAGTCGTACTATTTTTGAACGTCCACAATTAAATGTTCGCAAAGTGGCACGATTAAGATTGTCAGTCATTCGGTACCTTTCGAAGGGCGTTAAAGATTTTATTTTTGGTTATAAAGCTGCCTAAATCTTGACAATAACGCCGTCGAAACATATTCCGTAACGACATTTCGCATAATGACGCAATTAAACGAAACGGCCGTCATTATGAAAACATGTCTCGAAAGTGTTCGTGACGGGAAATAAAATTACGCATTAATCTTTATTCAACATTAAAATTGTTTTTATTTTAGATTACCGTGACTACGTTTTGATACGAAAAATATTTTTAAAAAATCATCTAGTTGTGCAGAGCAATTTATTTAAAGCTAGCATTAATCTCGTAGCTACGTGATTAAGAAAACTTGGACAAAAAACGCCAAATTTAGAATGTAGTTTCGTATACTTTTTTGTAAATTTAATGATAAAGTCAGTGAACTATAAACTATGGCTCTTGTACCATGAAAATAATGTATTATTTTCAGTAATATCAAGACTTTTTTTATAAAAACGTATAAGATACATTTACAACACCAAATGCATTCATATTATATGATTTGAGATTCAACTGTAAATTATCCCACTTGTTGAATAATGGATAATAAAAAACGCCCCTTATAAATAATATATAATATAAAAAAGGGCAATATCTGGTTGGCTGACATTTGTATGCATAAAAAACACAATAATAATTTATATAAGAAAATATGTGCGCACAAATTTTGAATTGCCATCTTGCCTTAATCAAGTCTAGAATTTTGAACACGGTTGACATGATATCTCATATTTTAAACAATTGATTTTTTTTTAAATTTAATACAAATCTTTTCTATATAATCTTTTATCGTCCCTACCAGATTTATATAAAAAAATACATGTTTAACTATTAAAACTGTATAAAATAAGACTAATAATAAAAATGAATTTATTTTAAATAGTCGCCATTTTGTTAAATATTTTTGTTGTTTCGCTGATGTAGGAGCTATAGCAAATTTTTTTTTAATTAAGAATCTTTTTTATTTTTATATTTCAGATGATTAAGATGGCTAGAATCGTGTCAATCAGGACACGCCCTAAATTTATACCTTTAGACTAGAATACCCCCTTATAAAAGATCTTGCTTGTGCACGTTTTGATCCTTCAAAACCAGTGTATAATTTATGTTTCATTTAATTATACTTAAATTTAATATTGCTGATGCATGTAAGCAAAATTTTAAATAAATATGTCTGAGTAAAAATAAATTTTAACGTGTTTTTTATATATATATTAAGTTTAAGTGACGAAACGCACAAATCTGTGCGCATAGTATTTAATAGGTTAATGGCACAAAAAGTTGATAGTATTATTATTATATTTATATCAAAGTGAAATTCGGATATATTTCGATCTTTCGATTGCATACACTTAAACCTTTTTTGTGCGATAGATGCGTTCCGCGAAAAATCGCACAAAAAAGCTATGATATGCGTTCCATTGATTTTAAAAAACCGCATAACTTTGAAACGGCCGATTTGAAATAAATTATTTAATCAAAACCTAAGATATGATGTCAATTATGTTGAAAAAAGTAGTTTCGAGAAAAACTCGTTAAAAGATTTCATTATAATAGGACCGGCTAAGTTGCCGCCTCACTAAAATAGCTATAACTTCGTAAGTTGTTGGAATTTTGGAAATTCCATTGGAGAATGTATTTTTAGAAGTCGAAACATTGGAAACAATGCAAAAAAAACAAAACAATTTTTATCAAAAATCTAAACCAAAATAAAGGGCGGAGTCGTAATTCAGCGATAGCAGATGCAATATGTTTCAAATTTCAGTTAGTATTGATGATTTATTTTTTACTTTATCCAAAATATTCCGATACGTACCGCATAACTTCGAAATCGCACAAAAAGAGGTTTGAGTGTATTGTTTTCAAAATCAATGATATACAAAGTGCGGCAGGTAAACTTCCTTATTTGAAACACATGCCCTGAAGCAACAGTTATTTCAATAAGAGTGGAATAGCACTTGTTTAAAGTGAAAAAACTTAACTTTTTTTTCATATAAGTTTAGTAATCATGCAGTGGACGAGGGAGAAGAGCGCGTTTGTCTTAAAGGCGTCACCCCCATCCTTCTTGGAATAACTGTCGCTTCAGGGCATGTATTTTAAATAAGGTACTTTCCTTTAAAGGCTTTAAATTTTATTCGTCTTCATTTAAGGTAGTTCTATCGCAATCTCTTCCAAAAAAAATCCTACGAACTTATTGAGTGATCTGTTATGTCAAAATGAAGTACTGGTATAATAGTTTCTATGTCTATAATATAATATCATGCATTATCTTAACAGTGTTAAGCTTAATTTATTAATATACAAGCTTGAATCACGTTGCACGGTCCGGAGAGAAAATTGGATTTGTATGAACAATGAATGATAGACATACAAATATAGCAATTATATTTAACTCAATTTAAAATCAACTGTGTTAAATTGAAGTAACAAAACCCATATAACTATGCGCAAGGTATTCACAGGATCAATTATCTATTATTCAGGCCATAAATGTAGGAATTAGGGAGATAATATAATATATAAATTCGTTATTTAAATGTATGGACCAGCCATGCATGTCTTATTTCATGCCCTATTAATGGCATTTGTTTCTAATCGATAATGAACAATGGGACTTCTATTAACTAGGGTGTTAATTAGAGGCTCACCCTCCCCCGCACTTAGGGCTAAGGGCTAAATTAGGTTCGCATCTGGAAAGCAGGTAGTCAAAGACACGTGCCATATTTGCTCCACCCAAAGTACCGACGTTAACCGAATCGACGTTTACCAATGAAGCAGAAATATCACAATGTCGCGAGGCACGCTCTCGCCAAATTCTCCATACCTCGTTTAACGCGCATTACCCCCGAATTTCGCCGATGGAATCAAAGCGCGCCGAGAGGATGCGCAGCGTGTACGCGGGGTAATTTTGATTTTTTTTTTCGTTTTTACGATCGCATCATATGAGTGGCTTTCTTTAGCTCGGGGCTTAGTTTACCCACAGCGTCGTTCCAATTTATTTTTCGTATTATGAGAACAAGGCTTCGAAGGTGGAGTCCTGGGGCGTTGAAAGAAAGCAAATCATCATTGTGGTATTTTTATAAAGGCCAATGGAAGAGGAGGAGCTTAATTTGTTATTAGGGAAATAATATTCTTTCCGCAGAAGACGAGAAAAAATTATGAAAAATATTATCAAATCCCCATTTATATGGCGTATATTCGTTCTCGGCATGAGCTTGTATAGTGTATATTGGCGGTTTATTTTTTATTTATTTCTCATAGACAAAGTCGAGCTTTCATATTCTTGAGCCAACAGATATGATCCTTACTTAAATCTCATCTGTCGCATAAAATTCTCCATAAGCTGGAAAATCACTACGCTACTATTAAGGATAACGAAATTCCATAGGCTCGGCTGCCAAGAAATCCTTACTCCAATAAATAAATAAATAAATAAATAACATACAACCGAATAAATTTTACAAAAAATAATACAGGATAGCTTTAATACTGAAAATGGCGGCATTGTTAAATATATATTAAATATGCATGTAATGCATCCAATGATAAAAGCTTAAGCACTCAAAGCTTTTAACTAAAATAACGTAGGATAAAGCTTTATTATACTTTTGCAATAAAAAGGCTGTAGAGTTTTTTTTTTTTTAAATCCAGAATTTGGTTATTATCTTATATTAGGGGGACCCGAAAGTATTCAAAAATTTAGTAAAAAAAAATCAAATTCATTAATATAATTCCCTTGATTGTTCAACGCATCTTTCCATCATTTTGGCAGTCTTTTGATCCATTTTTATAAAAACTTAGCAGATTAGAAGCAAAAAAAATATTTTAAATGCGTATATATTTCATTGGTTTTTTAGAATCGTTTTTATCTAAGACTGTGCTTCATGGACCTGATAAATCGGAAATTTATCAGGATGAAGTTTGGTAAATAAGAAAAAAGTTTGCTTCCAGCATTTTATCCATATTCAATCTGGGCTTAGGCATTCGAGTCGATTTTTATGCTGTTTAAAAAAAAGTTATGTATATACTGTCACTTCTGACACCGTTGTTTCGTAGGAGCAGGGGCACTTGTGGAGCAGATTCTCTGATTTTGAAGTTATGCGGGTTTCAAAAATAATGAACTTATCCCTGTTTTTTCTATAGAGAACAAAGCTTTTTTTTATGCGAATTCGCATAAAATAAACACAAATTGGCACTAGTGAACGTTACAACCGTTAAATTGTGAGTGTGTATAGGATGATGTGTATATAGGGCAAAATTGCCAGTCTCTTGATAAGAAACTGATCATTTTGGATTACTGGAAAAAAAACAGAAAAATAGATTTGCCATATGTGGATATTTAATTAAGAAAAAAGCTCTTCTATTGCATGAAATCCTAAAACAGCACACAGAATGCAAATTCCAACGTGAGCTTAACATTTCCCTTGCCGTGCTAAAAAAAAACACCCGCGCGCTACCATGATATGTATTTGGTACACCATATGAAATTCTGAATCTATCTTTTATATTTCATCTCGATATTCCCATTATTAGAGTCGAGTTGTAGTAAATACATAATTGCGAAGGAAAGGTTAAGAATTGCATGTCTCCATATTATGAACTGCGTAAAAAAATAATGTTAAAACGCCGCAAAATTTAATCACCGATTTGTTTAATCCCACATTTTAAAAAAGACGATTTCAACACAGAAGGATGATGAAATTGTATTATGTTTTTATTTATATTAATTTATTATAAAACTTTTTTTATGCGATTTTTGGAACATTCTGTCACATCAATTTGAAGTTATGCGGTTTTTAAAAATAATGGAACCTATCCCTCAGTTTTCTATGTAGTTCAAGTCTTTTTTTAATGCGATTTTTTTATATGCGATTATCTATCTATCGCATAAAAAAAGATCCAAGTGTGTATAACTTAGATGTTTTTCTCTTGGGTCGTTATATAGCCAAGCGGAGGGATGGAGGTGGATGGGTGCCAAATCGAAAGACTCGTCTTGGAACTTCTTTATTAATCACGAGAGAGATCCTACTACGGGAATCACGTCTTCTGTTAATCTGGCAAATTCAATCTGCACAGATTAACAGCGCCATTGCATGGGGATGATATTTCACCCACGCCATATTATCAAAAAAGCAGTATTGTTCGATTAAATACAGTATGCGGTACTTCTTCCATCCTACACCATAATATCCATCCTATTCATTTTGCCGATGCGTTTTCACAGTGCTCCATAGATATCCTATTCTTTGCAATAACGCTTCGATTGTTTTCTGTAGAACTGACTCGATCAGAGATTATAGTGCATGGTTATCAAAATTCAAAGGTCTTCTCGTTTTCGTTGAATTTTTTTAAGTTTCTATTGCCCGATTTAAATTTCTCGAACCAATATTGGCATCTGCGGACTGTTATCACATCGCCATAATAATATATTTGAGTGCTTACAAATTTTCTGAATTCCATTCGAAGGCTACAATATAATTGTGTGAAAAATCAATTTGATTACGTTCTCAGGGATGGGTAAAAATAATTTAATTTTAATTATTCCCACATTAAGGCATTTCGAAGCTATATTTGTAGGTTTCGGGGAACATATACATTTCAGATATACGAAACCGTAAGGGTCCATTTATCTAATAAGAATGTTTTGGGTGATTTACGCCACTTTCATTACCACTAGCACATATGTAATATTATTTATATCTTATATACGGCATAAAACACTTTAAACCGCATATATATAATACTTTATAAAAGCGCTTTTATATTATACTTATTAGAAATGGGTAGATTTTAAAATAATGTATTTTTGGTAATTATAACCGCTGGTTGGTATTCAAAAAGTGACTATTGAGCAAATTTAAAGTTAAATGTCATCAAAGAATCCAAAATTCAGATGGCCATAATTCACACGAAAACAATGATTTTCTAAAAATTCTTGATATTAATAGTGTTAATATAATTTGCAATCAATGAAAAACATCCAATTTCGTCATACCAAATACTTAATTACTAACCCAATTCGTGCGGCACTCAAATTATTAATTTTAACGCTTCCAGTCGCACATAAATACAACATCAATTATTTCGAATATAATTTAGTTTGGATTAGATTCCAAGCTTCAATTACAATATTAATTGAATTCGATATCAAATATAATATTAAAATGAATCTATGCTATTATAATTTGATGTGCGTATCAAATATTTTGCTGAATATGATGCTGATTTAGAGATTCGTGTCCGAGCTCGGATTTTAATTAAAGTCGAATATGAAATATGAACTTTGTAGTAATAAATGCGAATGTATTATTCGAAGCATATTTTATCATTTTTAATATATTTTTAATGACACCAACTCCCTCGGGAATATGTTTTCTGAACATGAAGCCTTCCCGGAAGCTCAATCGCAAAACAATGATAGCCATATTTTTCCTCGGCTTTTTCTTTGATCTCACATTAAGCAACACTTCAACGACTTTAATATTACATAGAGATAATCAGTTTTAAATTGTGCCAAATTTATTTTGAGCATTGCACACCTAAATGTAACATATATAAATACATTTTTTGAATACTACTTGTCTCATCTAGAAAATCGGGTTATAAAATTTCCTGATGCCACACCTAGAGTATAGGTGGGATTCTAACGGTCAGTTTTTTGTATAATACGTATTTGTCGGCCATTTTGTTCAGTTATAGTAAATTCTTCCAATAGGATGGTCGTCGCGTGCTTACGCCAACTTTTGCCAGTGTAAGATTCACGTTGTCATCCGCTTTTTTTTATTTTGCAGAACAATACCGCCGCAAATATCTATATATATAAATAGTTTGCACAGCAGATATATTTTTTTTTCTGGACTGAACCGTGACGAGGAATAAGACGTGGATGTGTCACTACACTCCAGAATCCAATAAAAAGATAGCAGAGGGCGCGACAACTTCTCCATCGGAAGAATTGACTGTGACTGAACAAAATGGCCGACAAATACGCGGGACCAAACAACCTGATCATTAGGATCCTTCCTACATACCAGGTGCACCAAATTTGAAACAAACAAATTCTCCGGCCACAGGAGCCCTTGTAACTTTATATTCTAGATGATCTTAGTATTTCATAATGACTTAATAATGCAAAGTAAACATTTTTTTGCACATCTCATCACAAAAATTACATCTGCATCTTTTTGAAATATTTATTGTTTTTCATGTTCGATAACCAAAAATTTCTCACCCCCAGTTACATTTTGTTGATAAAATTTTTCAACGATTTTTGTGATATTCCAAAAATAATTTCTTGGTAGATTTTTTTTAAATTTTTGTTTGCTACGTTTTTTAATGCGCGAAAGTTGGTTTGCTATCTTCTTTTCTCTTTTTTAAACCTTTTGAGGAGTTCAATCGCGTATTTGCGATCGAATTCCAGTGATTATTATACGCTGATCGCAGAGAGAGACAGAGACGGAGAGTATCTTGCACGTTGAGTTAGGAGAGAAGCAGAAACGGAGAGAGTATCTTGCAGTTCGGAGATTGTGAATGGGAGACAGAGACGGAGAAAGTGTCTTGCGTACATCGTACGATTGTATAAATCGATAGCCTAAATTTATCGACTAATAATAGCCCAAATTAATTGATTTCAAGTATATTGTTTATGTTTATGAGAAAAAATGAACGAAGTTTGTACGCTATCAATAGTGTTAAGGTTCATCTATTGATATACAAACTTCAATCATGCTGCGCGGTCTTGACAGATAAGTGACAGATAAAATCAAAGGGTTAATCGTGCTAACGTGTAAGTAAGATGCACTACAAGATATATCGTTGTTTAGCATTCAGAGCGTTAAATAGATATGTATCCATAGATTTTCAAATTTCAATGATTAATTTGATATGGTAAATAACTCCTTCAAAAAACGTGTTTATTTAATAAGAGATTTATATAATCTTCTATAAAATTAATTAACTTAGTTCTTCCGCGTTGCAAATAGTAATAAATCATCGCTTATACGACGATATATCGGTGTTGGTACTTTTCGCAAGTGCTGTTAGCGACGATATATTGGTGTTCATCACGAAGAGAGTTAATATATTATTTATGTTAACATTTCCTCACAATTTTTTTTATACTTATTGTGGATACTTCAGTTGCATTTAAAAACACAATATGGACATAAGTGTGGATTTACAGCTTTGATAAGTCAAAATATTTCTTATGTATTTTCGTTTTATTTCTAAACGATGAATCAATCGTCAAAGGCATAATATGGCCACACATAAAATGTAATGTTCTGAATCAATTTGTATAGCATAGTTCTCCTTGGATCGCCATACTTTGGCACGGAATCGAAACAACGAAGCATCCAATAAATTTCCCAGCCATTGACGAATCTGCAATAAAATCGCCCATAAAGTTTAAGGTCGAAATTATGCTTTTAAGTTCAAATCGCAAATCCTCGGACGCAGAAGATGTTCTCCGTCGGCACAGTGCCATAAATTTGCGAGACCATGCAAATGTTTATTTTAAAACACCGACTCGGCCCATAAAGCATAGAGCAGCTGTCTTCGCTTCAGATTTTACGATTCTTAATCTTGAATACGCCCAAGCCATTAATTCCGAATCAAAATCTTCCACTTGTGGGCAAGGATGGAAGAGAAGCCTCGATGGCTTCATCGTTTCGCTTTTACGACGCTTTTTTCCCATTCGGGACGTGAGCCAGTCACGGTCAAGACTTTGACGTCAATCCCGGTTTTACAGACAGTTTTAAGACTGCACTTGAACGACGGGTCTGCTGCTAAAACTTTCAGATAAATTCTTCAATAAATATAAATGCTTGATGAAGAACGACGGTGCGCAAGAAATGCGAACAGAAATAGATGAAATACCAAAGCTGCTTTGGCAACAGAAGCAGTCTTTAATTGGATCCAATTTATTGTGGAAAAGTTAGATAAGTATCTTTAGCAAACCGTATACTTTATATTCTAATTTAATACATTCTTCATTTAAATTCAACCCTTAAAACTATTTCATAATTTTCAGTATAAAAAAACTTAATTCCTGATTAATATGATATATCTACAAATATTATGTATGTGTGACTTAGATATTCTTTTGTATAAAAATCAACTCTTCTTTGTTCGTACGAAATGTGTTACCATACCGTTAATCGGATTGCAATGAAACTTCGTCCACTTATTGCTAAGGATTCCGCAAGTAACATAGACATAGTCTAATATATAAAAATCAATATTTGTTTGTTTGTTCATTTTTATAATAAACCAAAAAAAATCTTTTATACTTTTCCCTTATAATTCAATTTCAATAAATGTATTCATTATCGGAAAGAAAATAAATTCATCAAGTGTAAAATATATATTTTTAGCGCTTATCATCCACACAAATTCACTTTTCTCCCAGGACCGCGCAGCGCGAATAAAGTTTGTACGTCAATAAATGAGCCTTAACACTGTTGATATTTTTGGGCCTCATAATTTGGGCGTTTCAAATAAAATAACTTTTTAATAATGCTGAATTTAAAGTCAATAATTGATTTATGTGAATTTCTATTATTTATTATGATTCTAAGAAGACCACCAACGATTTAAGAAGACTTCATATTCCATAAGAAGACGACATGGGAAATGAAGCGCTATTTATCGCTTTTTGTAATATCTGAGAATATTTAGACGTGTAGGGGTACCTTTACAATATGACCTTATCATCGTGTACGAGTGTATGAAACGCAAGACACGCTCCGTCTCTGTCTCCGACTCACTAACCTCCGAACTCAATGTGCGAAAATATTCTTTATTTATCAATAGAGTTCGAACGCACATATGCGCGATTACTAATCAACGGATTAATTTAATTCAAATCCGATATTTCAATTTAGTTTCATAATAATAATGATCAGCAATTTGTGGATGGTACATTGTTGGTATAACACTAAGCTTCTTTCTCTGACGTTATACCGACAAAGTTAAGCCTCTCGGGGATGAACTGCATTAAAAAAGCTTTCATGAAGTTACAATTTAATTTTAAAAACCTTAATAAGTTTGAACTCATGATAAATTGGCAAAATAACTATTTATATGAAGCATATTTTATCTAATATAAAAAAAAAAGTTTTTTAAGAGAAAAACTTTTTAAAAGCTGTTTTATTACTAAAACGGAAGAGATACTGTGTATTGTTTATGCTTCCACGAAGAAATGAACGAATATTGTATGCTATCGACAGTGTTAAGGTTCATTTATTTATATACATGTTTGATTCATGCTGCGCGGTCCTGGAAGAAAAGTAGATTTGTGTGGACGATAAGTGGTGGACATTCAAACATAGCTTGATTGTTTATTTAAGATTTTCTCAATTTACTTATAATACTAATACGAATAATTTTTTAACAAGGTATTCTGACCAATAAATTCCAAAAGTGATGCAGTTACGTAGCAAAGATTATTCAATGGGCAGCCCTTAAAACTTTTATTGAATTTATTTCAAAATAAAGTGAAAACATAAACAAATGATTTATGATATGTGTCTATAGCATTAGATTTTTTGGGTATTAAATAATATACTTTTTTCTGTGAAAAAATAACGACTCACCGGTGAGTCGCTGGCGCTTAAGTGGTTAACAATCCAACAGTATGAAGTAATGTAACCATATTTTGTAAAATGAAAAGTTTATCATTCATTTGGAGCAGCGAGTGGTCATAAAGGGGAAGAATCTACTAATGTCTTGATGATATTATATGTACGTCAGTATGCTGGTTTTAACTAAATTATAGATGAAACGGAATACAATATGTTCGTCGGGACGTGGACATATCGAAGCCAAAATGACATAGTGCAGGTTAATCAATTTAAAATGAAGTAGGGCAAACCACATAGCCGGAAGGTAGAATGGTATATGCTTTGAATAGGTTTTAGAATATCATCCTATTGATTTTCCACGTACACATGTGCATTAATGCCGCCTGTTAATGAAGCAAATATCGTCAGCATCATAATTTTTACAATATAATCCAAACAGGATGAGCTCCAGGAATAAAATATTGATTTGCATGATTTTCACGTCGCTGTGGAAAAACGATAGCAGGAAATTAATTCTAAAATATATCTGATGAATTTCGTAAGAAATATTTTTACCGCGCATTTGATATTTCGTCTTCGCGTTTTTTCGCCTCTGCCAATCTGATGGGAGTCCCATCCACAGGAAATCATTAAAAAGCTCATATCATTGAGCGGGATTTATTTTTAAAATCGAGCGATTATTCGATTCAAAGTCGCTGCAAGTCATTTGTGGGAATAGCTGAAGGGACCATTTATTTCGATTCCATCCCGGGAAAATCAGGCGGATAATATATAAAAGCTTCCTTTGAATTGCAAAAGCTCATCGGCAATGGCGAAATCTGTTCTGTTTGAGTGATATTCAAAAATTTCATAGCATTTATGATTTTTAAGCGTTAATTCTAAACATGATTTTTAATCTATTCTCTCAGATGTGATTACTGAAATTTCATCATAATTGCACTCCCGATTGTGCTCGTTTAATTTCTGCAAATGCTAAAAACATAATTATTCAAATTAAGCGAAACCTCCCTCTGTTTTATTAATTCCTTCCCCCTGATTGTCGATCGTTAAATGCATTTGCAAACAACGTCGTCATCATTCATTACAGGAACATTTCCGTTGTGAGAATGGTTGAGAGTTCATTGAATTATCAAGCACGTTCAAAGCTTCCAGCTTTATTAATTCGAAGATCTTCATTTTATTCATGTTTGAATTGTAAAATGAAAGCTTAAAATAGTTAAAATTGTGAAAAATTGTCGGAAGATCGACAGAGTTATAATTTTCAATTATTTTTATGTTTCAGAGCTAGCGTATCTGACATGTAGTTTGTTTAATCCCGCGTGTTTTTCGGCCATTTTGTTTAGTCTCAGTAAACTCTTCCAGCGGGAAGATCGTCGCGCGCTTCTCCTACCTCCCATTTATGCGAGATCCGCGCGCGCATTCGTTTTTTGAGTTTGCAAAACAATACCTCCGCAGATATCCATCGAAAGCTCATGGAAGTTTATGTTAGTAATGTGATGAGTCGACAGCATGTCTTAAAGTGGTTTAGATTTCTTCAGAAAAGGTCGTATTAATACTCACGATGAGGCAAAGAGTGATAGACCATCAGTGATTTATAACGATTTTTGATGATCTTCATGAATAATTTACTGACATTTCTGGAAGTCTTCTTGATAATATTGCGTTGAAAAAACTTAGTCACAAGAAGTTGTTTGCGAAATAGTAGCCCAGAATGCTCACACTGGAGCACTATCAAAATCGCGTGACCGCCACACCTGAATTTTTGGACCGTTTTGCACAGAAGAAAGAAATGTTTCTAGACTCTATCGTGATGGAGGATAATACGTGGCTGGGTCACTATCATCATGAATGAAGTAATACACTCAATCTTTCTGTACGGAACTCAGATATGGCACGAGACGTTGAGATTCGAGAACAACAGAAAGAAGCTGGCAAGGGTCCAACAGCAAAGGGCACTACGAGTTACTGCGGCATTCAGAACAGTATCCGAAGACGTGGTACTCCTAATCGCCAGAATTCTCCCAATGGATCTCCAGGCAAAGAAAAGAGGACCTTCTTTGCCTGGGAGATCCCAAAAGTCGAACAACACATGAGCAGAAATTGAAGGAAGCCTGTTAAGAAGGTGGAATAAGTCTTGTAAAGGAAGATGAATCTATCGAACTATACCGGTCATAAGCCAATAGAAGGCCCGGAAACAAGAGGAAATAACCTTCCACCTGACCCAAATACTGACAGGATATGGCTGCTTTGGAGCCTTTCTAAAATGAATAGGCAAGGAGGTAATCACGTTGTATCACCACTGTCAAGCGGAGATCGACGATGTGCAATACACCATCGATGATTGTGAGACTTGGGTGCCCCAGATAGATACGTCGAAGCAAGCACTAGTGGTAGCTAAGCTCAACATTGAAAGCATGATCCACAGCATGATGACAAGCAAGTAAAATTGGTACCTGAAGGCGGGAACATGTGGAGGAAGAAAATGAGAGAAAAAGGGCTTTAGTCAGTAATAATCTGACATTATCCTGGGGCCCATTAACCCCAGGGTAGCTTATGCAAGATTCCCCTCTCACAGAAAAAAAAATAATAATCCAAAATACAAGCCAAAAAGAGCTGGGAGCGGAGGTATATGACACTGTCATGAAAAAGCTGATGCCCCGACTAATTTCTTAGAAAGAAGAAATTTCTCGATCTCAATATCGATTGCGTTGAAAAATAGTTTAATACTCTGTATCTTATGAAATTAAATTGAACCCAAGCATTTTTCGATCCTACACAAATGTTGTAACTTTACTTTCTGAATAACCCTGGCTTGTCAAAAAACTTCTATTTAAATTCTTCCATATATGAAAAAGATCTCCCAGGGAAGTCGCTAACGCCCGATAAAAGATTAGGTACATGAAAAGTGTTCTTCAATTTTCTTAGATCTTATTTGTATTCTTAAATGCTTGAAATTAATTACGATTATACAGGATCTATGCAAACGCTCCGGATCTTCTGATCCGTAAGGATGCATCTCACGGACGATTTCACAAATGCCATCAAAGAGACGGGATAAGTAGGTTTATGTTATGTGGTTGACGTCTAAATCCCCTTCGCCGTAACGACATTAAGACGAATCCATTATTATCCTTTATTTATAAAGGAAACTTCCGTGTCTTCCTTTGATGGTCAGGTTTGCGGTTTGAGCAGGGCTTATAAAAACTTTTCCCCGAAAGCCTACTTGTTAAGATGTTTGCCATTTTGCAAAAAGGTTACGCAATATAATATTCTTTTCATCGCATTTCGATCGGCCGAAATCTATTGCTAAATATGATAAAAACTCTTAAAATAATGTTACATCTTGGGAAGATAATATGTTTTTAAACACCGGATCGTATGTCAGCGGATGAGGGATGATATTAAATTTATTCCACGCGATTTCCTTCGCGTTCCTCCTGGATACTGAATTTAAATTTGAAATTGTGCTTTCATCTGAGACGTCTCGATTTGAAGCATCGCAATTTGTTGCATCGTCAAGATATTCGATTACATTTAAAAAATGCTCTCTCTTTGCAAAAACGAAAGAGGAAATGCTACTTCAGACAACTATAGTTTAAATATAAAAAGGCATACAAATGAAGAAGAGGAATGACTTATTAAATGATTTTTATGACATGTAGCATATCTTTGAAAAGGGTACAATCTAGAAAACTAAACAAAATAGTCGTTAGTTTTTTGTTTAGCGAATTTATAAGTTGACACTTCTCATTCGTTCACACATTTTTTGTGATTTTGTGGAATCTTAGAACTAGTTTTCTTTAATTATTTCGAACCGGAGAGCAGACATGCTATGCTCTAATGTAAATCCACTTTTTTTTCAGTTCCGCCACAGCTTGTAATAAGCTTGATGATGAACCAATCTCAATAAATTAACCTTAACACTGTTGATAGCACACAATATTCCTTCATTTCTTCATAATATTTCTGAATGATCAACTTGCATGGTATCTGCTTTCTGTTGTTCAGCTATTTTCGCCTGTTAATGTGTTGCGAAAATAAAAGGACAGAGTTACCGTGCTAACTTGTCAGTTTATTTCTAAAGAACTAGATTTTGCAAAGGCCACTCCAAAACAGTCAAGATGGAATAATAAAATTAATCAACGATAAGAATGATGCAAGTATCTGAATTATCAAAACAAACGCCTGCTCTCAAGACAACACGAACGAAAGTCGTCATATCCTTGTTGAAAGAGCTTAATAGCGACGATAGCAAATGTATGATTTTAAATTCAATATTATATAATATTTTTGCTTAGCTTAAAATATTGAATCGAAAATAAAAAAAGGCTTTCCCCATAAAGGTTTTAGCTTTTAATCCATTATTAACCTATTAAGCGGGGAAGTTCCTTTTCAAATACGCAACATACAACGGGCGCGCACATTTTCGTTAGGACGTATATATACGTCCCGCCCACCTGGCATGAGTTCATATTATTCATTTTTTTAACAATGCTTAGAACTTATAAAAAAAACAATGAAGCATATTTTTTTATTTATTTAGATTTAAAAACATATAGACAAGTCAACAAATACAAAACAATAAACAAAAGCTTACAGAGAAAATGGAAACAAAGATTTTTATAAAAAAAATATATCCATACATAAATTCAAAACTCAACTTCTGTGTGATATATTTTAAAACAGTTGTTGACAAATAAACTCAACATTTCCTGGTTTCAGTTCCCTTTCATTTGTTCTTTGAAAATTCCTTTCAATGAAGCGTGAGGGTTTAGGTGTAATGCTGTTTTTTAATGACATATGTTGGCTTTTTACTATGTTGTCTGAACCAAGCATCGATACGTCTTTTTTGTCTTATTGACTTTGAATCTTACCTTATGCAACTAGTCACCACTTACTAAGTACACGTTCATTCCAATACAATAGCGAAGTGCAACGTATCGACAACTCACACATTCGTTAAATAAAAAAAGTCCCACCTGCTTTAGGAATCAACATATATTTCGAGGACGTATATATACGTCCTAACCAATTTTAACGCAGTTTACGTTGGACGTATATATACGTCATGTCTACTTAACAGGCTAAAGATAAAATTACCAGACCAAAAACTAACGAATTCCACATCCTGCATTGTATGTTGTTTTTTTTAAAATTTGGATTGGAATGCCACAAAAGTCAGTATATCACTAAAAGGCGCAGTATTCATAGAGTTAAAAATGCGTCCATATCAAACATATGATACCATCACCCCTGAACAATATTTTCTTTCGATTTATGTGATTTATTTATTACTTTTTATAGGGCATTATGCTAAAGGTCGCCTATCAAAATTTCGGTATCGCATTGTGCCAATTTGACCCGTTCCTGGCGGCGGGTCCCGAGTCCTAGGTATCGATATGTGATCGTATAAAAATATGGCATAACGTAGGCGACCTAATCATGTCCGAATTCTTTGGCAAATATTTCCGGAATTCAATAAGTGCTCTCACCCCAATTAGTCGACCTTGGCATTAGCGCTAACCCTCGTCCAGAGCTGACCCCGAATATTATTCCAGGACTCATATTTCTTCGGCTGCCGTCACTGTGAATGATCGTAATTATATTTACATTTATTCGGAAGAAAAGGGGGTAGCCTCCCGCGATGAAGGAGTCTATTTGCTTCCTCTGTGTCAATACGGTAGACGAGTGGGCTCAGACTTTTCCTTCCGGCCGTCCATATTATTCTACGAAATTCTCTGCAAATATTTACCACGGGGAGGGTTTTTTTCGGGGATTGATTTTTCCCCCGCCGGACGATTGATTTTCATTTTCGCAACATTTTGCGATGTATGAAACGTGTCAAAACATTTCCTCGGCTCCAATTTATCGACTCTTGGTTGGCGGGAAGCGTTTTGCGCTCGATGGAATTTCCTGGATAGCCGTCTACGTGTTGAAATTGAACGGATAAATTTAGCATCGCAAATTGAAGTTTGCATTTAGGACATGGGGTATTTATAGTGTGCTCGATAAGCAGACCGAGTAAATATTTTAGCGTCGGGTATGTGGGTAAAGGGTTGTTTTAAGCGGGTAGATCGCTAAGTGACCCCTCTGCATGCTATGAAATTTCTCATTTTTTCTAACTACTTGGGGATGATATCACATTCAGCCAATGTACACCGCTTTTCCATTTACCGCCTCGAATATTCCAGTGAAATTTAAAGCTACGCTCAAACGCATGGGATCGTTCTTCTTTCGGATCATATTTGGCCAGACGGATGGATAAAGATGGACGGGCGTCGGACAAAAATACTATTCTCTAAGTAACTTTGTATTTAGTACGAGAGAGAAAGACCTAGCTGCGAGAAGGACGTCCTCCCGCAGTCAAGGCCAACCGACGACTTCTCCCGACTCCCGCCTCCTGCGCGTCGTAAAAATAGCACATTGCACCTAAATTGAGACGGAAGACGGGGACGTTAAATCGCCCACGCTACAGTAGTTTCCCTGCCACACTCTGTATTTTCAAAATATGTATGACTTTATAATAATTTTCTTTTAATAACTATTAAATTTCCATCATTTCTTGCTCATCGACCATCAAATGATGCCCTCGACATTTGTATGCATATTCACTGCATGGCTCCCGATGAATACATCCAAATGAGCATTCATCGACTTGTCAATGGAGTAAGCCTCCGTTGAGTCGAAATGCAAATTCACACAAGCCTCGATTGACTCTAAACACGCTATTAAATTTTCAACAATGTCTACCCCGCACAATAATATGATATGCTGGAACAAAGACTCCTAATCGATATTTGCGTGGCGTGACTAAGCGGATGCTGTGGGGTTGGTTGCTTATTTCGTCCTCAATAATGCAGACTATTTAGATATGGCGAAGGCGCACATATTGGACCGACTTTCTCCAATTTCCTCACCAATTATCCATTAACTTCAGAAACTACTTCTAGCCACGAGCCCAAAGAGAGGAGCTAACCAGGCACAAACATTTCACTCCGAACCCCAAGCTAAATAGTTAAATTTTAGATTTAAAATCATTCAGGGATGATAACTTTAAAAATACTTGCAGATTTAATCCGCTGATTAGCAATCACGCATATATGCGTTCGAACTCCTCAGAATCGTACATCTATGGCAAGATCATGCTATAAAGATAGCCCTACACGTCTAAATATTACAAAACACACATAAGTATTGTTTGTTTACGCGAAGAAATAAACGAATATTGTGTGCTATCAACAGTGTTAGGGTTCATTTATTGATATACAGACTTGATTCACGTTGCGCGGTCCTGACACAAAAGTGAATTTGCATAGACAACATATCATAGCATCTATATTTAAGTCAATTTAAAATTAACTCACTAATCAAAGAGTAAAATAAAATAAGAATATTTAACCTCTTGAACTTCAACATCCAGATACATTGGACATTTTTCTTATTTTGCTTGCACCACCATTGCACCAGCAGTAAGCCTATTTTATTATATATTACACAACACAAAGCATGTTTTTAAATCTTTCCTCCTTTTTTGTTGCGAAATTTTGGATTGAATCAATGAGTATAAATGAACATCATCAATGAACGCCTAACATTGACATCGTTTTGATATCGTCTGTCGTTTGTACTTCCGTAGGAATCCTCAAGAAAAATATGTTCACAACTTGTTACAAAGTGGAGACAAAATTATATACAGTATTATTAATAATCTCAATGTTTTCCATTTCCATGTTGTAAATTCACATTCCGGCATTTAATTCCATCGAATAGAATTTTTACATCTGAATAATTTTTCAGTGCTTCAATTTGTAACAAGCATACTGAATATCCTTAGAGACCGAAAGGACATTTCGCCTGTTTGCTCAATTTCTACATTACTACGCTTTTCATACGAGACATTCATACCTAAATATTTATTATATTATACTAACACAAAAGCATTTCAAATTCGCGTATCAAAATTGCATACATCAGTGCATTGCAACAATTTTAATATTCGACTCATATTAATTCAAAATCTCTCACGAGCTTTGAATTTTTCCCGGAAAGCATGCTAAAGTTATGCTTGTTTATAAATGCTCCAGAATATGTTAAGAATTTTCATTTTGCGTTTATTTTTATTGTGATTCGACGAAAAATTTTCGTATTTTTCACAAAACAATTTCGAGAATTCTCGACCCTAAATCAAAAACAGTGCTATGCCAAACCACAAGCATTGCATAAACACCAGCTTAATATAAGCATGGTTTTTTTTCCTCCAAGTATATACGAGCTTGGGTTTACTCCTCTTGTGAGGGTCAGTTGGTAGCTTTTGCTATTTTATTCGGAAGCTGACCAGCTCCAAATAAAGTTCAAGTTTCTAAAGAGAAAATGAAATTGCATCACGATTTCAACCTCCTCAACAATAGCAATCCCTGGAGTGGACGTGAGGTTATTAGGTTTTTATTAATCTCAGCTGCATTCGAGATATAAATAATTGATCTCATGACAATGAGATATTGGGGAATAACTCATAAATTGGCGCGAATTTTAAAACACAAATGACTTATCAAAGTAAATGATAAAAATTAATTGTATGTCTGTCTGTTCACTATATATCATAGACAACCCTGAAGGGAAAGAGGGATTAAAAAAGGAAATCCATTATAATTTTAACGACCGCGCAGTGTAAGCTAAGCTTCTATATAAATAAATGAACCTTAACACTATTGATATTGTCGTGTCCTATAACAACATTATACATATAATCAATTTTGTTATCAGACCGAGTTTTATGTATATAATATATAATTTTATATAGAAACATTTACTGATAAAACTCCTTTCTGCTGAGACACGGACTAAAACTCGCAAAATTCCCGATTTCCCGACAAATTATTTATTTTCGTCGCTGCAGGTGAATACGTATATATTATAATACTTTGATGTGATTCATAATTATATTACGCAGCAGTACAAAAATTTTGAAGCCCGTATCTATTATATTTCATGTCGATATTCCCATTATTAGAGTCGATGTGTAGTAAATACATCACCGGTAGGGAAAGGTTAATATAACAATTTGATATGTACTGTATATATGTATACATAGATTATACAATTACTTAGGCGTCGACTAAGCTTGCCAATCAGTAGTAATGACACTGTTTCTAAGCGTCCAGATTTCGGCGGGAATGTCTCGATTTAGTAGCCTTCATCGTTCTGGTGAGATAAAAATTTCAATCCCGAATTTTTGGGGTTTTCGTTTATTAATCTCGGGATTCATGAGCAACTAAAACTGTCCGGGATCCCAGGATTCCTGAATAAGAAATGTTCAAATCCGCAAATTATCAATATGTATGTTAGTGGCTTTGTTTGAACATATTTGCGCGGTAATAGAATATTTCGCGCATTAAGATATCCGACAAATAAGCTACTTTTCTACGGTAATTCAAAATATTAAATTTATTCTAGGCAGTCCATTAAATCTATCAATCAATGCTTAGAGTTTATTATTGAAACGGCTGTTGGCGATTGAAACCTTCGATTGAGCTATTTCATTTCGTTGCTCAATTGGCACTACACAAAGCGTGGAAGGAATTGATTTCGCCGTTGTTCGGCAATTTTCAAATACATTTCAGACCGAAATAGAATGTTAAAATTAAAAACGAATTCCGGCCGATCAGATTCGAAGAAAACTCGGCACAACAAATAGAAAGGTTTCGATTGTTCGAAATTGAAAAGTTTGTTCATATTTACGGTACGCTTTGCAGGCGGCGGGGTTCTGTATTGAAGGCTTTTTCGACGATTCAAATGTACGTCATATTAGGGATACGTTAGTGTTCGACAGAAGGAAAAAACCGTTTTATTGGTACGCAAGATTAGGCAAGCAAAATGGAAATGCTGGTAGGGAATGAAAAAGATACTTGAGTTCGTTCTGAAGTTATATTAAAAGAAGGAAACGACTCAAGAGTAGAGTTACAAAGAATAAATACGCTGACTATATCGAGCCCGTCTCTCCTTAAATAAATAACATTTCTTGAATAAATACTGGAGGACTCCTCATGTGTACGCTCTGATTTGTGTACTATCTGGTTATAAATTTAAGTGATTTTTATGTTTTATAAAATACTATATTTATGATGAAAATTCCTATATACGCTTAAAACTTTTTTTGTGTGGTAGATGTGTTCCGCGGAAAATCGCGCAAAAAAAGCTAAAACAATTAATATTTTTGGTAACATTTTTTGTAATATCTGACATCTCAAATGCCAGACATCCACTAGACAAATATTAATTATTTGAATTACAAACCATCATCTAGAATAGCTATAACTCTGTAAGTAGTTGGAATTTTAGAAATTCCTTTGGAGAATGTATTTTTAAAAGTCCAAACATTGGAAAAATGCAACAAAAAAACGAAATAAAGGACGTGATAAACCAGAATAATGGGCGTGGTCGTAATTCGGCGATAGTAGATGCAATATTATTTACAGTCTTAAATTATAATTTTTTTCTTAATTTCGTTTAGTATTGATGATTTATTGTCTATTTTATCCAAAATATCTCGATACGTATTCTTTATGAAATAAAAAAATGCTTTAAAAAAAACCGCATAACTTCGAAATCGCACAAAAAAAATCGCGCAAAAAAAGCCGCACAAAAAGAGATTTAAGCGTATTTTACTTGATATGCTTATTATAGGGTCAAACAAATTTGGCGTATAAATCTTTTTTTTTTTTCGTTTTATCAAGCACATGAATATGATTCAACTTTAACCATAAATAATCATTCAATCTTGATTCGTATCACAACTTCGAAGAAATGTGTGGCCTTAAAAACAATTTTTAAGGCCACACATTTCATTTTTCTTTTCTTTAAAATTAAAATTCAAATAAATGTGTTTTTATCTCTATTGTAACAATCTAAAATATACAAACAATTGATGCCAATATAGTGACATCTCGGGATACATAGGGAATATAACAAAACATAATAACTGTTTTGTATTTTGCAATATATTTTTGATCTAAAAAAACGAATGAGAAATGTTAACTTCTAAATTCTTTAAACAAAAAACTAACAACTACTCTGAACTTTTTAGTTTAAAAAAAATCCAACTTCTTTCATTTTGGCAAAGGCGGCGATTATTCTTTCAATTAGGATTTCTTTTGTGGGCACCTTTGTCGTGTAAATATTTTTTTATGCCCGTCATTAGACAAAGAAATCCAGTGGTGTCAGGTCTGGATACCGTGCGACCCATAGAATAGGGCACGTCCATAAACAAAGAAATCCAGTGTTGTAAGATCTGGAGGTCGCGCAAGCCACATAATAGGATGCGTCCTCAAGCAAATAAATTTGAAAATAAATCTATTTCGACAACTATGACACTTAGGAAATAGGACCTATGTGTGAAACCTAACAAAAGACCCCTTCCCCAAACAAAAACAACAAAAAATCGGCCAAGTTCAACGAACTAATTAAATCAAATCAAATTAAATTTTCGACCCAGTTTAACGAACACATCAATTATTAATAGATGACGACAAAATAAACATTAAAATTATAATGGAATTTGTCTGTATCCGGTTGAAAGCCATTAGATATGAGATCTTGATATCGGATCTTTTTTGTGCGATTTTAAAGTTATGCGGTTTTTTTTAAGCATTTTTTTTATTTCATAAAGAATACGTATCGGTATAGATATTTTGGATAAAATAAATATATAGTGTTTTTATTTATGTGAATTTTTTATAAACTTTTTTATGCGACTTTTGGTACATTCTATCACAATGATTTGAAGTTATGCGGCTCTTAAAAATAATGGAACCTATCCCTGAGTTTTCTATATAGTTCAAGTCTTTTTTATGCGATTTTTTTATATGCGACTCCCCGTAAAACGTATCTATCGCATAAAAACAGTCCCAAGTGTACTTAAAACCCAGCGTTGTAAAAAAAATCTTAGCATTTAATTTTTCAACCACAAAAAATTAGATTTGTTTAGAAGTTCGATTATAAAAATGAAAAGTGAAAATATGTTCCATGTTCTTGAATTGAATGCATATCTTTGTTAATAAAGCTCCATAATTCAACTTGGATTTGAATGTATTCAGTATATAAATGGGTATGTAGTTGTAAAAAGCTGCTGCATACATTACGAGCACTTAACACATTTTATATGCAATTGCTAATGATATCTCCTGCATATTAATTACGAAGAAGAAAATTTAATTGGCTGAAAGCTTGATATTAATTCGAAAATTAAAGTGGCAATCTCTAGGTGCGCGCTTAAATTCCGAGCATTTACGACCCGCTCCGTATAATTCGAAATGCCACTATGGTTTGTTCTATTCTGTGTGAACTTTTTTGTCGAGAATCCTCCACCATCCGCACGAATTGCATGCACTTTTTACTCGAGCTTCCTGCTACTGTTCTTTTGTCCGCAAAGGAAAACCCCCATTTCATGCATTTTGCTTGTGGCTCTAGGGGAGTTGAATTTCCGCGATGCTCACATCCCCGGGCGAGGGGTGCTCACCCCCACGGCCCGGGTCATGAAAGTAGGGACGGCCGCCAACTGACGCATTTCTTAACTCATACTTTTGCCGTAACGACGTTACGATGCTCATTCTCGACTCTGTTGCAACACTTTCCGACTTTATGAGGCGCAATGTTGAAGCAAATGAAAGCATGAAATTGCGAAGAGGGGTCTTAACTAACTTCGTAGGCTCTTAATAATGTACCTCGGATCACACATTTATACCAAACAATTTATGCATAACGGTGCTGCCATCTATTGACGACGCTTTAATTACGACATTGCATCATATTTTCTTAATTAATTTCAACATTTTTTTTAATTATCCGTATGTTTTTAAGCAGTCATATAACTAAATATTGCCTAAAAAATCGCATTTGCTAATTAAATATTTAATTATTTAGGCCATGTGTAAAAAATGTACATAAAACAACTTTTCAGGGCTAGTATGCGTTAATAATCATTCCCAACAAATCTGGGATTTATGATCGATTCAGAATTATCTAGATTTCTAGACTCTTATAATTAACATACCAAGAAAATGAATTAATCTCTTTAATCCTTTGATTAGTAAGCTAATTTCTGCAACGCACAAAATAAGCGAGTGAGTATTTTTTTTTTCGATTTTTTCCTCTTTTTTATTAAATTATATGTAGAAAAGTAATAAGTTTGAATTATGTTAGAAGAAATTTTAATTAAAAAAAAACTACTGATTTACAAACAAAAAGTTTTTTCAACTTATTTCGTTGTATTTTTATTTTTTTGTATATATAACCAAACCTATTATATAAATGTGTTTATGTGACTTTCTACCATTTACAAAGATTCAAGCATGATCTAAGAAGATCATGCCTGATGGTTTTAAATCAGATAAGGATAAATTCCGTTAAAATATTAACGTTTATTACGTTGTAATCTGTCGGTGATATTTGTACGCGCATTTATCTATATAATATTTTACTATGCCTATGTTATTACCGCAAGTGTGAACAATAAATTGACAAAGTTTTATCACAATCGGATGAACGGTATGGAAGCGCATTAAATACGAACAAACAAACATTGCTTTTTATATATTTAACTATGCCTATGTTATTTGCGCAATCTTTAAAAATAAGTGGACGAAGTTTTATAGCAATCTGATGAACGGTATGGCAGTACATTACATACGAACAAAGAGAGATTGATTTTGACGCCATATTGGCGTTCATACTCTTTAAAAGATTATCAGCCCGACTTAACCCGTTGATGAGTAATTGCGCATATGTGCGTCCGAAATTGAGTGACACAGAAAGAGCATTAGTGAATCGAAGAATGATATGGGTGTATTGCGCCTCATCATACACACGTACATCGATGGTAAGGTCATGTTGTAAAGCTACCCCTACACGTTTAAATATTCTCAAATAAAAGCGATCCATAACGCTTTATTTTCAATGCCATGGGTATATTTCTTATACAATATTAATAAGTTATACGAACGCAACGCATCACTTAGCTCATTGCTTAAACATTTTAGACTAAAATCTGAACGAAGTTTGAATGACGACCACATTTAAAAAACCTTAATACATATGTTTCTTGAATTTTTTTTAACTTAATTTTGATATTTGATTTGATGTGAAGCGTTTCAAATTTCTCGCAGATGACATAGAGTTGCGGGGATTCACTAAAATATGCACATGCATATATTAAATTTCAGGGAAATCCCCAAAACTATTATACAAAGTCGACAATGGTTGAAAGGACTGTATAATATATATTTTTTTAAATATAATTATTTGGTGATAATAAAGAATAATTTGGTGCAATTTGTAGCTTAATAGTAAAAGCGTTTCCAATTAATTTAAAAAAATATTCATTTTTTGGCCTCACCCGCACGTGAGGCCAAGCAGCGCCAGCCTGAACTAATTTAGCTCACTAATAAAATAAATTAATATAATTAGAAATATTATTTTATCACCTCTATAATCCCTATTTGGACATGTTATAAAACATCACGAAGCAATGTAATTACCTAATACGTATATTAAATACGAAACGTGAGACGCTTCACAATTTAACTTGCGGTCCATTCAAGATATCAACCACTCGAATGATTAAATACAGTCTTACATTTCAAAATTATAGCTTAAGTCCCAAAACTGGCAAGTAACAAGTGCGATATATTTATAATGACATGCTAAGTCTCGTGAGCTCTCCCCGAGGCTTGATTAGTTAGCACCATATAGAATTCATCAGAGGTTTACACCCCTAAAAGCCTTATCCAGTATAGTGTAATTGAAATTACATATTCCGGAACAGAAGCAATTTTAAGATTTAATAAGCGAATAAACACTTCTATTTCATGGATCGTAATAAACTATTTTATTACAGTGGAAAATAATATTAAAAAATATGTTTACATATCATAGATCATATTAACCTATCGCGCTGGAGCGAGTTATAATATGACCCCAATTATTTTTTCACAGAATAATATCCAATTTAAATGGTATAACTATTGATGCAAAGGTTAATCAATATGTTTTTATTATTAATTTATAAAAAATGCAAACCCTGCGCTGTTGGCTCATATATAATCACATAGGGTGAGTAATTCGATTAGGCGCCCTTGCATGAAGCCCATTACTTATGACCCTGACCAAACAATTATTCCGTTTATATTTATCCGAGAAAAAAGCTCATGTTCTATTAAGGCTTTATGGAATACAGTTTCGCAGCATGCTCCCATCCCAGCTGGATTCTAATGTAGGACGCCGTTGGGTATTCGGCCAATTTACAGCTTCCCCCCTGTGATAATTTCGGGATAAGATCTAAATAATCATGGCAAATACAGGAAATGTACAAAATCTATGCCTGCGGGACTCGGACCCCATAAATGAGGGTGTGAATTCGCTATTTCGGATTTCAAGCACATCCAGCTACCTTAAATTGGGTCGAAAAAATTTCAATTATTAAATTTTATTACAATGAAAAAAATTATCATCCCTTATTTCGTACTATCAAATTCGCCCACAATGGATTATTTTTAAAATAATCTGTCTTGTATCATTAGGGTACTGCCGCATATTGTGCGCATCTTAGCGCATGCGCGTATTTCTCAAACTTTTATCGCAATAGCAACCCCTTTTAAATAATATGCAAGTCATCTTCAACCCCAATCAGTTTTTCAGAATATAAATATAAAGTTATATTTGCATCTTCAGCTTCAAAATATCTAAAACAAAACTTTTCCCCATTTATCGACATATGTTTAACCCTTAGAATGCTAAAATACGATAAATCGTCATTTATTAAACTAGCGAGGACTGCAAACAACGATCTCCATTGGCTCATTAATAACTCCAAAATGTTCGAATATAAGTAAATTCTGTGAGTCAAGGTATCAATGTTTAACCTTGTAGTGAATCTTACTTTTAAGTTAGCGCGATCAAACAAAAGAGATAATGATAGTAAGCGAACTTCCATTTATCAAAATATACTGTAGCAGCCAAAGTGTTAAACAGGATTGCTGATTCTTTTGATTACAAAAATAAGACTGAAAAGATTTTATTTCTTAATTTCACTATTAATCATGACCTCGGCATGTCTTCGTTTTATATGATCACTCGCTGTTTTAAATTACTAACGGATTTATGGATTTGAAAAACTGATATTTTTTGTCTCATTTTATACAATGTAATTCAGAGAAGTTACAGTCTACCAAGCTTTCAACGTTGCGGACATTAATACAAATTTTCGAAACCTGAATAATTGTTCATACGGCGTTAAATTAAGATCTACAAAGCTGCTTTTTTATCTATAGGTAGTTTATGTTAATTATTGTTGAATAAACGTCGTCTATTTTCGATATAAGATGGCTAGGACTTAAATAGACGTGGCTAAAGTTGTAGCAAAGAAACTTGATGGAAATATTGCAATTTTTTATAATATACATATAATATTAATTTTAGGCAGCTACAACATAGTTTTAGTCTTGTAGGTATGAGACATTTATATAATACTAGCGAATACCCGGCATGCGTTGCAATGCCACTACTTAAGACATAAAGTGTATGTATTTTCAGTTAGATTTAATTCAGTCAGACGCATATGCTTTAATGTGGTTGCTTAGCCACACGCGCTGTGAAAGAAAGACAATAGTAAAGATACGCGATGTACTGCTGTGGGGCTGAGAGGTTAGGATCCGAAAGCATGCGTGCGCTCTCCCGTCACATCGAAAAGCGACTGTCGACCCGCGTCATCGACTCGCGGCATAGTTGACAAAAGGCTTTTTTATCTTAGCAAAGCAGATCGAACGCCGGACAGACATGAGGCATTTATTTTTATATATACATATTTATAGATTTTTATAGGATTCAATTGAGTGAAGAAGCAAATAAAAATGACCCCAAGAAAACAGCAATGCGCTAAAAAAAACCTTTTTATGGAATATGTGAAAACTAAAATAGCCCAATTCTAACTTATGCGCTTTTTCTTCTATTCTATTCTTCTTAAAAATAGATTCTTCTTCGATGTCAATAGAATGAATGAGAGGCAGCGACTGAAAATTTGCACCCATTCCTTACAAAGCTAAATTTTGTTTAGTCTGTGTTTATACAAAGTAAATCTGGAAAAAATACAGTCTACCAAACTTTCAACGTTGCGGATCTGAATAATTGTACATACTGACCTTAAATTAAAATCTACAAAGCTCTTTTTTTGGCTACAAATAGTCAATATTACTTATTTTTAAATAAGCATCATCTACTTTCGATATAAGGTAACTAAAACTTCGATAGACGTGGCTAAAGTTGTAGCGCGGGAACTTGATCGAAATATTGTAAATTTCAAAGCATTGCTCTATTAAGTATATATTATATTTATTATAAACAGTTACAACATAGTTTCAGTTTTGTAGAAATAAGACATTTATATCATAAACAGGGTGTTTTGAACAGTTTTTTTGTGAGTTAGATGGGTCTTTTGCTACATTTCTGTCTTAAGAGTTAGGGTTGCCGTAATATAATTTTTTTCGACATTTTTAAAAAATATGTCATATTATTATGATCAGGTCTGGAGAATGTGTGGGCTACGGAATAAGAGACATCCCCAGGCAAAAAAATCCAGTCGTGTATATATACAGGTCTGAGAGATTGTTATAAATGTTGGTTACAATATCAAAAAAACAAAATGAGAAAGAATCAGCTTTGTAGGAGTAACTACACAAATAATGTGACTACCTCCCGTAAAATAACATATATCTACTAGAAAAAAAAACAGTGAAGAAACTTTGATTTTATTCAAAAACTCGTTCTTTCAAGTCTGTAAAAATATCTAAAATTTGCCTTTGAATAATATATTGGAACGAGATATTCCTGGCAACTTTATCTATGAAGTTTTTTTGCTTGGCAATTTCCTATAGGACTTCATACTATGCTTGCATTGCCGTTGTTTTTAAAGAACTGCATAGAACGTACTATTTGAAAATGCAAGCAATCGACTTGCGAATGTAACATAAATACACCTATACACATTTCATACAATATAAATATATTGAAACATGAAATACTATCCGAAGGAAGCTTGTTATTGCTTCCAGAAAAATGCATTTTAATATCAAAATTTGCAATTCACACATCACACATAACTAATTACAGTGTTCACAGACAAATTCAGTCTTAATACTGTACTCGCTAAGCATGAAATCCAATAAGCGGAGTTTAGAACAGCGGAAGTTAATGGAAGTTTACAAGCTCAGTGGTTGCGTCCGTGATGAGATTTCGATGTTCGAAATTTAGCATGAATATGAACAATTAGTCCACTTTGACCACTTCCAAATATTATTGTAATTGAATCAAAAATAGAGGGCTGATCCAATATTACAGTGCTGTATGCGCGAGAAATAATTTTGTACGAAATTCAAATCTGTACGTAACAAAGTGATGCATCTGATAGAATGACCCAGTTTTGAATCAAATATGCAGCGATCGATCGAACTGTTTTGTAATTTGCGATAATGTAACAGATTTCCGCTATGGTTTGATGAGCAAGAAATAATATTTAAATGCCATATTTTTTATGGTTTTGTTGTTGTTGAACCACTTTATTGGTACTCAGCACAGGGTAAGCTGCGTACCCAACTTATGTTAGCTGGAGCTACCCAGCAGCGTTTGATCTACTTTACATCATTGTCCCAGGAGTTTGACTGTTACCCACGGGCGTATATTTTCCCCCATGGGGTTTATAGGTGAGCACCATGGAGACCCCCCCCACCCGATTTCCTACGAATTTATTGAGTCTTATTGACAACATCTGTATAGATGCTTGCACGTGCAACGTTTTTCGTCCTGTGATTACGCGCGAGAAGTGGGAGTCACCGAATAGCCTTGACTGCGGGAAGATGTCCTTCCCACAGATTTATAGTTGTAACCTTTCTCTCCGTAAATAAAAGATTCTCCATCCTCCCTATCCTATCCAGGAGCAAGCCCTTGTACCACATTACACCCCATTATATTAGGCCGTCCCATAAATATCTTTCGCAAATAAACACAGATCTAATCATAGCTATGATTGAAGAAAATCCGCGATATACTATTCGCGAAATAGCTAACAAGTTAGAAATTCCACGAACATTCGTCCATAATCATCTGACAAAATTGGGCTACATCAACCGTTCAGATGTGTGGCTTCCTCATGAACTGACTGACTCAAATAAACTTCAACGTATTTCAACATGCAATCTTCATCTCCAACGACATAATAGCCAACCTTTTTAGAAGAGACTTGTCACTGGAGATGAAAGTTGGATACTCTATGAGAATATCCAACGTAAACGGTCTCGAATCAAGGGTACAGAAGCTTTAACTGTAGCTAAATCTGGCCTACATCCAAAAAAGTTTTGCTATGCATTTGGTGGGACTGGAAGGGGGTAGTTTATTATGAGCTACTTCAGCAAGGTAAAACGATCAATTCAACAAAATATTGTTTCCAACCAGACAATCTAAAGGATGCAATTGCCAGAAAATGGCCAGAATTATCGAACAGACGAAGAGTTGTTTTTCATGACGATAACGCCAGGCCTCATGTGTCTTTGCTCGTCAGAATTATTATCATTTGACTAGGATATTTTTCCTCATCCTCCATACTCTCCGAAAATTGCCCTTTTAGATTATTATTTATTTCTTTTATTGAAAAATTCTTTACGCGATAAAAAAATTAATTAAAAAAATGATGTAAAAATGTACTTTGATCAATATTTTGCCAACAAACCTGGGAAATTTTGGCAAAATGAGGCTTCCGGAGAGATGAAGAAATGTAATAGAACAGAATGGATCATATATTATTCAATAAATTTTGATGTAATACATATTATTGTTTATTTATTTTTTTAATATGAAAACGATAGAAATTTATGGGACACCCTAATACAAAGACGAATGTTACTCCATATTTGTTGTTGAAGATTTCATCTTCATTTTTTCTCGATGTTTTTTTAATATACCTGTAATATTAAATCATATTACGATAGCATCATAAAATGTCAGTTCTTGAATATGAACAGAAGTCTGTTCCTTTTGACTGTCAAGATTATTTCGGTTGAAAAATTGTGTTCTTTGATCAATTTTCTTCTATTGACAGTTAGAACCGTGAAGATGGTGCTTGGGTAAAAATGATGGCATCGTTGTAAAATCATTTGAGATTCACCATTTCTCTTTGTGTGTGGCTTTCGTATGGCGATAAAGTTTTAACGTCCAGGCGTCTATTTAAAAACGATGATAAATTAGACGGAGCAGAGCACTAAAAAACTTCGAATCGACTTTCCTCTTTTACGGGCAAATTTCCACGGCGGCATCCGAGGAACCGGCGACGAAGAACAACGACGATAAAGCATGAAAAAATAAGACCTAAATTTATGCCGCAGTAGACGTCGTCTCCGTCGAAGCCTTCCTAATTATTTCGTCTTGTCTCGCTGCAGCGGAAATTCCCCTATTTGCATCCAAGTTGGGTCCTATAAAGACGCTCAAGCTGATAGCTCCGAATTAATATCCGCTTTTGCTGTAAATGTGCCCAGACTGCCGTTATTTATAGGCATTATCAATTATTTTCCAATAAGGGCCTTATTTAACGGCCACACAACTATATAATGGACGTCGAACATAATAGCAAAGAATCCTTGGCGCGCATAAGCCCCGACGAAAAGATTCTGCGCCCTCAATTATCCTCATTAGGGATACGTGTTTTTTGACGATAGGGAAGAATGATGGAATATTCCTTCGACGATCGATTTTATGCGAAAAATTTATTCTTCCATCGAGTGTATGATGGCGATTAATTTGAGCGAAAATAATAAAGATTTCTTCGTAATATTACATAAGGTTACATAGAAATAAATTGATAAGAATTTGTTCAAAATACCGTATAAAATCTTATAACAAACTTACTTTTTAACAACATTGAATTTATTTAATCTTTTCAATCATACGCTCGTACGTTAGGTTATCATTTTAAATTTGCCTCCATTAAATTGGAGATAATTTTAGATTTAGACTCGAATATGGAATTTGAGATAAGCGCGGATGCAATCGCAAATTATGATGATCAACCTTATAAATACGGGTCGCACAGATCTGTGATTATCACCACTTCTACAAATATGTTGTAAAACTATATATTCCTTTTTTAAATACCATTTTATATTACCCATTATTTTAATCTTTTACCTTCAAATTACTTTTGTATGCAAATTCATTATTTCTCCTAGTGTTATAAGGTTTTGCCGCAAAACTTCGTGTTTACAACCTGTTTATATTGCTTCATGCTTAATGTCCGATCTATTACAATATAACAATATATAATATAACAATTTAAGCCAAATTTTACCCAATATTTGAGTAAAATACCCAAAGTGTCCATGCACTTTTTGGATGTTTGCCATCGCATCAAAATTATCTCAGATGTACTCTAAAATCCGTTGAAAATTTAATCACCGTGCGCTATCATTGCGCCCCTGAAAATTCCACCCTTCTTTTAAATTCTGATGATGATTAATGGCGTCTAAAATTGTGTTGAAAATTGTGCCTTAGCATGAAAATGTTTGAAAATCACTGATATTAATTCAAGACAACCAGGGAATATATAATATAAATTTAATAATATTAGTATAATATTGTTGGTATACATTAAAAACATAGCTGAGATAGCAACAAAAATTAGTAAAGATAGATAAATATATAATTTTTATGTGGGGGGGAGGGGTCTAGACTCGTCCGCAGGTTGATCATAAAAAGCCCTGAGTACACATTTATCAATATATTAAGAGGACGGAATGGCCACATGGTTTGTGTCCGACCGGTCCGCTTTTCAGACCGCTGACGTGACGAATGAACACCTCGCGATCGGATACCTTACCTGAAAATGTCTATAGAACGGGTTGTTTAAATTTTATAATTGGTCGAAAATATTATTGTCTTTGTTTTATTGCGGGCTAATGTCGGCTGGGTCGACACAATGTTTGAAAGATAACGTAGACAAGAGGAATTAGACAACTTAGTATATATTATAAAAACGGACAGAGTCAAAGTAAAATAAAAACCATGTGCAACTCTCGACCGGGTCGGTATTCTGCGTTTTGCGCCCTAAGCCCGGTTGCGCCCGTGGCAAGCGCCTGCTGAACTTTTTCCATCCAAAATCAATAAGTTAATACTTGAATTGCTTCCTTATGCACCCTCAGATTATTTAATTTTTCTAAACTTGAAAAAATAGCTCAGCGCTAAAAGATTTTCTAACAATAAAGTTGTGAAATCGGCGGGTTGATGGCTATTTTGAGGAGCTTGACGGTTGTCACTATAAATAGGATATCGAAGCTACTCAACATAGCTGGGGAAATTATATAGAGATGAAAGGAGTGTAGCGTGGAAGAATTATCCTCCCCACGTAATGGCGCTGTTGATCTGAGAAGATTTAATTCGCCTAGAAGGCAGGAGTTGGAAAGGGTCGTCGATTTGCCTTTGCTGCGGGAAGACGTCCTTCCCGCAGCCAGATATCTCTCTCTCTCTCTCCCTCTCATGTTGAATAAAAAGTATTCTGAGAAGAGAGTATTTTTGTTCGACGCCCGTCCTTCCCTATCTATCCGTTCGGCTACATCATAACCAAAAAAAAAAACACTAACGTGGTCATCTTCACGAGCACATGAGAGCAGGGATTTGCCACTCTGACGCTTTAGGACTCTATAATTTTTTTTTTCCACATTCTTTTCGTTTTCTATGTTAGAACGAATATTTCTAGGACTATCCTCGTATCATACAAAATATTAATAATTATTATAATTTATAAAACTGATTTTGCATAAAAAACTGGTGGCGAGCCGATTCAAATAATATTTCTTATTAAATGCGTACGTTTGGTTTTGGCTATGTTCATTTTGAACAAACTGTATTTTATAAGAAGATCAGTAGGCATAAATGAGCCAAATTGAACAAGTTCTGTGACCGTAATGGTTTGGTAATTTCGGTCCTTTTTGTTGAATAGTCGGATTACAAAACAATATTTTCATTGTGTACCATCTGAGTTGTTATAAATCGTTTTTCATTAGTTCAAAATTTGTGCGGAGGAAGTGGGTCAAGCTTTCGTTGATGAGCCAATTTAATATCCTACAAGATATGGTCTCAGACGGTAATCGCCCGTAATTAAGGTATGATGGATTGCTTTGGGGGTCTAATGGAATATATAAATGTTTAATCCACCCTACGGAGTGGATGAGGAGCAGTTAATATGAGGGAAGTAAAGCAAAGAAGAGTGAAAGCAATGGTATTTAGCTCACCTTATTCCACCCACGTTGAGAATAATTCTGTTTTCGCCGTCCATTGCCTCTGCATGTGTATCATTATTTCACTATCCACTGGGCCAATTTCTGCAAAACAATCAATAAAAAAATATTTCAATAGATGAATACGAAAATATTCGGGGTGTCTTTGTCAATGTGGATGAATTAAATCGATGTCTGAGAGCGCTTCAAGTCCATTCCATTAAATATTTTATGAAAAATCCATGCCGAGGGATGAAATCATTTCGTTTTCCGATAAAAATAGATAATGAGCGTTTGACTACATTCCAGGAAGGACTATTGTCATCGATATAAAGCACGAAAGTTGGACGTAATTGGTCGATTCAACCCGAAAATTCGTCCTCGTTACGCGAAATCTGTCAGCACCTCAAATAAAATTCGAGCAGGAAAGTAATAAAGAGTCTTTCATTTCATTATGTTTAATTGTTCGAGCTGGAGAGTCATACAAACTGACAAAGCTCCATTGAAAATTCTTAAAGCTCGAAAGCTAAAGTTTGCCTCAATATGCCGGAGATTTCCAAACTTCTTCTCGGAGCGCTCGTTACGTTCGAAAACAGTCCGAACGCAGAATTAAAAGACACGATTATAAAGAACCTTTTGATATTTTATGAAACGCTTCGAAAAACTTCGATGGCCGGAAGGGTTTGCATTGAATTTCTTGCATGGGGGACAAAGTTCAAAGAAGCTTTGGATTTATAAACAATATTGCTCGGATTGAACGCATTATTTAAGAAAATAATCAATAATAAATATCTTTATTAGGAACGAGACCGAAAAGTGGCAAAACTGTCACAGAACATTAGCGGTTTAGGGCCTCGTTGCTTAGGTTTGGGCTTTAACCGACTTCGGAATGTCTGTGTAGAGATCGGTTAATGGATGCAGACCATGTTCTGTGAACATAATCGGGCATGGCGTGCGATCGGCAGATGATCTTTCGATGTGTCAATGATCCGAAATTCGGACCGGTTGGACACGGAAACTTTGTAGCCACTTATTCTAACTTTAGGGCATTTGGATTCCCCAAGGCAACAATCAGTGGGCTTGTACCCTTTTTTGGGGCCGCAAGCGAGACTTAAAATTATTTTTTTCCGAATGGCCACAAACAATAGAGAATTTTAAATTAACGTTTTGCACCATTTCATACACTTTACGAGCGGGTTAAATTAGTCCCAAATAGCAGAAGATAAACGTCCTCGTGTTGCCATGTATTATATCTTAATAATTTGCCTTGATAATAAGCAAAATTTTGTAGTAATACATACGACGCCTTGAGAAGATATTGCAGAATATCAATATGTAGGGCACTTGCTCGTACAGATGAACCCAAATACGGTATCTAATTATAAATAATACAAATCGGGGAATCCCTCAATCAATGCGCTATTCATTCTCTTCATATTCAACGCACCGAGTGTTTGGTTATGCGCATATGCGTCCATATAGAATGAGAGGGTGCAATTACCGCGTCTGACCAACGTGGCCCCTCCGCTATAATGTAAATCAACAAATTTAGCGACCCGTTTACGTTTCAATACCTTTGATTAATCATTATTATTAATTTTGTGTCTACTTGATGACCCTAAAAATTCTATTATTTCTAAAAATCAAAAATTTATTACCTGGAACAAAACCAGAAAGCGATAAAACCGTTATTTTCCCCGGAATGAAAATCGTAACGGAACCGATATAAACGTTTGGAATAACAGTTCGAAGCCCTGCTTTAAACTATTCTTAATTGTATATAGAACAGACAGACATACTTATGATTTTACACGAGGTCATCCAAGCCAATTTATAAATAATTTTAATAAAGGCATTATAATAGAGTACAAGTTTCCAACATACAATGAAAGCTTTCATCTGGCGCAAATTAATATTCCACGAAAAAATCAGAAAATTATATTTCCAGGCGAGCTTTCAAAGAACTTTCTTATAAAAGATAAGCTTCATAAGCATGACTAAGAAAATGTAACGAGTAAGTTCACCTGTGTAAATAATTAACATTTCATGGAATTTATATAATACTAAACATTATTATCAACTGAATAAAATTTAAGACAAACTCTGTATACTGAAACCGCCAAGTCAAGTGTTATAAAAGCGCTCTTATCTTAAAAGAGAGTGTAAAAATTATCAATAATTTGGAAGCAGCAAATGACCATGATAAAATAAGGATTTGCATAGGTCTTGGCTCATTTAATCTGATCGGTATATTTCATCAGAATGATGAGCTTTTTACATGCAAATTTAATGTATATTATTAATAGAGCTTTTATATTTTCATACATTCAAAATTTGTAAAATTATTTTTTAAAAATTGCGGTTTAATATCGTCAAATCTACAAGCATTTTTCAACAAATTTGCATTTAAAAAGGATACCGGAAATGAGATAAAAGAAAAACTAAAAGCTGAAAAATGAAAAAATCGAGAGCAACGAGGCATAAATCATATTCATAAACTTCGTGTGGTGGCTTCAGCACCTTTTGAAAAATTTAATATCTACACAGCTATATCGTGGAAAACTTTCAAGAGGATGGTCTTTCATCAGAAGCAGAGCTGATGGATTTTTAATGAGATTTATCGATGAAGAGTGTTGCATCAAACAATAAAATTGAATGGTCTTTTAAATCAGATCTCTGTGATAAATTCCTAAAGTTAAATGATTTACGTAAGCTTGAATATGGAAAATATTCAGATTGTGCTGCAATTATAAATATGCAAATATTGAAAGAAAAAAATTCGAGCGCGGAGTGATTGGTTGATGCGGGTGGTGGCATATGTCACATTACGCTCGCCATTAATTCATGCAATTTGACTTAACTGACGGCTTACAATTGTAAGAAGTAAGAACTCATTTGCAAAAATGTAATATTATGAAGTAACCTCGTTTTAAAACTGTTTTAATCAAAATAAAATTAACGTGGCTGAAGCAAAATATACAAGATGAAAAAATGTAATTATATTTTTTTTCAAACTTCAATTTAATTTCGTAGTCTCGACCACCAGCAAATATTCTAGGAACTTGGCAAAGAGCCACTAGCATGTTTCTACTGCAATCTTAATTTATTTAAAGTATTTACATTCCAGTGGAAAAGGTGAAATCCTTTCATTTACAATATAATCCTATCGGCAAACGCTTCAGTGGTCCTTTTTAAATACGTAAACTGCTTAAAAATGTATTTATTTACTTTTCTACATTTATAAACCAACTGCAGATGGTACAGATGGTTTCAAAAATATAAAATAAATAAAGTTGGCGCAGTTGACGAGTGGAGGGATCCTTACGGTCATTTTTTTAGTCCCGCGTGTTTGTCGGCCATTTTGTTCAGTCACAGTACACTCTTCTGATGGAGGGGTTGTCGCGCACTGCCACCACTTAAGATCCATGCGAAATTTGCGCGGTGATCTGTTTTGTGACTTTGCAGAACAGAATTGTCGCGAATACAAAAAATGATTGTTTATGATAATTTCAAACATCAATCATATCAATCCGGGATTCAGAAATGTAAAAATTTAAAAAAATCATACAATATATACGCATTTTATTGTAATTTTTTTTTTTAAATAAATTCATATATATTACAATAAAAATAAATAATGCAATCATATTTTGAGATTTTGAATGAAGCGAATCTAACCAGACTGAATTCCATATCAATAAAGCCTCATCTGAATTTTTTTATCAAATAAATATAGGCTTCCCCGGGGTATGCCTTATTGATATTAAAATGAAGCCGAGCGTCTTTTGACTTAATTTAAAATTATAACCAAGGAGAGTGAAATTCTTGATTCTTCTTTCAAAGCAATATGAATAGATTATTTAAATCTATATTTGAATCCCGAACGCGAATAATGAAAGTACGTGTGAGCTCAGTATTTTTAGACTCTTCGCCTTCGATATTTTAAATGTCACAAACAATGTCCTCGGAGCATTTTGAACATTGAAGCTTTTCTCCATCATCAAAGTTAAAGCTTTGCACGGGCTAAAAATATACCATAGTGGGGCATAGGATAATTGAGCTTTCAGGGCATAGTAATTTCAGCAGATGTTCCATAAAATTCAATTATATTAATACATAAACTATATGAGCATAAATTGATAGATGCTTTTAAAGGAATCTAAGTTTAATATCTAATCTAAACATAGACGATCTCTATTTTTCGTTTTTATCAACGCTTATCTAATATTTTGGAAATAATACAGTGGTAAAAAAATGTGGTAATCTGTATATATAAACTTCAAACATATAATTTTAAAATATTCTAAAAATATTACAGATGAAAGTTTTTTAATTTTTTAAAATTGAAATATGATTATCGTTATTATAATTATCCTTTTATGTCAACTGCATTCAAATTATTTTCAATAAAAAAGGAAAAATTTTATTTGGAAAATGATTAAATTTTCATCCAAATTTCAATTTCAATAATGATTAATTAGAGACTAGACAAAAGATCCCCTTAACTCCCAAAAAAATTGTATGTCTATATGCATAACACTATGTATGTATATACTATTTTTAAATCGTAAGAGAATGCTTCTCATAACGTTTTCGGGTGGATGTTAGACTCCACGATGCCCACCCATAAAATCCCAGGGGGAAGGAGCCAACCCTACACCCATAGGGAACGGTTGAAACGAAGTGGTAATGATGTGGAGCAAAGGTTTGCGAAAGTAACCTCGCCGGTTTGCTCATCAAACGCTGCTAGGGTAGCCCAGCTAGCATGAGTTGGGTGCGCAGGTCCCCCTGTGCTGCGTACTCATAAAAGGGTGTGTGCACAGCTGATTACATTAGTTGGTGGAGACTATGTCAAAAGCTCTCCACTATCCTCAACAGCCTAGGTAAACAGAGGATAACGGTTTTAGGTTGTTCGAACGGTGACTACGAGTACCATGGAGAAGGGGTAGCCCCTGCAGTCCGTAATCTGCTGCAACCTAATTCAAACTGAGGTTGGACTCATGGTGGCAGTGAACCCACGTCAGTGTTCCCTTGAAATTTAGCTTAACCTTTTGTCCTTCCTCCTCCATCGCATATCGGGTGCACATGGTCTGAAGCTGGTCTTTCCCGCGGAAACCTCGCTTCCTCTGGAGGGCGTGGAGAAAAAGGGGCGGGTACTAGGACGCACCACGAGTAGTGTTTCTTGTGGGGCTAAATCATCAGTGGAAGACGCTCTTTGTGTGACTAGTCCGGGGTAACCCGAAACAGACCACACAGCAGCACAGAAAAGAAGATGTTGAATATTATAATATATAAATTCCATGAAATAGAAATGATTAATTCGTGTAAATTTACTTGCCATTTTCTTAGTCACGATTATAAAAAATATTTTATAAAACGTGTCCTTTGATCCCTTTGATATATGATTATGTAGTTTCGATTTTTATTACAATTAAAAATGCGTACCTCTTAAGTAAATAGTATCTAAAAATAATAATATCAACGTGTAACGATTATTTAAAAAATATCCAATTAGCACATGGGCGTCATCTGGGTGAGCCGAAGCGGGAGCTTTTATGCCGTGTACATCTGCTAATTTCGATATTTTTGTACCGTATTACATAAATGTATTAGATTTAATCCAAATATACCTCAGTTATGCTTTTTATTGTTTAATTGAGTCTATGTCTGCCTGTGTTTTTTTATACAACTCCGAACCTTGTTAATTTTAAACAAAATTTATATTGCTACTCATTTAGATCACAAGCACATTAATTTTATTTAGTGCATGCCTTTTAACCTACGAAAATAAACAAAACCCTCCTCGTTTATTCTCCCCCAGCGCCTTTTAATGAAAATTTGCGCTCTTTTAGTGTTTTAAGTGTTTTTTCATTATAAATATGTATCAAAATGTGCAATTTTTTTCATTGAAATATCCATGGAAAACTCATGGATATAAGTCTGCAATGTAGTCTTAATTGTTTAAAGGGTGATTTTGGACAAAAAATATAAATAAACGTCCATCTTTATTCAAAATTACGTCAAACTTTCTTAAGAAATCAATCCCTTTTCTCGAAACTTGTATTTGTTTCGCTCTTCGAGTTGTTCGTCTAAGAATTAATTTCCATTTCCGTAAAAAGCGCTACATGCCAAATAGAAAAGTTTCGAATTTTCAGCTTTCTTATGAAAAGGTTCGGAATTTCGGGGCATTAAAAAATAATACACGAACGGAGAAAAGTTTCACTGCTTGTCTTCGACGCTTAAAGGATATTTTTTATCCTGGGAATTTTTCCACTGACGCTTTTTCCTATCAGATCCTCTCCATTTCGGCGCGAGATTAACTCAATCTTACCGAAGTTTTTCCCAAGTATTTCTCCGATTTTTCTTCCGTATTCTTCGGAAGCATGCTCGATTGCAATACTCCGATTTTTTCCCACGGAAAAACCTCATAGATTATGTTGTTTCGTCGGTCTATCGTTTTTGCAACTGGGTAGCATTATTTTATTTATTAATGACACTTACTTTCCGACATACATAGGATCAGTAAATTAAGCTCGATGCACCAAATCCAGAAATATTATATGCCATTGCAATTAGAATTATCTCCTTTATCAAAACCCCTAAACTGAATTATGTGAAGGTAGATTTAATTAATAATTTCCTATTCGATTTTCTAATGAAGGGAACTATATAGGAAATAAATATATTCCAATTATATTTTCATATTTTAATAATAAATTTGGTTCAGCAAAATTCCGGGCTATATTTGAATCCCCTCGTATTACACACATGGTTCCACATGAAGATACGGAATTTCAGCTAGTCAAAATAGACCGTGATTGAGAAAGTTTCCGTGTAATATTTCATAAGTTTGACTTTTTTAAATTGACAAAAGTAGTCTTTAAAAACAGAGCCATTGTTCCTATGTCTATTGTTTTCTAGGACTTCCAACAGGATGGCGACAACAAAAGATCCACGCTTACTTTTTTGTATGAATTCAAATTGGGACACGGCACAGCGATAACAGGTAGAAACATTAACAGAGCTCTCGGACAAATATATTTTTCATCATCTCGCTTCAATAAGAAAGGCTGAAAAACTGGCTAAGTGGGCGTCGCACAAACTGTCTCATAGTCAAAAATTGAGATACTTGGAGGTGTGTTTTTATGATGGTGCATAAATCGTATCATTGTGATGAAAACTTGATTTTATACAACGACAAGAAACGATCTGGGTAGTAGTTGAATACCTATAAATCTCCAGGACCTTCGCCAAAGCTTTCAATGCATCAAACATACACACAATAAAGGGACAACACATTATTCCTTCTTAAGAATTGAAAAAACCATTACGGCTGAATGGTATTGTCGTAAAATCTATATATATATACTATTGCGTTAGCGTTGGTCAAATATCAGCCCTTTGTTAATCTGTGCAGATTTAATTCGCTAGATACATAGCAACATCTTCTGTCTCTCTTTAGACCCATGTGTCCCACTTCTGACACCAATGTAGCGTGGTGGAGCGGGGAGGCTTACAAAGAACAATCCCTGGACTATGCCCCGTTCCCATTTACGTGTTCGTCGAGATGATAGCGCTTGCACACAGATACGTTCTTCTTTTGCTGTCGTAATGCGGAGGGCTGGAAGCGGACGAGTCGCTATGTCGCTGTTAAATTGCATTTAAAGAGAGAGGGAAGATCTCGCAAAATGATTTTTCACCACGATGCAAATAGATAAATATTAAAAAGTGAACAGATTTATAATTGGCAGATTGAATCCGGATTCATTGGTTCGAGCATATGGACGTCATCTGGGTGAGCCAAAGTAAGAGTCTGGGAAGATTATGTTGGATAGGGTTTATTCATCCCAATATTTTCATGGAGGAATGGAAACCACCAACCGTAGAATCTTCTATCCCTATAATCATTTTATATAGATATCATTTATATTCGATAGCAGATACGCTACATTGATTTTTTCGCAACATTGTGCATTTTTATCATAAAATTCGACCCATTGAGCCCTCAGATTTTTTAAAAAATACATATTATCCGTCGTAATTATACCTAAGCCGTTAAACGCTTCGGCTATTTCATTACGACGAAATAGCTCCGGTCCTTTGTGTTCAAATAAACACATTTTATACAGGCCTTTAACAACTTACCCAAAGTCGGTCGGAGAATTTTTACCCCAATTTAAACTTTGTTTGAATTATAATTAAGACGAGAGCAAAAATTCACCCGCGAATGTACCGTTGTTTTCGGCTACGACTGAATTAACCGGAGACCCACCAAACGTAAAACCATTCATATATACACAACGCCGTTAAATTTTTTGCGCCATTTTTTCGCCTGATATTGAAAGGGCGCAAATTCAATAAGCCCCCAAGAACAAGGAAGAAAAATTGAAACGTATACAGGGCTTAAAACGTGGAATACGTTTGATTGTATTGCTTTTTGTCGAAAATTTCTGTTTGTCTTATAAATATTAGATTTTGATACGGATCGCTCGATTCTTTGTCGTAGTTGCCTTTTATTGCCTTATTCATACGAAATCTGAGATTTTTGTGTGTCGTTGGCCTCTTTGCTATGTCTTGAAAAATAAATAAAGTTGTTAGATGAAAACGCAGAATTTCCAACGAACACCGAGGAAAAGTCGCAATGAATATTTCCGTTTTTGCGCCAGAGGGTAACAAGGCTGTTTCTTGAAATCCGGAAAAAAACACAAAACAAATTTGCTTCCATAATTATGGGACCCCATTAAAAATAACGACGTCCCATAATTACTTGCATAAAGCTTCCAGCAGAGAACTTATCACGATGTAAAAGGCTGTTGACGCATTCAAAGCAAGTAAATTTTGATGGAAAATATCCCGAAGCTGATCGCCATATCGAATTTCTGTCAAATTAAAAGATTATAAAAAGCTACGTAAGATTGATGATGATGAACGTCTTTCACCATCACCCCGTAAAAACTTATTTTTATCATCGCTTACAACAATAAAGTTCTATTAAATTCACAGCACATTATGTTTACCTTAACAACGAATAAAATTGTCATTACAACATAATTAATATAATAAGTAATAAGAAGAGAAAGAAAGATAATAAAAGAGAAGAGAAACAGCAACCTCTGTTGCGCAACGCGTAATTATTCGTTTTGTAAGTGAATGCCTGAAATCGTGCAATTTTGAGGAGTCTTGAAGGACAGTTTGGTGATGCTAATCTAAATAAGACTCGGGTGTTTTATTGGACCCAAAACTTTCATAAAGGTCTGAAAGTCGAGAAACAGTCCTCTGGAAAAGTAATGGCTACAGTATTTTGGAACTCGGAAAGTATTTTATTGATTGATTTTCCACATGATAAACACACGGTGAATCTTAGATGACGCTAAGGCTGCGTGTCTTAACAAAATACGAAGAAAACTAATTTGTGCAGTCCTTTGCTTCACTCTATGATGCTCACCAATAAAAACTCCAGGGGGACAACCCTATGCTCGTGGGTAACATGACAGACGACACACGGTGACAACTAAATATCATAATGTGCGATCCCATTTCCTGTGCTGCTGTATATCTGTATGGCTAGTCAGGGTTACCCCGGACCAACCGCAGTTTGAAGATGACGGACTGTAGGGGCTACCTTTTCCCCATGATACTCGTATCGGTTCGGTCATTTGTAGTACCTAGCCGCCACGGAGACGTGTCGCCATTCAAACAGCCTAAAACCGTTCTCCCCTGTATGCCTAGGTTGTTGAGGATAGTGTCGAGCTTTGACACGGTCTCCACCAACTACTGTAATCGGCTGTTTCCACGCGCCTCTTTATGGGTGCGCAGCACAGGGTGACCTGCACACCCAACTCATGTTAGCTGGGCTACCACAGCTGCATTTGATGAACAAATCCCAGGGGTTCAACCGTCGCCCACAGGCATAGGGTTGGCTCCCTCCCCACCCCACATGGGTAACAGTTGAATTCCTAAGGTAATGCTCATCAATCGCTGCTGGGATAGACCAGCCAGCAACAATTGTACCCGTAAAATATAATGTAGAACTACCGATTACAGAAGGAGAAAAAGGACTGTGTGCAAAAGGTGAAACCACTTTGTTCAATATCCTAGTGCATGCAGAGGAGAACGGCTTCAGCTGCTCAAATCTGGAAGCTCTACGCGTAGTATTTTTTTCTTGGGCATAGACTCTGTCATCAGAGCCCAAAATATCACTAAGTCGCTGTCTATCCGTCTCAACAATTGTCCTTTTTCTGCATGACAACACATAAGGCAGTCATAATTATACTAGAAACACCCGCCTTACAGTCCAAACTTGACCCCGTGTGACTACTATATGTTTATAGAGGCATGAGGAGGGCAACGATTTCAAGACAACGCTGCGGTCGAACAATACATGCGCAACTGATTTTTGGAGCAGTCGCCTTCTTTCTTTAGCACAGACAAGATCAAAAAACTCCCTATTTTTATCTAATGAAGGTAAGTATGTAAAAAAAATAAGATACTCCATTTGTACTTTCGGACAAAATTCAACAAAATTCCAGATTATATTTGAATCATCCTCATAACCATAAATATCATTACAAATATTAATATATTAAAGACACATTGGGAAAAAATGATGATGCAATAAATAATACTATTATATATGGAACACTATAGTTTCATTAAGCGACAATGGAACATTTCAGAATTACTAAATTTCTCCATTATCATTCCGTGTTTGTGGACCAGTTCAACGAAAATATTATGTGAGTCCTTCAAAAATAGCTAACGGTTCATGTGGAACCCACAGGACACATGTTGCCAATGCCTATTCAATTTTAATTATGAATTGTGTCTACGCTGTCTGAAAGTTTCATACACGGGCATAATGTGAATATAGATATTTGATTTATTCATTTAAAATTATATCAAATTGATAAATAATAAATTTGAATCAATTATCGATCATATATCAACAATAACTTTGTTTGTATATATATATTTATATGAATATAGGCCTCATTGTGCTATCTATCTATTGATTGTCGTTTATAATTCTGTGGGAACGCTAGATAAATACAAATAATTACGTTACAATTAACTTTATGATATTCTAATTATATCACAATTCTCTCTAACATTATTTTTCAACACAATAGCCGTCGATATTGAGACATTTATGTAGTCGAGGTAAAAGTTTTTGTAACTAAACATAAACAGTTATTGCCTTGCATCGAGTTTCTGCATCAAACTGAATGGTGAGTGAGAGTCACCTCTCGTTTGTAAAAGGTTAATAGTTTGAAAACTCTTCTTTAATAGATATTTTAAGTAGGATCTATGAGTAATCAGTCTTAGTATGTATATATTTAGAATTGATAAATGAGCTAAATTTGGAATAATACTTCTAATTTGAATATATTTAGAATTGAATTTGACTCTTGCAATGATTCTGAAATTTTGAAACTAACTTTCTATACCAACACTTAATTACCCAGATTTTCTACCACAAATGGAGGCTGTAACTCATTTAAATGCTTTCAATCTTAGTTCTAAATATCTTGTTGTTATATCAGGATTCGATCATTTGTCAAACGATTATCCTGAGTGTAATACGAAATCACCAATAATGGATGTACTTATTACGATTAATTGCATTCCAATTTATAATACGAGGACTTACGATACATTTCTGTCTGGATTTTTACAAATTTTCTATTCAAAATCGTCTGTCGAATCTATTTATTTTCTCTGGTTTCGCGATGTCTTTATATTCTCCGCAGACGTGTATCATAATATTTGTTCGGGTGTATTTATTTTATACGCACAAATACAATTTTTCGTTCGATCTTTTCATTTGACACGGGCAAAGGGTCGTGTCCCTAACGTAAATACTCGAAATCCACAAACCAAACATTTAATTTGATACAGTAGAGCTAGAAATCCGCAAGCGAGCTTTCCGCGAGCCCGAACTATTAATATCGCCGTCACGAATTATTTTCTTCGATATCGGGGTTCGGGGAGAAATAATTAACAAAATCCGACAGATCCGCTGAGAGGTCCTAGATCAAAGGGTCGTTAAAATTAATCAGATATCATTAATCAAATCCGGAGTTTGAGGAACCGCCTGAATGCGACTCGGCTAAATTTTGTGTAGGAATTAGACCGGTTCACGTGCTAACCGACGCTCAACTTTCTGATGAATGCTGTAAAATCATGTCTCGGGGGTGGAGGAAATAATTAGGAATATTTTTCAGGGGCACTATTTTCTTGACGGGATCACGTCCCTGGAAAATGGGACAATTTTAAACGAGGGAATGTCAGTTAAAGGGGCGATTCCGTTTACTCACTCCACGCTCTAAAATGTCTGCCGAATGAATTTAATTGAAAAAACACTTTAATTCAAATAGAAAAATGTTTAAATCCGTCTTTCAATGTATAAATGTAGACATTTTTAGATAATATAACTTAGATTCATTATAGTCTTGGTTTCTTTTGTTGATACAATTAGATTGGAATTAGATTACTCAAAAAAGGTTTTTTAAGAGGATGATCTATAAATGATAAATAGTTCTTAATATTTTTGCAAAATTCAGTCACACATAAAAGACCTAATCGAAATAATATTTTTTAGATGTTTCCACGATAAAACATAGTGACTCACCGATGAGTCGCTGGCAATTAAGTGATTAATCCTTTCTAAATTATTACAATTCACTTCTGCGTGATCGTTTCATTTTGTTTGAGTAATCGAAATGGGATGATTCCATGCAAAATCCTATCAAGGACCCAAAATAGTCTATCAAGGGTTAGCAATGTTTAGGGATTTAAATACGTGTATCCTTTATAGACGCTCACTATTTTAAGATTTAAATTAAAATAGAGATAAGATAACTATCTTCTTGTTGTCCCCAGTTAAAAATTGACAAATAAATGGGTGCATTTTCTATAATAATTATGCAATGATTTAGAATGGATCTGATTCAATCTGATTAAATTTGAGATTCTTCCTGATCTAGGTGGATCTAGGAAGTTTCTATTTCCTGATTTAAACTTAAGCTTAAGAATAAATATGTTCACTTGTTGATACTCATAAATCTGGTTCTCTTTTAAATGCATTTTTATTATAATTTACATCTGTGTATTTATGTCATAATAATATAAGCCGGGGGATTTTTTTTGTTTCTGAATTGACACACCTGGTTTGTCGACCATTTTGTTCAGTCACAGTAAATTCTTCCGATGGAAAGGTCATCACGCAACCCCGCCACTTTCCATTTATGCGACAACAGCGCGGTCATCTGTTTTTTGACTTTACAAACTTTGTGCAAACTTTGTTTTTTTGAGAACAAGTGCAAAATGACCACCTTTTGATGCCTGACGACATTCATGAAGAATTTCCTGGTATTTATCGAAGCCTCCTTAGTGATATTGTGTTAGAAAAACTTGATAACAACAAGTTGTGTGCGAGATGAGTGCCCAGAATATTCATACCGGAGCACCGTTAAAATTGCGTGACAATGAAGGTCTATAACACTGGCATAGAGAAACTAGTGCCCCGACTACAAAAATGTTCCGATCGAATCACGTTAAAAAAATAGTTGAATTTACGAGACATATTCAGAAAGTAAGTGTACTAGATTTATATATTTTTTTAGAAAAAATATAATTTAAAAAAAAAACAAGATATTGCTTATATACTTGTTGATTTCCGCATACTTTTAATCGTGTTCAATGCATATGTTGTGATACAAGCTTCTTTGTGCCCTCCAGGAAGAACTCTCCCGTCAGCTCCTTCCTCCACTTCAGAACCATTTCTGCACTTGCTCTTTTTGTTTTAAATGCCCTTTTTGGGTCTTTTTAAAGTATCAATGGTCTCTTCTTGAGACAGAAATTCGATTAAAATGATGCCTTTTCGGCCCTTAAATATTAAGGGCATTATTTTTTTTGTCTGAAATTGTGGTTTTGAATTTTTTGGCAGATGGGGAATTTTTAGGCTGTTTTTTTTTTACTCTGGCATGTAATCAGCCACCCACATTTCACATCCAATCACAATAAAGCTCAGAAAATCCTCATCTTCCAATTGAATTCCCTTCAAGTCAAGGTGATCACCGCACATGGCTTGTACTTTTTACCGGCATCTTTTAAGCAACTGGATAAAACAACGTGAGTTTACGGACTATTGTGTTTCTGAGATGCTGGCGTTTGTCAGGAGATATCCCTCTACTATTCAGTATTGCCAACCCTCAAAAAACACAAAATCACAGCCCATTATAGTCACAATACACTTACTTTCTGAATATCTGCAAATTTCAATTAAATACATGCACATTTCAATCCTGCATAAATGTTGTGACCTTACTTTCTGAATGACTTTCTTAACATTGAAACAGTTTAATAACATTATAACTGCCACTCAAATTTAGCAAAATATGTTTTATTAAACTAATCTCTATAGAATATTATATATTGTTTTAATTGTGTAAAATTACATTAATTTTAGTAATTGATCCTCAAATAAACTTTATAAATCCTTTGATCATCTCAACGAGTCCCATTCTCGTATTATGTTAGCACGGCCATTGATAGCAAACGAAAGTTTTATAAACTCTATCTAATCTCATAATCTAAAGCAGGGCTCGTCAACAGTGTTAGGCTTCTTTGATAAAACAAATGTGTGAGTCCATGGCTTACAACTTTGTAGTAACATCTAAGGGTTTAGTTTTGTAAACTTCTTCCATAATCGATTAAACGACGAACGAGAAATTAGTAGAATAAATATTAGCTTGTATTAATCACGTGGAAAAATCTTTCATTCGCATGTAAATGTATTATAATTTGGATTTAACTCATACAAGCCCAATGATCTATATATAAGACATACTGAGGTTATAATTAAATTTTGTATTCTCTTCAATTATAATGATAAAAAGTATTAATTCAAATATTTTTCAGCAGTTTCGTAATAATTCGTCTTTTTCCAGAATGTGGTCATTCGTTTTTTGTCCATAAAATTCGCAACTTTGGACCAAAATCAAGAGCCATAAGGTTCAAACGACCCAATTTCGCTAACGTTCGTTGGGAAATATGGTCATGTTACTATTTTATATTAAAGCATTTGATACAATATGGTATCGTAATCTTGCAGAATTGATCATTAGCACGTACAATCCGCATGCATTCGTATCAATAAGCCTCTTATTGAAATTAAACGCACAAATAGTCGGGTTTGATCGCAGCTTGGGGATGATATGATCATTTCTGTGAATTCCTCGCTGTTGTATAATGTCGGAGAGGACTGCAAATATAGGACGAATTTAGCTCGAAGGACCGAATTAAATAATTTGTTCTCTACTCGTATTGTTGAAGTCGGATTAAGAAATAGAATTTAAGCTTTCCTCAAGAGCTTACTCTGGAAAAGCGGTCGGATTACTAATTCTAATCAAGGGCTGATTGGGGGAAGGTCTCAAATACTAGGAAAAAATGCTTATTTTTAAGGCAAATTTAAGGTAAAAATACAAAAAGATCAAATAAAGGCGCCGTCTTCGCGCTAGAAAATTGTCATAAAATACGGAATTGCTGTATTTTAGCAAATTTCCACGATAATAGTGAACGTTCGCCTTTAGCGCTTTACATTTGCTCGACATTTGAAGAAAATGAAATAGTCATACATTGGTAGATACATGTTTTGAGAGGCGTGGGCGCTCAGTTTGCATAGTAGTAATACTAGACCGACCCGAAAAAAAATAAGCCTCGACAAATATTTGCCCCGAGATGGTTGCCACCCCGTCAGAATATTATTCCCGGAAAATCCAGTCGGGATTTGGAAAAGTTTCGCACTTCACCGGATAGCGAGTTATGTTAATTCCGCCATACCGGGCGGTCGGAGGCCTAGGCTGGAGTGCGCTTGATAAGCAACCGGTTCGGGATTACAACTTGAAAAATATTTATTTTAAAAATCGAATCGAAACACACCAAGGGCTGGTGCCGGTCGAGGGCCTGTTGAAATGTTGAAAATCGCACTCCAAATAGTTGCAAATCCCGCGAATTCCAGATAATGCCACAGCAAAGAACTTTAAATGTTAAAATTCAACATTGTGATCATAATAGATACAACACTGTGCTAAAAGCTTTATTCGGTATTTCAGTAAAAGCTAAATAATATATTTTATCATCCCATTAGACCATGTATAGGATCTTTCAATATGGACGCTCAATTTTTAAATGTAAATAAAACAAATTATATATAAGATATTAACTAAATTATTATATCATTTAAAATAAAATTTTATGGCATTAATTATGAATTATAATATTATTCAAATATCTGCCTTAATTTTGTTTGGTGGCATGTATTCCGTAGATCATATTTTTTGGATGGCGAATTTGCTGGATGGCGTTCGTTATGTTGACTTTGAGGGCATCAATTGTTTGCTATTTATACGTATAAATCTTCTATTTGAGATAATAAATCTAAAAGCGTTAAATCTCAATGAGATAACCACGCCCTCGAATCGCTCGCGCAGAATGTCCCTCGTGGCACACGCTGTGTGGAGCGTCGCCCTGATTTTGCTTTAACAATATGGCCACTATTATCTAACAAATTTTAAGCATCCCTATTGAAATACCATATGTATAGTTGACACCCATATAAAGCGTGGTTATATATTTTTGAACCATTTAACACCCGTCTGTCCATCGGAAGGTCATATTCCCGCCGTCAAGGCTATTCGACAACTCCCACTTCCTACACGTCATTACAGGACAAGAAGTGGTGCACACACGAGAATCTCGATAGATGCCATTGACAAAACGCAATGTATCCACAGAAAGACAGGGAATATCATTATTAACTTTAAACATTGTACCATTTTGTTCAAGCAAGTTCATTATTTTTGGAGGTGACAGTGTTGTAGTGATCTGGGGTTGTATGTCAGCGATTAGGGCTTCTATTTTGGATTTTATTGATGAAATGTTGGATTAGTATATATATTTAAACATTATCAAAATTTCAATGACTACACATTTACATGCTTTGTGCCATGTCTTTTGTGAGGTGAATTTGTTGCTCTGAATAAATTTTTGTGTTTTTCCATGAGTCACAATTTCAATGAACTTTAAATTTTCTCCTTCGATTTCCATGTATCTGGATTTTTGACTCGTTTTTGCTCCAAGAACCGAAATAATGCGGCCATGTGTACGAATTTTTTCGTCGGATTATAAATGCGAAATGGAACCGGCGTTGGACAACATTCGAGAATCCATTCAATGTTTAATCTTTGCTCTTATTTGTTTGGCGTACATGTCACGTCAAAAAAAAGTGTGGGCGACGTATTTTATAGCGGAAAAACGAATTCTTATCTTGTATACAAATGTCACGAATGAAAAGGGTATTACGTCTGGAGGATCGAATATTGGTGTCACTTAAATAAATATTGATTTGGGCAGGTAAACGCCGTTTTAACGTCCAATTTATCCCGATTTATTAATTCCAATGCCCGTTTCGGATCGAATTAAAGCGATAAAATAATTCACGATGTTGCGCCACTCGCTCGAATGAAAAATATTTTTGCGCTCTACGATTTTCAGCATGATCCGATGGTGTAATAGTTATATCGTATGTAAGAATTCTTTAAGATTTGCTCTCGCAACGATGGAAATTAAGGCCTCTTGTGTGACTCACCAGTTGAATTTATTGCGTCGCTTTTCCTCATTAGCATCCCTCTTTCGCGAAAATCATATATCCTCGCTATTTTCTTTTAAACTGTCAAGAGCGTAAATAGATTCGGCGCACCCAACTAAAAGCACCCATTTATTATTCTACAGCGTATTTGTTATATCCCAGTTAAAATTCGCCATTAAGATACGCTCCAGAAGTGCACATAGTACCAATATAAATTAACGTCGAATTTTTTGGGTGCCCCAATATTTCAGTCGTGGTCTGCAGCTGAAACCCCCACGTCCTGGACGTATTGGAGGGTAGCTTTCAGATAAAGTAGGTCGAAATTCTGCCGCTCTGGTATTGTATGCAAGTTCTTCTGTTGCGAGAAAAGCTCAAATGGCTTGCAAGTCGTTATGTATTCATGGCATTTTTAATGAGAAAAATTGTACTATTAAAAGGCATTCCGGTTAAATGAGCGTAACTCTCGGTTAAATAAAGCCTGGAAGGACATATATTTAAGCGTAAATACGCGAAAGAAACAATGGGAAACGGGTTTTCAATGAGACTGGATTAAAGCTTGAATTATGGCGCAACAGTCTGGATGACACATTTTAAACGATGAATTTATTGTTATTTTTCAGTGGAATTTCGAGGGCATTTGGGCTTATTTACTATCATAAATCATGCTGATTTAGTTCAACAATTTATTTTAAAAGCTATAATATTAACCCTTTTATTGCCGGATAATATATTGACGTCATCAACATGACGTCGATATATTTTATTTAATAAGTATCTATTTAATAAAACAGTAACACAATTTACTTAAATAATATAATTATATTATATATTAGGGATATCGAAAAGTATTCGCGTAATTTGAGAACTTATATTTAAGCTCAGTTTGTTTCCAGACACAGTGACGTAGACGTATAGAACTATTGTTAAACAAGGAGTTATCGTAAAGACATTTTATTTTAGATCGGCATTTATATTAGTGTGTTATTAAATGTATACTATATGAGTGAACAGACAGACAAACACACAATTTCACACTAGGCCGATTAAATTTAAAATTACCATATATAATGTGAACCGTATTCTTGTTTTTAAAAACATTATAATGCCTAAAAATAAAATTGTGCGATAAGAATAAATGCTTTCATACACAAATTCATTAAACCACGAAAGATTTTATTTGAAAAGCTTCCAGGAAATAAAAACAAAAAGAGCTTTCGTCTAGGGGAGTTTTCAAGGAATTCGCTTACATTAAACAAATATTGGTTGCCAGTACAAATAATTCTTCCATAGAATTTGTGTATTATTCGACAACAATAATTTTACCTGAGGCATATTGAATTTTAAAATATGTATTCGCCCAAATCAAGTGTTACCAAAAGTATTTAATCGCCGTTCGTCAAGAATGAGATCGCAGGTTCCCAAGCTTTTTTGGTGTGACCTTTATTTTAAGTCGAATTTTATTTTAATTTATGTTTAATAATGAATCTTCCTGAAAATTTCACCTTCAGATTTATCTAACACACTGCAGAGTTTCTCAAATATTCTAAGATTTATTTTTCTTCGCCAGATTTGCAACTTGAATAAAAATGCCCTGAGATTATCACGACATGCGATAGTATTCCTTTATTTTCCCTGAAGTTTCAGATTTAGCCTGTTATGCGGGGAAGTTCCTTTTTAAAAACGCAACACACTGTGGGCGCACGCATTTTCGATAGGACGTATATATACGTCCTGCCCATCTGGCGTGAGTTCATATTTTAAATATTTTTTTAACGATGCTTAGAATATATTAAAAAAAAATCAATGACACATTACATTTGCAACTATTACGTTTTTCCTAGTTTTCGTTTGGGAGCTCTGATATGATATCCAGCCTTCTTTATAACCATGTATGACAATATTTGATGCTCTTATACCGGGATTTCTCTCTAAGATAATTCACCTATCATTAATCTTTTATTTCCAAGTCAGTTTTCAATTATAAATCATCATTTAATTACATTAAAATTCATTGATCGACTTTTTTGAAATATGTTTGTAATTTTCCAAATAGTTCCAATTGTTTTTCAAAATCTACTAATGTTAAATTTATAATTTGCATTAATGTTTTTTTCGGAGGCATTTTTATTTATGATAATAACTAAGAAATCATAGCTATATGAAAAAAAATACAATAAATTAGGAACTCCTTAGTTTCATATTTTTATGCCAAGACTTAAGTGGGCACATTTAATCTAATCTTTAAATTTATGGAATCTAAGATTGTAATAATTTTTATTCAATAGAAAAATTTATATTTGGAATAAAGTCATCAGTATAGTAATAAAATAATGATTCCCTAATTTAACCGTTAGATTACAAAGCAGCTTTATATCTTTGAAAAGAAATGTCCGCCAAAAGTGCGGCGTGGCGATATATAGACGTCGAACTACAGTCAGAAATTATATATTTGATACAGTGGTATATTTTGCATTGTGTCTAGATATATTTTATTTTGTATATAATAGTTTCATATATGATTAATATTTCATATATGCTATGCTCCAAGTCTGTTGTGATTCCCTGTAACTAGTACACGATGCTATCCATGTGACATAAAATAATTATGGAAATGACCAACACAATGTATATAGGGGTAAATTGTCAGCTGGAGAGGCATTTATGCTGTAGTGGACTGCTTTGATAATGATGATGTTGATAGACTTCACAAACATGCAATACATCTAATCATGATTGGCATTAAATTCGGAAAGGCGATTTGTCAGGCAATAACATCATAATCTAATAAGAGGATATAAATACCATATTTAATTATATGTTGATGAATAGGATGACATTGATGTTTGGCCTTAACTGCCCGAAAATAGTCCAATGACGCGTGCGGTTTGAACGCTTAAAAATGATTACATTGCTCCACTTGAACGCATAATTCATAGCCAAAACGATTTGCGCCATACATTTTAATATACCACCATGAATATATTTCGCTTCGATGATTTTCTATTTACTCGATATTCAATATATTGGATTTATCAAAGTGATAAGAAGGGAAAATAAGAATTTCTCTTCGCAGCTATCACGCATCATGGACTTTGTTTTCTATTTTATATATTCAATATGCTTAGGGGGAAAGTTCTGCAACTTAAAAAGCATTTCTGGCGTTGCTGTAAAGTAAGCCTTTGAGCTGCAGTTTCACTTTATTTACATAAAGAGACGCAAATACTTTACGAACACGCGCGATGTTTCTGTTTGGTGAGAGCTTACAAAAATCAAATTCAGAGATTTTCATCAACTAAATCATGTATTTGCCTTTACAATTTTAAAAATCTACATCAAAAAACCAATCATGTGATTTAAAGCCATAATAAAATAATTTAATGCTTCCTTATTGGACTGGATAAGAAATGTATTTGTGCTAAATGCATTTAAATTAGCAAAACTAACTGTCATCAGCAGATATGACCTCATTTCCTTCTACAATACTAACTTATTATCTAACAAAAATGACAATTAAATATTCCTTCTTTATCTCAAACGAATCGAAGGAGCAAAAACACGTTATAACATGAAATATTGTGGAAGAGCTCGAGGCTTAGTTTTCTTATCTAATAAAAAAAAGAAGGAGAAAACGTGTGTGAAGAAAAAATGCTTTGACTGAGTTCTCGAGCTTTCGTTCTTTTGTCGTTGCGGTTTCTATGCCACGTTGTTCAATGCGGAGATCGCACCGAAGCGGTCACTCGCTCAACGCAAATATTTAAATAAAAACACATAAAAGGATAAAACACATGTCTTGTTCTCACTCTACCACTTCACTCCTACTTAACAAAAAATTTGGTGAACAGGTTTAATTCGCGACCCAATTAATTACAACCATTACGTCCATTTATCTCCTGATTCTCAGGCGTGCTACATGTAGAGTTTCAAAGCAAGAAGAAGGAGGAAATAAACTAAGATTCAAAGCGTGGCCACTATGAGGGCAAACTCAGATGCATGGAGATGACGGATGCATGGACTCTCCTATCCCCATAGCACTCATATTGGTTCGGTCATTGGTACCCAACTCATGTTAATTGGACTACCCCAGCAGCGCATGATGAGCAAACCGACGAGGCTGCTTTCGCCCACCTTTAGTCTACATCATTACCCCAAGGATTAGACCGCTGCTCACAGGCGTAGCTATCCCCTTACCTGGAGTTTAATGGGTGGGCATCATGGAGTCTAATACCCACCTAGCAATTGAAGAACAAACCAACAAGACAGCTACGCCAATATGTGAGCACATCTGTCTTGAAAAACACAACCCAGGGACTCCGAGCCCCGAGAGTGCTCTTGCTTCATGTCACACTGGTGTCAGAAATTTAAGTTGACGCATGATGAGCAAACCGACAAGGCTGCTTTCGCCCACCTTTAGTCTACATCATTACCCCAAGGATTAGACCGCTGCTCACAGGCGTAGCTATCCCCTCCCCTGGAGTTTAATGGGTGGGCATCGTGGATTCTAATACCCACCTAGCAATTGAAGAACAAACCAACAAGATAGCTGCGCCCAACATCTGAGTACAACTGTCTTGAATAACACAACCCAGGGACTTCGAGCCTCGAGAGTGCTCTTGCTTCATGTCACACTGGTGTCAGTAATTAGAGTCAACGCATAAACTTGGCCATGGGAAGATATATACGAGGATTCGACTGTTACCCACGGGCGTAATATTAAACCCCCCCTCCTCCCTAGAGTTTTACGGGTGGGTATCGCAGAGTAAAATACCCACCCCCAAGAGATTGGTCCCGCTATTCGTGAGCATGCCAACCCACTCAACTAAGGTGCACAATTTGAATTCAATATCCATGTCCACGAGGGTATGCTCATTTTCAACTTAAAATGACCACTTGTGTTTTGAGTGCGGGGGAGAAACTAGCTAGATTTTGTAACTTGTAAAATACATTTGGCGCAAGCTACCTATGTAAATTAACCTCTGATCAAACAGATCATAGAAGCCCCCAAATACGTATTTATCACCGAAAATACTGAAAAAACCCTAAAGAAGACGAAGTGAGCACAAGGTATGTGTCTCCAACTGGTCACCCAAAAAAAAAAACAACATCGCAGTTAATATCCACCCAACGCATTTTTGTTCAAATTATCATTTTATTATTCACTCCATCCAACAATTTCTAATATATCTAATGCGCCATCTACTTTCTAATTATTGGGTTTGGGATCTCAGTAGCTGGCACGACTACTGTGATGCCAACACAAAGATTTAAAACTGCCAAGAGATGATCTTCGCAATGTTACGATGGTGTCAGAAGTGAAATTTTTTGCTATATCATATTATGGCTGAGATGTCTCAATCAAAAGTAGGTGAAGAATGTAGCATGGAGCCAAAACAAAAACTAAAATTACCTTTCGCATTGGAAGGAAACGAAAAGATTACAATGCAGAAGAAGTGAGCGTCTGAGAGGAGTCTCGCAGCTGGGATATCTCTCACTCTCTGTGAACTAGTAATAAATATCTTGGACAAGATTATATAAACTTTTTTACGATATAATAATAAGCAAACCCGAGATCACATTACATAGAGTAAACGCGTGGGCTAGAATGCAGCCCGAGGGATACATCTCCTGGAAGCTCCAGCTCCCACGTATTTTGCATTTATAGATTTATATCAACAAAAAATTTTAAATATCGCAAATCCGTAAAACATTAAAGAATTTCTTTGGATTCTGATTAATGACCGCATTAATTTTGCAATGTTATAATCTATGCATCTCTTGGATGTTGAATTATTACGAATGATGTGTTTTAGCGAGAGCAATTAATATCAATCTATGGCGCAAAATGATGATTAGACATTTATGTCAATGGTGGAATGGCGAATAATGGGAAACGGCGGCCATGTACTATAATTGACATTAACGACAAATGTGCTAAATTTATCAGAAAGCCTTAAATCGAAATTAAATTTATATTTAGCATATGAAATCGACGATTGTAAAAAATAACGAATTGCCATTTCGTATGCATATATTCCATCGATACGCAGTTAATTCGCTCGTCCTCCAAGTTCAACCCTGAATATAAACGCCCTTATTTTATCCGGCTTTGTTTCGATGTATTCAGCTATTCTCAAATTTGCGTCGTATGTTTTCAAATATTTTTGTTCAATTCCCATGCAAATTGCATGATGGAGTCCACTGTTGCACTATTTTGGCATTCCATTGCTTCGATTTTCAATTGGCCTGCATATTGATTATTTGAATCGTGTACGAGAACATTATTTATGTCGCTTTATTAAATGATCTATAAGCCGTAAAATGTATTTATGAATAGAATATTAATATCTGCGATGGCATCGCAGAGCAAACGGCTGGCGCCGTATAAACTGCTTCAGAGCCAGGAATTTCTCATAAAACGTGCTTAAGGCAATATGGCCATCTATTAAAATTCTGTTCGTATTATAATTACGCTTATTTCGCTTTATTTTTGTCGCGCAACACATGTTTCGGAGGCTTTTTGGAATTGCCCAAAAATCATGTGCAGTACGTGCCCCGGGTGGAAACCCCTCCAAGCATCATCTGGCGGCTCTGCAAATATAGAATTATTCAAATTCGAATAGACCCACGACCTTTGGAAATATTATGTCTGATCGAAAGTTTGAGGGGTTGGTCGTATTTTATGGCTGGGTAAAAAATAATTTTCTTCGGGCGCGGCGATGGTGGAAATATAGTCTGAGGTCAAAGATGAATCTGTGGATGCTAAAGGCATTTCTCTCACGATTTCTGCTAATTTAATTAAACAAATCATGGAGAAGATCAGCAAACAAAGCTATTTAAGATGAATTTTTGCCCTGTAATTAAATCAATACATTAAGTTTGTATAGGTTATAGCTAGATAGCATATTTTTTTCATATAAAATGGGTCAAACCTTTTTCTAATTGAACTATACGATAAAATCCCAATTGTTTTGTCAGATTTTGGCTCTTTGCCATTTACGTTTGAATAGAATGCAATCGAATAATACTCAAACGAAAAACGTATGCTTAAATTCATCACCTTAGATTCATATGATTTATTGTTTTCAACAACAATTAATAAAGAAGTAATAATAAAATAATGTAATCTTTTCTATATCTATTTGTACATATATACGCAGCCCTCCAGGTGGCCCACTGGGTCACCTGGATGAAAGTATCAAAGGGAATTGCGGCCGTAAAGATTGGGAGTGTGGGAGATGTGGGAGTATGATAGATCCAGCATCCACACCACATGGCAGGCACCACACAGAGTGCCATCTACCAAATTTCATCCAACGGGCGCTCTTGGCGCATCGATCCTATGTGCCTGCTCTTTTTGCACCGCGCCCTCCAACAGAAGCGAGCCGCCACACGATAAACTGACTTCAGGTGAACATGCACCCAAATGTATGAGGAAAAATCACATTAGATAAGTTGAATGTATCTACAGGGTCACAGATAACAGACCACCCCTTCCCCATGGTACTCATATCAGTTCAGTCATTTGTACTATCCAGCCACATGGACGAGTCGTTCAGTCCTATGTGACCTATGTGACTCTTAAGAAGTTCATCCTTATATGTTCCTATCCTAGTTTAACGACAATCAAAATGATACAGAAGGCAATGGGAGATAATTTTCTCATCGTTGCAAAGAGAAATTCGTTAGTCACCTGCGTTCCTTTCGATATTAGGAACTACACCAACTTTTGCCATACGATTCCGTGTCTAGTGGCGGTTTTCCATAAAGGCGCAAAATATGCGCATTTGGGATTTTATAAAATCAGGGAGGCCTCCCAAGTACAAGGGATCTCAAAATCAGTTAGGTGGCGTAGTTATTACTAGAAACAGTCCAGGCGTTGTGTAAGTTTGGAGACCTCCCAGGTTCGAGTGACGATTCATTGTATTTACTGGGTTTCCTGCTTACATATAACAAAATAGATCTGACTTGAGCTATAAATTGATCCCACTATTCGGGAGCAAGCCAGCCCGTTTAAGTAAGCTAGATTAAGTAAGAACTAAACTTGTACTAGCTTAAAATATATTGATTTATATTTGTTTTTAAAGCCGGATAATAAATAATTTAAGTATCATAAATATAGCATTTCTCCCTACAGTTTGCGCAAAGAGCCCTAATCGCTCTAAAAGAGGAGGGAGCAGCCACATAATTTGTGTGTTCAACCGGTCCGCCTTTCAGGCCGCTGACACTTCAAATGAGCGCCTCACGATCGGACGCCAAGCCACTCAAATTCAGAACTATTTAATCTAGGCTGATCAAAACCATCCCTTCTGGGCCTATGGGATACAACTAAAAACGTTTTTTTTAATCTAAAGTGCTACATAAATGTCAAAATACTTCGTTATAAAATTAGGACTTATACACACCAGAAATAAGATCAACATAAATGTCCCTTCAAGAACCATCGAACATCTGAACAGCTGAAGCTGATATAATGAGCCAACGAATGCATGGAAGCTTTAGTGCCACCATGGGAATATATCAATTGCTAACTATGTCTAATATTATATTGCATATAAATTGAATTGAAATGATCCAATGACTTCTGAGCGTTTCCATGGAAGCAAAAGTGACAAATCTTTTTAATTATTGATTGAATTGAGATTAATATTTTAATACTCTTAGTTGTTGATAAATCGCATAATTAAATCGAAGCTGAACTCAAATAAGCAGACATTTTCATTAGCTCATCTGAAAGCTTCCTAGCTGAAAGTTAAACCAACTTAGTTCGAAATCATATCAAACTGGTTATTTAACTTCAAAGAACTACATTGTGGATTCTCACCAAGCTCATCGGTAATATTTGACTTCCCATATACATACGGAATATAAAAACCATAATGACTAAGGCTCTATTTTCGTCATACTCCACGATATGTAATAATCTGATATTCGGAGGAAATTCCATCGTCAAGAAAAGCAATAAACACATATGCGCCATAAAACAAATAATCCACAAAAAAGGAATATGCGTTCCCGATTCGGCAAGGCTTTGATATATCCCGGAAATTTATTATCCAAATGTTTGCAAACAATGTTCCGCGGGATCGTTAGGTTAGCATGCATGAAGGCTGATGTTATTCACAGGTTATATTTTCATACGTGCAAATCCCAAACATTTTTCTGCTTTGACTGTATTTGGGGTGAAGGAGCAAAATCACCCGGGGAAATATTTTACATCGAATGTAAAATGTAATTAATTTTTATTTTCAAGAAATTGTACGAAATTCTGTTGAAGTTCACAAAATTTAAGTCTCTCAAATGTATTACATTTTTATCTCAAACGATTTCGTTGTAATCGACACAAATGTCTCCATTTTAATAAAATAAAAACAAAGATGTACACTTTGAACAATCGTGTAATTTGAATTCACGGGAACGGTGTTCTTTTTCGGTTAATTTCAATTATTCCCACGTGTACGTAAAAACAATTATTTTTGGTTACAATGGTTGTTTTAAATGTCATTTAATTTGCTTTTAAATGGTCTTCGGGGGTGCATGAAAACATGAGCGACAGTTATTTTCTCTCTCGTCGTCAATTAATAAAATTGCTGACGAAAGTTTTTCTATTCGACAACCGTCCATCTCCATCCCACCGCCCAACTCCTTTATGGTCCGAAAGAAGAACGAACCCGCGTGTGAGCATGATCATCTCGGTGAACACATAGGAAGGAGCAAGGAGCTGCCCGGGAACTCTGTTCCGCGAACGCTCTCGCTTCACAATGCTACACTGGTGTCAGAAGTGGGATGTATCCGCAAATTTGGCGGTTAAATCTATATAGATTAAAAGCGCCATTGCGTGGGTATAACATTTCGGCCACACTACACAAACAAATCAAATTGTATTAAAATCAAATTGGATCTATACTATGATTTCAAAGGCATAAAAATGTTTCCCAAGATTATGATATCGAGACATACTAAATCGAGACAACCCTGCCGAAATCTGGACGTTTGGAAACAGTGACTGTAACTACTAATTGGCGATCATAGGCGACGCTTAGGAGCCGTAACTATTTAATCTATGTATACATATATACAGTACATATATGTTTTTCAAATTGCTATATTAACATTTCCCTATCGGTGATGTATTTACTACACATCGACTCTAATAATGGGAATATCGATATGAAATATAATAGATACGAGCTTCAAAATTTTTGTATTGCTCCGTAATATAATTACGAATCACATCAAAGCATTATAGTGTATAAGTATCCATCTGCAGCGACGGAAATAAATTGAAGATGTTATGCGAAAATGGGGGCTCGCGCGGTCATCAACTCGAACTAGCATTTAAATGGCAACACATTGAAATATCTCGCTTTTTCAATACACTTAGGGTGTATTATACAATTTAAGTCTTAATAAATTAAAAACATAAATGGGCTGAATTTATCATGTTTGTTGTTCCATGGGAACGCCATATACAAACCAAATTGGAAGCAGGTTACGATGAGTATTAAATATCTACAGCGATCGTTAATATATCAAATATGTCAAAGCATCGAAATAGTTTATTTTACAAATTTTCCCCATTGTGACGTTCATACATAAATTTGCACAGATTTGGGGAATGTGTGATATGGAAATGTCGTTAATCAGGGGTTTCCAAATATGCGTTCCCCAATTATAATACATCATACATATTCAATTTTAAGGAAGGCAAATTCCTAAAACATACAATATGTCTTCTCGTTAATCTTCTAATTATAGTTAGTTTACAGATATTCTGCTTCATAAATATTTATAGATGGAAATAACCGTACTTTAGGTCTTTATTATTGCCACGGTCTTACATTCAGGATCCACACAAGTTATTATTACTGTTTTCCTGCCGATTTGTGTAAATCGTAACTTTATTCAACTGCGAAAATTTCCTGTGGAATACTTCGAATCCGATGTTAGATTCCATTTGCATTTCTAATATGGATTTTGATATCTATGGTGATTCAAATGTCGCAAATGCTTATAGTATGCTTTTGAAGGAATTGTAAATTTCAGGATACCGAAGATAATGTTTGTAGGTTCAGTACAAATTTTTGATTAAAAAATGTTTTGATTTTTAGGATTTGAATAAATAAATACTGAGTCGATTAACCCATTGATGAGTGCCCACGCATATGTGCTTTACCTAGCACTAATAATTAGATTATTATTTGATGCTCACTTATAGATCCTTCCCTGCTGATTATTCAAATAATCTCATCCTAATTTAACCACATGTGAAAGACAATAGAAAACCACCATATAAAAATCTTCTTTCGGTTGAAAAATCTCCTGTAGAGATCGCCTGCATCAAATAACAAATATGACAAATTTAAAAGAAAATATGACATTGAGAAGGCCTTCATTTGGGTTAGTATGCAGGGCTTGAATTATTGAATAATTGATCAAGCAATTTTTATAATAAAAAAATCTACGCGTATGCTAATTATAATTTGTCACGTATCCATAAGCTTACAATGGGCTTTAAGTCATGTCCAATATTTGATTGAAATGCATCATTATATTCTGAACACGTATGGCCGATGAACTGTTTGCTTCCAATATGTTGGAGATTAACATAGTTTGTATGCTTTAGTTTCATTACAGAGCAAATTTATTTTGAAAATAAATTATAATAATTTTAGTAAAATAAATGCCTTTTAAATATAGTGATACAGTGCTTGAAATGGAAAATTTTGGATACAAAAATACTGAATATTATTTTAAAAATATCAAATTTTAAATTTTTTTAAAAATAGTATTGCAAATATTATGCGGGTGGAAATAAGGCTTTCGAACCAGTTTAGGTTTTCTCATCTATTCTGTAAAAATATCACTTATAGAGATTGTTAAAATCTATAAATAATGTGGAGATGCAACTTGTAGAAGCCAAAATTTGAGAATCTGAAATAAAATCACTCGGAGAATGAAGTAGAATTCAATTTTCTTTTTTGTTGCTAGAGCTATGATGAATATATCTGAATCATGAATATCTTTAACACATCGATTATCGACGCAATTCACGAAAATAAAATAAAAACGAAACCATTACCAAAATAACATCCTCTACACAATTATTATTTATATAAATCATGTAAAATATTTTAAAAGTAAGTAAAATTCGAAGAATACGAAGAACGCATCTCATGTAACATTGGCAAAATTATTGCAATTAAAGACGTGTCCATAAACGTGTTGATTATGACACGGTACTTGCGTTAAATTAATGTATATTTTACAAATTTTGACAAATTGAATTCAATATCTTCACCATAACTGTTATAGTCTAATGTACCCATGGAAATGCTTAGAAAAAAGGCTATTAAAGCTAATAATTCCAAATAGCTATAAATCATAAACTTTCCCAAACAAAATAAAATAACCGCTGATTGAGCTAACAAAGTCTTTATTTATTTATTTATTTATTTAGAAATTTATTCACAGCTTACGCCATATTACATAAAAACAAGTGAAATGAAATACAATGTAAAAAAAAAAATAATGTAAAAATAAAAAGATAAATATAAAATAAAATAAAGATAAAAAAAAATAAAATAAAATACATATAAATATAATAAAAAATAATAAAAAATATAAAATAAATATAAATGAAATTAATCATAAAAAATAAAATTAATAACGATAAATAAAAGAATAATCAAATTTTTAGAAAAACAAAATAAAATATGCATAATATATATATATAATAATAAAAAAAAAAAAAAATAAAACATTAGCAATTAAAAAATTAAAGAATAATAATAATATAAAAATTAAGAAGATAATTAGGGGGGCCTAAATATTAACCCTATCCACCTCTTAAATATGATAGAGGCGAGGTCGATCGATGCTGATCCCACTAAGGCGTTTCCTGAAGAGAAGACGCGGCACTTCATAGACACTGCAGCTCTACGAAGGAGCGCCTCGAGTTGGGGAATGCGCCCGTAGAGGAACATTCCCGATGCACTACAACTCCTGGGCAGCCCGAATAGTGCTCTATAACAATTGTTATATTGCACCCGTAGCTGTCGCATGCTGCTCTGCCGGAACTGTGTCCAAAGTTCTCCCGTGTACATGGACGTGCAATACGTTAGGAAAAGCTGACGCTTGACTGCATCGCTGCATTTAAAGAAGCGTCGCGCCAACATGTTTCCCCGCATGCACATGGCTCTTCTTTGCCTGTCTATATCGGCATCATCGCTGAGATTGTCGTCTTTCATGTTTAATACTTATTTTTATCGTGAGCCTGCCATAACCACGTTTGAGAAAAAGGTTCGTCTTTAAAGTCTCGCAGATGGGTCAAATGTTTATCTTTGATCTTTAACAATTTAAATATCAGTGAGTTTAGGGATATGGGGGTCCCTCCACTGACCCAAGTTGTATGTTGATCTCGCTATTCGGGATCATACCAGCCCGCTCAACAAAAGTGCACAGCAATGAAGCAAAACCTGAATTTAATATGCAAGCCACGAAGACACGCTCATTCGCAGCATAGCTTGGATATAAACATATATATTATAAATTAAGACTAGATAAAATAAATATTTACGTTTTATGGGTGAGGGAAAATCCAGTCTCGCTCGCGACCTCGTTTGGTGCGAACCACCAGTGTAAATTAGTCACTAGGGAGGTTTTCGTGAACATGGAGATCGTTAAAAGCTCCGGGGATGCATTTCTCCCCATAGCTTATACAAAGCCCTAAATGCCCTAAAAGATGAGGGAGTGGCCACAAAATTTGTGTGTCCAAACGGTCCGCCTTTCAGATCTCTGACACTTCGAATAAGCGCCTCGCGATCGGACGCCATGTCCGGACATGTCCACAGAACGTGGTCTTATTGCATGACTGGATCGCCGCACGGACACTCCGAAATCGGGGAAAGTCTGAATCTAAAAAGCGAAGCCCTAAAGCGCCCGTGCCCTAGTGAGGAACTGGAACGTCCAGTAGCGAGTGTAGAGATATTAAAAATTACTTAAAAAGTTGTTTGACTGGAATCCCGGACAGTTTTAGGTACTTAGGAATCCAGTTGGTTTCAGTCCATTTCAAGCACTGATATTAAATTAAAATGGATGAAAAATGGATCCAAAACTTTGCTATAAATCGCAGCGAGTGCATAATATTATATTTTTCAAAAGATGTCAAAGTTTAAATGATATATATGGCGGAATTTCAAAATTCCATATTGAATTTGAACTGGTGGCGTAGTTCAATGAAAAATTCCTGTCATCGAATCTCCCCTGTTCATATTTCATTTATGTTATTATTAAAATTTCCAGCTTTCCAAGCTTTCCATGATAGGTTTAAAATATATTTCCGATATAATCTCATTGGCTCTAATTTAGCATTCTCAAACATCAAAGTGATTTTAAGAACCATTGCTTTATAATTTATACTTGTTTGTATAATTTAAAAAATCCATTTGTCGATTGAAATTATTAGCTAAAATATTTGGCTGTGTGTTGTGTAATATATAATAAAATAGGCGTGCTAGACGCAATGCATGCAGCGTAGCGTCTATATCGTGTATGCAACTGACACAGACACACTACAAACGATTCTCCTTCTCTTTCAGGACTAATTACCGCTCGGAGTTTCATTTTTCGTGACGCTCAAGTTAAGTTAGTCTACCGTGCCTTTATAAATTTAAATTAAAATATTGATCCAAAAGATATTGTATAGTTAATAAGCACAGTCGTCAAACAATGGAATCTAACAACCCTCATAAAAATCGGCACGCTCCGCAAATTTATCAACGATCATAACTCGGAATGCGAACACTAATCAAAAATATCTCGAATTGAGTTCTCGAGTAAGATGTCAGAGAAGTGGATGTACGCCGTTTTACTGACTCTGTGTTAACACGACCGCGTCATTGGAGGATTTACGGCGACACGTGCTGCCATCTCGGAGGCGGACATGCATACAAATTGCGCCTCATTAAAGCGATGCGCAACTTAGCCTAAATATCTGCGGACATTTTTTCATCGCAAAAAAACGAATAGTTTCTCTTTTATTGCCCCGCAAAAAGTGTACTTCCATCCGTACCCTATGGCCATACTGCGCATAAAGCCGTCCGGAGATGGAATATAAAAAACGTCGTCAAAAATCAAACATGGACGTCTTGGGGTCATCGTAGCAATGCGCCAATCGTTGATCAGCATCGATGCATGCCGTCACCCGCACCAACTAAACGCTCGCGCTTCATTTTTTACTAAATACCTGTTTGAATGATTGCTATAATTTGTATCCGTTGAAAATGTGTTTTAAATCAAGACAGACGCTATATTTCATACATTCAAATGCGACATGCTCCTTGAAGTTTTGTTTTAAGCCATTCATCTTGGGAACAGCTCTGGAACTTTTCAAAGTATACTGACTGCCCTTCAAGATACAAGTTTGGATACTGTTTACAAATGATATGATATAAGCACTCATCCTCTGGAAGTAACTCAACTTATACATAATACTGTAATAATTTAAACAGCGTTGAAATGTTACAAATGCGTGAATTAATTAATGTATTAAATTTAATAAAATACGTTTTATCAAAATTAAATTTATGACAAAGTGGAAATAGATGATAATTTTTAACACGAATAATAATTTTTGTCATGTTCTAAAGAAACAAAAATTTAATTTCAAAATGATTTAAACACTTGGACGTTAACGACTCACCAGTGAGTCGATATAGATTGTAGGGCAACATGTAGTATACTTATTTATTTATTTATTTTATTTATTACACATGACAGACACGCTAAGTACATGCACCGCGCGTTGCTTGTATATATAGCATAAAGCAACCGGTAGACGCTCACCCATTTTATTATATACTACACAAACAAAACTTTTAGCTAATTTCTATTGTGTGAAAAGTGAAATGCAGAAAAATACAAATACAGTTAGAGTGTGAGCCTTTGCTGAACGGAAGTAATTGTGCAAATGATTTACCAACAAGTAACAAGCGACATCTTCCGTCTCTCTTTAGGTGCAATATGCTATTTTAAGGGAGCCATATTCTGTGGCGCTGCGGGGACATTGCATCTGCAATTAACGACCGATCGCTTCTTGCGCGTGCACCGTTGCCGGTTGGGTGGTGATGCGCAGGAGGCGGAATTCGAAGAAGAATCGACGGTTGACCTTGGTTACGGGAGGACGTCCTTTCTGCAGCCAAATCCCTCTCTCTCTCGTGCGGAATAAAAAGTTACATAGAGAAAGGAGTCTTTTCAAGACAAGTAACATATCTGATATAGAGAAATCCACTATTTTTTTTTTCATTGGATAGTTGGAAAATACTAATTTCTCATCATCAGTTACAATTATTTTCAGATATGATTCATTTTCACATCTGGACAATAAATATGAAAAAGATGATCTTTTACAGCCGGACAGGAACAGCCAATGGTTTTACATAAGTGTAACGCTTTGACACGTCCACATATATTTCTCAGATAGTCTGTTCAGCTTATTTTGAGTTCAATCCCATATCGAACAAAAACAGCGTAATATCTGAAGCCACCAACTCTTTTTTTTATTATCTTTTGAATCTGAGGAATAATGACATACCCACATTTCATTCTCCACTACACGAAAGAGGCCAGAAAAGCTTCTTCCTCCTGTGTAAAACGATCCGCGGTGGTCACTCGATATTGACAATGCTCCAGAGTAAACTTTCTGGGCACCCACCATGCAAACAACTTCTTATAACCAAGTTTTTTTGACATAATATCATCAAGGAGACTTCAAAAAATATCAGGAAATTCTTCGTGAAGGTCTTCAAGCATCACATGGCGATAATTTCAAACTTATTTTTCAAGTTTTTGCATAATTTCGTCAGAAATCATCGATGGTCTCACACTCCTTGCCTTGTGAGTATCAATGTGGCCTTCTCTAAATAACTGCGTAGATATTACATAAACGGGAGGTAGTGGGAGCGCGCGACGACCTCTCCGTCGGAAGAATTTACTGTGTCTGAAAAAAATGGCTGACAAATACGTGGGACCAACCAAACTAACTGTTGGGATCCCTGCTATATGCCAGGTGCGCGAAATTCGAAACAAATAATTCCCCCTGCCTCAGGAAATCTTACTTTTTTAGGTGGCCCTCGTACATGCTATCACAAATACGTCTTTTCATTATCTGATCTTGGCACTCGACCACATCTAGTGATAAATTGGCTCCAAAATTTTCAAAGGGTTTGATAATCTCAAAATACCGACTAAGTATTAAATGCTTTTCGTTGATTGATAGCTCAATGCTTTTCTCTGATGGAAATATTCTAACCCTGATTAATATTAATAAGCTTTTAATCGAATAAAGGTAAGAATATCCAGAGGAAAAAAAATAATTTGATATGTTGCGATCAAGTCTTTCGGCAAGTTTTCGTCCTTGACACGCGGGGTGCAATATAAAAGATTATAGGGGATGAATCCTAAAGTCAATCGTGTGGTTAAAGGATATCGAGCCTTTATTAAGGTTTTCTTTTCGCTTTCCGATGTCAATAATCGACATTACGAAGATCGGCGGCGAAGGTGACAGACTTTCATTAGTAGGCAGGGTGAGCTCTGTGGTATCTGTTTTCATGGCAATGCTTCCATCTCGAGGGTTGATTGGTGGCATGTCTTTGCTAAATTTGATTTGGAGCCGTGATTACATACTGTTACATGAGTGAATTATTGCCTCAGTCAATGAATTCAACGGAAGGATGATCAGATATAATGTATATCATTATATCGGGGTACATAATAAGCTCCGATGTTGGGATAATACAGATTAATGTGACTGTGACAATAATACCATTGATGGTTTTGGAAATTGCATTGTAAATTATTTCATATTAATTCTATTTTAGTGCTTTATTTGAGATGGGAATTCTCGGGGATGATCGACATCCTATCGAATTTTCCCCAAAGATAAAAGAGTTAGTCTGTCAAAGAAATATTTAACCAGAGAAATACCCCAGCTGCGAGACTTTCAAATGACGAACCATTTCTGTTAACGAAGACCCCAAAGCTTCTACTTTTATTCTTTGTTACAAATTAAGCTGTCACTGTTGCGCAACGCGTAATTATTCGTTTTCTCATAAACAAAGCTAACTTTGAATACTATTCAAATTGAATGTGTACATTTATAGAACTCGTCTATCATGCTGATGGCCCGACGACGTCATTATGTCCTCCGTTTTAACGACGTTGATCAACGCCAGAAAAGCGACCGCATAACGACGCTGCTTCGGAGCGATTTAATTCGAAACGACGCATATTTACGCCTCCGATATTTCGTATTTTCGAGTCCTGCTAAATGTGCTATAGACTGCTAATTTTCCAATGGGGACCGCTTTCGTACCTTTCAAAACCCGACTCACATTCGACCCACCTTCATTAGTCAATATTGTAACCAATTTTCCCGGTGACCTGTTTACTTTTCGTGGGGAGCAAAATTTTAAATAAGCGTATTTAATTTGTACAGCGATTTATTATGTATTTCCGATCCGATGGGGGCTCTCTGTGTATTTTCGAGCGGAGATAAAAAATAAAATTAAAGGGTCCTGTATTTTATCGGTTGATTTGTGTTGTGCGAGTAAATTACGGGATGCCCCGGGCAGAAATAATATGTATGCAAAATACAAATGGCGCCTACTCAATTTCATACATTTTAAATTCGCTACATGATAGTAAAAACTGACAATGATGTTTTTTTTAAAACGTTATGTATAATATCAGAGGTATCAATAAATAATCCATTTTTATATGGACATCCCAAAGGCTTAAAACGCCAACATTCATTGCAACAATGAGATTGCGTGTGAATAATACAATTCGAATATTTTACCGCGATGATATTGTTGCCAACATTAACAATTTTTGAGATCTGCAAATAAATATTATATAAATATCTGTAATAAAATATAGCCACGTCTACTGAAGCTCTAACCACTTTGTATCGAAGTTAAACGACTTTTGTTTTGCAATAATTGACCTAAACAACTTGTAGACAAAAAAGCACCTTTGTAGATTTTAATTTAATGTAGATATGTACAATTATTCAGATTTCGAAAATTGTCATTCACGTTCGCAACTTTGAAAGCTTGATAGACTGTATTTTTCCTGATTTACATTGTATAAATACTGACTAAAACAAATATTAACTTTGTAGAAATTGATGCAAAATTTTGGTCGCTGTCCCCTGTCCATATTAAAAAATTCAGTAAAGGAACCTTCATTATATAAAATCAATTGTTTTTCAAGTCAAGGTCGTTGTTTATGTTTTTAAGGGAGAGATCTTATCTATTCTAAATTTCTGGTAATATTCCTTGATTTCACGGGATTAAACGTCACGAAAAGTGAAACTCCAATCAGCATATTAGAGGAAACATAAGAGAAATCGTTTGTAATATCTCCGTTTCCTTCACCGACGCTGTCCAACCTCTATTGTATATGTTTTTAAACGTAGCATAAAGCAACTACTACACCAGTAGCGTGCCTATTTTATTATATATTACACAAACACAACTTAATCTTTTAGCAAACAATTTTCATCCAAGAAGTGAAAAGCAATGCGAAAAACTTATTTTATTTGGAATGTAAAAAAAAAAGACAGCTGATCTTCCCGCTGGTTCCCTATTCGTCTCGTAACTGTTCGTGCGTTCTCTCTCACATTTGGATAAGATGAGCACATTTTTTCCACGCCACATGCTCAGCTTCAATGGTCCGATTTTGAAAGAACCCGAGTGCATGTTCGTAAATTTATATACACTAAAATCTTTTTTTATGCGGTAGATGCGTTTCGCAGAAAATCGCACAAAAAAACTATGATTTAAATAGACAAAGCGAAGATGCGTTCCATGGATTTTAAAAACCGCATAACTTTGAAACATCTATATAAAATATATCCAAAATCGCATAAAAAAAGTTAATACAAAAACTGAAAAACTTTTCTCTATTATATTTTTAGTTTGAAGTAAATTTATTAATTAAAACTTGCGATATGATGTCAAGCGTGTTGAAAAAAGTAGTTTCGAGGAAAACGCGTTAAAAATTTTCATTAAGGTAAGTTGCCGCATCACAAAAATAGCTATAACTCCGTAAGTAGTTGGAATTTTGGAAATTTTTTTGGAGAATGTACTTTTAAAAGTCGAAACATTGAAAAAATGCAAAAACAACTAAATCAATTTTTACAAAAATCGTAACCAGAATAAAGGGCGTAGTCGTAATTCAGCGATAGCAGATGCAATATGATTTACACAGTCCCAAATTAAGATTTTTTTCCAAATTTCGGTTAGGGTTGATGATTTATTTCCTATTTTATACAAAATATCTCGATACGTACTCTTTATGAAATTTAAAAAAAATAAAAAAATACTTCAAAAAAACCGCATAACTTCAAAATCGCACAAAAAGAGATGTGAGTATATTGGATTAATTCCCAATTTTTTTAATATTTCTTATCGACCATGATTAAATATGTTTTTTTGCTTTTGTAAAAATACAACCTATGAATGCCTAACTATTATGATGCAATTTATTTATTTATTTAAAAATAAACATAGATAATTCCGCTATGTATTCATAGATTCTATTCTATCCTAAACTCCTATTCAGGCAATCCTATCCCAACAAAACCACACGTAGAAAACAACGCAAAACTACTACATGAGAAGTTTTCCACATATCTCAAAGCACAACTTTAATTGCATCTCTAATATGCTTAAAACCAAAATTCTTGCCGAAGCATTATTACTTATATACTTATATATTTTGATGCTTTAATTCCGATTTAGGACATTTTAGGATACACCATTCCATTTCAGTCAAAGAAAAAGCCGTATGATTATCTGTTATTCTTTGTTATTTTTAGTTGCTTAATACTGTCACCAATCACCTATTAAAAGCATGTTTTTTTTTTAAATGGCGGAAAAGTGTAATTACCGAGTTTTCGCAGCGAAAAGTGAATTAACCTGTTTTGGTCCACTTGGGGCAACGCTCAACTTGAATAATGCAAAGATTGCAAAACTTTTAAATTAAGGGACCTCGGAAAAAATCTAATATTCTTTACGGCACTCCAGGGATGTCCTTCTCTCCGCTCCACCCCCTGTCCCAAGTTGGACAACCACTGAAGTTGGTAATTTATCAACATTAGCCGTGTTGATTATTAAACGCTAAAAATGAGATAACGTATGAAACGCACGTTTTTCCGCCGTGGCTCCACAAATTCTTTTTTTTTTTTTTTTTTGACTGCCGACTTTATTATTTATTTTGGGAGGAATAAAAAATACTGGAAGCAATTAAGCTCTCATCGCGCTGGATTTACGCCTCAATAAAAAATCTGAGCAAACGCAATAAAAGTATGAACATTTTAAAAGCTCAATGTGTTTTTGGGTTATTTTGGATACGCAAGGTCTTTTTTGTAAGATAAATATACTTAAAAAATATTGAAATGTCCAACAATGTGTTAAAATATCTATTTTATGCTCGACTTTTGTGTCGTAACATTTTGGTGATTCACTAGTCTTTAACCATTAGAGTGCTAGGATACAAATTATCGTACATTTGAAATAAAACGAGGACTGCTATCGACGTCGACGATGATGTCAACTTTACTCTACCTATATTATTTTAAAAAGTGCAAACAATAAGTTGGCAAAGTATAATCGCAATCGAATGAACGGTATAGTAGCGCATTAAATACGGACAAACAAACATTGATATTTATATATTAGACTATGCTTATGTTACTCGCGAAATTCTTAGCAATAAGTGGACGAAGTTTTATCGCAATTCAATGAACGGTGTGGTAGCGCATTTCACATGAACAAAACCTAATTTATTTTTATATATTTTATCTTCAAATCTTATATAAATAAAATATGTCATCCTATGATATTCTGTGTGACATCTCGACAAATACATGGGAGCGAAATATGGCCTGCGGACTCTGTCCTAAGAACGCCTCCGCCCCATCCCGTAACATTTTTTGTTTTTGTTTCAAAAGTGAAATCCCACTTCTGACACCAATGTATAGCGGGGCCGCTCTCAAGATAGAGTCCCACTCATAACGTGTTCGTAGAGATTACCGCGCTCGAGAACTGGCCACGGGAAGTACGTCTTCTCACAGCTAAGGCTATCCGATTACTCCTCACGGTTCCCACCATCGGCTGTTAAATTGATACATCGTGTCTAAAGAGAGACGGAAGATGTCGCTGTTAATTTGACCAATTAAATCTACATAGATTAACAGCGCCATTGCGTGGGGATTTTGTTTAATAAATTTGATAATAAAATTATGCTATAATTTATATATTTAAGTTTAAATCGTTTGAACAATTCTATTGGGAAAATTTAGGAATGAATCAGAGTGGCATGATTTACATCCCGCTCGTGTGAGGATACTTTGGGGTGGAGTATTTTACGATTGACTTTAGGAATAGCGTATTACATACGGTCGACCTACTATTTGAGGGTTCGAATGTGATTTTTGCCATATTGATGAACAATGCTGACCTTCCTCAAATCCCTGCCATAAGTTATCCATTCCGGAAGCTGGAAAGCCGAGGAGAAATGCAAGCTTGAAAATCCATTTATCTCCCAAAGTACATCTGCTCAACATCCGGCTGTATTATTGACTGCCTAATAATTTCACCACTTGGATTAAAATCGTGCCAACGCAAAAGCGTTACAAGATCATACGATTTCCTCTCTTTGATATTGTATAATTTTGCCATAACAACCCATTCGAGATCAAAAAGAGAGTTATGGCGTTGTGACAATGAAAAAAATACGAGCAACACGAGATCGAGTCCGCGGCGCTATATTGTGTTTTTTCCTCCAATGTTCTCTCTATTTGCGAAGGAAACATCAAAAGATTTATCAAAACGCTAGATCTACAAAGGAAGGAAAACCATTAAGAATTGCTTTAGGTTTGTTTCCTCAGGCTCGTTGGGCACGTAGAAAAATGCGAGGTTATATCCCAAATGTCGGCAACAAATTAAATATCGTTTATTTTCTTAGGTCACGTGTAGCCAAACGTGATGTATGGAGTGTGGAAAGAAACAAGAGGGCGACATTGGAATAGATTGATACCAATTATGACTTCTTCGAAGAATCGTGGTTTGCCCCATATCCAAAATGTAATCATCTTTTTGCTATATTTGGAATGGCCAAATCGATGCTTAACGATTAAGTGGTTGTTTGGGGGTGATGAGAATACCGGAGAGAATGTACATAACGATAATGGGACTGACCACTTTATTCGCTGTAACGTCCAAGAAATAATCATAATTTTGTGAATATTTTACAATCGAAAAATTATATATGATAAACTAAAGTATATTTAGAGTCCAGTTCCTGTTTATGGACAAAATTTCTAAGATCATAAGTATATATTTCCTATCGATCGTCTCGATTCATATTTTATTCTGATTTACGATTTGAATAACGAATATTAAGTCTAGTAATTAAGTCGATCAGGCTCATGTATGTGTGGCAATTATTAAAATGTTAATTAAAAATCATGATATTTTTCCACTCTTTCATAGATTATCTCCTATTTAAAAAAAATCCTGTCCAAATAATCCTATCCTAATTTCAACAAGTGTAGAAGCCAAATGGAAAACCATCACAGGAAAAATCATTACTCTGAGAAAGCTTCCTATGGTGTCAGAACCAAAATCTCCTCCCTCTGAAACGATCTTACATCTACCGAGTATCCTGACCGCTCCCCATTCCTACGTATTCTCCAAAATTACTGCGATCGCATGCAGGTTTGTTTTGCTTTCGAGTGGCAGTGATAGGGGTTACCGGCCACGGTGGTCGAATTCTGATAGAAATACTGTCATCTTAAATTCTGAGTGGGTATTTCATTCTACAGTGCCCACCCGTAAAACCCCAGAGGGGCAAGTCAGTTTGCTAATCATGCTGCTGGAGTAGCTAAGCTTACATGAATTTGGAGCACGGCTTACCCTGTGTTGCCGATTACAAGAGGAGTAGGAAGATTTTTTACAAAAGGCGACACCACTATCTTCAACAGCCTAGTACACACAGAGAAAAGCACGACCAGGAAGCTAGAGATGGGCGTTCCGCAGGGATTCGTCCTGGGGCCCACTCTGTGGAACGTCCTCTACGTCAAGATGCTGATAATAAAGATGCCACACTGAGCATAAGACGTACCATAAACGAGGTAATACACTCGATCCTTCTGTACGGAACCCCGATATGGCATGAGTCGCTCAGATACGAAATTCACAGTAAAAATCTGGCTAAAAAGCGGGGTCCAGCAACAGGGAGCGCTCCGAGTCACCGCAGCATACAGAACTATATTTGAAGAAGCGGTGCTCATGATCGCTGAAATCCCCAGGCAAAGAAGAGAGCCTTGGATTACGAAGATCCTAAAAACCTCCCAACGAACATCACCAGAAACTGAGGGAAGCCTGGTGAGATAATTGCAGCAAGGGAAGATGTACCCACCGACTTATCCTGGTCATAAGTCAGTGGAGGGCCTGGAAACCGGCCGGTGAAACGACTTACCTCTTGACTCATGTGCTCACTGGGCATGGATGCTTCGGTGTGTAGCTGAAGCGGATTGGCAAAGAACCATCCGCAATGTGCCGCCACTGTCAAGTGGAGGTCGATGACGTAAAGTACACTACCAGTGGCTGTGAGGCTTAGGCACCTCAGAGAAAACTGCTGCCCAGAGACCTTTAGCGCGATTACGTTGAAGAAATTCAAGTGCCAAAGAGGACAGTGAAAGAGAGAGGCATAAAGCGCCTCTTCAACATTAGAATAGGTCCAATTACCCAAGAACAGACTACCTGTCCTCTTGAAGCAATGTGGAAAACAATACCAAGGGGGCAGAGAATGACAAGAGAGGGGTTTAGTCAGTAAGAATCTGACACTACCCTGTGATTAAACCCAGGTTGTCTTATGCAAGATTCTCCTCCCATAGCAAAAAAAAATACTACAGATGTCCAAACCAATATGAATACCATGGAAAAGGGAGAGCCCTTGCATTCCAAAATCTGCTACAGCTCCCTTCAAGCTGAAATTGATTTCGCGTTAGTATTCCCTGATTTATTTTTTAGTTCGCCTTATTTTCTTCTTCTCCAACACACCTTCTGGTGCACGTAGTCTGAAGTTGGTCTCTGAAATACTGGTAAGTTGTTGTCTATTTGATCACACCGTGTCACCTTAAATATGTTATTTTATTTGTGGCGAGATTACAGCTATCAGCCAGCGGGAAGAGCATCTTCCCACAACCAAGGTCAACCGATGACTCCCATCTCGTACACGGACTAAAAGCCGTGCACGGGCTATACGAGATATATCTCGTCATTTTAGACACAATTTGTCAGCAGGGCGGCAAAAGATGTCACTGTTAAATTGATACATTGCGTCTGAAGAAAGACAGAAGATGTCACAGTTAAACTAGCGATTAAATCTGTACAAATCAACAGGGGCGTTGAATAAAGATGCCACTTTGCCCACGCAATAGCTATTTATTTTATTTACTGTTAAAATATAATGTTATCCTTATATAAAAAGAAGTAGAACAAAATTAATAAATGCGCACCATGAACTTGACCTCAAAATTCAAATGAGTTATTTCTTATTTCCGACTAATAATATTTTTTTATGTTCCAAAAGTAGAGAAGTAGGAAGAATTACATTAACATTTCAAATTTAAAGTCTTATGTTGCTTTAGAATTTTTGCATTCTTTCTGAGTGAGGCGAATCTTTTGCGTTCTCGCAGACTGTCGTCGATATTTTATCTTGTGGCTTCCATTATTTATTTTTTTTGCATGAAATGATCAAAAAGTGAAAGGACAAAGTTTGTTGGATAAAGAAAAAAAATCTCCAAACTTAGATCTTTGTCCTCAGGAGTAATTTCCGTGTAACTCATGAACTTGGTCCATATCAGATGCCACTTTGAAAAAAGTTTTGAAAAGGCATTGTGTGAAATACAATTTTGCGTATTTATCTTTCCACAACAAAAAGGGATCATTTTATCACTTTAAAAAAAAAATTCAACTACAAAATGCCTTTGATCCTTCTCTACTTTACGCATTACTCCGACTATAAATCTTTTTTGGGTCAACTTTGATATTGAACTAAAATTTTGCGTTTACAAAATGTTTCAGATTTTCTCGTCGATATAGTTTGTTAAGTGCATTTTATAGAATTAATGAAAGCAGATTCTTAAGCCATAAATTTACAAATCGGTGTATTCTTCCAGGTCACCGAGTTTCTATGCTAAAACGTAAAAAGTTACAGTAAACAAGACGATAAAAGCGAAAATGTATGTTCAAAATACGTTTAATTTATTGAGTTATTAGGGTGATGCATAAGTTATCGACCTTTGGCAATGGATGCTTTAAAAAAATATTTAATTTGATCTTTTGGCATTTTTGTAAATATATCCTTCTCGTCTAATCCCTCAGATTTCGCAGATAGAATTTTTACATCTATGCAATAAATAGAAGCTTGTTTAAGTATTATATATCTTTTATTAACCACCATTTGACCGTTAACAATCCGATTACGAACGAACCCGCGTGCAAAGCAGTCTATCTTAAAGTGCACGTACACTTAAGATCAGAAGTGGGAATATTGACCCAATTGCACTAATATTTAAACCTTGTTAATTAGGCTAATGGCAGCGATCCTTTAAAAAGAAGTTCGTTAATATTTTAATACTATTAGCTGTGTAAGAATTTTATTTCTTTAAGATTTAGCTTAGCTTAATCGAATAATTTTCTACGATATTATAAAGTAATAAATTGATTTATCTTCCTTTTAAATTATACATGAAGGCTGTATATTAATTTGAGCTGCTCAAAGGGATTGTCGATATGTATGTTGAAAATATCTCCAAAGCGAGAGCCTTTGGGTCGAAGATTCCCCATGGCAAATCATCAATCATATCTCAGAATCCTTATCGTATGGTCCTACAAAGCCATAATAAGATCCAAAACTGCGACAAATTTATGAACAGAGCCGCACCGAGGCCCCTTAGAAATTTGCACCATCCATCACCTCTCCTGCAGCTCGCAGCCACCCATTCACCGACGGGCTTATGAAATAATTCTACTTCGTCAGCATTCCAGCAAAGTTTCAACTTTCCACAAAAGACCTATCCGAACAGAAACTTGATAACGTACAATACATCCGCTACACGGCCATGTGTGTATCCTCCAAGGTGGAAAAACACATGCAAAACATTCGGGGTAGTAAAGACGATGACCTTAGAACAGGATTTTATAGCTTTGTATAAACATTATCACGGGTCGTTTAAGATTCACAAAGGGCTAATGTTTGTGATGTTCTTATTTATGCATGATGGCTTATGCCTCAATGGGCTCTTGTCTCGTTCAAAAAGTTTACCGCCATTTTGGGGATGAAAACGCAGACTAAAAAGTAATTAGCGACCCTGGAATGATGTCGACACCATACGCGTACATCTAATTTATAAATCATCAAAGGGATGGTCGCTGAATAAAGAATTTAAGTTTCCTATTTATATTAGGTGTATCGATAAGTCCTTGCCGACTTTGATAGACGTCTGTTTGAGCCCAGCTTGTACCCAGCCAGTGAAGACAGCATATTAACAAGTTGTAGCGTGGGCGATTTACCATCCCCATGTAGTAACGCTGTTAATCTGAGCAATGTGTTATTTTAACAGGGCCATCTCTTGTTGCCACACAGAGATATTGCATCATTGTTATTAAAGGCGGAAGTCGGGAGAGTCGTGGGTTAGCCTTGGCTGCGGGAAGTCGTCCTTCCTGCAGCCAGATCTCTCTCTCGTGTAGAATAAATACTTATTTAGAGAAGAGAGTCTTTTTATTCGATTGCCAGCAACATCACGGCCCAATAGAAGAACGGACCCATGTGCTCTGCCCCTGAGAACGCCCCCACCTCAACGTTACAAAAAAATGTTTTTTTTTTATGTTTGAAAAATTTCTTAGAACTGACAAACTCTTACATTTTGATGACAACATATTTGAGAGCCATAATAGAAACAGATTCTCGATTAAGTATCGAAAAATCATCCCAGAGGATGCATTCACTGTGGTCGACAGCTCAAGAACATTTAAAACGTATCAAATAGACTAATCGAATAGGGATTTGGATGCCGCACGAACTGTATGACGATAACAATGGAGAACGATGAAACACGTGTAATTTTTTTCGTTGTCAAGATGTCAATGGTCTTCGCTGAGACAATAACCCTTTCTGACTCCGAAACCTGGTTCAGGAAATGAAAATGGGAAGAACTTCCACACCCTCCACATAATATAAATGCATTGATCCAAATGAGGTTAAAAACACAAAATGAGAAATATTTCTCATTTCGAAGACATAATTGCAATAATTTAAGACTATGGCTGAACAAAGGGATGAAACTCGCAATGAAACGTAATGCGTCTATTTCAAAGTATTTAAACGATACGCAATTAAATAATAATAAACGCCCCACGTGTTTTTAATGAGCACCATTAATGTTTACGTTGAAAGTTTCGCTAACCCATCATTAGCGGCGCGTGATTTCATTAAATCTACAAATTTAATCATTTTCTTAATATAATCTTATTGCCATGGATATAATTTACTTTTCGCTATCTAAGCAAGAGGACACTTAAACAATCTTAATGTAAAATTTTAAGCTAGGCTTAATAAAGGCTAAGTATTCATAATTTGACTTTAGGGGTGTCTAATTTATTTCGGTTGTGACCCTCCTCGGTGCGGGGTGTATTTGCGTTTTTCACGGGCAATAAACGAATGGGCCAGGAGTTTTAATTCGCTACCCTTCAGACAAATAAACAAGTTTCTGCTCCGTGGATGCTCTTTTAAGAATCGCAAAATATTAACATCGCCTTTTTTGCCGAAGGACGATTTTCTTTGTTGCGACACGGACGCACAATGGTGATCATAAAATATGAGGGTTGGGTTTTTTTTATTTTTTCGGCGAAATGTACCTATCGCCGGGTGCGGAAGCTCGCCCGGTTTGTACGTGGAGTAAAAGCTTTGACTGGTAAAAGGGCTTAACAGAAATGTCAGCCGCCGCTAACCTATCTGATTGATTATTTCAATATACGGCACCAGTGGACAAAAACTACTTTTTTCGTGATATTTTTTGAGAAAGGTTTCCATGCGAGATGTATTGGGGCTTTTTATACAAAAAATTACGATCTATTTTATAAAATATGAAATCGTATCGGTAGATAATAGATGACGCCAGAAGATGGATGAGGGCTATTTGTATGTGAGAGATGATAATGGCGAAATAAAATTCTGAAAATCAAATAGAATTGTACTAGATTATTGATAAAATTCAATCAAACAGATTAAATCACCCCTTCCTTCTTCTCATGTTCATATTTATCGCTCAAAATATTCATCAATAATGATCATACTAGGTGTGCTAGAAATTAACTCAATAAATACCGCGTGTACAAATCTGTGCATTTCATGATTTCAATTGTTATAATACTCAAAATTCCTAACAATCTGTTTAATTGTTTTCCCTGGCTTAAAATTTGGAACTGGTGGTTCATTTGGTGAAAATCATTTTCTTTAACAATGTTTCTTTATTTTTGTAACTTGCAATATAAGCTATCTATATAGAATATTTTTTCTTGCGGTAGTAGAATAAGAATTTTAGTTAAATCTATGGATGAATATCAATATTTTTAATATTTTGATATGATATACTTAAAGGCGACTATGGATCAAAGTAAGCCTTGATCGAAACGGTCTTTCGTCAATATTAATACAAGGTGCATTCCAAAAGACGTGAAATATATTTTTGCCACACCCCTATATTTCATGACTTTTGGGATACACCTTTTACTTAATGCCAGAGCTTTGATAATGAGTTTCCAGATTCTAAACCCCTATGTTAATACTATAAATTATGAAGATAAAAATATGTGTGACAATTCAAATGTCAACATTAAATCTTGAATCATCTTTTAAATTCCTATTGCTTGATTAAATTTTGCCACGGTTAATTTTTATTGTCGAATAACATTAAATAATTGTTCGTAAAAATGCAATGTATTACATAATCTTTGATACATTAGGTCGTTAAATCTGCAACTAATCTAAAACTAAATTTCTATAACTTAAATATTAAACGATTAAAAACAAATCTAATGGAAGAAGATCTGAAATTAAGGGCTTTACTTATAATCACCGCAATTATATGGCGTATTATATTATATATTGTGTGGATTTCATAGCTCGAAACTATGATCAAACATGCTAAATGATTATTCGGCGGCTCAAAGTGTTATTATTAAATTTAAGCATAGTTAATTGCGAAGATAAATCACATTATGATTAGAACTAATTAATAAATCGTTCCTGCAAAATTATTTTTCACGCGCCGCCTTTTCTACAATATTTAGGCGTACGCAATCAACTTATTTGGAAAATACAGATGAATCACATTGAAAAGATTTATTCGTTTAAATTTAATTATTTTTTGTACTTTTGTAATAAACGCCAGTTATAATGGGGTCAAACTATTTCATTGTATACTAAGCAGCTGTTGTGAAAAATGTGTTAATGAACGTAGTCGATCTCCATAAGAGATTTTTTTTCAAAATAAGTTTATATAAATATATAAAGTGTATCCCAAAAGTCATGAAATATATGTTTTTTTATAAGATTTATCGCCAATATAGACACAATATGATGATATTTTCGTAAGTACTCTCTATGAGCATCTATACATTTTTTCCACGGACTCTCCCATTCCCGGTACGCTATTCCAAAGACCTCGACGGGAATCTCCTTTAAAGTCATCACGGCCGCTTGGGTAGCCTCAATGCTACCAAAACGGCATATTTTGGTTGCGGTTTTGATCCTCGGAAACAAATAAAGGCGACTGGAGCTAGGTCGAGATTGCAAGGATGGCTGTGGTAGCGTTGCCACGTTGTGTTTCACCAGGAACTCTAGGACGAGTAGAGACGTGTGATTGAGTGCATTGTCATGATGCAGCTCCCAAGCAATCTTTTTTCCACAATATTTCCAGAACATCCACGTAATAGGCAGCGTTGACGGTCAATTCTTGAGGTACCGGGTGGATGTTAGACTCCGCGATGCTCACCCATAAAACCCCCGAGGGGGGGGGCATCACTACGCCCGTGGACAACGGTTGAACTTCTGGGGTAATGATGTGAAGTAGAGGTGTGCGAAAGCAGCCTCGTCGGTTTACTCATCAAACACTGCTGGGGTAGCCCAGCTAACATAAGTTGGATGCGCAGGTCACCCTGTGCTGCGTACCCATAAAGGGGTGTGAGGAATAGGCGATTACAGTAGTTGGTAAAGACTATGTCAAAAGCTTACCACTATCCTCAATAGCCTAGACAAACAGGGGAGAACGGTGTTTTAAGCTGTTCAAACGGCGACTCGTCTCCGTGGCTAGGTACTAAGAATTGATACGAGTACAATGGGAAAGGGGTAGACCCTGTAGTCCATCATCTGCTGCAGCCCCCTTCAAACTGAGATAAATCCCTTAAAATTAGATTAAACCTTAGCGTTTCTCGTGAGGCTAAAAGATCAGTGGTAGACACTCTTTGTGTGGCTAGTCCAGGGCAACCCGGAACAGACCATACAGCAACGCCATGAATAAGTATGAACCCCCAATCCAGTCAGTCGCTCTCTGATGTCTGTCGTCTTGTATCCCTTCTCGGACTACAACGTCATCTACTGCATCGCCCTTTAAACTAAGGTTGGACTCGTGTTGAGAGTAACCTCTGTCCTTCCTCCTTCATCGCACTTTTGGGTGCACGTGGTCTGAAGCTGAACTTCCTTTTTTGAAGGGCGTAGAGCAAAAGGAACCTGGACGCTCTACACATAGCGTTTCTCCTAGGATTAAAGATCAGTGGAGGACACTCTCTGTATGGCTAATCCGAGGAAACCCGGAACAGGAGTTTATTTTATAAGACCCTGCACACCTGTAAGATGCTATCTATCCGTTTGCATTGCTCTTGAGGTACCAACTCCCTAGGTTCCTAACCGCCAAGGTTACCTTTGGTGTCAGAAGACAATCAACATTGTTTTCACTTTGTATTAGGACATCTTGATCTTCTGCCGTTACGCGAACTCTAATGTATGCCATTCGGTACTCTAGCGCTTCATAGGCTTGCTTGAACAATTCGTGAGTCTTGACAGCTTTTTTGTCTAATCTTGTGCAAAATTTCATCGCTTAACGTTATTTGGAAGTATCCGCCATCGCGCATAGTACATGTGGTCTAGAAACATCAACAAAGGGTACACTAAATCAGATATCTTGATGCTCGCTGCAGACTGGACTTTAATACACTGTATAGCTAAGAGTCCCCCACATCTCATCCCACCAGTTTGAATGCATTGTGGGGGGGGGTATATTATATAGGGGGGGTGTATTTTTATGCCACATCCACATTCCAATGGGGATATGGCATAAAAATATGTTTCATGACTTTTGGGGTGCATTTTGTGTATATTTAGATAGGAGAGGATTTACAAATGAGTAGCAAGCCTTACTTTGTCAATCGTCTCAGTATATTAGGGGTATCGAAAAATATTCGCGTATTTAGTATAAAATGTTCAAATTGATTAAAAAATATAATTTTATATAGAAAATAAAGTATAAATCCCTTCGTTATTCAACATATCTTCACATCGTTTTGGCAGTCTTTCGATCCTTTTTTTGTGAAAAAATTCCCACTTAGAACAAAAAACGATTTTAACTCTTTCAAACCTGGCGTGCACAATTGTAGACATAAATATATTTTTTTATATTCTCCTTATTATACTTTAGACACATGGAATTTACAAAATCCATCGGATGAAAAAAATAATTCAGGTCTGAAAGAGTTAAATGCATTTCCACTTTAGCTGCATTTTTCTCTCAGGCTGTACTCCATGGACCTCAAAATGAGGTAATCCATCGGGACGAGTTCGATGAATAAGGAGGATACTTCCAGTTTAATTCCCGTATTTTATCCTGCGTCAATTTTGCTTTATGAGGGCGCCTATTATCATGAAGCAATATCGTTCTCTTTCTATTGAATAAATATGGTCTTTTCTCTTTTAAGATTTAGATTTTTACATTATTTATTTAGCTACAATTATTTAGCACGAAGCCTTGACAACCTCAACATAATAAATTCGACTATTCAATGGAGAATATCTTAAATTTTAATTCTTTATATAAACAGTGACTTGTGAATGCCAAAAGTTTGCCGATGCCAAACCTACTGGGGCTGCTTCATTCTCGTTCTTTAGAAAATTGAAAGACTCATAAAGTTAGTGACACCCCCAAAAAATAGGTTGACCCTAAACACGATTTAAATATTTACGGACCCAAAAAATAGAAGCATAAAAAATTGAATTATACTGAAAATTTTCCGCCGGAAAATGTATTTTTGCGAGTGCTTCTGTTTATTACATCCATATTGAATATTATACTAATTGACCTGATAAGCAGCTCACACAGCCTAATCTTGTGTTGTGTATCAGACATAAATCATAGTAATTTTTAATAAAGTAATTTTGCACACTCGCCAGTGCCTTTCCACCCAAATCGCACAATCAATCACCCCCGATATAAAATACATAGGATTATTAGGAATTTAATTTGTTCGCCTCGTCGGTGAGGCTGTATTATTAAATGAGGCTTAAATATTCCGTTTGGATGATAATCGTAACATGCGTGCTGATAATGTTAATCTACATGGATGTAGGGTTCGAGCCTAATGTAAAATGTGGGGGTCTAATGTAGAATTCGAAATTTTGCCAGATGTTTAATCACCACACAAGAGTTCCGCATAATTAAATGGCTAATAAGGCCCTAATGTTTGTTATTAGTGGTCTTGGAATTTAAAAAGAGGCTGCAGCTCTCATCTCTATGGAGGCTGGGGTGGAAGGATTGAATATTTTGTTGAATTGTATTCTTAATGGAACGAATGCTAGATGTTCCCGAAGAGGGTCCATCATAAATAACGTCAGATACATAAATAATGAATCCCACTTTTAGATAAAGGTTAATGGTCTATATTATCTGGCTTTTAGGAGGCTTAAGCTATTTTTAGACTGTTCTTAAGTATCACATGGAAAATTCTCTTGTAAAATTATAAATTAATATAAAATTATAAAAAATACATTATATGATTAACCCGTTGATTAGGAATCCCGCATATGCTGCGAGCGGACGCAAGTAAAGTTGTGCTGTAAAGGTACCCCTACACATATGAATATTATTAAATATTACAAAAAGCGATCCATAGCGCGTCATTTTAAATGCCGTACTATTTTTGATTCAATATTATTATTGAATTCAAATAATTATTTTAAACATTACATTTACAAACATTTTTATTATTTTTTCACGATTTAATTAAATTTCTGGCCATGTTTTATAAACACAATCACTTGTATTTCTATAAAGTAAAAGTATAAAATAGAAAGTTATCACATCGATTATCCACAGATGACGACAAAATAAACGTTAAAGTTATAATTGAGTTTATCCGTATCCGGTAAAAAATCATCAGGTATGGGATATTCTTAGATCGTTAGTGGTTTACTTATAATCATAATAAATAATAGAAAATCACATAAATCAATTATATATTTAAAACTCAGCGTAGTAACAAAAATAGTCATATTTCAAACGCTATTATGGGCCCAACAATATCAACAGTGTTAAGGTTCATTTATTGAAATACAAGCTTGACTCACGCTGCGCGGTCCTGAGATAATGGTGGATTTGTATGGACGATAAGTGGTGGACATCTTTGTTTAACTCAATTTAAAATTAACTGACTAATCAAATGACGTATGATATTTTTTCTTAAGCTTTCCAGGCTTATTAAATATATTTTTCCATAATTTTAAATTTTGATGTAAATTTAATAAGATGGAATGGAGAAATTTTAAATATAATTGGCTGGTAAATGAATCGATTGATGTTTATATTGAACTTATGAAAAATAATGTATGTCTGTCTGTCTGTCATATTTTAATATTTTTCTTATTGATCTAAATTCTTTAGAATCCATATTTTATAAAGACATAGTTAACTACGTGAACTATTTTAATTGCTATGTATAACATAGTATTATTTACATTATTTATTAAATAATAACTCTTAAAACATAGAGTCTAACTATCCTAATACAAACACATTAAGATGAATGTGTGTCTGTCTGTCTGTTACCCCTGCTTTAATTCTGCACTGCACTTTGACTGACCAAAGAAAAAAATTGGATTAACACTTTTAAAGACACTATAATATATTTTTTTGTTGTTACTATTCCCCCCTATCCACACCAAACCTTTCCAGTAAAATGAAAGGGGTTGGGCGCTGAATAAAACATTTTTGTCTTAATTATTTTATTTTATTTACGAAAATAGAGGTTACAGTTGTGAGCCTGCGAGAAGGACATCTTCCCGCAACGAAGGCCATCCATCGACTCCCCATTTCTCGCGCTTCACCACAGGATAGAAAGCAGTGTACGCCCAAGTCGTTAACAAGAGGCAATGGTATCCCCAGAAATATTGTTGATTCAACATATTGCTTCCAAAGGGAGACAGAAAAACGTCGCTGTTAATCTGGCGAATTCCACGCAAATTTAATTCGGTTGATTTTATATTCCAAGTTTGGCTTTTAGATCCTCTGTCATAACATAGATAAAGTCAAAACAATGCTAGACTTTCGCCAAAAATTAACTAAAACTCTAAAAGTCCCACAGAGAGGCTCCACATTCAAAGGTTGAAAGCCAGTCACAATTAAGCCCACGTAATATCCAGTTTCAGCCAGCACGGTTGTATATCCGACGCCATCGTAAATTTGTACTACTAGAGTTTCACAACCATACTATGTAAATATAGAACGAGGCGAGTTTTGCCAAGGAATTGACAAAATTTAGTTTCAGCTCGTGGGGAATCAGAGCGAATTAATGCGAGCCTGCGGAGAATGAACATCTGGAACGTGTCTCTGTTTTTGATTGCCGCGATCAAAATACCTCATTATATTCCCTGGAAATATCCATAAGATTACCTCGAGGGTGTTAATCGATCTGACACCATTGTCATATGGAATCAGATATTCCATCATTAAATGCTGACCGAAATTATTAGCACCAAATATTGGAAATTGATCGAATCAATTCAATTTGAAAATTTTCTGCAAAATCTACAAACAAGTATTATGTCCATTTTATATTAAATTTAAATAAATTTATAAATTTGCATAAAAATAATTAATTCTGTACGACATGAAAAGCTACAAAGAATAATGTTCAAGTCTCTTTGGGAGAGGTTGAGTAAAGATTTACTGATTCATAATGAAGTAAAATGGTTAAGCAAAGAGTTTGTTCAGGATAGATTTCAGCATTTCAACCGATTATTTTTCTCTTATTTTAATAATTCAATTTAAGCATATAAAAATATTAGTTGTTTAAATCATGCTCTCTTTAAATTATCTATTATAGTAATTCGTTGTTACCATAAGGTGGCGTTCGTCAATTGCTATTAAGTAAATTTTATTCATCTCCTAAAATAAGAACATTTTGCGTAAATATTTAGGATTTACTAAAAACAATAATGGACTTTCTTCCAGTTTATCAATTCATGGATTAATTTAATCCAGCCTTCGCCATATACACATTTACGATTGTATTTATTCAAATTTGCCTACACGTGCCCCTTGTTGACCCAAAAGTTTTCTTTCCAATTGAATTACAAAAGTCCCTTGTATAAGGATTTTTATTCGTACGAAATACAAATGAACGAATTGAATCCAATTTGGTTGCTGCTGAAGCAATGGAAAAATAATTTTGAACTCTTTAATTTATTGGAGACTGGATTGGATTGGACTGTTTTACACTACAAAATTGTATACTGTCTCTCAGGGCAAAACTGCTTAGGTATTAAAAATTAACTACACTCTCGAAACAAGAGCGCTCTTCGATACGCTCGCTTCAGTGACTCGCTGGGTGTGCTTAAACCTTTTTATGTGCAGGTAGATGCGTTCTGCGGAAAATCGCACAAAAATAAATCGCACAAAAAAAACACATCACATCTGGCATTTCAAATGCCGGACATCCACCAGAGAATACTAATTATTTTAATTACAAACTATCATCGCTTTATGATAATTTTCGTTGCGGTTTTTGATCTGTCTCAAAATTACTCTCATCTTCGAAAGAAATAGTATACCCAGTGTCAATGTCATTATTGTTCTGTATAGATTTTCTCTTTCCAACAATATAATTCATAGTTAATAAAGATGTCACTATAGTCCCTAACTAAAAAAATCACAAAATGGCGACTGCTTAAAAACAATTCAGTTAAATCATTTTTTGGCCTTATTTTATCACAGTTTTATTTTTTTTAAATAGTCCAAAAAGTTTTTTTACATAAATCTGGTAGGAATAATAAAGAGTTATATATAGAAAAGATTCTTACCCAGTTTGGAGTAAATTAATCAATTAAAACTAGAGATATGATGTCAACCATGTTGAAAAAAGTAGTTTCGAGAAAAACGCATTAAAACATTTCATTATGGTAGGACCGGCCAAGTTGGTGCATTGTCGAAACATTGGTAAAATGCAAAAAAAAACAAATAAATCAAAAAACTGCATAACTTTGAAATCGCACAAAAAAAGTCGCACAAAAAGAGGTTGGAGTATATATGTATAATAATTATAAGTTTGTACTTAGATTGAAAAAAATCCTATATAAAACTAGTGGTTGTCGAACACAAAATAAGAATGTTTAATTATTTACTATTTTTTAAAATTTTTATTTACTATTATTTAAAAAAAACTGAATTTCTTCGTTTTTTGCTTCTAAACCAAAAAAAATCTGGGACAGAAGAATTAAAAAATTATATACCTGATGGCAGATTATAATAGATTCCGAGGAAGAATTGATTAATTTAATTAAATATTAAACGGATATAAAAACGGCACGTATTTTTGGCACTACCAATAAAAACGCAAATGTTTTTTAAAATATAAAATACAGCTTTATATGTGTCTTTAATTTTAGTAAACAAAGAAACACATTTCGTCATTTGGTATCCATAATACAGTCGACCCTCCTATAATGACGAGATAGGGACCGCAGTATATGAAAAAGGACTATAGAACGTGTTTATTTTGTTTACAACAAACTTGTGGATCAACTTAGTCAATGATAAATAAGTTCGACGGTTATAAAAGTACAGTCTTATCCTTCGAATGTTATCGCCAAAAACGATTAGGTGAAATTCGAGACAAAACATAATGTTTCATTGTAGAAGGATACAGCACTTAAGGAAAGGAATAAGGAAAAAGTCGGTATAGAAATGATCATTATACCCGTGGAAAATAGTATATAGTAATAAATTAAATTATCGTTTTGTAAGATTTTATAAATAAAAATGAAAAAAAATAAGTGAAATTCTTTCATTGTTAAACAATCGGCAAAGACTTTTCGATACACTTAATATTAGAAATACAAGCATGGCATTGAAAATAAAGGACTGTGAAGCGCTGCACGCCATATTTGTAAGCATACTCTTCCTGGATCGCTCGAGTACGCACTCAACATGTGAGTGCATACTCATCAAAAGTTAGAGTAGCGAAATAATCATTATTTTTGCATATTGTTTTAGTTATTATTGCATATTCTGTCATTCAAAAGCGTTCTTGTACGACTTTATTATTCGCCTCTGTAAATAATATTTCAAAACAAATTCCAGTCCAACAATATTTAATTATGTCCTCCCGTTAAAAAAATCGCAAACGTATATTCGGAGGGTGCTTAATATTTTTGTCATAATATATTCTGATGAATTTATATTGTAATTCTCGCGAGGGTGAGCTTTAAGCTGCGGAAAGCTCTACGGACGTGTGACCGTAAAGTTTCCAACGAAGGTTTTCCCTATTTCCTCATTTTCCAGTTTATCGAAGTAGTTTTGTAAATATAAATTCGCCAAACATTTTTCTCATCCCTTAAAAATACCCTTTCTATGATCATTTAAGAGAGATCCGTATGCTTTAAGCGAACGAGGATGTACGGGCACATTCTGCGGAAGTTTTCTTGTTTCGCGCAATTCCTCGTTTGCACATAAACAACAATTATGAACGCTCAAATATTTTCCAGGATCAAACTGGAGATGTACACGAACTGCCGTCTCACTATCAATTAGGTCCTTGTTCAATTTATTAAGGACTCGTCAGAAAACTTTTTCCTTCTCGTGTATTTTTTTCGTCCTTGCTTGACGAAGACAAATGTAGGGATATTTGTCAAAATAGGATACAATACAAAGCCTGAATACAGCTCATTAGTGCGGCCCTAAATGGATGGAGGACCCATCGGTGTATTTATTGGGTCTTACATATTTTTTCGATTCGGGACGCAAACATAATAGGCAATAAGCGTTCGCGTAATGATGAAATAAATTTAGTTTTGAGAAGCGCTAAACGCGTGGACGTTTGATAAATATTTATGTTTAAGTGCGAAAATATTATTTTTTAATGCAGTGCCAAAATTAAAATGATTTTATTGGCGCGTTAAAGCGCGTTAATGAGCTTTTTCGCGAGCTTTTCATATCGACGGGGGGCCGTTTATTGGGTGCTTATTTTATTGTTGTTGGAGAATGTATTTTTTATTGCTTTTTAGATGATGACTCCAATATCCTGATTGTTTCCATCTGCAGACTTAATAAGCTCCCTGTCAAACAAAAAGCTTTGTGTTTCTTATTCGCGATGGGCGCAGTTCGTCCTTATTAATTTCGTCCTCTTTATCGGAATTTATCGAGATTTAATTCGGATCAAATACACGAAACAATTCAAGATCACATCAAACAGATGTCGAAACGTTTCATTAAATCTTTGGAATGCTTGATTTTGGCGAAAGGTGCTTTGGCATGGCCGCAGATTCAATTTGCTTAAAATACTATTTAATTCATATTTTATTTTAAATTTAACAAATAATCCTTAAATCATAAACCATTAACTGAAAATGTGCGAGTTAGCAGATATGATAGGCATTTCAAAAAGTGCTGTAGATCGCATATTGACTGAAAATTTGTATACGAGAAAGCTGTGCGCAAGATGGGTACCGCATTTGCTCTCAATGAAACAAAAACAATCAGTGTTTGGTGATGTTTCACAGCAATAAATCTGAGTTTTCGTCCCAATAAAATCAGAACATTTTAATAAATCTGGATTGATTATTATCCTCTTATAATGAGGGATTAATTAATATTAATGGGATTAATAACTTTTACCACATGATTTTAAAACTTTCTGCTTTATCAGATAACCATATCATTATATATATATTTATTAAAGTCTTCTTTCATCACATTTAATGTTTGTCTATCATAGAAATAAGTCTACATACAAATTTATCTTTCTTCGATATTTCAGACATGATGATTTACCAATAGTCGCTTGATAACGCCAATCGCTTTTAATATGCCCTTTTATCCCCAAATTATTAATATATTCTCTATTATATAATATAATACTAAAAATGCAAACTCTAAATATTAATTAAATTAATTATATATCCGATACATTAACACTTTAAAGTCCGGGTGTTCGCCCGGAGGCAGGGTTTCATATGACTCCACTTCTTTCATAAAATTGACATAATTTTTAAATCGACTGATAGATTGAAATGAAATTTTAGTGGTGTCTACAAAACAATTTTCTGCAACGATATATCCAAACATAACGGTGATTTTCAATATGTGTTTCAATATATCAGCGTAATAAAACGCAAAAAGCGATTATTTTTGACTTGAATGGCATATATTAAATGTCACATAAACACACGAACAAAACATAAGGACAACATTCGGACGTTTTGTATAAAAAAATATATTTGAATTGTGTATTTGAGCGTATTTTATGGCGTATTTGTAAAAAAATTCTATGACCTATTTGTATTTTTTTAATATAAAATTTGCTATATTTCTACGATGAATGATATTTATATTTATTTTATATGATTAATATATGAACAAATATGTTTTTTGTCATCTCCAGAAAGAAATTTAAGTATATATCAAATTTGTACAATATTTTTTTCAAGCTAAAGTTATATCATTCTAATTACGCGTTAAATTAAGCACGGACTATTATGTGTTAATATAATCAGTATTGAAAATATTGAATTTAAGTATTGGTCCTGTATATATTATTTTACGGGTCACCAGTGTGAACGTGTTAAAATTGCTTGATAATCAATGATTTTGCTCGACTCGAGTGATCTAAAAAATCTTCTTAAAAGATATTTTTAAAAAGCGCCCAGAATCCAATCCATATTCAATATATTTTTTGAATAAAAGTTCTTCAAACATGATTAAACTCTGTTTAAAAACATGTATTTGATAGATTTAAATGCAATATTACGATGTATATATAAAATAGTCTATGGAATGTTCTAGAGTTCATGTATTTTTGGTCATCTTGTTGAGTTGCAATTATGCAGATTGTCCATATTCATCCGTTGTTTGAGTGTACTTTTTCGGTATTTAAGCTCATTGTTTAATCCCGATCAAAGAGTTTGTTATTTTTCGGCGATGATAGTAGAAAGTTTGATCGTCCCCAAAATAATGAATTTAAGGCCCTCCCTTTAAACAAGTTAATTAAACGGGATCGTTGATTAAAGAAGACAAAAGTAAAATATTTACCCAGCCTGAAGTAGTTGCTACGTTTCCGATCGTTTCAAACAGCATTATCTTGTCCGAAATTAAACACACGAAAGATGAAAACAGACACTGCCAACAATAAACTTTCGATGGACCGAAAGACCATCCCGAGGATCGGTGGTCCGATGGAACTTCCCGAAGAGGTCCCTGAGGCCGCGAACCGAAACACTTGTGGGCGTGGGGGCGCCGCGGCGACGCAGTCTCCTCGTCGAAGCTCTGCGCCAGACTGACGGAGGCTGCGGATTCTGCGATTGCGTATGGAAGAGCAAGCTTTTGGAGAGAGAAAGCTGGCCGGTGCAGGTGTGCAGACCGTCCTCGAAGAACCTTTCTTCCCGACCACCGCGCCGACAACAAAAACAACGCCCTACCTCCGCGAGTCCGCCCTACCTCCGCTAGTCCGCCCTTTCCGCATCTCTTTCAATTTAATGCTTTATTGCTTTCGGCTTAAATAACAACCCTTTGTGTGCGTTTGCCAAAACTTTACTTTTCAAAGGTCACCAACAACAACAAACAACATCTACGCACCAACGCCATGGGCATTCTTCCATTGCGTTCTCCCAAATGCAAATCTTCTATTAACTGAACACAACAAAATTTGTGTCATCAAAATACGAGAACAATTCAAATATAAACCGGAATTGTACTGTACAAATTTATTAGTGATGCATAAAAATATAAATTAAATATCTTATTTTTATACATAGTTCCTTTCATTAGAAATTCCACCGGATAGGAATCTTCTTGTTCCCGTTACTAAAAAAATAAGGTGATAAGTAGCATCATCTGTTGCGCAACGCATAATTATTCATTTTCTCTTAAACAAGGTGATGCCCCTCTAAGTAAGACTCGTGTGTTTGAATGGACTCAAAAGTTCGCTGATAACAGTCTGCTGGAAAAATGATAGTTATGGTAATTTGTGGCTCGAAAGATATTTAATGATTGATTTTCCACATCCCCTCCTTTTTTCTTCAGTGACGGGATCAAGACTCTTCTTATTCGATGGAATAAATGTATTTCTAATGAAGGGAACTATGTAGAAATATAATATAAACCACTAATAAATTTGTACTGAAAAATTTCGGAATATATTTAAATTGCCCTCGTATATTAGATGTTCCCATAAGTTATGTCGTTTTTCTTTTTAAAATATAATATATTGAACTTTTCTTATACAAAATTTTCCTGCATTAACCCTTCTGTCAATGAAATGTCTAATGTCCTCCCGTCAATAAAACAGGTAAAAAAATTATCGTACAAAATATACAAATCTGGTTTTTACAGATATGGTTCGAAAATATTTTCTGCAGCACAGGGAAAAAAATATAGGATTTTCCAAACAAATGATGCAAAAAGGATTTCTTACGACACAGATAAAAGTGCAAGTCAGCATAAGAAAAATTATAAATTATTTTATGGAGCGAAAAGATTAAAAAAAAATTATGGAACATGAAGAAAAACGTATCGAACGAAAAAAATATGCAGGTCTGGTCCAACCTATTTTTTTGTCTCAGGTATATAAAAAGAAATATCCTTTTTTCTCGAAACACAAGGATCCCGAAAATTTAAAAAAAAACTCTGGAAAACACTTGACCCCTTAAGTGAATATGACGTATATATCCGTCAAGACTAAAGTCATGCAAAGTGGGTATGACGGATATATCCGCATTGTGAATGTTAAGCAAACCTCAATAGAAAATGACGGATATGTCCGATTACAGTGTTGTGTACGTTAAATGTAAGAATTATTCATCTCGGGAGCTGACTTGTTCGAATTTGATGATATACTATTTTCGTATACTGGATATGACGCGAAAAGGTTGAAAAGGCGAAAATATCGCGTCACTACGGATGACACTTTTAACAGTGAATCAAAACGTTGAAGGGGTTAAAAGAACAAAGTCAGAGAGATTTGGTCATATAGCTATTATTTAAAAAAAACTCATTTCAAAACCATTATGGTCTGGTTAACCTTCTGCCACGTTCCTTTTAAATCACCTATGCCTTTCTCGTTAAATCTAGCGGGTTTTGACTGAAATTAATCGAAAAAACGACATTATTTATGGAGACCCCTAATATTCTCTTAATCGAATTCATTACATTTTACTACATAATATACAGCAATGGTCACCAAACTACATTTGTTTATAAATATTAATAAACTTTAAAAAAATACATATATTTTTTATGAAACGCTTTATTTACTTTAAAACAACCATCAGACCAATATGCACTAACATGGTACTTACGCTAAACGTCTCGCATAACAAACTGCGTACACAAACAATATTTTACTATGCTTATATTATTCCCGCAAGTATAAACAATAAGTTGTCGTAATTTTATCGCAATCGGATGAACGGTATGGCAGCGCATTAAATATGGACAAACAAACATTGATTTTTATATATTAGATTTTACCTATGTTACTTGCGCAATCTTTAGCAATAAGCGAACGAAGTTTTATTGCAATCTGATGAACGGTATCGCAGCTCATTACGTACGAACAAACAAAGATTCATTTTTATATATAAGATGGGACACAATATTGGACGATTCACTCAAAACAACAACAGTCAGTTTAAAAAAAATCTTGAAATTATTGTATGAAGATTTAATTGTAAGTTTTGATTCAATATTATTAATTGCTTGAATTTATTTAATAACCAACCTAATACTTTTATTGAAAATAGTAATGGAGTTTTCTTTGGTGAAGATTTCGAAGTGCTTTTGCAGTTTCAGAACTTTGAAAATATAATAATCGAACGATGTATGTTAATGTCTACTGAATATGATGGATGGTATAAAACTTTCCCAATTTTTTTTTCTAGAACGTTTTTTCTGAAGAGCACTTATCTAATTGCTTACCTAGTCAATCTTATTATATTAAATTTGTGTTTAATTTTGCTTAATTTATTACAATGCAATTGTGTTATAATCATCTTATTTAAAACCGTAATATAAATATATGTTTCTATATTATTATAAGCCCATAGAAAGTCATGTGACATGCCCTAAACGTCATATATATTTTAATATAAAATCGTCAATTTTAAATATTAAAAAAATGTTCAATCCCATCATAAAATATGTAATATGCGAATCTCCAAGCTTTTAATCTCCAATCTATATGACTTCAACGTCACACGCGATGACTTCTCCATCGGAAGAATGCACTGTGACTGAACAAAATGGCCGAAAAACACGCGGGACCAAACAAACCTACCGTTGGGATCCCCCCTACACGATTAAAAATGAGAGTTGTGCAAAATTAGTCGTTTTTCAGATATTTTGATTTGAAAGAAGTTTCAATTTTGCTTCCATCTAAATTTATAAAAAAACGTTTAAGAAATACATCTGATATTATATACATATATTGTGATAATCGCAATTATCATGGCTACAAATCGGAAAAAGGTAGGCTCGTTACATCATTAATAGTTTTGTATATCGACGACCCTAACATTACAGAGTCCAAACTTTATTCGGCAGACCAAAGTCGAAGTGGCTGATTACCCTCCGGAATAAGGAACGTTATTGTTATTGGTTCGGATCGTGGTCAAACTCGAAGATCTTCCAATTTGGATCTCGTAGAGATATGAATACTAGCAAAGCAACATTTGGAAGCAAGCAAGTGTGTGTAAATTCGTTGGAAAGCTTTCGGAATAGCAAGGGCGAAGAGTTGTGTTAATAATTTACACGCAAGTATGTTTTCTTCAACCCTTTGGCCATTTTCAACTTGTTACGTTTGAGAAGCAGCTTACCATGAGCAAATTATTCGATAGTCCTATCTCGAGGCTTGTAAGCCTGTAATGTTGATATTTTTACACAATTCAAACCCAAAAAAGTGCTCATAAAATAAACTAAGGGAAGACTTTGTGAAAGATTATGAATAGTAAGTAAAAAGTCAGGCACTATTAGACTAAATACATGTCAATTTTGGCATGCTAGATATATTCAAAATTAAATTAACAAAACGAAAGTAAGGTTACAAGGGCTCCTGAGGTCGAGGGAATATTTTGTTTCGAAGTCAGTTTGTTAAGTCATGCGTGTTTGTCGGCCATTTTGTTCAGTCACAGTAAATTCTTCCGATGGAGAGATCGTCGCGTGCCACCTCCTGTCGGAACTGTCCATATCCATCGGAACCTTGTGGAACTTTATGATAATGATGTGATCAGTCGACAACATTTCACAAAGTATTTTACCTCTTCAAATTTACAATTTTTAAGCATAAACACATCTGTAAAAAAAAGTAAAAATACCTAAAATTTCAGAATCAATTTAAGCACTAATTTTAATTATTCATTGTTAATAAATCTACATATTCCACGGCACGATCATATGTTCAAGGCTCTTTAGTCCATTACTCTACACCAGTGCTTATTAAGTATGCAAATAGTGAGTTCTGCCCTCGGCTCAAATTTAAATGCGTAAAATTTTGAAGAGCAAATGTTTATTTTTCGAGTGGTGCAAAACATCCCCGCAGTTCACACGTGGGTGGGTTTATGTTGTCAATACTGTTGCATGACGTTTGCAGTTACAAAATGGCGACTCCGTGTTTATGACAAATCATTAATTCAATTATCAATAAAATAATGAATGTACAGGGTCTTATATTTGTATATATATATAAATCAAGAAGATATTAAAAAAGTCGACTTTTTTCAAAAAATGCATATCCTTTTAAAATCTGTTTTTATTGAGACACGGTTCAGGAAACACTTATTTTTGATTACCATTAAAAATTTGATGGTTCATTCGAGAAGCTAATAACTTATAAAGAACATTTGAGCATATTGTTTATATTTAGTCTGGAATTGAAGACAAACAACATAACCATAGATAGATTTTGGAAATAAATATTTGTTAGAAAAAAAAATTCAGGGACGTTCAAAATTCTATACTTTTTTGGGTTTTCGCTTCTAAACCATCATAAAAAATATTTAAAAAATCCTTTACTATAAATGATGAGATATCAGCGGAAAAATTAATTTTGAAATATTATACTTGAATATGATCAAGTAATCCCAATAATATTATATAGATAGTTCTAGACTTAAAACATACGTTTATAACACATGAAAAACTAAAAGTTACGGATTTTTCCCTGAAATTTAATATTAGTATGTATGTATTTTATGGAATCTTTTTTATGGAACATTAGTAACAAGCCAATTTTATTATATAATACACAAACACAACTTCATCGTTTAGCAAAAAAATCCATTCATAAAAAGAAATGCATATATAAAGTAGGGCCAGATTTCTCAGACAGACTCTTCCATAATGTCGGCGAGAAGGTTTCAATAGAGAGCATACTTCAAATTACAAGAACCAAATCTTCATGATTGTATTTATTTTCCACTTTAGGTCGGCTGCGGTTACGAGGCGTAGACGTTTCTTCCAAGGGACTCCAGAACGAGCACCATATCGAATTGAAATATGATTGAATTGGGTCCACCAAAAATAATGCTCAAGAGGGGATCCGCAGAATACATAAGTTTAAGAACCGCTGTATTAGATATTGCACGCTGTTATTTGTTTTATGCTTCTTAAAACTGTTATATTAATACTACCAATCCATCCTATTGATTCAGATTTACCCTTATTTGCAACAATTATTAAAATATAATTTGAAAGCAACTACACTAGTCACTCATAGATATACTTCTATCTAAAATTCCTATTCAAATAATCATATCCTTACTTAACCATGTATTATGAAAATATAAATATGAAAAATATTTTTGCTAGAAAAGTTTTATGCTTGGTTCACACGAGGCTAGTTTTCAAGCTAGTAGAGCAAGCAAGTGCTAAAAAAATAGATTAAAAACGAAGCCATTTACACATAGATAGAATTGCTGGATTGCTGATTTATTTGGCACTAGATTTATGTACTAGCATGATAAATGTCCTCGTGTGAACCGGACATTATGGAAACTATCTGCATCAAATAACTGAGGTGACACATATAATATCAAATATTAAAACAAATTGCTGTTGTTTTAAGATTCGCTCAAATTAATGGCTGTATGATACTATAAATGAGTACTACGCTTCTGAGTGTCTTCTTTGACGACCAAAAATGTTTTTAATGCCATTTTTTTCGTCTCACGAACGACAGTCCAGAAATGAATTTAATGACTTCCAACTCATTTAATAGAAAAATAATTCCGAGACTGCCAATTAAAGATACGTCCCCAGTATAAAATACGTTGACTAAATTAGACAAAACTCTCCGCAGAGAAAAAGAAACGAAGGACAAAAAAGAGCAATTAAAAGAAATAACCCAGCATTCGTTATCGTCTCCATTTTTTCAGGCCTTTGTGTGACAAGTTATAAAATATTTCATACTCGAACATGAAACACGACCCCGACGGGCGGTCGTACTAAATTTATGTAATTGACGTATTAATTCCTTTCTTTTTTTGCTTTTTCTGCCCCGAAACGACTTTTAAAATTGACCCTTTCAATTTACAATCGATACTTCCTGCGAAAACACGGTCTGAAACATAAAAAAGCGCCATGGCGTAATTAAGAGAAATTCGGCTTAATAAAGGAGCCTTTTCGCAGCGGAGTTGTTCTGGATGAAAATAACGATCGTAAAAAATATACGGATTTTAATAAAAGCGATATTGAATGATCGCCATTTCGATTGGACACTAAAATTCATCGAAGCTTTGGAAATATAAGGGAAACCAGAGATGGTAATCGTTTTATTTGTGAAAGTTAAGTAAGTTTTAGTGGAAGACCGAGTAAGTTGGATGTCATTCGCATTCGTTGATGATTCGATGATTACGTTAATTTTCCCATGTAATAAATACAAGCAATCGTTATGAAAACAATTTAGATCATTTTTGATATTATGATATTAACATTCGCTTTGCGTTTTCCAAATGTTAGTACGGTTTGTTGGGCAAACAATTTTATACCCACGATATATTTTTAATTTAATATCCACTTCGCGACATTCGAGAGTTTGCCATTGCAATAAGCAATATTGCTTCCTTTAAATGGGTCATAGTCACTTGAGACCAACTTTAACATTCAATTTCTTGGAATCCGTATGACGATAGAGCTATCATCGATTTTCAGGCGTGCTAACCGCGTGTATTGTCGTGAAGAAGGGGATGATATGTATAAATGAACATATTGAGTTTTGACATCAATTTTATGGCATTTATGTGTATAATATAACATTTGGATGTCGTCCTCGCCTTTTACAAGATTGAAAATTTCATAAAAAGCCTTTCGATCGTTTACATTATTCATCTGTTCAATCGAAAGCACTGCCAAAAATATTGACCGTGATTGATCCTTAACAAATTTAAAAAATGAAAATCAATTGTATTTAATATTGACTGTATGACGAGGTAAATGACAGTGCTTGGTAATCCAAAGATATTAAAAAAAAACTCATATTCAAATGAAGAAGAAATAAGTTTACCGTAAATAAAAATCCTACAAACTTATTGAGTGATACAAGTCTTTCAATAGAAACGCTCAAAATTTATTAAGTTATAGCAGCTATATCGTTAAGGTAATATTTATCAAATTAATTGTAAATTATTTAGTAGTATATGGCAAATTATTAAATAAGATTATAATGTTGAACAATGTGTAAAAATTATTAAATTTTATTTTTCAAAATCAATGCTTCGTTCGAGAAATTTTTCGCCAAAAAAATCATCTTTAGCGACGAGGTCCATCTTTGGATGAATAGATGTGTGAACAAGAAAAAAAATTGGATTCAAGATGATACCAATTCACACAAGATACATCAACACCAAATGCATCCCAAAAAAATCACTGTTTGGTGCGGATCTGGCGAAATCATTGGTCCGGATTTCTTCCAAAACAAAACTGGCATTGCCATAATCGTCGAGCGCTACAGATCGACGATAAGCAACTTCTTGTGGCCTAAATTGGATGATATGGATATCGACGACATGTGGTTCCAACAGGACAGCGCTGTTACACAGCGCATGCCACGATGGACATTCTGCACGATTTAAGTGATTCAGACCGGGCCGATTCACGCTTGGAGTAATACAGAGAGTAGTGGAGATAATCCGGAAGGCGTGGAGAGGCTCAGTCAAAAGAAGCAGAGACCTCGTGATGGTCACGTTGGATATCAAGAACGTGTTCAATACTTTACACTATGGAACGTCCTCAACTAACAGCCTGCTGGAGTTGAAAATGCTAGAAGGACCAAAACTCATTGCTTTTGCGGACGATGTCACACTGATGCGGGAAAATCGCCTGCAGCTGGCGGCAGAGAAAACGAAGGCAATGATCTGCAGCAGGAGAAGAAGACTGAGGGTCAAAAAGCTTGACAATAAGATGACCTTTAGTAAACATTGAAGGAGCTGCGCAGAAGGAGCAGAAGGTAACCAGCGAGCTCGGACGGCTCATGCCCAAAATCGGAGGGCCAAAGCCGTGCAAAAGAAGAACCATAAACGAGGTTATACACTCAATCCTTCTGTACGGAAACCCCATACGGCATGAGCTGCTCAGACATGAGAGCTACAGAAAGAAGCTGGCAAGGGTCCAACGGTAGGGATCGCTCCGAGTCACCACAGCATACAGAACAGTATCTGAAAAATCAAGAAAAGACCTCCAAACAAGAATAGCATGACCAGAAATTGAAGGAAGCCTGGCAGTACAGTTGGGATCAGTCCAGTAAGGGAAGATAAACCCACCGACTTATCCCGGTCGTAAGCCGGTGGAGGGCCCAAAAACACGCTGAAACGACCAACCGCTTGACTCGGGTGCTCACTGGTCAATTATTTAAGGCCAGACTACCTGTCTTCCTGAAGCAATGTGGAAAAAAATACCGGGGGAGCAGAGAAGGATAAGGGAGAGATTTAGTCAGTAAAAATCTGACACTACCCTGGGATCAAACCCAGGATGTCTTATGTAAGATTCCCTTCTCACAAGAAAAAAAAGCGTGAACTGTCCACCGAAAGTCATCGAAAAATAGACTTCCCGAATATGTACTACCAAATAAAACCGCTGCAGGCATTTGAATAACTGTGTTCAAATTGTTTTTTATTAATTTTTTAAAAAAAATATTATTTTTTGATTTTTCATTGTTTAACCCAATGACACAGAATCGAAGGTTGTCTTTGCAGGTGGAAAGTGCCTTAACGACTTCTCAAGTAGTTGAGTGGAAGTGTCGTGAACTGCACTCACACGGTAAGTGTTTCTTCCTCCTCTCGTCACGTGCGAATTGTTTCCTTCCTGTCGGAAACGATTTCCTGTGAAAGGCTTAAGGCGACACACAACTTTAAAAATGGGATAACCGCTCATGTCAGAGGCTTTGCCACACAAAAAAAAACAAGTGTTAAACCCTCAAGGCATCCGAATCGAGTACAATTCCCAGATCCAGGTCAATTTCGACGTATTAAATTGAGTTGCTGGAGATGACGCGATACACCCTCGACGGTATAAAATTAAAGACGACAACCCCTAATGTGACCCGGCGGTATATTTCTTCATCCGTCGTATTTCGAAACAATAAAACAAGCGGATCGATTACACGAGGCTTTCATCCAATAATATGTTATGGAGGCCGACGCCTTCCCATGTTATCCCTTTACTACCCCGATGTTGATTGCCATTTCTTATATGTCTTCAGCAAAAAAATATTGAAAGAGATTGACTCATTTCCTATTTTATATATAATTTATATCTTCGATAAGCGTTCTCGGTTCTGATGAAGAATTTAAGTAGTTCGCCTAGATATCCATCATAGCCAAATACATGAATGTTATATACGTTCATTTCCAAAGGTTTCATATGTTTAATCATGGTTGGTTATGGGCGTCGTTACATTTGTTTATGCCTCTATAAAAATGGCAATATAAAGCTTTATTTGTCAGTACGCGGCAAGCTTACATGAATACGCTGGTGCCAATAGTTCTAATATTTCAATTAAATTTATATAAAATACTAGCAAGTACCCGGCACGCGTTGCAATACCACATGCATTTTAAAAGAAACGCAATAAAACAGTTACGTGGTTTATTGCTTCAGGTCACGTGTAGCGAAGGCTGAAAGGCTAGGACCCAAAAGTATGCACGCGCTCGCTCTCGCTTCGAAGACTGACTGTCTCCCTCTCTTCCCTGAACAGAGTTCAACCACCGTATTGCATGCGCATCCTTCTTCTCGCCGTTATTGCGGCCACCGCTTCACTTCACCAGATAAATATGCGCAAACATGGTGCATCCGTTAAACATCTTTTAAATTGGTTGTGCTAATTGCCTACAAATGAGCTCCCTCTCATGTCAATAATATGAGGGGAGAGAGTGCATTAAATCTGCAATTGTAATGTGGAGATTTGGGGTCAGTTTGTAGCGTGTAGTTGGCTATAGTTCCACCGACAAGCAGGAGGATGGATTCTTTCACTCTTCTTCTAAGTCGACTCCATTCGCTTCTCCCTATCTGTGCACATAGGCGGCTCTTTTTTATGCTTATTTAGATAGCTCCTCGTTGTTCCTTTATCGCAGATACTCAAAGATCAACTTGTCGAAAGGAAGCTAAACGTACACACACTTTAATTTTAATCGCTTGAACGAGTCATTGTATAAATATTTTTAAATGAGGATTTATGAACAAAACTTTATTAAAAAAATAATCGATGGTGAGATATCTAACACAGATAGAACAAACATTAATATATGTTATATTAATCCGCATGGCGGCGCTGTCATTAATGCCTAATGAGCTCTCAATCATTCGGAAGGCAATCAAACTGAAATAAACGAGGGAACGGAATGTCCGTGTTTCTATAATGTCAACGATCCGATTATCTATTTAATTTCATTACCGCCGGAAGGGTTGTAATTCATTCACGCTTTATTGGTACTTTATTGGCATCACGAACGGACGTACGAGCGATGCAATTAACGTCCATATCAATCACGTCATAAAAACGTAACCAATCATATCGCCGAGATAAAACGAATGCCAAAAATTAGCACTGCGTTCGCCGCAAATTAATTTGATGCCGTAAAATCACACTCGGGTGTTGCATTAAGTATTTAAGCAAAGCTGAAATATTTGCGCAACGCGAAACGTTTGATGCTGCTAATTAACAACTTCAGATTCTGAATATTGGACTCATAAATCTACAGACATAAGCACTGGTGCTTGTGACGTTAAATACCAGGACGTAAATCGGGTCAAAGCGAGGAAATGAAAGTCCTTGCATGTGGGCTTATAATGTGACCTAAAAATCTGCCCTGATTTATACGAACGAAAATGCGTATTTGAAATTGTTATTAAAGATTGAGAACCGCTGATAAATTCACAAAAATTTATTTATTCAAATTTTCATGAATTTTTATTGTGATTTTCAGTTCTTCGTCTCAGACTGTTTGTATATTATGACGTTAATAGATTTTAATTATTAGTGCATTTTTAATCATGTCCTTAAAATGATCATATTTTTTATCTGGAACCTAACTGAAGCTTTCTATTATTATGTTTTATTTTTTAAGATCCAATTATTAAATAATACATTAGTCTATTTCAAAGTAAATGGCCAGATTTTATAAAAACCCATTTTCAATACGATGATTTAGCGTATGCTGAAAAGCAGTCGATCTGGTGCATTAATTTATATTTTTTTGATAATCTACGTTTTACAAAAATAAAAATATGATAAACCCTATCTGCGAGGTACAATTTTAATCTGAATTTATTGTCCAAAGCTGCCGTATAGCTAAATTAAGCAGATTTTCGTCCGTCAGCTTAATTCTATTTATCGGAACATCCATGAATTTCCACTCTTGACTTGGCACAAAGCCGGGCGTTGTAAAATGTTCACTTAACACTCGAAATACGACAAATCGAGTCGAGTGCACTTCACCTCGCTGCAGTTATTTCTGACTAATCCTACTTAGGATTTATTTAGATTCAGGTGAAGCGGAAATTGTAACAGCGCTATAAATATTCTTGTTTTTTTCCCTTTTTTGTCCAATTTAATATAACTGAAGAGTTTAATTTGATTTTTGATTAAATTGGCTTTTGAATAATATATTAAGCTAGCCTTCTGCAGTTCAAAATTTATTAGATTTGAGATCATAAGCAAAATTGGTTGACATGTTTGCAATGGCAGCCGAATTTTACCCGTCAAAATTGACAATATCGTGAATGAACCCTATCAATAATTTTGGATATGGTTTAAGTATTTTTTTAATATTCAGGATATATTTTAAAAAAACCACAATTATTATAACTTATAAATCTTAATATATGCAATAATATCTTAATTACTTTACGTCTGAACGATGTGAAAGAAAGACTTAAATTTTCACAAAATTTACAAATAAATCCAAGTAAGGACTGGACGAATAAACAAATCTGAGATCTAAGAATAAAGAAATCTGGCCGAAATAAAGAAATTCGTTTGTAGACTCTGAATCACATAGGCCGGCGGTTCTTAAACTGTGATCTGCGCAGCTATTAGTGGGGGTCCGCGAAAAATTTCTTTTTTGAAGATCTATTTGGACCAAGAAATGTTTGTTTGTTTGAAAAATCTGAAGAATATCTTAAGGATAGAAATCTTAAGAACGACATAAAATGTTAGGATGAGGCCCGCAAAAAAATTTCCTCAAAAAATGAAAGAATTTTTGCTCAATATAGGGTATATAGAACCGCTGACATAGGCAATAAGCCACGCGCATGCGCAGCTCGAAACTTCTCTTTCACCAACTCCAACCAACAGTTGATCGGATAGAGAGGGAGAATAGTTTGTAGTGCATGCATATCTGTCGCATACACGATAGAGACCCCACGCACATGCATGCACACAAAGAAAACTGTAGACCAGTAGCTTACATGCTTTATTATATATTACACAAGCACAGATAAGACGCATTTTTGAATACGTCATAGTATAATTTAATAGGGCACAGGTTATACACAGTAAGATCCAGTAAGTACTTTTTTTCCTGTGGGAGGGGAATCTTGCATAAGACACCCTGGGTTTGATCCCAGAGTAGTGTCAGATTCTTACTGACTAAAAAGCTCCCTTGTCCGTCTTTGTCCCCCTGGTATTGTTTTTCACATTGCTTTAGGAGGACAGGTAGTCTGGCCTTAGGTAACTGGCCCTATTCTAGTGTTGGGGAGCCGCTCTGTGCGTCTCTCTATCACTGCCCTCTTTGGCGCTCAGGACTTCTTCAATGTAATCGCGCCAAAGGTCCCAGTTCTTCTTGCTTGCCATCATTCTGCGGACCATGTTGTCAACGTTGAGTTCGGTTACCCCGAGTGCTTGTTTCAGCGAATTTCTCTAGGGTGCCTAAGCCTCACAGTCAGTGATGTATTCTGCATTGTCGACCTCCGCTTGGTAATGGTGACACGTCGCAGATGTTTCCTTCCTTACGACCGGGATAAGTCGGTGGGTACATCTTCCCTTGCTGGACTGATCCCATCTCTGTTGCCAGGCTTCTCTTAGTTTCTGGTCGGGTACTGTGTGGTTTTTGGGATCTTCGTAATCCAACGACCTCTTCTTTGCTTGGAGGTCCAGTGGGCATATTCCAGCAATCACGAGCACCGCTTCTTCAGATACTATTCTGTATGTTGTGGTGACTCGGAGCACTCCCTGTCGCTGGACCCTGGCAAGCTTCTTTCTGTTGATGTCGCGTCTGAGCTACTCGTGCCATGTCGGGGCTCCGTACAGAAGGATTGAGTGTATTACCTCGTTTATGATACGTCTTCTGCACGACTTTGGCCCTCCAATGTTGGGCATGAGCCATCTAAGCTCGCTGGCCACCTTCTACGCAGCTTCTTCAATATGTTTGCTAAAGGTCACCTTGTTGCCCATGAGAATCTCAAGGTATCTCAGCGTTTTGCTGTATTCCACCTCGTGTCCTACAACAACAAGCTGCTTGATCCTCGATCTTCTCCGTCTGCTACATATCATTGCCTCTGTTTTCTCGGCCGCTAACTGTACGCGATTGTTGTATGAATTGTTATGCATAAATTATTTAAAAAGTAGAACCGTGTTTCGGAGAGTCACATTTTTTGCATGCGGCACGTTCACTACCAGATTCAACGCCATCATCTAGGTCAAAGTGTCCATATCAAATTATTAATAATATTTGCCTACAGTTTGTGTGTAAAAAAAACTTTAGCCTAATAATTTGATTATGCTTGTATAAGCTTGCAAATTCCACTTTGATCTATTTCCATCATGGCGAAATGCAGTGGATGCTAAATTTAAATCATACATTCGTCATTCATTGAAATTATATCACAGGGCGATATAGATTATGATTGAATCGCTCTGATGCCGAATTTAGCACACTTTAATCCCGCCTAAATTTGTAACAATCGCTGCAAAAATATCTTTGCCGAAGAGGATGAAGACAAAATCTCGCAGATTAGCGAATATCGTTTGTTTTGGACGGAGTAATATTTTCTGGGAGACTTTCATTCGGGAGCTTTTTGGGGTCCCGCCTGGACCCCATGAAGGGTAAATCCCCTTGCAGAAAAAGCATCCGCCTTAAGAAAGTTCCGACTCATCCTGCGACGGGGATGTATCACCACCAGCTAGGATATTATGATACAGGGTATAATAAATCTGGTACGGTGACATATTTACTCCGTAAATTATGTTCGGTTTATGACCCATTTTGTCCGACACGTATATATTACTCATTTTTGCGGGGACAAAAAATATTTTATTTTTACTCGCAAGGCCAAAGGATTTTCGTAAAATTACAACGGCTCCCCTACGAAAGGATTCGCATCATAAATGCGCGAGTTTCTATTTTATTTCGCGTAGACACTGCAATAAAAATGTATCCGAAGCTCTCCGGCGAAAAAGCCACCTTGAAACTATGAGGGAGATGAATGCCGAAAAGCTCTCAGAGTGTTTAGCCGTTTTCTTTATTTTGCTAAATATTAAATCAGGCTCAAAAAATTTGAGCGAGAAATATGTTTAAAATACGGACTATCTCGCCATAAGACGCTTCGCTTTATGGCCATCGCTAATATTCATGTTTATCATTTTTTTTTACTAAAGTAATCCAAAAATATGCTAAGCTCCGAATTTATCATATTTTGTATACTTTTAAAACATTTTTAAGCCTTTAAATGGTGGTTAAAAAAAGTGTAGTGTTTCATTTTAGGATGCCGTATTTCTCAAAGAAGGCAAGCGATCTTCATAGGAGAAGACAAACATCCGTTATAGTATCTCGGCCGCGGAAGAAGCATTCTTCTCGCCGGTATCTTTTGTAATCTCGCAGCTGTGATCTACCGTCATCATAAATAAAGATCGTAGACAAAAATTTCCATTCCATTCTGAGCATTTTTCTACAACACGATATTAAACGAATCTACACCGGAATCCAATACCGAGCCAAAATTTTGATCCCGAGATTTCGGGATTGCATTAGACTATTCCGGAATCAGTCTCGAGATTCCGGGATCGGATTTCCAATAGTTCAAACTCGCAAAATTCCCGATTTCCCGACAAATTATTTATTTCCGTCGCTGCAGATGAATACTTATACACTATAATACTTTGATGTGATTCGTGATTATATTACGGAGAGAATACAAAAATTCTGGACCCCGTATCTATTATATTTTATATCGATATTCTCATTATTAGAGTCGAGGTGTAGTAAATATACCACCGGTAGGGAAAGGTTTATTTAACAATTTGAAAAACATATATGTACTGTATATATATATATACATAGATTAGTCAGTTACTGCCCCTAGGCGTCGCCTAAGCTCGCTAATTAGAAGTTACGCCACTGTTTCCGAGCGTCCAAATTTCGGCAGGAATATCTCGATTTAGTAGCCTTCATCGTGCTGGTGAGGTGAACGATTTCTGTTGGATTAAAATTTTAATCCAGAATTTTTCGATATTACATTTAGTAATCCCAGGATTCATGAGTACCTAAAACTGTTCGGGATCTCGGGATTGGATAGCCTTGACTATGGTAAGACGTTCATCCCGTAACATAATTAATAAAGAAGTTATGTAAGACGAGAGTATTTTTATTCGGTACCCGTCTACTTCCATTTCACCCCTCTCCTGCTCTCGCTCCACCACGTTACAATGGTGTCAGAAACGGTGGATTGTTACAAACTCATCATATCCTTAATTAAATTCCGCGTCTTAAAATGACAGTCATTCGAGCCTAACGTTTTCTGTTATTCATTTTTAAAATAAGGTAATTTTCCTGCTGCATTTATACGTACTTGAATTGCTATTAAATTATTACAAAATGTGATACAGAATATTCCAAGAGCGAAAGCTCAATCGCCTGGAATTGGTTGTAATTTGAAAGCTCACACGTAACAAAAGCTCCGCGAAGTTTGACATTACCCGAAAGGTAATATTTCCTCGATTCTGTCTGCGAATTACACTCTCAGCGCACGTATGTTACCTAATCAGTATAAAATTTAAATTAAATTGGGTCACTACTAGCTCTCGCGAGTTGAAGATTTGTCACTGTTGACTCGAATGGTTGGAAATATCCTCATCTGCATAATCTTCACATTCAGAAATTTGTCACATCTATCATTGAATAAATTGTGCCAAAGACAAAAGGCTAGCAATTAGGATTTTGAAAAGGTAAAATGAAACGACAAAGGATGCTCGTTCTCCGGTCGCCAATTTGGCATACCTGCGCTGAAGTCAAATAACCCTCTAGCTACCAAATGAGGTACTTCGTTCACTTTTTGCGGTTTTTCATACAATCCTCTTTCATTGCTAATGACCTAGGTTTTTGCACTATGTGTGTGAATAAACGTGACTTTGGCCGAGTCGCCCCTAGGGACAGCTTTATTTAGTGCAACATGTATTGACACCATCCGGAGGGTAAACGATCGGGGCTTCAAAGTGTGGACGTGAGCTATTTTTATATAGAATTTTAAAAAGTGTCTCATGACAGTATTTTTGAGCCAACCATCAAATTTTAAAATAAATAAAAACATCCATTGATCAAATGACACATAGTCATAGCATATTTGGTGTATATTCTATAAACACAAACTACAATATAATTTAATTTAATTTTAAAAAAAAAAGTTTATAAAAAGATTGTAACTTGCACTAGTGCAATATTTTTACTGTGCTTATGTTATTTCCACACATGTAAACAGTAAGTTGATAAAGTTTTATTGCAATCGGATGAACGGTATGGAAGCGCATTAAACACGAACAAACAAACATTGATTTTTATATATTAGAAGACTATTCTTATGTCACTCGCGCAATGCTTAGCAATAACTGGACAAAGTTTTATCGCAGTCTGACGAACGATATGGTAGCGCATTACATACGAACAAAGATAGATTTATTTTTATATATTTGATAATGGATGAAACTATTAAAATTATTGTCTTTTGGATTTTTGATAATCCCACCTCTCTTCTCCTGTCATTAGAGTCAAGAAAAGCTTATCCTTCCTGTGTAAGACGATCTAAAAAATCACACACTGAGATCACATGATTTTGATCTTGATCATGATTTCAAGCTTCGTCCGAATCCGCCGTCTATATGGGGCAGATCATGTAGCGACGTGAGCGACGACCTCTCCATCGGAAGAATTTACTATGACTGAACAAAATGGCTGACAAACACGCGAGACTAAAAAAACTGACCGTTAGGTTCCTCTTGACAAGCCAGATACGTCTTGTTTTCTTTTTTCAGTGAACTATGTAGAAATATAAGAAACTCCATTTGTGTCTTAAGCACTAAATTATTTTTACAGCAAAATTCCGGATTATATTTGAATCCCCCCCCGTAAAATTGTCATCTCTATCATCTTTGCTATAAACAATCCCATTATATAAGATGCATGCGTTTAACTCAAACAAGCATTTTTTCAGAGTCTACATAGCAGACCTGGAGTACTTTCCATATATCTAAGTCGTTTTCAAATTCAATTTATGGCTTTTTGAAAACATGCATGTAAGAATATTGCATATTCTGCTATGGTTTTAAAATTGCTCGGTCATGTTTCTTTGTGGTTTGGCTATTGCCAGATAAATTATCTTTCAAAAATGCAATATCATGCAGGTTCATCTTCATATATCTGGTTGAAATTTCTTGTTCATTTTAAATGCATTTATGCAATGTTTGAAGTTAACGGGAAACTTCATACCCAATGACGTAGACAAAATGAGCGCTAAAACAATATCCGTTAGCAAAGTTTCGTTATCACGTCACTTACACGTGCCGCCATTCTCCGGGCAAGACACGACTAAAACAACAATAAAACTCACGGCGTTACACGGGAAGACTTTATTTTAAAATTCGAACCCTAGGTATTTATATTTTCAATTATATTTTTGGACCGAAGGGCCGTAACTCGTTTTCGCAGGGACGTGATAAGCCGGAGATACAAATTTCGCAGCAGTTTTGAGTTATGTCGAGAAAACGAAAAGTTTTTGACTCCCGGCAACACGCACAGAAGCACACAACTTTAATTTATGTCCGTGCTTCGTACGCTATAATGCTAGAAATTAGTATCGCAAGTCCTGGAAACACGTGTATTGGACTGAAGAAGGATAATCTCTTTTTCGCTTGAGAGCTCTCACGGCCGTACATTAGAGGTGTCTTCGCGCTTCAGCTGAAAGGTATTAACATTTGTCCTCAACATGTACGCAGCGGAAAGAGAAAGACGTCAAGAAGAACGAATGCAAATATATTTCAGGTTATATAAAGCTAAATTAAAACGTTGATCACGTAAATGGGATCTCGTAAAATATACATGAAAATCAATATACGGGACACAAAATCCCGATCGACTTCTCGGGCCCCCCATTTTGTTGCCTTCGCTGCTGCGACAGTTACCGACCGCCGCTTTATTCAGTCGTGGAGACTGCACCGGGGGTTCATTAGAAGCGCCGTACACTCCTTACCATTTCTCTTTCGAAGGAGAAAACCCAGTTCTCGATCCTAGATAGTAATCCATCTCATTTGGGATGACACTATAAAAGAAAGCTTAAAAGACGGAAATTAGAGATAATTGAAAAATCAATTAAAATATTGAATTATCTAGTATGTCATATCATTACTCTTTCGTTACTGAAGACGATTAAGAGGACTATGGCCTCCATACAACGTCAGGTCGTGGACCAAATTAATTCTAAGATTTAGAGCAGTACTATTGGCATATCTTGTGCAATAATTATCAGTCTATTTAATAATAGGGAATCCAGAGGATCCAACGGCAAGTGGCGTTAAGTGTTACTGTGGCATAGAGAAACTTCATCCAATGACAGAGAAGAGGGCTTTGGACTCTGAAAATCCCTAGAATTGCTCGCACAGCACATGAGCAGAAACCGAAAAAAGCTTGGCAACAGAGTTGCGATCAGACTAACAAAGTAAGATAGACCCATCAACTTATAACAAGTGCTAACCAATAGGCAAAGAGGCAATCATATTATACCACTACTGCCAAACGGAGGTTGACGACGTAATATACACCACTAATGATTACAAAACTTGGATACCCCAGAAGGACACCCTAAAACAAACACTCAGAATAACTGATCTTAAAGGCGAGAACGTGATGATGGTGAACGGAAAAGGCTGGGATCTTTGGCGGGAGTTTATATAAGAAATAATAACTGCCAAAGACAGCAAAAGTATTAGAACCAAATACTAGAACTAGAACCTGCCCTCCTAAAGCAATGTGATAAACAATATCAGGGAGAACAAAGACATAATGATAGACAGTATCTTACCAGTGTAGAGGGTCTTTGATAACAGGCTCTATTACCTGCGCCGTTGTGCAATCTGTTTCGGATTTCCCCGGATTAGCCACACAACGAGTGTCTTCCGTTGATATTTTAATCCCACTGGAAAAATATACGTGCAGAACGTCCATATACCCACCTATTTTGTCCCACGCCTTTCAAATGAGGCGAGGTTCCAGTAGAAAGGCCAGCTTCAGAACACGCACGCCTGAATGTGCGTTGGAGGAGGAAGGACAAAGGCTAAGCTAATTCAAATAATGCTATCTAGGTGGGGATGCTATCTAGCCATGAGTCCAACATCAGCTTGAAGAGGACTGCAGGGGCTACTCCTTCCCAAATGGTACTCGTATCGGTTCGGTCATTTGTAGTTTGTAGTCGCCGTTCAAGCAGCCTAAAGTGGTGACGCCTTTTGAACAGATTCCACCGGCGTAAGGTTACCCCCACCCTTACCACCAGAGTGGACAAAAACGAACTAAGAGAGGAGTTTAGTCAGTAAGAATCTAACGCTACCCTAGGGCCTGCTAGCTTTAGGGTACCTTATGCAATATTCCCCTCCCACAGGAAAAAATCTTTTTAATGTGTCAAATCAGTCATCGAATGTAGGCAATCCAATGCTTTTCCTCCTATTTTTTCTAATTTTATTTTGAGTGTCTCCTATAATATTCTATATTCCGGCCACCAACAACATTTCGCCATTTCCATCTAGCCTGATCCACCTTCCTTCAACTTCCTAGGCCCAGACGTGCAGCGTCTTTGTCTATCTGATCATTCCAGCGTTGAACAAGTCTTCTGACAAGTCTGAACTCGGCCCAAGTCTATGAGTCGACATCCGTGTCACATGATCTGCCCAATGATAATGGCGACGAAAGCGATGCTGATAATTTATCCTATGCCGTACATGTCCGTGACCTCTCGATTGGACCTCATAGCTTCAGTACTTGAAGTCTCAACCCGAAGAGGCATGAATATTTTCATCGAATTTTTTATATCTGCTTCTTAGCAAAAAAAAAAAATTGCCGACCCGACCGACACATAGGGGGTGTGCTAACGGTCAGTTTGTTTGGTCCCGCGTGTTTGTCGGCCATTTTGTTCAGTCACAGTAAATTCTTCCGATGGAGAGGTCATTCATATAGGACTATTTCACCAATTATATAGAATGACATTACATTCGATACAGAACTGCGAATAACAATACTATGTATTTTTATCCAAATATAATATCTCATCATCAAAATTTCTCAATTTGAATCTGAGATAAAATATAGTTTCAATGTTGCTCGTAGTTGTGTTCATATTTTTATTTAAATTTTGCTAAGAAGACCGTCATAAATTTATGTTCTCCTTCTTGTTTCTTCCATCAACTTCAAGCTCGAACTTTGCTTACAAGCTTTTCATACAATCTTTGGCATTTTCTAATTAATTTACTTTTAACTAGCAAACATGCATACTGAAATTAGTTATTATAACTACCTAAAGTTTATTGGTACATCAAACCGATATTAAATAAATACGAAACAATTTGAGCTTGTACCATTTAATCAAATTCTTATCTTAATGCTATTAAACATGAATGATCATTTACAATCATAATGAGAACAGTGGGATTATTGGAAATTGGCTTATCTATTCAATAATATATCCGATATTATTGGTTCAATTTTGCTGTAATAACTATCGATATGATAATGGAAATATAATTAATAATAGAAGTAATTGTTTATCAGTTCAATATTGTATGAAAAATTATAAATTATTATATATTTTGTAGTTAATTACCTAATCTTCCTATGCTCAACGTACAGTATTCATTAAAATTAAGTTTATTATATCAAAAACATTTTTATAGTGCTCAAAAACAGTTCCCTGGTGTGTCACCAAAGCGATATAGTCGCTTTAGATTAAGTTAATAACTTTTTGAAAATCAATCAAATTCACGTCCAATTTTGTCCAATTATGATTAGATTTGGCGATGCTGGCAATGTCGTTGAAATGACTATGGGTAGAATTTACAAACATGTTCATGTTTAAATACTTTAAATTTGAAAGTGTTGGTATCGGTGGTTTGACAGTTGCAAATAGTTGAAATTGATATAAATATCAATCGAATCAAACATATTTTCGGATGTATTTTTTTTAATAAAATTAATGGATGTCAACCTTTTTTCTAATATCCTTTGATCCAATGTTTTAGCTACCCGCTGTTGAATTATTAAGAATCCTCATATAGAAAACCTGTTGGTACTTTTCGTACAAAGTACATAAAATTGGTACCGATCACATGAATTTTTTAGTCGAAATTGGGTAAGAGACATTAAATTTACCACGCTGAACATTCGAGATGTGTCCTTTTCTTCCAGCCAGGCTCAAGAAAAAATTCTGAAAACATTCAGGACTCTTAGCTTATAAATTATACCGTCCAGATCTTGAATAAAATTCAATTTAAACAAAGTATAATACATAATTATATTAAAACGGTTTGATGCTCCCCTGGATGAGTGGCGCTCCCTGAAAAACGTCACAGGATTAACCCTTCAACTATTTAAAATTTCGTTATTGCGAAACGGAATAATTCATTTCGAAGTTGGGTCAGCATAAATTATTAACAAATAAATCTACCACGTATGTTATAAAAGCTGGAACTTTTATATATAAATCACGCCAGTTTTATATATCGGACACATCTCCTAATAAATTCCCATTGTGCTCATCAAACATGAATGGAACTTATGGATACGCCCTGTATATGATGCTGTATCTTGATTATTAAAAAAATGTATTTACAACCCCCTTGATTTTATTTCGTATTTATTAAACGGAACATTGCTCGTTAGTTCTCTTATTTACTCCAAGTTTTTAAGTATGTTTATATTCGGTAATGATTTCTTTGTAGGGCAAAACATAACGCCCGCGGGCACCATTACTCTCCAAACTTTACTAACAGTTTCAAACGCCCACGTCCTCGTATGGATGAAAAATGGTTACAACATAATTATAAATAATGAAAATTTACTTTAAATAAGAAAACTTTTTTTGCAAATATTCGAGGGAAAAATTCAATTTCAAACTCTCAGATTTTAAACATGTACGAAATAATAATAATGTATGATATTTGAATTCGGCCATAAGCAACGAATCGTATACGAGGGTCATTCAGAAAGTAAGGTTTCAAGGGTTTCTGTTGGTTTTATTTGGTCCCGCGTATTTGTCGGCCATATTGTTGAGTTGCAGTAAATTCTTCCGATTGAGGAGTCGTCGCGCGATTTTGCATAACCACCACTATATAATATACATCAGAAGCTCGTGAAAGTTTATGGGAGTGATATGATTAGTAGATAATAGATTTCACGAAGTGGGTTAGCTTATTGAGAGAAGACCGTACTGATAACCACGACATAATGAATGGGAAAGAATGGGAAATCATCAATTATTTCTGACGAACTTTTGCAAAAAATTGAAGAACAAGCGCGAAATGATGCTTGAATGGGAATGGGAAATCATCAATTATTTCTGACGAACTTTTGCAAAAAATTGAAGAACAAGCGCGAAATGATGCTTGAATGGGAATGGGAAATCATCAATTATTTCTGACGAACTTTTGCAAAAAATTGAAGAACAAGCGCGAAATGATGCTTGACGTCCTAAACAAAGAATTTCCTGATATTTTCCAAAGTCTCATTGGTGATATTCACATAGGACCACAGGTTTTTAACAGAAGAGAGAGCCATTCTGGACTCTATTGTAACGGAAGATGTTTTAAAAAGGTCATAAAATGATTTGAAAACGATTTAGATACATGAAAAGCACTTCAGATCTGCTATATAGACTTTGAAATGGCGCTTGTTTGAGTTAAACACATGTATCTTATACAATGGGAAGGCTTCTAGTAAAGATGATAGAAATGACAAATGGACGCTTCTTGATCCATTCACTGACGGAGTATCCTAACCCGTAATAGTTTCTTTGGTCTCACGTGTTTTTCGGCCATTTTGTTTAGTCACAGTAAATTCTTCCGATGAAAAGATCGTCGCGCGCTCCTGCCACATTTTGTCCGTAGAAATCCATGCGCTCATCCGTTATTTGACTTTGCAGGACAATACCGCCGCGAATATCCATCAGAAGCTTGTGAATATTTATAGTAGTAATGTGATGAGTCGACAACATGTCACGAAGTGGGTTAGGTTGTTTAAAGAAAGTGAAACTGTTAATCTCGTACGAGGTCGACGATGCTGTCGACGAGGCAAAGAGTGGAAGACGATTATTGATTTCTGACGAACTGGTGTGCAAAAAATTGACGAAAAAATGCGAAATGCTTGACGACTTCACGAAAAAAAATTCTGACATTCGAAGCCTTCTTGGTGATATTGCGTCGGAAAAACTTGGTTACAAGAAGCTGTGTGCGAGATGGGTGACCAGAACTCTGACACCGAAGTACCGTCAAAATTGCATGACCATCGCGCCTGAATTTTCGGATCATTTTTCATAGGAGGGAGACAAGTTTGTTGGACTCTTGACGACAGGTCCATGCCCCGTGTTGCTGTGCAGTCTATTTCGAGTGCCCTCGGACTAGACACACAGGAGTGTTTTCCACCGCTCTTCTGATCCCCCGAAAAACGCTACGTGCAGAACTTCCAGGTCCCCACTCCTTTCATTCCGTGCCCCTTCAAGGAGGTGAGGTTGCCGTAGAGAAGACCGATTTCAGACTACGTACACCTTTTAGACTAGGTGCGTCGGAGAAGGAAGAAAGAAGTTACGCTAAAACTCAAAGGGACTACTACATGAGGTCACTATAACAAATGACTGCAGGGACTCCCCCTTCCTGCACACCTATCCCGTAAGCTGCACACCCAGCTCATGTTAGCTGGGCTACCCCAGCAGCGCTATACTGTTCGCCAAACCTGCTTACGAATCCGACCGCATCCTGCGCGAAGGGTGGGTCAGAGTCGACGCTGTTGGGCGCGGTTGCGTGGAAGGGCCAGTAGGCCACTCTGCTTAATAAGAGGAGGGCCCCCTTGGGGCAGAGAGGAAAAGGGAATGGAAGGCTTAAGAGTTTGAACGTCGTGCACGAGCATAGCGCCTAGAGGCCAGCCGTGCACGATGAGGGACGACCAAGGGAGAGGTTTAGTTAGTAAGAATCTGACACTACCCTGGGATCAAACCCAGAGTGTCTTTTAAAAGATTCCCCTTCCACAGGAAAAAAGGCACTATTCTACATCATTATCTCAGGGGTTCAACTGTTACCCACGGTAGTAGGGTGTGTCACTACACACCAGAATCCAAAAGACAATCACTTCAGTTACGTCATTCATCTTCCCCAGCTACCAATAAGTTCAAGACAACCAATTTAGCCGAAATAGCATGGGGACTTCTTTTGGTGGATTTTATGCCTAAAGCATAACAACGCCAGACCCCACTTCGCGCAAGTTTCAAAAGAGCTGCTGACATAGTTTGGGTGGGATATGTCACCCACTTCCCCTACTTCCCTGATTTGAAGTTTCAGACAATCACCTTTTCACTAAAAAAAATTCCAATGATCAAAAGATCGAAAAAACTATGAAGAAGAAACTGAAAAAGATGGCATACAAAAGCTGGTGTCCCAATTTCAGTAATGTCGATCTCGATGGGGATTCGTTGAAAAATATTTTCATATATTTGTGAACATGCCACGTACGACAACATTTAGATTTAAACTTATTGTCTTATAATAACTAAATATTACTCTTTCAAAATATACTTATTTTCTAAACCAAATTTTCATATATTGTTCTATAAATTTATTTTGACAGATTTCCCTCGTGATGCGAATAGTATGAAGCCATCGCGTACACGACGATATATCAGCGTTGGCACTTTTCGCAAGTGTTGACAACGATGATTAATCGGCATCCGGCACCAAGAGGGTTAATAGAAGATTTGCAACAATTATTAAAATTTATTTTCAAATAATCCTATCCTAATTTAAACATGTAGAAGACAATTAAAATATTAAAATATTTTTCATCACTTTAGTATGGAATCGAATCAAATTAAAATGTATTTTTTTACATCCATGTCTGGAATAACATCAAGCTTATTACCATGCCAAAATTGATTTCAAGCGACTTGTTCGAGATTCACGTCGCTCTAAATTTTTCAAACAAACAGACGGTGAAATTCTATTTAAATTCATGAATGATTCATTCAGAGTCTTCGCCTTGAATAAAGCAAGAGTTATGAGGCAAACCCGAAATCCATCCAACATTCCATCAGTTAATCGAATGTCATTCATAAATCGTTCGAAATGCACCCGACGTTTCGCACAAATAGACGTAGCATCAAACTGTGGTGCGCATCCTCCGCCATTACCCATCGCATTTTCGTATCGGTTAAGTGCTTTGTGCAATTCCAGATGCATCGAATTCACCGCAAGACTCCCCCCGAGGATACAACAATCAGTCCACCCTGGATGAAAGTCATTCGATCTTTTGAGATGAGTTCGTAAAAACTGAAAAGCGTTCTTGTTGTGTGTTCGTTTTCAGAACGTTTTGCGGGCGATACAATAAAAAAAGCTGAAAGTGCTTCGTCATGTGAATCCATTTGCTGAAAGGTCAAAAACACTAGCAATTAATTAACGTTTAAAAACACATCTGCTCTCGCTTATGGGCAAAGAAGCATTTTTAATCCATCAAGCGCAAGAAAAAAAATCAGCAACCCTGTGTGTTATATTTGAATTTAATTACAACCCCAGCGAATATATTTTACGGTTAAATTAATTAGCGTTTAGATAAAACCGCCCCTCATTTTAAAAATCTTCTCATTTTCAAATGACAATGATTTTTTGTACGATGACGTAGGAGTGCGCGACGATCTTTCCATCGGAAGAATTTGCTGTGACTGAACAAAATGGCTGACAAATACTAGAAGCTAATTATTTCAGTATTTTCTTTTTTAACCTTTAGATGTTATGATATTTCAGTATGATAAAAGTTTTTTCACAATCTTAACATGAACCCAAATCTAGCTTATTATAACAACACTTGGTAGTCGGTCTTTTAAGTGACATTTAACATGTGGAATTCATCTTATAAGTGCATGTAAGTCTTCATTCTATAATGAAATCTTTCTATTTTCATCTAGGTCATGGATCACATTGCGTCTTGAAGATTTGTTTCATCAGCGCTTAATATAGATTATTGGGAGCCAAGCTCAGTCATTTATATACTTTTTTCTTCAATTATCATTTTTATGTATCGTTTTAATCATCTTTATCTCTCCATAGACCATGTTATTTATCACAAAACAAAAAAAACTGGCGAAAAACGCAGGAATATGTCAATTTTAAAGGTCGATGTGGTATCTTAATTTAAATTCTGTAGGCCCATATAAGTCTTTTTGTATCAGTATTTCATTCTTCAATTACATTTTTCTTTAATTTCTGAAAGCATAGATTTTTATCTGACGATCAAACATTATAATACATCGATTACTCGAACTTAATACACTTTGATCGACCCAAATAATCCAAAGGAAGGTATAAAAACAAGATCATATATATCCTGATGATATAAGCTATTTCAACGAACAATCTTCATACATTTGATATTAATATAAAAGCATTGAAAGCTCTTGAAAGATCTTGTATTTTTGGTCTTGTTCTTATAAATATGAGCCAGATATTGCCTCCGTTATTTGCTCATCGTTCAAAATTTGCAAACTAAAATAGTTCGTATTGCAATTTAGCCATATGTCAATATCTTGTATGTAACATTTGCTCCATATTAAATTCTGTTTCTGTCTTTTATGATGCTTTGAATTTATTAAAAAATAATTTTATCACATCGATGCATAATATATTCGCAACAAATTCTATTAAATTTATATGGTTTGTCAATTAATCATGATGAATGATGGCTATTAAATAATGAGACTAGGTTCATTTAAGTTCTGAAAAATTTCCTTGCTCGCAGACTAAAATATAAGCTTTACATATATTAATACTACTATAATCAAATTAGTTCTCAAATTTAATGTTATTATTATAAAGTCCTAAATTTGAGATAAATTTGGCATATGGTCAAAATACCATAACCCACATTAAAGTCGACCTCAAAGTTTGTTCAAAGAACAACGTTCAATATTCAATACCATCAAATTAATATGCGCGGAAACGTTTAGAAATCCTTCCTTCAAAATACATTTAAATTACGTTTTGAACTATGCTGTAGAAAATATTTTGGTTCTATTAACGTCAGTGTTATACAATAGAAGGCTGAAAACTAATGCACACATGCTTATAGAGCGTGAATAAATACAAATAACAATATAGGGATGAAATATACATTAATGTACATTTTTCAAGTTTCAAAATCGTATATTTATTTTTTAATATAATCATCGTTAAGACTAACAAAAAATTAATTCCGTCTTTGAAAAATTCTTTAGAGACTTTTCTCAAATCCAAGACTTATCAACTGCCTTTACCACGTCGTCCGAGGTATAATGATTACCTTTAAGATCTCTCTTGAATAGAGGAGAAAAATATTGTTAAAAAATAATTAAAATCCATAATTGTCGATGAAACACGCAGATCGGCAAAAAATATGGCTACTAGAAAAGTGTTACTTCTACATGCTACAAGCATGTGTGCACTAGTTTTCAGCCTACCCTTTTATATTTACGCACCACCGTTCTGAACATCTTGTTTGATTTTGTGCTGTGTATAGTGAACCCTAAAGTGTTAATTAAACACTCATCGGTTATATTGGGGTGTATCACATGAACGTTCGGTATTCAAATGTGAAAATTAAAATACCATAACATTAATAAAACTTGATTAATTGTATCAAAACAATTACTATTACTATTTGTGAAGAATTGTGTGCTCTAAGCACGAGGTATAAGGTTCAAAATTTTTTTTGTATATTTTGTGGTAAATTCAAGTAAACCGTCCCCTTAAACAAAAGTTATCATTTTTATATAGCACGTAGAAATCGTGGTGTAAATAACAACCTTCCATTGAAAAACTAGGTATTTCTCTTGCCTGATGCTGCGTTAAAAAGCTTATTAAGGGCCGAATATGTATCCAGGGGGCCTCAAACGTATATTTAAAAAGAAACCTACGTTTCTATGAAGATTTGAATCTCGACGAGAAGGACGGAGGCATCCACCCTTCAGTAGCGATGGGGCTCCGCAGCCCCGATACGGACTCGCAGCATACGCGACGGAAATCCGTATTTTACCTCCGTAGAGGGGCGATTCTTTATCTCATTCGACAGGGCGCTCATTCGACCACAGTGAAATGGAGGAATCCTCAAAAAAAGGGGAAACAATTAAAACATTGTAAACTTTTAATGCTCAATTAACACATGGCGGAAAATGAAGTTTGCACGCCAACAATCAACACGACCAGTTCGCAAGGCTCCCCAGAAAGAATAGAATGTCTGCCCGTCCTGCAACCTTTAGGATCGGGTGCAAAGTCCGAACAGCATAAAAAACGGCCCGCTTTAACCCTTTGAGTAGTGAGCAAATTTAAAAACGACGAAGTCGTTGATGCCATAATCGCTTTACACTGATTATGATCTGTCGGCTCGGATCAATTTGAGACAATCATCTATTCGAGGCAGAATCGATTGTAAATAAACACTGTTGATAGCATACAAGACCACTTCAGTTCTTTACTTAAATAATACACAAAAAATCGATTAATTTGCTCCTGCTTTACAGCGAAATAATAATGGACAAAGACTCATAATAAATAAACACTGTCTATATCTCAAAACATTCAATAATTTCTTAAGGATACATACAATCGTGCGATGTATGCGGGGAAGCTCTCCGTCTCTGTCTCTGTTTGTGTCTGAGCTCAATATACAAGAGTGTTCTTTCTGAATAAGTGAAGAGGGATCGCATACCCTGCGATGATACTCCTTTTGGGGTTAATGACCAAAAATCGACAATTAACGGCAGAAATTATGATTTTAATTTATTTATTTACTTTTACATTATTATAATTATCCAAAATTAGTCGCGAATTATTTCCAAACTACAATCATTTATCAAGGGGAATTTGCATAAGAACTTTTTACATTTTTGGATTCACCAATATTTATCCCTAACATAATAATTTTAGGTATTAAAAAGTATTTATTTTTCTACAAAAAACAAAGCAACTAAGTGGTTGAAATTAAATTAAAGCGATTAGGTGTAATTCCGAATCTTCATATGGTACTACTTAATAGCTCATATTTATATTTAAATTTATGTCTAAGGGAGTAAACACACATTATACATCAAATGCATAATAATCAGAATACATGATAAACGACTTGCTGAAACGTCGTAATCGCAATCACTTGCTTTCAGGCAAAATATCACACATGAAATATACATGACGTATAATCATGTTTAAGAAGATATCACTCAAATTTTTCAGCACAGGCCCGACATACGTCAAAACGTCGTGATAATTCTTCAAACATATCAGATAACGTGACCTCGTTTTATTTTCTAGCCCCCTTTCCTCCCCCGAGCTTATCGTCCATATACTGCCTGATATCTCAATAAAAGGGAAATACTCAAGAATAAGGGAGAGGAAAGCGCATTTTTTCATTCCTCCACGAATGCCTCATTCGCTGATGCCATTTTATAGGCTCGAGCTTATTTATCAATAATGCTAAATATCGTAAAATGACGAATGACTCTCCTCTTATGCGTAGTCAATTTATTGTCTTCGTACCAGGCGCTTCTGCCGAAGTATTCCGCATTTTATGGCAATCGTAATGTTACATTTTGACGATGGTTTCAATTGAATTAAAGCGAGCGCCGTGAAATAATAATTCGCGGAAATTAAATAGCGGCGGTGTGTAAATCAACGAGTCGTAGTTAAAATCTTGGCGTCACATTTTCAAGCCGTTTATTGCGTGAGATACGCGGCCTGGAAAATTTCGGTTGTTCTCATAATTCCATCCAGCTCGATGTCTCCGAAATGAGGTTTTTCTCGAAGTAAATACCTTATTCGCCACACAAACCCGCAAAACCATGAAACATAATCTTCCTCTGCCACAAAAGCTAATTTGCTTGTTTGAGGAAAAGATTTCTTGTGTTTGGTTTCACTTTGAACAACGTAAAGCAAGTCCGACGAATGGCGCTTTAAATGCGAATAACGAGAAAATATGTTTTTCTTTTATCAGATATCAGCCTTTGTAAATATATTTTAAGAATTAATCGCACATATTTAGTCAGCAAAGATTATTTTGGCATTTAGAATATAGAAAAACGCGTAAATCAAACTCATCAGAATACATTTATAAAGACAAATTATGGGTATTATATTAGGGTGTCCCATAAGTTTCTTTCGTTTTCATATTATGAAAAACATTAACAATATAACAGTATTACATCAAAATGTCATTGAATAATATATGATCCATTCTGTTCTATTACCTTTATCCATCTCTCCGGAAGCCTCATAATGCCTTTGTAACGTTTGAGGCGGGGGCGCTCTCGGGGGCAGAGTATCGGGCTGTGATCTGCTGGACGAATGGATGGGAATACGAAGGGCGTCGATAGGAAAAACTTTCTTCGCAAGATAACTATTTATTCCGCACTACAGATAGAGAGAGAGAGATCTGGCTGCAGGAGGGACAATCTCCCGCAACCAAGGCCAACCGACGACTCCCGCTTCCTGCGCGTCACTACCCAGGCGGTAACGATGCACGCGCAAGAAGCGATCGGTCGGTAAGCAGGTGCAATGTCTCCGCAGGGCCACAAGAGATGGCGCTGTTAAAATAGCACATTGCACCTGAAGAGAAATGGAAGATGTCGCTACTATGCGGGGATGATAAATCGCCCACGCTACACCTTCTTGCCCAAAATTCTCAGGTTTGTTGGCAGAATATTGATCAAGGTCATTTTTATATCATTTTTCGAATTAAAATTTTTACCGCGTAAATCATTTTTCAATGGAAGAAATAAATAATAATCTGAAGGGGCAATTTCCGGAGAGTATGGAGGATGAGATAAAACATCCTAGTCAAATGATAATCATTTATTTCTGACGATTGGCCTGGCGTTTTCGTCATGAAAAACAACGCTTCGTCTGTTTGCTAATTCTGGCCGTTTTCTGGCAATTGCATCATTTAGATTGTCTAGTTGGAAACCATATTTTGTTGAATTGATTGTTTCACCTTGCTGAAGTAGCCCATAATAAACTACCTCCTTCCAGTTCCACCAAATGCATAGCAAAACTTTTTTTGGGTGTAGGCCAGGTTTAGCTACAGTTAAAGCTTCTGTACCCTTGATCCGAGATCGTTTACGTTGGATATTCTCATAGAGTATCCAACTTTCATCTCCAGTGACAAGGTCTCTACAAAAAAGGTTGGCTATTATGTCGTTGGAGAAGAAGATCGCATGTTGAAATATGTGCTAATTCCATTAAATAGAAATGAAATAACTTGTTTAACTCGTATTTAAGCGGAGGAAGAAAATGTCCATAAAAATGACGCGACGGGGCCTCCGCGAAGGAACGCCCGTCGCGCATATCTAGTGAACGCGGCGACGAACGAGTTAAAAGAAAACTGACGGGCTTGAACGGCAACCCCATATTTTTTTAATGCTTTTTATTTTCCAGTGGGTTTTCCTTCCACGTTATCCGACCATTTCTAAGTATTTAATAGCTCGTTCCAAATTTGGCCAAATTTAAAGCTTTTTAGATCTAAATATCAACAATTCAATACATAGTTTAAGCTCAGCCTTCAGAAATTTTGATTGAAATCGGAAACCGGATAAAGGGTGTATAAATCCTGGTACTTTGGCTAGAAGCTGGACAGGTAGTCATCCTAGACGAATGTGATTCAAAAGCTTTCAAGCCGATGCCATTATTCAAGCACGTGGCGAGACAGTAACAAAAAAGCTTACGAAATGCTTAAAAGCTAGACGAATAAATCGACTGACGTCTTTTCATATGAAGCCAATAATACGCATCTTCCGAGTGTTAAATCATATGCTGAAATTTAGAAACGGAATTTGAAAGACGATTCTTTGAATTGCGAACGAACACAGCCAATCGGTAATAATTTATTGAAGAGCGCAGAAAGAGGATCGGCCCACTTCCTTTCAAACTCCGATATTTATAATTTATTCATTGGCCTCTAAAGTTTTTGCACAACCATAATGTAGCAGAAGTTCCTTTTTGGACATCTTCATAAATATTTGAGCAATGCGCAAGACACTCTTCAAGACGTCTCGGTAACGACGCCCTTGCGAAAATATGTCCTGACATGAATCATATTCCACCCTCGTGGCGCACTTGTAGAAGAAAAGCTATGTATTTCTCAGCGCGTAAAAAATATCCCGAAAATATTTTCACTACTTGTGTCCTTGATGGTGTGTTTTCATATCCTGAATGAGGGCAAAGACAAATTTCATCGGGAGAAGGTGTCTCGCGTTGCTCCAAGGAAACCAAAGTGACTTTTGCGTTGGCTCTTTGCCGAAATAAATTTGATGGAAGATCTTCCTCCGCATATTGTTGATGGCGATTAAGCGAATCGACAAAGCGCTTAATCAACGCACGATTGATGTCACACTTTGGCCACATGTGTTCAATATCCCGAAACCCTTATTTAAGATGTATCATTATCCATGAGAAATTGTCTCTTCAGACCCGTTTCAAACCGTGCGTTTGACACAAACGTCGACGAGTCCGACATTTTGCGTAATTACATCGTCATCTTTGCTGTAAGGCCTCCGATTATTTTTTACAGTCAACATATTAACGATCTTCTTTGTATCATCAAGCATCAAATTATTCTCATCCAGAGTGTCTTAATCATAATCAAATAAATTGTAGCAATGCGTAAAAAGAACGCGCTCATAATGGATAGAATATGGATGTGAAGAGCGTTCAATAATGACTATTTCATGATGAATCAAGATCTCTGTTATATATTTAAGGTTGGTTACTTGTAACTATGTTCTCTTAACCCTTTGATTATCGTCCATACAAATCCAATTATCTCTCAGCTCCACTCAGCGTGAGTCAATCTTGTAAAAAAAACTCTGTTGATAGCACATTCATTCATTTCTTCGCGTAAACATAAACATCACACTTGAAATCGATTCATTTTGGTTGCCATTATTAGTCGATAAATTTAATTTATTATACAAAATATCTTCTCTCCGCCTCTGTCTCTCTCCAAACTCTTTCTGAATCACTGGAATTCGATCGCAAATACGCGACTGTACTCCTCAAAGAGCTAAATAAAAAAGTCAACATCCATGAAACCATGCCTTTTTATATTCTAGTTTTTTACAAATGATATCCCAATTGTTTTTACTAACATATTTGTAATTTTCATTATTTGGCAGCCATCAATGGTAAGCTTTCTCAGTGAATTTATAAACTTGAAAAATATTGGTCATACAATAATGATACAATACTTTTATTAGACAACTCTAAGTCCAACCAATATCAAGCGCGAACTAATTAGAGAAGACAAATAGCTGTTAGATTGCCTTGACCGCAGAAAACGTATTCTTCCCGCTGGCATTCCTTGTAATCTCGCAGCTGTGCTCTTTCTCATAATAAATAAAGATCATAGCTAAGAATACATATTTCTTTTTTATCTTGACCATTTTTCTACAACACGACATTGAACGAATTTACATAGATCGTTTATTCTGAACGTTTAGATAACCATTGTAGGGGAATTAGCATTATTTGAAAAAAAATAAGCTAATATATATATATTGTAACTTGAAAACTAGATAAAATAAATTAGTGAGAGAGATAAATATACAGATCATAGAAGGTCCCAGGTACACATTTATCACTGAACATTCCATAAAGAACCCTGAAAGTCCTATAAGAAGACAGAGTGGCCATGAGATTCGTGTGTCCAACCGGTCTGTTTTTCAGACCGCTGACACGACGAATGAGCGCCTCGCGATCGAACATCATGACTGAACAACACAAGGAGACAGTCATAACAATGGACTGAAAGAGGAGAATCAGCTCCAAATTTAAAAAAAACAATCAACGGATAGTTTGAGTGATGAAATCAAGAAAAAACAGCTGCATTTGCGCCAGGGTATCGAAGTTATTGAACATCATCATGCCGAAAGAAGTTTATGTTGAGAAATAAAGACATTTTGATATTTTGTTTGTTAGGTCGGGTACTACTGGGACTTCCTTCTTAATAAGAAGACCCGAAAAACAAAACAAAAATTATATAAACAACATAATTTACATTCATTGACGACGAGTTGGAGATTATCAACCACTAGCATATTGCTTCGAGAACTGCTAATATATACTGTATCTGGTGTTGTTTTAAATGGTTTAAAAATATATTAAAAAGATCCTAAAACAGTTTTTTGATGAATACTTGCTAAAATAGACTGAGGATGTTGCTCTATTTAAGATAACCGAAAATGATCTTTTAAATAGGTATAATTTGATATCATTTTGTGGATCAGACCACCATGCCAGACAAAATCAAAAGCCTTTTCAATGTCTAAGAATACCATACCGATAGTTCTCTGCATGGTTAAGTTTCTAAAAATATGTTCGACTAGTCTAATCAATTAAAGGGTCGTAGAGTATTTCCTATGAAAGCCAAATTTCTCGATTTTATAATCAGTATTTATGATCTGATAAATTCGAAACATATCAAACGATTCAATATTTTTTTATGAATATGATTTTTCTCTCTCCAGTATAACAGTTATTCTTTATATTCTTGATAAACCCAAAAAAAAGCATAGTATTCTAGATCCAAATATTCTGAGGAAGCGAGAGTGTGTGCAGATATTATCAAAAGTGGTCGACCAAATACTTGAATAATACACAAACGTATATAAGCGAGCAAACGTGATCTCATTCCAAAAACATAGACACAATCAGTTCTTCTCCCGCGGCGCAGAAAAATTTTATTAATAAAGTTTATCGAGTTCTCCAGGAGATAGCAGCACGACTCGTCGTTGTTTAACGAGGCTCCCGTATTTCGGCTTGCGGGGCCACTTTTTTGTATCACTTCTCTTCTGGAAGCGTCCGCGATAAAGCCAACCGTAAAACCTTATGGTGCTCTCAAGGGGCTTAATGCAAAATTATGGTCAGTTTTGAGCCTTTTTATCAAGGACATTCCGCTTAATGCCTAGTCCTAGCGGCAATCGTTGTTGTCCCTTCAATCTTTTAATGCGCGAATCTCCCCATCCCGGGACCGGCTAATGGCCCGCGATAGATGAAAAAATATATTATTGTAGAGACCGACCCCGAAAGTCGTTAATGTCAAATGTTACCGAACGGACGATGTTATATGATGGCCGCATTTATCAGATGTCAATTTTGATGTTAATTGATGACGTGACTATCCGGCTGCCTGTCTTCCGGCCTTCGCATACAAAAGACAGAAACAAGCGACGGAAGACGATAACTTTGTATCATTAGATTAGTGATACGCTTTTTTGGGCATCAATCTTATTGTGCGATAAAAATAACCTACGAAAATTATACGTCATTCAAAAATGAAGCTATAGTTTCAACAAAAGGAATAATTCTACTATCTGGTTGAGTCAAAAATAGTTGCCGGCAAAAAGAAGCTGAGACACGGACTAAAACTTGCAAAATTCCCGATTTCCCGACAAATTATTTATTTCCGTCGCTGCAGATGAATACTTATATACTATAATACTTTGATGTGATTTGTAGTTATATTACGGAGGAATACAAAAATTCTGAACCCTGTATCTATTATATTTCATATCGATATTCCCATTATTAGAGCCGTGGTGTAGTAAATACATCACCGGTAGGGTAAAGTTTATATAACAATTTGATATGTACTGTATATATGTATACATAGATTATACAATTACTACCCCTAGGCGTCGACTAAGCTTGCCAATCAGTAGTTATGACACTGTTTCTAAGCGTCCAGATTTCGGCGGGAATGTCTCGATTTAGTAGCCTTCATCGTTCTGGTGAGATAAAAATTTCAATCTCGAATTTTTGTGGATTTCGTTTACTAATCTCGGGACTCATGAGCACCTCAAACTGTCCGGGATCCTGGGATCCGAAATCCCGAGATTGGATTCCCTAATCCGCAACCATCTTACCACACATTTTAAAGGTGTTATTGGAACAAAATCCACATCAACTGACAAAGGAATTATCAGGAAAGCTAAATACGGCACAATTAACTATTTGGCGGCAGAAACTTTTGGAACTTGAGTGATCTAACTTACCACATCCCTCATACTCCTCGAATCTTTCCCCAACTAACTACCAACTATACTGTTCTTTACAAAATTTCTAAAATGGAAAAAAAAATCAAATCAAAAATGACGAAAAAGTGAATCACACTATCGAAAATATCTTTTTATCTAAACTTGTTAAATTTTATTAAACGGGTATTGATAAGTTACCAATAAAATGGGAGAAATTTATCACTAATAATAGTGAATATGTGATAGGGTAATATTGCTTTGTTATTTTCTTAGAACTAAATAAATATTTATTATAAAGTACTCGTTACAACAATCAAATTATTTCTTTACAATTTTAAACAATGAGAAGATATTTGAGAGAGTGGCGAAACTATTGTAATTTTAACCCATTTCTTCCCAATGTTGCGTATACGCAACATAAAGTTTACCTTCACGAAAAGTAGCCAAAATGAACTTATTATAAAAAACTCATCATGCATTTCTTAAAAGACAATCACAAGCTTTCTGTCTATGTGTTAATATTTCACAATTAGTCTAATATTTCATGAAAAAATATATAATAAAAACATATTTTCTTCGATATTTTTCAATAACCCTGAAAAGTGTTCCCACTAAATAGCCTTCACTATCACTCAAATTGACTTCAGATCCCAGATTGTATTATCTTTAGGCCCGATCCACACTATGGTGCCGGTAACGGTTCGATCTCGCTCCGGTCTCGGTCCGATCAAATATTCTTACACAAGAAACAATCAGAGTATTCACACTATCGGATCGTTCCAATCCCGTTTTTTGTATGAAAATATTTGACCGGACCAAGACCGAGAGCGAGATCGAACCGTTACCGACACCATAGTGTGGATCGGGCCTTATTGAAAAGTGAAGGAGAATCTGAACTGGAGGTATACCATGAGATCGAAAAACATGAGATCGAAATAATAAAGGGGTTTCAATTTTTTACCAGGAAACTCCCAACGTTGGGCACAAATGACAAATGGCACAAACGACAATACAAACTGCTAATTCATAATATTCATAAGTGTCTCGAATCATATTATATAATTGCATGTATAAGCGAGATAAGACAAATTGGCTTGAACGTCACGAAAAGAGAAACTCCAACCATGGCAATTGGTTTAAAAGTGATGAAAAATCATTTGTAGAATATCCATCTCTGTTGCATACATCATAGATACGCGCATGCGTCGCACGATTTCTACTGTGTATGTTTCTATGCGCAACATAAAACAGCCACTAGACCAGTAACGTGACTATTTTATTGCATATTATACAAACTAAAATATATTTTATTATGTATCAAACAAAGTGAAGTGGACGCTATAGAAGGGTTGATTGTATTATTCTATATGATCAGCCATTGCGTCAAGTTTACCTCAATTTTTTGCTTCGTGTTTTAATCAAAAATGTACATATTCTATAATATCAATGAGCTTTTCATAATCATCATGAATCAAGGCGAAATATTTCGATATCTTTACATTAAACCAGATGTGTACTAAACAAAATGCAAGACTTTAATCATTGCAAATTAAAATTATTTGAAGATTTTTTTTTTCAAATATTTAACCAAATCCATTACAGCTCAAGTTGCTCGAAACTATCCAAGCATGAAGACAAAATGGTTCGTTAGGTCGAGCTTCCAAAACTTATAAACTTTTGCAAACTATGCTAAGTTGGGAGTATCCAAGACGGCAGCATTATCAGTTTTAGCCAAAAATGCAAATTTAAATTCATCATCGATTAAAAATATCTTGGATACAATTTGCTTTAATTTTTAAATTATCTTCCATGTGCAATAAGAAGCTACTAAACATATCATGAAACTTAATTCCTAATTAATTATTTTGAATGCCAAAATCACATGCTTATAATGCAAGCTCTTAGTAATCACAAGCGTAACCATATAATACTTTAAAAATAAGCCCCCATTTGAACGCCTGGTGGTGAATTCGTTATTATTATAATATAGGGTGAATATATTTTATTTTGAGTCTATGTGTAAAAAATAAGTTTGAAATTTAAAAAATGGATTTCTTTCGGGATATTTAAAGGAATTATTTCATTGATATTAAAATACTCCCTTAAATACGATAGGGCGATAATTTAAGGATGAACTAGACAGATGATATCCAGGGCTCGTATATGCCCTCAATAAGATCATAGCTTTCAGGGCTTGTCGAATGATTGAGCTTTGAAGTTTTTGCTTCCAGCAGGATGAGCTTATCTCCGAGTTCGTAACGACTGGCACGTTATGTGGATTAGTTGCGGTAGATAAAAGCGTCAACCGTAGTTTTTGTCAAACGTTGTCACGCCGCTTTAGAGAGTTAATTTACCACAATATACTGCTTAATCCTTTATGGGGTATTTTAAACCCAGCAGGCCTTGTTAGCCGCCAACGATGGCTTTTCCGAGTATAAACGGCATCTCATAGGTTGATACTTGCGAGTCGTAAGCCTCGCGATCCGCGGATTATATTTCAAAGAGGTTCTTTATGAGAATTTCTCGAGTTGTAGTCTTTTATTCTTTTTTTTATTTTGACATAAGAATTTCAGAGCAAAGCCTTTTTCTCCCTTGGGAGCTTAAGATACCTTCCATGTAAGTCAATAAAAAATCAATATACTGAAATTTAATAAATAAATAATCCAACAAGACACTCACAACCAAGATTTCCACTAATCGCAAAAATACTATCCTTATTAAATTGGCATGATAAATGAAAATTTTGGGAAAAAATGTTTATTTATTAAAATCTAAATAAATAAATCTAATACGAACTGCAGACTGTCATATAATTGAACTGAAAAATGTATTTTGTAAAAATATTTTTAAAAAATACTTTTCGTGACATTCAAGCCAATTTGCCTTAATTTGAATGAAATGCAATTTAATTTTACATATTAAATTACAATAAATATTTAATGGATGAAGGCTCATATGCATCGCTTGTTAATCGGTTGTGTTTCCATAAGAACGCATTTAAAAAAATAAAACCAATTTGGTTATTGGAAAATATAAAAACGCTACGAGCTTATTCCCCGACCTAATAAAAAATCAAATACTTTCTCGAAAAGAACCCCCAATTCTAAACGTCTAAGTCTGGATTGGCGATAAAAAAGATTATTCTGTGTACATGTATAGGTGAAATATTTGGGGAATAATTAATATTAAATTAAATAAAACCGATAGAAACTATAGTTATATAAGTTTATTGTCAATAATTTGAAGTTTTGCATAAAAAATTAAATGAGAAATATCCGTATTTATTCAACAGAAAGTAGACGATACTATTTCATTATAATGCACGCCCTCATAAAGCAAAATTGATACTGTATAAAATACGGGAATTAAACTGGGAAGCGTTCCACATTTTCAGATCCATGGAGCTGAAGTGGAAATGCATTTAAAATCGTATTTTGCTTCTAAGGCGGAAAGTTTTTACAATAAAGGAATCGAAGGACTGCCGCCAAAGTGATGAAAAGATGTCTTGAATAATGAAAGGAATTTTACAATTTTGTATTTATTATTTTTTATTAGCCTTTCCTTACCGGTGATTGTATTTCGTACAATTTCATAACTTTAAAAAAAATGTAACATTTTAATCTCAACTATTATAATCAATAAATGCGATAGTGGTGTACCAAATACATATCATCGGTTAATTGATTATTTTTTTTTTTACTAAATACGCCCAGCTATATTATATATAATTATATAGATATAAGATTACTGTCCAGACACGGTGAAGATAGCATCTCCGTAAGTCTTTTTTTTAGAATGAGCGAGTAGAAATAAATGTTATTTTTGTTGAGGGTAAAATTTCAAAGATCAAATTTTCGACCAGGGGTTGAACATTACTAAGGCAACAAAAGCCATAAATAAAATTTACAGTATATTATTACTATTAAGACATGTCGATTTTGGTTTTCAAAATTTAAATCAATTAACCGATGTTTGAAAAATACCCATATAAATGGAAAATCCTTAAATATTAACGAAAACAGATCTTTGATTGTGACTGGGAATGAAAAATGGGTTGTGTATGACAACATTAGTCGTAAAAGTCAGTGGCTTTCAGTGAGACAAAAACCATTTCCGACTCCGAAACCTGCATTGACGACTCGCAAAATTATTTTGTGCGTTTGGTGGGATATTCATGGAATTATTCATTAGTTTTATGAATTTATGAAACCTGGCGAAACAATAACTGCAGATGTGTATTATCAGCAATTGGAAAGTTTGAACAAAAAATTAAGAATCAAACGTCGAGAATTAATCAGAAATAATTTAATAATTCTTGCAGCATGATTCCATAAGACGAAGAAGTTGTGTGAAAAAATCAGGGAATTAAAATAAGAAGAATTTCCACACCCTCCATATTCACCAGATCTCTAGAAGATAAACGCTTTGGAAATAAAACTGAAGTCAAAAATCATATTTGTATATATTTCGACCCAAAACCAAAAGAATATTTCAAAAGACGAATTGAAAAACTCGAAAGCCTATAGAAAATAGTAGGTAGTAATGAAGGAAAATATGTTTTGGAATATTATGTAAACAACATAATGAATTATTTCGTTGTTAAACAATCCTTTTCAATATACCTAATATAATTAAATTATTCTCGATTATTATAAAATGATTGTTACAATTACAAAAAATTACATATCATTTAATTTGTATAGGGTAGAAAAAGGTATCAACAAATTGAATATCATTTTCCACTTATTTGGATGTAATAGGGATGTTTTTATATCATCTTTCATAGATATAACAACATGACAAAACTCCTGCCCCCTACACGAAAGATTGAACATCCACTAGTAGACAATAGGGTTCAAATTGGCTACCACTGCTTTATATGTCAGTTGATTATGTGTTAAATTTCATATTTTCCCAAAAAAATCACAATCATTGAGATTTATACACCGTAAACATTAGATATTGATCTCTATTTTAATGCACTTATTAAAAAATATCTCTTACCAGAGATTTCTATCAATAGCAGAAGATCGACAAATTATTCGATATGGCTTCGATCTACCATTGTGTAAAACTTGTATCAAATTCCCAGAGTGAATCCTAAAATTTTTCAACCGAAATAATCAAGACAAATCAATCGTCGATATTACACAGGGAATCGATGTAATATTTCTTCGGGCGATTGTATTAATGCGAATCAAAAAGCACAATCGATTTTACTCATTTCATCTCATAATGTGCTTATTCGCAATGGACCAATTCATCAAGTAGATTGAATCTAATATGATGGAAACATTTTTATACATTTAATGGAACAAGTATACGAGATTCTATTAATCAAATGGCTGAGGGTCGCATTTCTTTCCCGGTCTGAAAAAAAAACACAAACAAACATCTCCTAAGGACTTCCATTACATCCGAGGCCTGAAATTTATATCTCTCGAGCTGACTGGATCAGTTGATCCGTTTTTTAATTAATTTATTCATAAAAAAATAACGAATTATTCGCGTTTGGATGTGTGATAATTTGAGAGCGAATCCTGTTTGTATTGTATGGATGGGGCGTTATATTGCTCAGAGGGTTTAACGATGACAAGTTGACAGCTCGGGCAATTTGTCTTTGGCCATCTTAAGCTATTCAATTTCCCGGATAAGGGTTAAACCAAGCAATCGTAACCCTTTGAGGATAAATTATAAGCTGCTAGCATTTTCACAATGAAATTATCGACGTTCGATCTCAATATAATGCGCTGTTTGAGAAATTTCACTCATATCTATTGTAAATAATTTATTCATATTTGATATGACCAATTTTTCATATTTATTGAAAAATGTATACAGATAAAAATAACGTAATTAATAACAGTTTTTTACGGGGCAAAAATGCAAAAAAACGACCCCAAATAAAAAATAAAAAAGTTTACAGTGAAAAATCCTACGGACTTATTGAGTCATATATATTGTGTTATATCGATCTCAACACACCATCGTGATTGAATCATTTTCATCAGACATCGGATAAAACATGAATACAAATCTGATTGTCATCTGTGCGTCGATGAGAACGCGTTGAACATAATTCTAAATTAATTTCCGAATAATTATTTTAAATAATCTTAAATATTACAAGTAATGATATTGCAGAAGCAACGCGCATGCGCCGTACTGTGCCTGCCTCTACTGTATCTATACATAGCATAAAGCAACCACTAGATCAGCGGTGCGCCTATTTTATTATATATTACACAACACATAGTTTCTTATTTTGGCTAAGAATTTTTATTAAAAAATAGTTTAAAACTCAGAAGATTCAGTTCTGAAATATATAGAAAATCTCAAATGGAGTGATTGATTTGACGCCTGAAGAGATTCAGCATCCTCGAAAAATCTCACTGTCTGACATCTTCAACCGAAAAGCTGTTTATTTTAATCCGTTTTGGGTATTTTTGGTAGTTTTTCTTCAATTTGGCAGTGAACGGATCAAGCAAGCGTTCCAATTGAACAGCAGCCATTCTACTCTATCATCTGTGCGCCGTTCTCATAGACGTACAGATGATAAACAACGGACGACAGATATCATGGAATTATGCATTCATATTGTTACGAGATTTAAGGGGGTTATTCCAGTCTATTAATTTTGAAAAAAATGATTTTGCTTTTTTTACATATTTTCAAAGATGAGATTTTTATAAATATATTGTTTAAAGAAATTTTCAAAATTTTAATTATTTACGGAGTTATAGCTAATTTAGTGACGCCAAAACTAAGCCGATCCTAACAGAATGAAATCTTTAAACGCGTTTTTCTCGAAACTACCTTTTTCACTACGGTTGACATGGTATCACAAATTATAATTAATTGATTTTTTTTTAATTATTACAAATCTTATATATATAATTTTCTATCGTTTGTACCAGATTTATGCCAAAATTTAATTTGTAACTATTTAAAAAAAATTAAAACTATAAAAAAATAAGCCCCAAAAATGAAATTTCTTTTTAAAAAATCACCATTTTTCGGAAATATTTTCTTCTTTTTTTGAGGTAGGGACTATAGCGACATTCTTATTCATTAAGATTATTTTTAATTTTTTAATTTTAAATAACTATAAAGGTTGAAATCATGTCAACCAGGATACGCTTTTTATTACCTCTTATGCTTTACCAGCCTATAACCTTTTTTCATTTTTTTTTTCAGTAAAAATATTTTTTATCAATGACAAAATGTTGTGCCTTTAGATAAAAATACCCCCTCTAAATAAATCATTTTTTCTTCTGATTTCTTCAGTTATTAACAAGTTAAACGCTCTTTTCCAGCCTAAAATACTCCAAATATCCATCATAATGCCCGTCAATACATTTTCAACTATCCATTTAAGCATTTTACAGCATAATAATCCGTTTGTATAGCAAATTGGGTTAATTCCATTGACCTCATTATATTATAACAGAATTGGATTCACATTGAATAATCATATGTAACGTATGCGGAAATGGCATACTGTATTCATGTATTCATTTTCTGACGAACTCGGAGCAAAGCCAGCCTTAATCATATTCCATGCACACGATCCATGCAAAATTTGCTTAATTGGTGTAAATGAGCCTTTCTCCATTATCCAAATACTTCACACATCTAAGAATTCTAATAATTTACACCTGGCACCTTCCGCCGCGTGATATACGAGACTTGTGAAAAGTTGGTTCTAATATTAAAACTGTCAGCCGAAATTCTACTAATCCCGAATGTCATAAATAAGTGGAGCAGGATGCGTGGGATGTAAACTTTAATTTTTACATCTCACCCCCTCATGGAAGAGGGCGTATTTCTGAATGTTTTATTAGATCGGGCGCTAGGATATATCCTCTATGTTTTCGTTTCATTAGTCTATGCGGCACCTGAGGGCCGTGAAAGGTTGCCAATCCCTATGATGTAGGCTCCATATCCCCCGGGAGATGAGACTGTTTTACATCTCCACTTCGACCAGGTCATAAGGAGTGAAGTATTCACATGTTTGCTCTTCTTTGGTATCAGCGTCAATATTGGTTTTCTTTGATAAAGCGGAATTGGAATAGATAAACCCATTTCCTTCATTCTTTGTTCCAACAAAACGGTGCTCCTTCATCGTTTATATTGTCACGATTTAGGCCGCGTTTTTATGCCTGACGTATCTGATTTTCCATTCTCAAATAATACATCGCGAAAAAGAACGTTTGAACTGTAAAATAATATAAAAAATATCTTTAAATTTGCTTCTCTTTTGCCAATTTGACATACAATTTTGAAACATGAGGAATTAATGTTAAATTTAAAAGAACACCTCATTTTAAAAATGAATAACACAAACAATATAGAAAATATCAGTTTAATGTTACAAAGAGACTTTTGAAGACAGTCCTCTGCATGATCTTTATGAAATCTATTTGATAGAAAACGTTAGGTATCGTTATTTCAAATGAATGCCACACTACATTTTTCAGAATAACTATTGCTACAGGGCGAAAATTTCAAATAAGGAAGTTTCCCTGCTTCACCCTGTTCATATTTTTACATATAACATAAACAGTCCTCTGTTATATTCCCAAAAATTAACTTTAAATAAATCCGATCGAATTGAATAGCGATACAAGCGAATAAATGGCTTGCTTAGTACGTGGCTTGCACATCTGATGGAACTTCGTAATTTGCCACATCACAAAAGGACGACATGTTGTATGGCCTCTGATGCTTTTTATCGGAGATTTTCAGAGTTGTTCTCATCAATAATATTTATGGCCATCATCGCTCAACTGTGGATGTGGCGTGCTCAAGTTCAATTTATGATAAATCTATTTTTCTATCTATTCGCCGCACTTGAACGCGTGGGCGTAATTTAAGCCGAAGTTTCGGAGAAAATGCCTCGGAAATTTTGTAAACAAAACGAATATGGTGCTCAATGAAATGTGATGATAGAAAGGTGTTCTGAAGGAGCCGTGAACCAGAAACGGAATCAATGAGCAAGAAAGATTCCAGATATCGAGTACAAAACGCCGCAAACTGCTCCCGAGACAGCCTCTCGAAAAAACTGAAGAATCTATGTTTTATTCGGAGATAAATACTTCCTTCTTGCGAATGCATAATTTATTTAATTTCGATATGGGATCTGCAAGGAAAGAAATGATACTGATCGTAGTTATTAAAGATTATTTTGGATAAGTCCCCACACAATTCATATTCCTATATGGATGTAAATAAAATAACCATTAATTAACATATGCTACCAAATTTATTTAACCCCCTGCAATTGATTAAATACATGTAAAATTACAGAAATTATGAATTTAATTTAGGACCTGCTTATTTCTAATGACTTATCATCTACGTTTAAATTATGTTGTTGGTAACACATGTCCTGGCGGTTCCCTGAATTATGTTCAAATAAGCTCAAATGCCGCCAACTTGTGATATTACCAATGCCACGATCATAAAAAAAAGCATTTATAGCTTTTCTCAGATGCCTTTTATTTGAATAGTCCATCCCATCTGGTTTAGATAATAATAGAAAATTAATGGCGATACTGTTTATAGTGTTGAAAAGCATTATCTTCAAACGCCAAGGAATTTATATGATCGACTCATAGCTTATATTTAATGAAAGCTACAAATTATTTCAGAATCGACCGTTCAATAATACGATTACGGCTTTATTCAGGAATTAATTCAACTTCATAATTGCTGATGGAGGACGTAAAAAACTTTCACAGGCCATTAGAAACGTTCATCCAGTTAACACTAGTATTGCAGGAACACCGTTCACTATTTGCCAACGTAAACACTGATTAACAACACAAACTGAGTTTACTCTTTAAATTGACTGTAAAAGCGCTGACTGCAAATTGACTTAACAATTTACGGCTTATTTTACGAGAATACACATTTTCATTATTTTTGGTAACGAACTTCTCTTGTGTAATATTCAGAGCGTCGAGTCCGCAATTTGAAAATATGGGCCGTATTAATTCTTCATACGCCAAAACGGACCAAAAGTGTATTAATCACTTAACCGTAAACGACTCACCGGTGAGTCGCTATGTTTTATCATATAAAAATAAATATTTTTAATACTTTAAAAATATTATATTAGGAATTTCATCAGGTCTTCAGAGAATACCTTGTAAATAACAGTTCTTATAAGTATTATTAGTAAATTGAAATAACTCTAAATATTAGGTGTATCGATAAGTTCTTGCCGGTTTTGATGGATGTCTATTTGAGTGCAGTTTGGGTTCAGACACTTTGAAGAAAGCATCTCTTTTTCAAGCAGGGTAAAATATCAAAACTCAAAATTGACTAATCACCGTAGTTGACAGCTCAAGAACATTTAATATTTATGTATTTCTCAAGATCCATTCAGTGTTTGCGGGTGGAGATTGATCAAAAACTTGGATTCGTCACCCACACGGAAAAGGCGGCAACGAAGGTGGCCAGCATCGCGGAGAACCTGGCCAGGTTGATGCCAACATTGGTGACCCAAAAATAAACAGGAGGTGATTCTACAACGAAGTAGTGCACTCGGTACTGTTGTACGGCATGACGATATGGGCTGATGCACTACAAATTGAAAAGGCCAGGCTCCACATGGCCAGAATCCAGAGAAGGAGCACAATCAGGATGGCTGCTGGATATCGCACAGTGTCGGAAGACGCTGTCCTGACACTGATTGCCATACCGCCAATCAACCTGCTCGCTTATGAAAGACAGGCAATATAGAAAGGTGAAGACAAAAATAACGCTAAGCAAAGCACGATGGCGACGTGCCAGTCCCGATGGGACAACTCCGCTAAAGGTCGATGTCTAATATCGAACCTGAGAACCTGGGTAGCCAGAAAACACGGTCAACTGTGCTACCACTTGATCCAAGTCTTCACCTGGCACGGCTGTTTTGGTAGCTACCTACACAAAATAGGTAAAGAGACCGAACCAGAGTGCCACCACTGTGGAGCGGAGTACGACGATGCTGCACACACGGCATTTGTCTACCCAGCATGGAGCACCGAAAGGGACATCCTACGGGGGGAGGAGCTGGGAATCAGCTCGTTGGATTGCGTGGTGCAAATACACGATATGGCAGAAGGAAGATGCTGAACGTACAAGACGACGAACAATAGCAGTATCCTCCTAACAGACACCCAGGCGACATCCAGGAGAACAAAGGACAGACAGGAGGACCCGGAAGGGAAGCATCGCTGCCCCATGGCATGCCGCAGATGTGGCGAAGCAAGACACAAGGCAGTTGCCTGCATAAAAGACCCCTCCTGCCACACATGCAAATATTGGGTTGGTGCAAAAGTTAAGGCCGTTTTTTATGATCCTAGGTAAAAAAATTTTTTTTTCAAAAATGATGAATAGCATCTTCTTTTAAATGATTCCATTGTATAAAGGATGCTTTTCCTCTACTTTCTATTCAGTTTTGGCCTGGCCAGAGTACAGTGAAAAGCCCTTGTATTTTTTCAAAATGTCGGTCGATAAAGTGCATTTATGTCATTGTTTACTTTATGAATTCCGAAAAGACTATACCGCGAGTGTGAAAACCAAAAACATTTGCGAAGTGTATGGAACAGATGTCATCAAAGTTCGACAGGTACGAAAATGGTTTACAAAATTCCGATCTGGGGATTTTTCACTAATTGATAAACCACATATCGGGCGGCCATTGAAGTCTGATGACGAGAAGTTTAAAGTCATAATTGACACCAATCCACGTCTAACCACCAAGGAGATCGCGTCGATGATGGGAGTCAACCAAAGAATTGTATTAAGACATTTGAAGGGTATGGGGATGGTTTCGCGGTACGACGTTTGGATACCTCATCAATTGTCGGCTGCCAATTTATTGGATAGTGTTTCAACGTGCGTTACTTTGAGTGCGAGACAAAAATGTGAACCTTTTTTGCATCGTTTGGTAACGGAAGATGAGAAATGGGTCGTGTACAACAACGTGACAAGAAAAAGACATTGGGCTATACCTGGACAAGCCCCATTAACAACTTTGAAGGCCGAAATCCACAAAAAAAGTTATGCTTTGTGTTTGGTGGGATTGAAAGGGTATTGTATATTTTGAACTCTTGGAACCCAATCAGACAATTACAGCAGAATGATATTGTCAGAAATTATCCAAATTGAACATCGCCCTCCAAAAGAATAGACCAGAATTGGTAAACAGAAAAGGGGTAGTGTTTCATCACGACAACGCGCGACCACGTAAGACTTTGATGACCCAACACAAGCTAAATGAGTTGAATTGGGATGTTATCAAGCATCCACCGTGCTCTTCAGATCTTGCTCCTTCCGATATTTATTTATTCCGATCACTGCAAAATGTTTTAAATGATAAAAAAGTTGATACATTAGAGCAGGTAAAAACATCCCTTACTACATTTTTCGCATCAAAATCCACGGAATTTTACACTAATGGTATTAAAAAGTTGATAGAAAGATAGGAGAAGGTTATAAGAACAGATAGAAATTATATAATTGATTAAATAAATACTACAAGTCTAAAAAAAAATGTTTAATTGTATACGTAAAAAACGGCCCTAACTTTTGCACCAACCCAATAGAATGGAACCAAAGCAGACCTTTTCATGGGTTCAAAAGAGTGCCCTACACAAAAAGAAGCATTGAAACGGCTAAAAAAATGGCAACCGTTCTACAAATTAATTTATAGATCGATCTGTCCTACTTGAATGACATCCAGAAAGAGACAAACGGAGAGCCCGTGAGGGACACATTTTTGCCACTCTTGTGCAATATTTTATTAGTAGCCGGTTGGCAGCCGAAGAAGGGGGGGGGGGTTTAGTGAGTAAAAATCCTACACTACCACCAGAATGGTAATAATGAAGAAAATTATGTTTTCTAGTATAAATGATGTGTGTCTTCAATTTTAGTAACAAATTAATGCATTTATTAATAAAAATGATTTAAATAAATAATAATATTGTATTAGAATTAGACACGGTATTGAAAATATAGCACTATGGATCACTTTTCACAATATTTGTGAATGTTAAAATGTGTATGGGCATCTTTACAGCATCACCTTTCCATCGATGTACAAGTGTATGATGAAATGTAATACACCCGTTTCTATCTCCGATTCACTAATCTTCGTACTTGATGTGCAAGAATGCTCTTTCCGTATCACTCGATTCCGAACGCATATTTGCGTGATCACTCATCAACGAATCAATACATTATATTATTAATAAAAAAATTAAAAAATTAAAATGTTCCTTATATGTAAGAAACGCGTTTCATCTGCAAGAAATCCAATCCGTCTCAAAAAAAAGTATCATCCACGATTTATGCCGGATATTAGACGGATTGAAGTCTTCAAAAATTCACATTGAAGCGAAATATTCCTGCACTGTGTTTATTAACTTTCTTTTTTCGCATTCTATGTGCGCATAATATTTTGTTTCCATTTCCAATTCACAAGAGGAATTCCATATATGCTTTATTGTATTGCAGAATGGAAATTCCTGGGGCGTTTATGGGCCATGAATGAAAGAGATCTCGCATTTAATATATGCAAAATATGGCATTGTTTTAGTCATAATTTAATATAAATGGTAAATACTACTCGCATAAACTGCTTCCCTGCTGATATATCAGTTTTCAATTATTGCTTTTGTATGATAAACCAGGATTCCTGTATCTTATAATGAAATCTTTTTGAGAGCATGTTTCAGAATCCATACGAACGTGGCCGGAATTATTCGTTTTCGAGGAGCTTTTCAAATGATTTATTCATTCATCGACTAACTTCGTTTATGACTTAATTCTTCTTTGTTTAACAATTTAATATTATAGATTCACATCTACATTATATAAGCTCTTATTATTAAATATACTAGCATTTGCTTTGGGTAATACTATTGATTGTGCTATACACTTTCGATATCGTTGAATCCTACCTAAAGACATTGGCCTCTATTATGTTCAAAAATGAAACTATCAATATTGGAAATAGATCCAAATAGAATTTGTACGTACAAAAAGTGCGCAGGGATATAAAAAGTGGGTCGACCGGTAGTCTTGGCCATGGGACGCGCTCTTTCCACTGGCATCATCTGCAGTCTCGCAGTTAGTAACTCGATAACGACGATCTATAATGAAAATCTTGGTTGGAGCGAGTGCCTTTTAAACGCCATTTAATCATGTTTTTTCTTCTTTTAATACCTTCCACGATCCGACAGCGAACATACCCGCGTAAAGCCGTCAAAAAGAGAACTTATGCGTGGTATAGCCCGGGGATTATTCCGTGCAATTTCTTATATCAGGTTTGTTGAAATTTTACCTTATTGTCAGTATTTCTGGTCTGCTAAATCCTTCTATAATGAATTGTTGTTTTCAAAGATAAAATTTATTATTAGATAAGCTTCATTTCAAGCTTTTTTAAGACTGTTTTTAGAGCTTTATGGACCACTTTATCCGACTGAAATTTTATTGTTACAGATGTCATTTGATCTTTAGCCTCAAAACTGCTTCATAAACTACATTCGGTTGTAATGCAGTGTACTATTAGTATTTTCTATCGTTGGACAAAATACCAGGACGTCCATTAGGCTTAAACCTTCCAATATGTTCGAATGCTTTTCGATATATTATATGTTCAAACATTTAGGTCATCGATGTTATTCCATTTCCAACTAAATACTCTGTGACCCTTGAAATCGGAACAGGTAGTATTTTTGCATCTAACTAGTACAATATTACAACTTTAAAATGCAAAAATCATATTGGATCCAAATTTGTGGTGCAAGGGCGCTAAGATAAACTTGAAATATCCAGACCCAAATAAAAATATTAAACACAGATGCAAAAATTACAAAACCAAACTATTTTTACCGCTCATAGCAAAAAATGATATAAATCTGAATAAATCGTGCTCGTTATAAGCGTGAAATGCCTGAAAATTGGTAGACATTCCATATACAATGGCTCGCTATATCCGTGATCCTGTTATAAATGTGATCATAGTTTATAAAGTTACTATATACATTGATAGATCCGAGGGTATAATCTATGCAATTCATTAAGGCATATATTTTTAATAAAACTCATACATCATTTTAGATTTATCAAGACCTTTTCATAGTTTCTCTTTTAATTAAGCGCACAAAATTAATACCGATTTTAACCTTTGGCGTGCGTCTTTTTAAATGGCTTAAATTCCCAGGCGACTGGGATTAAAATGGCCCTAGGTATGCTAAATTATAGACATCCAAGAGATTGTTCCTGTAGGTAGTCCCGCGTTAAGCGGTTGGACTCATAACTCGATCATCTCGGGTTCGAATCCCACAGGAGATGTGGCTGGCAACCACATTTTTAAATACATATATATGCCATGAAAAACCATGTCAAAATGGTTGGTAATGATTCCATAAAAGGGATCGCTAAAAGCCACCGCAAAAAAAAAAAAAAAAAGAGATTAAATATATTTTCTATTCTAATAAAATTATATAAATATTTACCAACCTTTTAAATATATTTGACTTGTATGAATTAAATGGGACTATTATAATTGATTTAAAAGGTCATCACATTGGATACAATTATTGTAGATAAACCGATACATTTGGGACCCCATAATAGTGTCTCAAATAGGACCTTTGGTACCATGCCAAGTATTTTTGTGCTTATTAAATTCAAACATGACAAAACAATATAATATTGTAAATGGTAAATATAATGTATGATATTATAATTATCATAAATAATCATTTGGACTAGAAATACAAGCACGGCATTGCAAACAAAGCGCTATGGAGTGCTGAACGCCACATTGGCGTTCATACTCATCAAAGGGTTAACATATACAAGCTATTTTTCACATAAAACGACATTTTTTTTTTTGGGGCTTAAGGAAGTATTTTGCTACGTTTTACATATAAGCCCAATGTACTAAGTGTCAGGGTTGTCAAAATAGATTTTTTTTTAACATTTTTAAAAACTTCCAAAGTTACATATAATACATAAACAAATAAGAAACTTTTAAATAATCTAACAACTATTTTGAATTTAGTTTAGTTTTAAAAGTTTTTTTACATTTAACCCATCCCAATGATATGCTACGTGTCAAACAAATCATTCGATAAGTCGTTAAACTTGAAAAGGTACCAGTTTGCCAGGGTCAGGGTTAAGAAAATATTTTTTATTATGTTCAAATTGACCACTTTTGCCTCGTATACACGCACAATACCTTTTCCTTTTTTCAATTGTAATTGTCTGAAGTAGTCTTTCCTCCTCCTTTTTTGCAAAGCCAGCGATTATTTTTTCAATTAAGATTTCTTTTGTGGGCATCTCTGTCGTATGAATTAATTATTTTGGCGGTTCTATTCCGTGGCACGCACGGTCTCCAGACCTGACACCACTGGATTTCTTTGTCTTGAGACGTACCCTATTCCGTGGCTTGCACGATTGTCGGTCCTTGTGCAAAACATTCTGTATAGATGATCTTCACGACAGATTTGTATAAAGACAAAGGATTGAGTTATATTAAGATTTTTCATCTAGAATTTATTTTACGGATGAACGAGAAGTTATCAACATTTTTAAATAAGGTTTTAACTATTGTTGTGTAGTGTGGGTGATTTACATCCCCATGCAATAGTGATGTTGATCTAGGCTAATTTAATTCACCAGAACGCTTCTTACGCGTGCACCGTTGCCGGTTGGGTGGTGACGCGCAGGAGGCGAGAGTCGGGAGAGTCCGCGGTTGGCCTTGGCTGCGGGAAGACGTCCTTTCCACGGCCAGATCCCTCTCTCTTATGCTAAATTAAAAGTTGCCTAGAGAAGAGAGTCTTTGTTCGACGCCCGTCCACTCCCATCCATCTTAAATCCAAACGCTTTGCAATAAGATCACTGGAAATGCCTGTTGGTGTTTAAGCTCCTTGAAAAAAACGCGTTTATCTTAAAATTACATCATAATTCATTCTAAATCATATATTTCACCAACTAATATACAAAATATGAGCACAAAATCGCTCAACAATTCGAAATATCTCATTTGCAAATGTTTCTTTAACGAAATTTCATTTGTGTGTGATTTTAATTAAATTTTAATTGAATAAAACCCAACGACGGATACTTGTTCGTTTTTTACAGCTGAAACAATTAACCCGCCGTAAAATGATTAAGGCTTTATTATTTCTACACTTTCAGCAATGCAATGCCGAAGGTCTGGACAGACGGCAAGGATGAGGTGTGTATTGTAAATAAATTAAAAGTCTTGATTTTAATTTTGTTCAGCCCCCTTCAGGAATCGCTCCGGCGCCTTTAAATTGGATTATAACGCTGGATGGGTTTGTGTAAATCATTCATCTACGAGTGACAACGACCCACCCATCGCTCTTTTGCGTCATCCGTTTTAATCCGTTAAAACCTCAAAGTGAAAAAGGAAACAATCGTCCTTTTTATTATTCATGAGGACAATACAGTCGGAACGAACCCGCAAGTATTTTGCAGTGTCATAATAGCATAATTTATGAACGGGAGCGCCATTGCTCACTAAATATGTGCCTTTAATATAAATTTTTTTTTGGGCTTTTTTTAATGTTAAACAGAATCTGGAACACCTTTTTTAGTTTGGCCTGAGGGTCCGTTGTTGAAGTACACTCATCCCTCGCTAGTTCAATTGTAAGTGGAAAGTCATGGAAAACCACCGCATTTTTCCTCGGAAAACTCTATATCTGAAGTCGGATTTAAAAGAGTTATAATTAAGTTGGAGATACAAACTTTTGATTTATAAATTTATTTTTAGCCAAACAATATTTTTGGGTCTAAAGGACCAACTTTAATTATGTGAAATGTTTTGATTTAATATCAAAATAATGATTTTTATCTATTATATTTTATTTAATATTCCAATTACTATTTCATGGCTGAAAATATATTTCAGCTTACGTTCAAGAGTACGTTGGAAAGATATTGAAGGCTTAATTACCCTCTCAAGTCCCCTCATGAACTGCTCAAGCACCCAGGGCTTGCAAAAGCCTGAAACTTACCTTCAAAAACTCATGACCAAGTACTTTCAAATGTCATTCCAACTACACCCATCCCTCGCTTAACACAAAAGATAAGTTCTGATAGATCATCGTGTTAAACGAAACCATGTAACGCGAGAATAACAAATAAGGCACGCCACAGGCGCAACTGGGCTTGAGACGCAAAATGCAGAATACCGACCTGGTCGAGAGTTACACATGGTATTCATTATATTATACTCAACCATTCTACTTTACATGAACCAACACTGATTAACTCTGTCCGTTTTTTATAATATATACTTATAAGTTATATAATCCCTCTTTTCTTCGTTACCGTTATTTTCAGGTATGGCATCCGATCATGATCCAATCGATGGCATCAGCGGTCCGAAAAGCGGACCGATTGAGCATACAAATATTATGGCGAGGGGGAGGCGTCAATTTAGATACTCGCCACGGGCGCTTTATACCTTAGTTACGGCTCTGCTAACAAATGTATAGAACTTATATATGGAGTACAAAATAACTTATGTATGGAGTTTATGAACTTTAACATGATCGGCGGTGGGGCAATCAACGTGTGCAGGCATATCCGTACAGGTCGGGCGCCCGCTGACGACTGATTGTTCTTTAAAACGCAACGGTGTTTATGTACTATAATAACCTAATTTTCCATATTGAAAAATACGAACAATAGATTTTCATCGTTTTTACCACTTGGAATACTTTTTCTTAAAACTCGGAATTGTATAAAAATGTAACGAATAATTTAGTTTCGCATTGGCAAAAAACTATTAAAGCTAATGAATTTTAAATCGATTGAATAAATTATGTTTTGTAAAAGTTATAGCCTTTAAATTATCACTTGAGAATACCGAACGTTCATGTGATACACCTTAATATGTTGAAGAATGACAACTTGAACTTTGGTAGTCACTTTCGCAATATTAAAGGTTTCCTTTTTATATTCTATAATATCCTGTAATTAAGTAAAATTTGCGGGCTTAAATTTCTTATCTTTATCTCCTGTACGCCTCTCTGTACGCCTCCAAATTCTTCTGATAGTTCATTTAAAAAACCTCCAATAACAGTAAAATCAGTCTTCCTTTATCTTTCATTATTTAGAATACGTTCACTTATCTATCAAAATCAAATGTTCCAATTTATAGCTCATTTCTTCAATTTAATCACTTCCACGGAGCACCCAAAATGAGAGTCATAGTCAATTGTGAGACCAAAATGTTGATATATAATTAAGATGTTACGTTAAAGCGTTTTTATACATAGCATAAAATAACCACTTGACTGATAGCAAGGCTTTATTTTTATATATTACACATCACATAGTACAATCTTTTAATTAACAACTTTCCTTAACAAAGGTAAAAAGCAATGCATAAAATCAATTTTTCCTGGAAGCTAGAAATTTCACTTCTACTAGCGAGTACATACGCGCTTAATAATTATTTCGCGGTATAATAATTAATTATAACGCGGTCGTGAAGTTCAATCGATGAATAGCGCGTGCATCCTTTTTCTTCTCTCTCGTCTCCCAAATTCCGCACACAAACAAAAGTTGTGCTGATTCAAAAACCTTCTTGAATAAACACCCAATAACTCATCAAAATTTCATCGCAATCGAATAAATGTTAAAGAAACGTATGAAACATATACATACATACAAATAAAAAAATTCACATAATTTTGCTTAAAATTTAAAAAATACTTTAAATTATCAAATGCAAAACTTGATACGATGTTATGATATCTTCTTCGATGCTTCTAATGCAACATGAGCACAATTTTGATATCGCACCGGGCGTATATTTGTTTTCTCGTGTACAAAATTTTTCATTTTAAAATGTACACATACAAGACACACTGAAATGTGAACTTCAGTTTCCGATCATATGAACTTCTAACAAGAAAAGTTTTCACTCTTGAAACTCAATCCCGTGTTTTTGATATATACGGATGAGCATCCATAAGTAATGCGAGAATATGTGATTTATAATACAACAAGCAAAATTCAATATTCAAAAAACATTGTGAATCCCGTATAAAACATTTATAATCTTGATCAAATTTTAGAATAGATTTGCGCAGCTAATTTTCGGTTTTAATGAAGTCATGTTCAATGTAAGCTTTTGAGTAAAAATAAATTTGAGTAACAATAGAAACGACCCAAAAGAAAAGATTCAACGCGTTCAAAATGTTTGTCTTGACAACTTTGAACGCGTTTCGTCGCTCTTTTTTGTTATCAATGCTCTTTGAGCTGACTTATCGATACACCTAATATAGCTTCAACTTGGACGTATAAAATGCCTTTGTCACTGCATAGCATAAGCTTACTTTATGCATACAAAGTATACTTCCCATATATTGCAATCCTACATATTCATCATACAAATGAATAGCACGCAATATTATAAATTATTTTAAAATCAATATCACAACCTTCAAAATACGACCGATGATAAATTATTCAATAAGCGATCATATCTAGATTTGTATGTCAATCTCTCGGCTCTGATTCGAAGCCCAACTGTGACAGATTATTCCCATTTCCATTTAATATTGAATTTAGGAAATAATTCCATTGTGAGCTTAGTGTTATATACGGAGCTTGTATATCTAAATTTATAAAAGGACATCCATATTATTGATGTATCGTGAACGAATATAAGATCATATTTTTCAATATTACTTGTATAGCAATATACTTAAATAAGCTTTAAAATTACTTGATAGCATTTTGATGTAGCTAAAATATATTTTCGGTTATTATTTTTCTACATAGAAATGATAAGTATTGCCATTGATTCGATAAATAATCAGCCAACATCCGTACGTCACCGAAACGCAAGGTCTGCTGAATACATCGCTGCTGTGCGTGAGAGTGTACGGGAAACCTCGAGACAGTTAATTTCTCGTCGTTCACAAGACATGGTATTTCTGCGTCTTCAACTTAGCGAATTTTATATTCCAGGAATACCATCCAATTTTCATCCACGCGGGATCTAGCAAAATCAATTCTGAAATCCAGGACCTTACTGCGAACATTAATGCCACCAACATGACTCGATCCATAACATTCTTGCTAAAAGCCCTGCCGCCTCATGACACTCCAGAAATGTACCTGCCCAAACAACTAAATGTCAGGAAGTCTTCAGTGATAGACAGAATAGATAGCAAGATAGTCAAGCGTAGTCACATCTACAGAAAGTGCTTCCTCTGCGGAGTTTTCCTCAGCTGCTGGAAAGTGGGACTTGCACCTAAATAACATCAAACACAGACAGCAGCTAATGGTATCGACAGAGTACTTCCGTATGACCTGCGCTGCTGTGTGATCTGTTCCGAATTCCCGGACTAGTCAAACAGAGTATCATCCACTGAACTTTATCTTTGCAGTATGATCCTCACGCAGAAGCTTCCAGGTGCCCTATCTTTCCACTCCGCGTCCTCCAGAGGAGGCGAGGTCTCTATAGGGAGAACAGCTTCCGATTTTGCATATACCCGGAGGTATGCTGGATGGATGCACTTTATGGGTACGCAACACAGGGTGAGCTCCGTACCACGACTCATGTTAGCAGGACTCTCCCAGCAACGTTAGATGAGCCACCATCGAAACAACTTTCGTTAGCATCTACTCCACGTCATTGACCGTTACCCACATTTGTGGGATTGGCACACCCACCCTGTGGTTTTATGGGTATGCATCGTGGAGTGTGACACACACCTGGGACTTGAAGCTGCAAAAAAATATAATGGCCAATAGATTACAAAAGACGTTTGAAGACACTAAACAACTTTCTGATAAGCAGTTCGGCTTCAGACCGTGAAAATACACTGTAAGCGCCATGACCAAGATCATCGTATCAGGACTTCTTGGGAGCTTTCGACAGCGCCTGTTGGGATTTGATCATTCTAACACTCTGAAGGAGCGAAATACCCGCCAACTTGATTACATTGAGACGGACAGACAGCGACTTAATGGTATTTAGTTTCTTCATAAACAGAATCTATGCCCTACGCTACTATGTGTACCTACGATCTGTTCCGAGTGCCATCAAACTAGCCACACATGAGTGTCTTTCGCAGATATTTTGATCCCCCAAGAAACACTTCCAGGTGCCCAACCCTTTTGAGACGAGGTTCCTGCAGGAAGACCAGTTTTATACTACGTGAACAAGAGATCACTGCTACCACGAGTCTGACCTCACTTTACAGGGAGCTGCAACAGACGACGGACTGCAGGATCTTCTCCTTCCCCATGGTACTCGTATTGGTTCGGTCATTTGTAGTACCTAGCCACGGAATCGAGTCGCTGTTCGAGCAACCTACAGCTGTTCTCTCTTATTCTACTTTATAGGTAAGCCAACTCATGTTAGCTGGGCGGCCCCAGCAGCATTTGATGAGCAAACTGACGAGGCTGCTTTCACCCACCTTTAGTTTATATCATTACCCCAATAGTTCGACTGTTGCCCACGGGCATAGAGTTCTCTCCCTCCTGGGGGGAGGGTTTATAGGTGGGCACCATAGAATGAAACACACACCCGAGCCAACTTGAATAATGTCACCAAAAACTACTTGTCAAATAGAACTGTCGTCGCTCAAGCAAGAGGAGAGCTGATATTACGAAAGCTCTCAATAGGATACCCGCAAGCATCAGTCCTGGGACTACTGCTCTGGAACATAGTACTAAAATACGTTTTTTTAATCTACGTTGCCAACCTGCTGCAACTTTGTAGCCTATGCTTACGAACTCACCCTAACGGATTGCGGGAAGACACGCAAGAAAATCACATAAAGGGTTAAATAAGATCAACAGCCTTCTCTGGGAGTGGAACGTAACCTATCTGGGCATCATGTTAACCATTTAAGGTTACTCGTAGCACCATTTGAATTTATTTACATTTAAAAATTGGGTGCATGCTTATGTAAAGACTCTATATTTGGGTTAATCAATTATAAGATTTTTTTAAATAACTTAACATACAATATCCACAGATGATGATAGACACACGAGATTTACACACAAAAGATACACAGATGACAAAAAACATAGTTAAACTATTATTGATATACTTTATTTTGATGTGTTTTAAATAAAAATAATATATTTCAGTTTGGTCATTCGAATGTTTATTATACAACATCTTCCTCAACAATTGTGATGCTCGAATAGTTTCATATGGCACTTACCTTTTTACGACTCACATATGAAACGCCTTAATTCAAGAATAGTTTATGGATGAATTTAAAATCGTATGTATAAAGGCTTGAAGATGAATGCTCAAAATATTTTCAATTGGAAAATACAGGGGGAATTGAATATAAATTGAATTAAATAAAAATAGGGTGCAAAAAGGTACAGTTTGCATTAATATTTAGTATCTTAGGAGTTATCCCAGCAACCATATTGTATATTATCGCACATTATTCACAAGAGGATATCCATTATATTTCAATACAAATTCTGGTCACGTTTTGTTTCACTGTTGCCCTTTGGGTAGTAAAACTGGCTGATGTTAATTGTTGGACGATTGCGATCTGCTTAGCAATTATGTTGTCTTGAGCTAAGTTTTTGTATAATTCTAATACCCGAAATGAACCAATGGTAATTTTTAAAAATGCAATAAATCTCACAATATGAAATATTTGTAATACGATAACTTATTTTATATTCCCAATATTAAAGACGATGACCGCCCACTCATTCGCCCAATGTAAATTAGTTCGCCATATGCCAAACATTTTTGCTCTGGATAATTTCTTGTATAAACATTGGATTTAATTAAAAATTTTAATGTTTATATTAAATACTGAAAGTATAATTACATTATGATCAATCTAATTTTGCGCATACCATCGATTATATTTAATGTCTACCCTCTGAGAACCTCTGGGCAAATATTGGAATGTTGATGGATTTTAAGAAAATAAAATTATCTAAATAATACAGGATGCAGTATTGAAACTGCTTTATTTAAAATATGAATAACACAAACAATATAGGATATATCAGCTTAATTATTTTTACTATGTTTTCAGAAATTCATTTAAACACAATCTACTCTATGATCGTTATTGAATGTAAATGATAAAAAAACATTAGGCTTTCTTCTATTGATTGAAGTGTCATTTTATAAGTTTTCAACATAATTGTCATTTTAGGGTGCGCATTTTAAATAAGGTAGTTTTCCTGCCGCACCCTGTACATTATTAAATAATATCGTTCGCTCGATATTAAAGGTAGCATAACCTCTGAGTTTCATTTGTGATGCTCACTCAGTGGGTCTCCTGGATGAGCATATTGAAGAGCACTTTCGCGACCATCTCGATATGGAGTGTGGGGAGCTTGGGAAGACTGAGCAGTTTTAGAGTAGTTCTGACACCACAGGAAAGTTGTTCCCAAATACTTCTTCGATCGATATATATGTATATAATCTTCTTGTTTGAGCTTCTTTCAAACCTAATTATGTTGCTTACTTATAAATCTTTTCTAATACAAAGAATAAATGCAAATAAATATTCAAAAATCTACATTACATTAAGGTAGAAGTTGTCACGAAATCTTATTAGATCAATAATTAAATTGCTCGTTTCAAGCTCGTCGCACATCTATCGGCACGAAAGCGTCAGATCGCGCATTACGACGAGATTTCGGAATGAGGGAATAATTTCTGGGATTAAAACATGTTTTCCACAATAATTTCTGGAGTGCTCTAGTCTGTCATAATTACAAGGCGCGAGTGGTTTTGATTCCGAACCGAATTTCATAGTGAAAGCTTAAATGGGACCCCGAGGAAATAACTTTGAAGTGCTCCTCTCTTAGGGGATCTCAAAATGACAAAAGATCCAAATCTTTAAGCTGCGATATTAATAGACGTTAAATGAAACGTCTTTTATGTTTTATATACGTATAAGGCTTTAGGGCCCTTCAAAATTAAGTATTTCCAGACAAAAAATTAACTCAACGAACGGAATTAAATTGCGAAAAATATCATTCTATCATCGCCTTTTTTTTAATGGAACTCTCAAACTTATGTTTAATGTCTTTTTCCGTCCAATAAAGACACTAGGAATTCAAAACTAACCTCGTTAAAGTTTATTTTTATTACAAAATCGATGGCATCGATGTAAATCAGCGACGAAATTTGCAAATGACAAAACTTTTCTTGTTATAATTTTGAAGCTTTATAACCTCAATAGAAATACTCAAACAAAGAAGTTTTCATTAAATTGGTTCAATTTTATTTTTATTTATTCAAACTTCATCCGTTTTATAATATGTGCTAATAAACATCTAACTTTGATCGCATAAAAATAGTATGAACAACTCATAGAAAATCATACTTTTCTAATTCAATATAGCAAAAAATCTATTTTTTATCCAGATGGTTGCAAAATGGAGACTTTGAAAAATGTCAGGAAACTCTTCGTGAAGGTCGTCAAGCGTCACGTGTTGGTTATTTCGCATTTGTTCTTCAATTTTTTGCACAAGTTTGTGAATGGATGTAATGGATGAATGTAGATATTTGTGGTGGTATTGTTCTGCAAAGTCAAAAAAAAAACGGATGACCGTGCGGATTTCGCAAGGACAAGAGGTGGCGGGAGCGCGTGACGGTCTTTCCATCGGAAGAATTTACTGTGACTGAACAAAATGGCCGACAAACACACGAGACCAAACAAATAGTTAGATCCCCTATAGTTCAGGTGCACCAACTTCGAAACAAAATAAATCCCCCTAACCTCAGGAACCCTTGTAACCTTACTTTCTAGATAACTTAAATGTACTAGAAACAATATTGATACCATCGCCTTCCATGATTTCTGTGATTCTCCATGATGCAAATTTGACTGAGTATACTGAAGTAATGTTTCTTCTCGAGAATCATTTTGTTTTACCTATATATTCTGTCGTCAACCAAACAATTGCACATTCCTCATCCTAATTCTTTACACATAACATTCTCTTCGTAATATCGATAATTCTTCATGATCATTTTTCGCCTGTATTACATATCCTATATATTATTTTTAAAAAATCACTCTATTCCACTCGACGTCTGTGTTCCTTCGTTGCATCACTTCGCAACCACTGATTACATGCAGCTCTCTAACCCCGTAATATAATACCATAAAATATGAGTGCGTTTCTGCCAAAGTACATTCTGTTTAAAAGGTTTTATTTGGGCTCCAGATATGACAAAAAAATGTGTAAGAAATAAAGATACGTCCTAAACTTAATTATTCCGCCATTAAAATATTCATACTTTCTCAGTCGAAAGACCTTAATAAAAGCTTATCCGACGATAGTGATTTAATAGATTATACCTACATTTTATGACCGTTGAAAGATTGTTTAAATACGGTGTTAAATATGTTATTTGTAATTTTAAGCTAAAACAGATGTGTGCTAAAATTTATTTCTAAGATTGAAATATTTCTGATTTCATTTGATTTTATAGAGAGAAAGAACCCAAAAGAGAACTTGGATGCCCGATTATACTTTAGATGATTTTTTTTTTATTGAATATCTAATTTCTCGGACAAAGGTGATCTCTACTAGGAAAATGCATCTGAGGGACATCTAACATATGTGGATAATATAATAATTGTGTGCTGGCGTGTTTCTGGACTATCATTGTGACAGTCTGGTGACTGAGTGCCGTTGGGTTTGGAAGGGGAGAGAGTTGAAATCTAGTGAAAATTCAACATACTGTCAAAGTAGTTTTTTTTAATTTTCTATAAATTACTAAATAAGCAATCATTTATAAATCTTGCCAGACTATTTACTGCCTGTTAAGATCCAGGTGAGTGTTTGACTCCGCGATGCCCACCCATAAAATCCCAGGGGGGATAATAAGCCAACCCTACGCCCATGGGCAATGGGGTAATGATGTGAAGTAGAAAATGCGCAAAAGTAACCTCGTCGGTTTGCTCATCAAACGCAGCTGGGGTAGCCCAACTAACATGAGTTGGGTACGCAGGTCATCCTGTGCTACGTACCCATAAAGGGGTGTGTGAAACAGCCGATTACACTAGTTGGTGGAGACTATGTCAAATTAAAATCATCGAAAAATCAGTATACTGAAGTGTAAGATCCGGGATCTCTCAATTATTTAGGGAATGTTAAATACATCTTATACTGCGTAAATCAAAGATCGACTTTACTTGTTTAAAGAAAATAACGCTTTGAAGCATGAACAAATTTAATTATATTTAAATGTTAATTTCTAGCGTATAAATAAACGTATTTATAATTTTGCCTCGTTTTTCCATAAAGAAGTTTTTGCGAATTTACATACCGATTTGTATACATAATTTATTCGCTCGTTTTGTAAATAATTACATTTGTATAGTCCCGAATCATAATAACCGAGGCATGATTGATATTGCGAAATGTTTTATTAATGACTTTCGAACAAAATATGCCAGATTCTCTTCAACCATCGCGCATTACAACCAATCCACCATATCTTTATTTGCTGATGCTTTCGATTGATATTTAATTAATGTATTTCGGAGCGGGCGAGAGGGAGTTTAACATCATCATCAATCTCCTCTCTCGCGGAAGACCTTCTGGAAGATTTCGAAATTCGACACGATCGTTTATTAATTTTGATTTAGTCCCAACATTTGCACAGACAGAGTAAATTTAAAACGGGAATTAAAGCAATTATTCATACAATTTTTCGGTTAATTGCTTTGTAAATTTCAAAACAGAGAGATTCATTGCCAGCTTCATGACGCTTATTGAAAATTATGGAATTCATCTGAGAAGCGTTCGGATGGAATCTTTGTATATATACATTGAAGAATAATCATCTACAAGTTCAAAAATCATTCAATAAGTTTGTAGGATGACAAATTGTTGGCGCCACTATTGACAAATGCATTTGGCACTTATTCCAGAAAACATAAAATAGTTTTGACCCATTGAAGCTCTTTGTGAGATAGCTGACATCTTAAAGATATCATAAAGTAGTGTATTCACCATTGTACATTAACATTTGTCCATGAAAAAGCTCTGTCCGAAATTGGTACCGCATTTACTCACACTCGATCAAAAACAACAACGCGTCCACAATTCGGAGCGCTGTTTGGAGCTGTTTTAGTGCATTAAAAAGGATATTTTATGCGGTATATGACAATGGATGGTTTTTTTTCCTGTAGGCTTCTAATCTTTCATAATACACCCTAGAATTAGAAAGCCTTAGGATATTGACACATTGTTTCAAGGGGTGCAGGTGGTCTGACCATTAGACCCCTTCTAGTGTTTAGGAGACGCCTTGCATCTCTCTCTTTCGCTGTCTTCTTTGACTGTTATTATTTTTTCTATAAATTCCCGCCTAAGATCTCAGTTTTCTTTGCCCTTCTTTGCATTAATGATATGTATCACGTCGTCAACTTCCGCCTGGTAGTGGTGGCATGGTGTAGTTGCCTCTTTGCCTATCCATTTTAGATAGACTTCAAAGCAGCCTTGTTCTGTTTGAGCTTGCTCTTGAAAGATAGTCTCTCCGTGTTGCCTGGCTCTCCATTTACTTGTGTTCGGTAAAAGTTTTTAAATCCATCTTCTTTTGTTGATCTGATCCCATCTCTGTTGCTAGACTTACTTCACCACCACCCCAGAAATGATGAAAAAAATCCACAAAATGGTATTAGATGCCCGTCGACTATAAGTGCGCAAGCTAGCAGACATAGTGAGCTTTTCAAAAAATGCTGTACATCGAATATTGACCGAAAATTTGGACACGAAAAAGCTATGTGCAAGATGGGTGCCGCGTTTGCTCAGAATAGATCAAAAACAGCATCGTAGTGATGTTTCAATCGAGGGTTTGCCGATGGTTCACATCAACAAGGCCGAGTTTTTACATCAATTCAGGATAAAACATGAGTCCATCATTTCACATCTGAGATAAAGGAACAGTGGGACCCTCCAGTTGTTTAGTGGTCCCGCTAATCGGGAGCATGTCAGCCCGTTCAACAAAAGTGCACAGCAAGGTGCAAAACCTAGATTTAATATTCATGTTTGCAATAACACGCTCATTCTTAGCTTCGAGTGGCTATTTGCACTCTGAGCACAGGAGAGAAATTAGCTGTTGAAACTTTAAAAAATCTATATAAGTTAGCCTCTGAGGAAGCTTCCGTGATCGCATAGATCAAAAAAATGTCGCAAAAAGCCCTAAAAGAGGACAGAGTGGCCACAAGGTCTATGTGTCCAACCGGTCCGCTTTTCGGACCACTAACTTGACGAATGAGCGTCTCGCCTGAACACGCCTGAACATGTCCACAGAACGATCACGAACTCTCATTACAAAAAGAAGTTGTCCGAAGAAAACTTATCGGGTGGGTTGTTTAAATTTTACAATCGGACGAAAATATTATTGTCTTTATTTTATTGCGGACTTAAGCCGGCTGGGTTGACCCAATATTTGAGTGATAACGAATTCAATCGGTGTTTATTCATGTAAAGTAGAGTGGTCAAGTAAAATAAAAACCATGTGCAACTCTCGACTGGGTCAGTATTCCGCGTTCTGCATCACGATCTCAGTTGCGCCCGTGGCGAGCGCCTGCTTTGCCACCCCCTTGTTATGGCCCTGATCATAAGGAGACTACGTTGATGAATAAAGTCGTTGTCTATTTAGCTGACTTATTGAAGTCTGTTGTTTATTAGTCATCTACGAACTTATGAGGTACACTAAAATGTATTTTTATTAAAATAAGCACAATTACATTACTAAATAATGCTAATTGATGTCGCAAAAAGAAAAACATTTTTTATCATGGACTTCATGACATTAGACCGCAATACGTTTTATTATCACACATGGAAGAATATTTTAGAATTTAAATTTGCTTGGTGTCTATTGGGTGTCTAGATGGGCTTACATAAATCAGTAAAGTTGTGTTAATTAAATACAGTTTTATTGAAAATAATCCGTTTTTGCTGTTAAAATATTGCCTTAAATTATCTTAATATCGGCAACAATTACACAAAAATTCATGGAGAGTTTTCTCGCATCGATCTCGCGAATTTAATTTAAAGTTTGAAGTGGAAACTTAAAAGGAAGAGAGTAACGATATACAACGAAAGTTTTTCTTGGATCGCCAAACCGTGAATTCTTCCAATCGTCGTATTTGCAGCATATCATACCAGCAAAGTGTAAAGATTTATAAAACAATACTACTTTGAAAATTTTATCAATTCAGTGAATTTTACTCAAACATTTTATACGAGCCAATGAACTGAATTTATCGACTTTGTCGAGTATCTCGAATCAACGCCAACGACAGAATAAAATCGCTAATATTCTTCGTTAAATATCATCCCTCGTTCGTCCAAATTCGCAGAAGATCCGAGATATCCCGCATTATCCTCCCCGGCGAAGCCGAATAACCCTAATTTTATAACGTGTGCTCTTCAGTGCGAGTATCCCGTGAGATATATTTATAATAGAAAAAAGTTCGCCGTGGATCTACCCCTGGAACGGAGGTGACCCGAAATCCAGGTTTGACTATGAAATACAGGTGGAATCGTTTATCATCTGCATACCCTACTTTGAATAGCATAAATCACTCTGGCTTCTCGGTGAGGACCTTCGTCAAAAGTAGATTAGGTAGTATAGAATGACCTGATAATTTGGTTCCCATTGCTCTTGTATTGATTTTCGAATAAATATTTCATGAAGATTTGGAAATATCCTTCAGATTTATGATGAAACAATTCCTATATATAAATTGAATTATGATTGCCAAGTTTTTCGTCTAAAAGCACCCTCAAATTGGCTTTCATAGCAATATTACCTTTAAAAATAATATGATAAAAATTCACCTCCTCATACGTTTAATGTTGGAGGCCATATGACAGTCTTTAATTCTAAGATATACTGACTGGTACCCGGTATGCGTTGCAATATCACACGCACTTAGTAATTATTTGAAAATAAATGCAGTACGTGATTTATTGCTTCAGACTTATCTCCCCCTCTCCCGTAATCAGGAATTCAAATAGCGTATTGCGCGCGCACCCTTCCTCTCCCCGTCCTCGTGGCTCTACTTCATTCCACCAGACCAATATGCGCCAACATGGTACATCCGCTAAACGTCTCGCAAAACAAATTGCGTACATAAACAATGCTTGTACTAATTCAAAAGCATTCACAAAGATACGCACAATATTATCCTAAAGTTTCATCGCAATTGTATAAATGGTATAGGAATGTATACAATACAAACATACATTTTTATATATAGACCTATGATAAATGCTTAAATCCATCAAATTTAAATGTATCCCTTATCATTAACGTTTCTGTTGAAGGGGCGCAAGTCATTCTTGAGTCGCAAGCCTTTCGCAAAAACTACCATTAAACTGTTATTCAAATTAATAAATGCGATTCTTTTATAAATACGGAATACAAACAATTTAACATTTCATGAAGCGGAATATTCGGCTGTTTAAAATTTCAACGACATTATTTAAGAAGTACATTGTTTTTGAAATAAAGCGACTAGACTTTCATCGCAGACTTTGAGACGAGGCCGCCTGACAATGTCGAGTCTTAGAGCAGAATGCGTATAAAATTCTAATTTTGTTTATGTCCAAATATTACAATTTCAAATATAATTTCAAACAAAGCCCCTCGTAAATCTTGCAATATACACAGCTTGGCTCGTACGTGCTCGTCTCCACCGGTGGACCACCGGCTTATTCAGCATCCTCCATTTTCTTAGTGTTCGTCCATAAAGGCCTGTGGAATAGACCAAAACTCACCACTGTAAATGTATCATCCTATGTTTTCCTGGGCGAGGTGAATTATATATGTTTTGGATGAAATACGAATTTTCAGCCCATCCAATTTTTTAATAATTTCATGAACTGATCAAAAAATTTATTATCAATTTCCAATCTGAATTAATGTCTTTATAAATATGAACTTAATGTCTAATTCAGCTGCTTTCGATCATAATGACGGTGTTGTGCCAAGTGATGAACATATGGCTTGCCTCATTCATATTATGAAAGGCAGCAACAGATTTTTTATCTGCCACAAGGTTTTCGTGTCCAAACGGTCCAAATTCAGGACCACTGACACAACGAGATATCGCCTCGCAATCGGACACCATGCCCGGACATGTCCACAGAACATGGTATGCGTCCATGAACGGATCTCCGCATGGACACTTCGATAACGAGCCACCATATTCTCGATCATGACAAAACTAGCTTTCAAATATTTGTCTCCTTAAACTCATTATCCATTTTAAGCCCATGTTATGACCAAAAAAAGGTACTAACTTTTTCACAATCGCTCACTTTTCAACCAAACAGCATCGTTTTGTCTCGATCCTGTCACTGAAGAAAAGATGCGAGAATTACCATTATCTGTTGCGCAACGCATAATTATTCGTTTTTTCGTAAAACACAGTTTGATGATGCCACTCTAAGTAAGACCCAAATGTTTCACTGGACCCAAAAAAAGTCGAGATAATGTGCAAAATGAAAGGTATAATCGAAAGAAAACGAATAGTTACGCGTTGCGCAACAAAGGATGCTACTTATCATTTATTTCTACAATTACGGGATCAAAACGATTTCTATCCGATGGATTAAATATATTTCTAATGAAGAGAAATATGTAGAAAATTAATGTAACACTAATGTGATTGTACATCAAAATTCCGGTTTATATTTGAATCCGCTCGTAAAATCCTATTTGTATACTTTTTAAGCATTGCTTTTGTGCTGTGCTCTTAAAAGTTTAATTTTAAACTATATTTATCTTCCACGATTTTAAAGCTCTACATAAAATTTTATTATCTATTGCTAGCGCTTTCGCCATTAAATTGCTCGCCGCGCTCTATTGACTTCGGTTGACCACCACTGCGTTTGACAATTACTGTCACAGGTGCTTTCTACACGCCGAATAATATAACTTAATTCCAGTCGTTTTTAACCGGTAATTCGCGATCCGCATACGACCTTCCATAAGCTTTTATGAAAGCCGGGATCGTTTCAACAAATTCTCAATTCAATGTACAGAATGTAATGTTTGGCTTTCTTTTTATTTTTATAGAAAATTTTACTTCAAAAATGATGTTAAACGAAGTTATCCAGATAAAACAAACGGCGGGGCTGTATCACCACCCATTGTGCTGATAGTACAAGTATATTTTTAAGTGAAACAATTCTTAGAACAAACCATTTCTCTAAAGTGCTCATCCGATGTAATCTTCGCGTACTTTAAGCCTTTGAGCATTTTACAAAAATAAATTATGGATGCTTAAAGAAATGCCGTACAACTACTTACATTTAGAAAGCGAAACGTGTCATTTTAAAGTACTTGGATAGCATAGGCGACCGTCGTTAATTTAATTTGACCCCATTTAAACACACTTGTATCAACATTTTAAAATGAGATTTGATCATACATGAGCGAAATCTTTAGAAAAGCTGCCAATTCATAGGAAAATTGGATTACATGTCCGAGATAACATTGTACATATACATCTTTATCTGATAAACCCACTTGTTATACGCCCAAGCAATCACAGCAGAACTATCTTCAATATCCATTCAGGCATGGAGAACACAACCGAACTATCCAATTGATTTGCACACCTCAACTTGCAATTAATGTTATGGTAAACTAGTTATAAGCCACGTGATCGTTTGGTATTTCTCAGAAGGATTGCGGAAATGGACCCTTAACAACCCTCATAATTTCAATTTGAAAATGTCTTATACATAGGGTCATCCAAATTGAGTGTAGATATCTTTCCTGAATAACACAAGGATTCGTATCACCTTAGATACCGACAATTTTGCATATTAAAAGCCATGATTAAAATTGTATTACCTTTTACTAAAACAAAATGGCTTACATTATTTAAAAAAAAAGTTAAATATAAACATTATATACTGCTAATATCTAGGCGTTTCATTTTGTTGACCCTTTAAAATTCATCCAAAAATGTATCTAATTCTATCAATTCATCTAATAAATTTGCATTCAATATTCACAATAGCACTGAATTATTTTTAAGCATTATCTATTAAGGTTATTAAAGATGATAGGTTTGATATAATTTACATTTTCTATAATAAAATCAATATATTTTGCAGAAAAAGTGATCTTACTGAAAATAACACGGCTATGAATGTTCAACAAACTGAGACATGATGTACAATGGTTTGTAAATGAAAATCAGTTACGAGATTGGGGGAAGCCGGCGAAAAGAACGATCCGCGGCCAAGACGACCGGTCGACTCTAAGATCTGAACCAACTCTCTCATCAACTATAACTTGTTCCATTTGGTAACCTTTACGTCTTTTATATCAGACTTAATTTTTTTATCGCTCTTATCGTCATTATTTCTCATTTTTACAAAACCGTTTGCATTTTTTTTTCTTGTATTCTTATCCAAAAATATGATTGTCATTGCATTAAATAATTAACAAATTGCTCATCTAGATAATATCCATAGATAAATTTGTATTTTATTAGTTCAATAAATACTCTATTTCTTAGAATTTCTCTGTCATTTTATATCATGCTTTGAAGAAACACCGTATCAAAACAGAACCATTATCAGAGAATGGATGCAGTTCGTCTTTTGCGTCCTTATTTACGTTGAAAATCTCGCTCATTTTCACTTCGTCTTTATCTTTTTTCCGCTTTATAAAGAGAAATGGCTTTAATATCAGTATTATTTGTTTTTCCGAAGCTCACTCGAAAGTCCTAGTCCTTTAGCAATGGACCCGTTCACATCCATATATCAAGGAGATATTCGCCTCGGCTCTATCTCGGCACCGTATAAAATACCTTCTATTATTTTTTTATACAGCTTTTTTGCCTGAAATTGCGTTTAACCTTGCGAGACAAAGGATTCCATGTTAAAAATTAATAAGCTCCCTTCCGCGGGGCAAAAAGCTCGACCAAGTTTCACGAGACAGATAACCTCACCCTCGAAACCCTAAATCATTTCACGGTTTGGCCCACTTAACCTACGAAACGTGGGCCCCACCAGCTTCCTGACCTTTGCTTTACGACTTGATATATTACCAGCTATGTCTCTCTTCATAAAAAAAATATTAATGCGAAGAGCTAAACTTGATTCAAAATTAAATACTACTTCCGCGCAATACTTTCCAGGACATTCACTCTTTCCGCTCGATTCTCTCGTGTGAAGCCTACAAATCGGATTAAAATCAAATAAGGAGCTAAAATATTGTAGGTAAGCATTTTTAATATGCTTGTACCCTATAAAACGCCAGGATTTAATCCATTATACCAATCAAATTAAACCAACCAAAAAACGTTTTCCGTCGTTCATCGCAGCCAACTCGTCGGTCGGGACCATTAACTACAAATCGCGCCACAATCGTTCGTGATCGATCACACATCGCGTTAGAGTGTTCTCGCTCATCAGACAGGATCCGTCAACGCTAAAATACAAACTTTATTTTTTAAATCAGCCTTTTGGCTTCCCAAGAAAATGTCCATAAATATAAAGCCAAATAGAAGAGCGCTTCCGCTTCCGTGCGACGATTCCGACATTAAAATGAAAACAGAATCCGAGTGCAATTACATTAAGTGAATTTTCATCTGAATCTTTTAGGAATTTCATCTCAGCTTTTCGAGTGCACGTTCGCTTTGCCAAAAATATAGTTTGTCTAAGATATCCGACTCGAATATTTCAACTATAATTAACTGACCTACATACGGCTTAGATCTTATTAATTTATGGAATATTATCATTACATACATCCTGTTCGAGCCGATAGATAAAATAATTTTATCAAAAATGTATTATTTAAAAGCACTCTATGTACGAAGGATCTAAGTATTATGTTCTAAAATAGAACGAGGAATTACCGAAATTATTATTTTAATTGATAGCAACTCCCATGTTGATATTATTTCCAACCCCCATAACCACGTTATTAAATATGAATACACGGCGAACAATAACATTGAATCAAAAATCTTTTGACCCATCCCGGTTACATATTTATTCACCTAAAATACGAATTCCCAGCCTTTTCTGGGTCACGATCCCCTATTAGAATAACTGAACAAATTTTGTCATATTTGCATAATATTGCATTTTTAATTGAATGAAGAAATTATTGTATTTGCAGTTAGATAAATTATCAAAAGTCAAATTCAATATGTATCTTACCTTTTTAGCTAAATAGAAATATGGAAATAAATTTATCATCAAAGAAGCAAGGTTCAGTTACGTGGTTTATTGCTTGAGGTCACGTGTAGCGCGGACTATCTCTTTCTCTCCCGAGAGCAGAGCTCAGCCGCTGTATTGCGCGCGCATCCTTCCCGCGCTTCGCTTCACCAGAGCAATATGCGCCAACATGGTGCATCTGCTAAACCGGTGAAAAAATCTGGGCCTGGGCAATTGAAGAGAGGAGGCTCAAAACAGACGAAAATGGCGGCAAGAGTTGCCGGTGGCCGGGGCTCTTTGATAGGGCTATAAGCGCCACCATTAAAAGCTTTTTTGTGCGGAAAATCGCATAAAAAACTATGATTTACATAGAAAACGTAAAGATGCGTTTCATGGATATTAAAAACCGCATAACTTTGAAACAGCTATATAAAATATATCCAAAGTCGCATAAAAAAAAGTTAATAAAAAAAACAGTAAAACAATAAGGCATTTAAAAAAAAACAATTTTTGGAAACATTTAAAGGACGTCTTGCTTTAAATAATTAAAAAAAAAATTTTGACATATAGTCTGCTAGTAATTAATTACCCAGTTTGAAGTAAATTAATTAATTAAAACTTGAGATATGATGTCAAACGCGTTGAAAAAATGGTTCGAGGAAAACGCGTTAAAAGATTTCATTATGGTAGGACCGCCCAAGTTGCCGCTTCACTAAAATAGCTATAACGCCGTAGGTAGTTGGAATTTTGGAAATTCCTTTGGAGAATGTACATATTTTTAAAAGTCGAAACATAAGAAAAATGCAAAAAAAAAACTAAATCTTTTTTTTTAAATCTAAACCAGAATGCGTGGTCGTAATTCATCGATAGCAGATGTAATATGCAAATTATAGTTTTTTTTCCAAATTTCGGTTAGTTTTGATTATTTATTTCCTATTTTATCCAAAATATCTCAAAACATACTTTTTATGAAATTAAAAAAAATGCTTTAAAAAACCGCACAACTTCGAAATCGCACAAAAAGAGGTTTGAGTTTATTTCTATGAAAATCACTATTAGTTCACGAAAAATTTGACACGCCTTCTGTGCCGTCGAACAGTAGCCATTTGTGAAAGAATGACACACTTACTAATTAATCATGAACGATCTATGGTACACATGCTGTATCATCAGCATTAAAATAAACCACATTTATATTAAATTCATATTTTAACTTAATAACATAAATGATATTCAGTTATTAATATTTCCTTTCCAAAGGATATAATAATTCCCTACCGTATTCCTTGAAAGATGAAAGATTTATCCAAGGAAAAAATATTTCTTCGGTAATTTACAAATCGATTCATATAATGGTTGAATTGCTTGCGCGCTCAATTGCTGAAATTCCTATAATAATGCTATTTAAATCATATTCAACGGCCAAATACTCGCAGGGAGCCAAATAAATCAAAGATAATTCCTCAATTAGTCATATTTCTTTATCTTATACGACCCATTAGCGGTTAGTAGGTAATTATTATGATTTATGTATGTTGACATTTTATAGACCGCTCGCGTATTTTTGCGTGTTTCTTAAGATAATCCTTATAGCGCAATATATATTAGATTACTTTGATTTACACTGCTTAAATAATATGAAAGATAAGCATAGCTTATGTTATACACTCAGTAGCATTCTTCTATATATGAGGGTCATCTGAAAAGTCGGGTTATAAGGGCACTTGAGGCTGGGGATTTTTTTGTTTTATTTGGTCCCACGTGCTTATCAGCCATTTTGTTAAATCACAGTAAATTCTTCCGGTGGAGAGGTCGTCACGCGCTCCCACCACACTTTTTCCACAACTGGACCCAAACCTTCATAATTATCATATTTTTTTACAATACTCCATTGCTTTTAATGAATATACATAAAGTTTTTAATGTGTTCACGAACTTGCTGCATTAGCACAGCATTCGAATGCTGGAATACTCTATACTGTAAGTTTATAGCATATATATGTGTTATCTAAACAATCGTATGTATTAAATTGCGCTCTGCCGGCGGGGAAGCCCCAACTGGCAATCTGCCGAGTCGTATTTACGCCTCATTACCCTAATGTGCTACTATTAAACACTTCGTTTGTTCATAATATTCCGTATGATTGTTCAAAGATGATGCGTTTAAGCGCCCTCAACTGAAGACAACGCGCTAAGACCCATTCCGAATCTTCGACTACCGAAAGTCATAAAGCGAGGGGGGGCTATTAAGTTTAGTTTGGTGGGATTCGGCCCACTAATGGAAGTTTCAAGGTATAGACCCTTATCTCTGAAAGTCTCCTTTATTAGTTAATTTGCTGAGAAATAGGTTTGATTTAGTCAGTTTCGTGTACATAACGTCTCCTTCCGATTGCAATCACGAAATATATCACACAAGTTTTGTGATCGGGAAACTTGTGGAGCTTTGACATTTGGAGTGGTCCCTGCCAACATACATGTTGCTCTACAAACCTTCATTATTTACATTATGTAAGTTATACGAGCATTGAAACTGTCAAATATACACAAATACAATTTAGTAGTGTAAATGTTGATAAATACCAATTTACTAGAATCCTATATATAAATCATCAACGAAATAAAACAGCTTCGCCAGGTTAAGTGTTACCAATGTAAAATGTATTACTTACACAGATTTTTTCTATTTTACGGCTCAATCAATGTTTAAAGCCATTTTCGTTAGAATCTATTAGAATTTGAAAGGCTAAAAATATTACTTCGCCGTTTTCTGTGTTCTGGGTTACCGGTAAAAATTATTCCCACTACCAGTTTACCGGTTATTTACCGCTAAATTAAAATAATTAAAATAAAGAAATATACATGGGACCATTGCCAACTATTTTGACATGGTGTTTCATGGTGTATATATGTTTTTAAAAATGTGATCGCCAGCCACACCTCCTGTAAAATTCGAACCCAAGATGATTGAGTTATGAATCCAACCGCTTAACCAAAAGACTACCTACAGGTACAATAAAGCCTAATAACTAATCCTTTATTTATTAATAATATTTATTTTTTTGGGTATAATAATTTTTATAGACATTTATCCATTGATTCGAATAATTCCAAGATTCCAGTATTTACATTTGGCATGCAAATTCACATTAATAATATGTGGTTCAATATTGCCAGAGTCGAAATATAAAACTTTTAATTCCACATACATATTTACAATAAACTTTAATTTTAAAATGCCTGTATCTATACCTAATTAATGATACAATAGACCTAAGTGTAGCTCAAGAAGTTACGTGTAAAAGCAAATCAAAGTAAATCAATATACATCAACTTATCACTTATAAGTCGTCGGACGGAAAGAGGTCCCAGCTGCGAGACAGCAAATGATACCGACGGGAAAAATGCGTGTTCCCCCGTCCAAGGCCATTGATATTGGCTTGCATACTCACATATTGATTTCTAGCACGCACAATATGCAAAGTGATCCATTGTACATCGATCTCCAATATTGACATTAATTAGTGTTAAAGATGAGCACAGTAAAATAGCAAATTAAAAGACACAACTTTAGCGCGTCCCTAATATCAAATCAACAAATTTAACGATCAGCTGAAATCATCAAATCAACAAACGCACGGAAAGTAGCAACATTAACCCTTTCGAACCGGAGAGCACACATGCTACGCTCTAATGTAAATCCACTTTTCTGTCTGTAACAAGCTTGATTTTTGCCTATTGATGTGTTGCGAAAATAAAAAGACAAGATTACTATGCAAGCCTGCCAGTTTATTTCTGCAAGAGTGGTGATACTCAGCTAATAACGCCACTCCAGAACAGTCGAGGGGGAATAACAAAATTGGTCAACGATAAGAATGATGCGAGTATCTTATTTATCAAAACAAACGCCTGCTCTCAAGACAACACGAATCTTATCTTTGTTAATAGCTTGTCCGACGATAAGTAGTAAGTTTAGATGTGTAGGGGTACTTTTACGGCGCAACTTTGCCGTCGATGCACGAGTGTATGATAGGGTTAAACAAGTAAATAAAATGTCAGTCATTTTTACCAATTTATAACAATTCTTGAGACCTGCAAATAAATGACTTATACATACAAGATTAAAATTATATTTTAGGTGCTCATAATAAATATTATACGTACTTAATATTACAATGCTTTGAAAGTTACAATATTTTAATCAAGTTCCTCTCCAACAACTTCAGCCACCTCTATCGAAATCCTAGCCACCTTGTATCGAAAGTAGGCGACGTTCAATTAACAATAATTAGCATTAAACTACTTGTGGACAAAATGGCAGTGTTGTAGATTTTAATTTGATGTCAGTATTCACAAATTGTTATTAATGTCCGCAACATTAAGGGTTGATAGTAACTTTCCTTATTTAAGGATGCAATAAGTCGGAATATCCCTGGATAAATATTAAGACGACTATGAAAATATTCTAAAAACATTATAAATGGAATGAGACATAAAAAAGCTGAAATTCTGGGTGATAAGAAGACAAACGCTGCATTCGCTCGACGATTCATATCCCGGACGTTATCCACCCATAAATGTCACATATGACAAACGACGCTAAAAGTTACCCTTAGACCCAAAACGTCATCATTTTTAGATTTTCCATCAATAAAAAAATGACGCGTCAGGGAGCAATATTTAAGAAAGATCTAACATCCGCTTAAAGCTCACATTGGAACGTTGAACTCAAGTCGTATTCGATTTTTCTCCTCGTGACCCATCAAAAGGGCGATAATCCTAATAAAAGCCCAACCGATACATCTCCAATTTAATGTTTAGTATGGCACTTGTTTATTCGATGCCCTTTGGCAACTTCGCCGTTTCATTTCCGTTTATACTCGTTCCGTTTGTACTTGTTTACGGTTATACGACCGTGGATGTTCGCATAAAAACGTGGAGAAAATGCAATCGCTTCAGTGCCTCTAAGATCATTCCAGTTTATTAGAAGATGCTAATAGAATTGAGACGAGCGTAATCTATCTGCAAACATCTACGTCGATGACATTTTAATTATCTAATTTTGTGCTAATGGACTATGAGGACGAAATTAACATTTCAAGCATTTCAAAGCGAACGGAATTATGCTCTGAAATTGTCGTTGATGGTCTATTAATTAACTGAACGGAAATAGGCGTGATGCGGCAACTAAAAACCGATGATTTATCGCATTTGAGATGTATTTAGTGCCACAAATACTGTAATATTTACAAAATTATGTGTTATAATAAAAAATAGGACATTTCAATCGAAAATTAATGGCTTAGGATGAAATAAATTAGCCATAAACGTCAAAAAGCACCATTTAAATTACCTTTTGATTCTGAAAATATCGATAAAATAGTGCATTATTTTGTTTTTAAAGCTGAAGATATACACGTGTATTGTTTATGTTTAAGCGAAGAAATGAACGAATATCGTATGCTATCAACGGTGTTAAGGTTCATTTATTAATATACAAGATTGAATCAAGCTGCGCGGTCCTATGAGTAAAATGGATTTATAGGGACAATAATCATAACTCTCTAATCAAAGGTTTAATACAAATGCTGTACAATATTTTACAAATTCGACTATTTGAAACTGACAAAGATATTACAGTCTTCATTTTTTTTCAATGTGGAGTCATTGTTGCTATTGTAGCGTGGGCGATTTACCATCCCCACATAGTAGCGCTGTTAATCTGAGCAGATTTACCGATATCTTCCGTCTCTCTTTAGGTGCAATGTGTTATTTTAACAGCGCCATCTCTTGTGGCCCTACGGAGACATTGCACCTGCATACCGACGGATCGCTTCTTACGCGTTCACACTTATACAAAAACGTTCAAACAGTAACATTCTGTCTCTTCAGATGCAATGTGTCAATTTAAGGGACGTTCTGCCTTGTTGGGCCTAAAAATGATCTATTTTTTTTGACATTTTTTATGCAAAAATTATTAAATATAGAATATTTATATTTAGTGCGTTGTCTAAGCTATCTTTATTGAACATAAAAATATTTTTTAAAGTTTACCAATGTATAGTAGCGAAACGTATGTCGGTGCGCGAATGATGACATCCTTCATCACGGAAGTCCTAAATCCTGAACTGATGATTTGCAGCAAATAAATTTAACATATTTTAACTTTGTATAATATTGTATATAGTTTGACCTATAATTAAGAATAAATATTGTAAAATAAAAAAATAGTGAGCGATTGAAGAAATGCGCGTCTTTTTACCAACATTTTTTGTAGTTTTTTGTTCATTAAATATATATTTTTTAATATTTTAAAATAATTATAAGTCAAACGATAAAGACGTTAATTGTATAGATGTTAGCCAAATTTTATAAAATATGCTCATCTAGAGCGATTGGGAACACTTCCGTGAGCTTGGAGAAAGTAGTCTCGAGAAAAACCTCATTTTTCCCCTCCTCAGTTTCATGCAGCAAAGGGTTTTTTTAATCAACAAGACAGAAACGTCCCTTAATATGAGTATAATCTTCTGTTATTCTATGGACACATTGCATCTACATAAACAAAATTAATCATTTAAGACGACAGTATTTCTATCAGCACGCGACTGTTTCCATTCCAATACTCTTCACCACCACGGCTCGATAGCAGAACGAACCCGCATGCAAGCGTGATCATCTCAAAGATAACGCAGAAGCAGAGAGCGGCCCCAGGACTCTGCTCTGAGGGCGCTCCCGCTCTACGTTACACTGGTGTCAGAAATGAGATTGTTAAGATGCTGAGCCGTTATAGATGAGAGGTGGTAAATATGTTGAATCGTAGGCAAAGAAGATTAAAGAATCTGTTGGCATCCAACTCTAGGACGACATGGTTGATTGTGCGTCAGCTTCATTGGATTCGACGCACCTTTTTAGTATCAAATAGAAGTATATTATTAAGTAAGTATATTATTATATATTTCTATTTGTAATGATTATACCCTTAATCAATTATTTATATTATTCTAGACATTTTCTAGAAGAAATTTCTATAAACGAATTCTAAATTCAAATCCTCTGCGTATTATAGAAACAGAAATGTAAAAAAATATGCTAACTAACGAAATATCAATCATTAAAAAGCGTAAATTCCTATTAGTGATTTATTAAAATACAAATGTAATATCTTATTTTTCAACATTGAAAACTATACTGTACAGTCTATCCATTTGTCGTTTATATGTCCGTAGGAACGCTTGAAAAATTAAATTGTTATATTTGAAAAACAGTCCAGTGATGCTACTCTTAGTAAAACCAAAGTGTTTGATTGGATCAAAAAGATTAATAAAAGTCTAAAAGTTGAGAAATACTTTTCTATATGATAGACAAACGCTGAATACAGTCTACTACTGTCAGCTGCTAAACGACGCTAAAGTTGCTTAATTAAAACGAATAATTACGCGTTGCGCAACAGAGCACGCTGCTTCTCCCCTTCTTTCTTCGGCGACGGGATCAAGAAGCTTCTCACCCGATGGAATGCATTTTTAACAATGCACTTTTCAACGATTCAAGCATATTTGATTGTAAAATATGATGCTAAAATTTCATCCTTGAGGGCGACACAAGATAAAAAGCTGTTTGTTTCAATGCTCTAGAAAACATATAAATTGAGATGACATCCCATATCTTGTTTGCGCATCCTGTGCGCTAAATCCAGGCTATGAACGATGATTTCGTCGCACGAGTGGACGATGCATTCCTGGAATAAATTGCAAATATTTTATTTAGAGCTGTCTAAAATTGTGCGCTCTTGCGATTTTCTGCGCTCTAAGTATATTCACAATTTAATTAATTAACTCCCTTTTGAATCTTTATTGGTTCCATCCATGGAAGTTAGTTGGATTCGTAAAATTTTATAATCTTGTTGTGGAGCTCGATGCTGCCGTTATGCTTTTTAATTATTTTTTCTTGTTCCATCGCTTAAAGTAAGTAGAAAGTGTCTGAACGTAGAGTTTCCCTTCTTAATCGACAGCCGGACACGGGGTACGTCCGCAATCTTATTACGAGGCCTAATGTCGGAAAAGTCTTTAATTTGTTTTACCATCATTAGGGGAAAATCCCCAACTTTGCTCGGGAAAATTTCGCTGTTTACACGGAAATTTCGAGTAAAAAATCCAATTTCTTCCTCTGCAAGGGAGCTTCGGACGGCTCGTTGGGCAGACTTCTGCAAACTTTTAAATCAAGCTTTCGAATAGTCGGATGTAAAAGTGTTATTCGGTTTATTTTATCTAATTATCTTTTCACCGACATATTTTGCACTTGTTATAAAAACGTAAACGAATTTCGAATATTTTAAGGACCTAAAAGTAATGGGACACGTAAAGTAAAGTAACCCGTAGCACTTTTTATATATTGCACAAACACAGCATAATATTTTAGCTATCAATTTATATTGTGTGAAAAGGAGAAAATGTTAAGTACAAAGGGTGAACCTTTAGATATAGCTTTAGGAACTAAGAATAACATCATAATGATGCATCCCAAAAGTCATGAAACATTTTTTTTTCCACATTCCTAATACTCGCAACGTATTTGAATCGGTTGGATGAGATATATGACCATAACAAGAGCATGGCAAAGCAGGCGCCCGCCTCGGGCGCAATTGGGCTTGGGGCGCAAAACGCAGAATACCGACCCGGTTGAGAGTTGCACATGCTTTTTACTCAACCACACAACACAACATGAACTAACATTGATTGACTTTGTACGTTTTTATAATATATTAAGTTATCTTATTTCTCTTTTCTTTGTTATCGTTATTTTCAGTTATGGCATTCTATCAGCGGTCCGAAAAGCGGACCGATTGAGCATATAAACATTATAGCCACTCGGTCCTCTTTTAGGGTTTTTTGCGGCATTTTCTATGATCTGTACGATCACTGAAGCAACGTGGCGTTTTGACACTTTCTATCATAGTATTTTTTACAAAAGTAATCGACATCTATACGTTAGGTCGGGTACTTTTGGGACTATTTTTGTATATTATTTTAAAACATTTATATACATTATAATAGTATTTAATACGTACATTTTTACAGTATTAGATTTTCGTCGAGACCTTCGAGAGGGGCGTACCCGGCATAGGAGAGTTCGTAGAAAAATTATGTAGATACTAATAGAAATTACTTTTAAAAATATTGTCATATTATACTTGATCTTTTATAAAAATATATATTTAATGACTTTTGGGATACACCTTTTATGTACTAGTATTTCAAGTAAACTCGCCATAAATTTGGTCAAATCCCCAAAAAGATTTTAGAGTCTTGTTGCAGCGGGAAACTCCCTACATACCGTGAGCAAAGATTTGTGCGTTTAATTATTTCAACAATCAATCACTTAGATGTCAGCTTAAAATTTGTAAATACATACATTTTGCTACATAAATAATATCAGTCTACCTGAAATAACCCTTTTTTAGAGGGCCCTATTTATTACCACTTATTCTAATCTCTTGCTATTAATCGACTTTTGCTAGGAAATTTATCATTCCTCAAAGTTTTCTAAAGTTTTGCCATAGTTTGGTTTTCATTAATTTTATAACAAATTATTCAAAACTTCATTCCAGCTTTTACTTTAATATATTGGCTTGTTAAAGAGCCATGATATATTAGAAAAGTTCTAGTTTGTTGTCGAAATTCTCTTAATATATAACGGTGTTTATTTGGTTAGATTAGGTTTTTTTTAATTTTTAAATACTATAGTAGAAAGTGCCTACTTTATAAAGCTTAACTTTCAAGTTTGAAGACGATACGTTTAGTATTTATTTGCAGTCATCAATATCCAGTCTTACTTTGGATGAGTCTGCTACTTCGTTTACTCATTGACTGAAGATTTGAACATGAGAAAGCTGTGCGCAAGATGGGTGCCGCGTTTGCTCACAATAGAACAAAAACAGCATCGTTTCAATCGAGTGTTTGGCGATGTTTTACAGCAATAAAGCCGAGCGTTGATAAATATATCTCTATAACTGTAATTTCATAAATTCTCGCGGATGTTTTATGAGTGTGGCTTTTTAAATTCTTCGTTGCTCGTCTTTCAAATTCCACTCATCTGTTAGTGGGTTTTTACGAGCTTTTACGTCTTCGTGGATGCCAGTTTATTGTAGTTTCCTCCATAATTGATCCACTCTTCCCACAGCGTGACCCATTTCATTTCCACATTGTCATAAACTTTTATCCATGGGCGCAGCTAGTGATCTGAAGATGAGGTCTTCATCTTGCAAAAACGATGAATGTCAAAAATAACGTATCCTCATAAATTTATATGAGGGCACCGAAAGAGAGATAAAAGTCGAAATGAAAAGTAAATGTTTATTTATTAATTTTGGCTCTGTGTTAGTTTTTAGGTATAGTTGCGTTTTGGCAGTTCAAAAGGGCAAAAGTTAAAGGTAGACACAATTCTTTTATAGATACCGAAAAATTTCATCAATGTGAATTGGGAACAAAACTATATTTTTAAATAAGGATGGACATAATATTCATCTTAAAGCATAAAACTCATAATGTGCAAATCTTTATAATAATAGTCAATATATTTTTTAAAAATCGGAATTTGAACTCCTTTCATCATCCTAGATGAGAAGAGGTACTTAAATGTATCAGACACCAGGAGTATAATAATTTTCTCTGTGTTAAGACATAAAGACATGCAAGGGAAGCACATCAAGATAAGACGATATTGAAACCAATATATTAGGGAGACCCATAAGTAATCAATTATTTCGAATTAGAATGAAAAAAATTGTTACGATTTTATTTTAATTATTCAATCAATTATATAATTTCCGTTATTATTTACAACTCTTTGTCAACTCTCAGGAAAAGTTTCAATCTCTTTTATATAAAAAGAGGCTGACTATGACGAAAAATAGTTGTTTAGGTGAACACAGTGTTGTTTTCTTCGTCGTGTCTTGGCACACATTGATCTCAGTCGAGAGCGTGTGAAAATAATGGATTTCTTTCGGGTGGACCTAATTTTTGTGATATCTCCGTGGGTGCGCTTTTACGTTTACTCAACCGCATCCAGTTGGTTGATATCTATTTATAAAACAATCTTAATACACCAGATTTAAGATAAAAACGATGATCTGCATATATTGTCGCAAATAATTAAACTTGAATTTTATCTCTCCCATAAAACTTCAAAGGGGCCCTTTGTAATACAAACCCTCCCCGGAAACGGAAGACTTTAAACGCTCCTCTGCGTTTAGCACAAGATGAAGATAAGCCCGAGTGATGGTGTATTAGTGGTCCATAAGAGGGAAAGAAAAATTTCACACATGGCGTCCCTACTGCGTCACGCACAAGTGCGTAAAGGATACGCCAGGACGAGTGGATTTTTCACGGATTTTCCTCGAACGTATTTTTCTTTGTTGAAGCGTCTAGAAAGTTGACAATTTATCCCGAATCGAAAAAAGATGTACGTTTTTCTTAGCGGAGGGTCCTCTCTCATCACTTGTGCGTGGAAAAACACGATAACATAGTCTACTTGATTTCAACAACTTAAATAAATACTCATCTTATGAAAAGTATTCGTCGGTTGTAGACATTCTGCATAGATGTCTGCATTTTAAAAAAAAATCAAAAAATATTAATTGTAATATTTCACGCAATGAAGCATCATGTCTGTTGGTGAAACGTCGACATCGTGATATGCGTTATTTATAAGTTATCCTACAATTCCGTATTGGATAAGAAGACACGTATACGAGAAACTTGAAAAGTCTCTCACGTCAAAATTGTCAATCGCAATCGCTTTTGCAAATAAATTTAAAATCATTTTTTAAAAAATCCAATAGTAATAACACGCAAATTGATGTAAGATCTCTAAAGGCATACCTAGCGTGTAAGGGGAATTCTAACGATCAGTTTGTTTGGTCTCGCGTGCTTGTCAGCCATTTTGTTCAGTCACAGTAAATTCTTCCGATTACAAGATCGAAAAACTTGATTACAAGAAGTTGTGTGCTCCGTGGATGCCCACGGATCTTACATTCGGATCGTTTTTCACAGTAGGGAGAAGCTTTTCTGGACTCTATCGTGATGGGGGATGAGACGTGGGTGTGTTACTAGACCCCAGGATCCAAAGTTTGGCAGAAAGGATATTCATAAAAAAGTGGAAAATGGCCAGGCTGGCACTGATACCCAAGCCGGGCAAGTCGAGCATGAGACCACTGTGCATGCTGGACGGTATTGGCAAGGTCATGGAAAAACTGATACTGAGGAGGATCCAGCCCATTATTGAACGGAACCTGTCTCCCAGACAATACGGGTTCAGACCGGGCCGTTCCACGCTGGGCGCAGTACAGAGAGTAGTCGACACAATCCGCAAAGCGTGGAGCGGCACGATCAAGAAGAGTCGGGAGGTCGTGATGGTAACAATTGACGTAAAAAATGCCTTCAATACGGCGAGATGGGAGCTGATTATAGAAGCAATAAAGAAGAAATTCAAGCTACCCAGGTATGCCGAGGAGCTGATAAAAGACTACCTCAAGGACAGAGAACTGAAGCACAATGAGACGGGGATCTATAGAAGACTGGAGATGGGCGTTCCGCAGGGATCCGTCATTGGACCTACACTGTGGAATGTCCTCTACAACAGCTTGTTGGAGGTCAACATGCTGGAAGGAGCAGAGCTCATAGCATTCGCGGATGACGTCGCGCTGCTGGTGACAGCCAAGCATCCATTCGAAATGGAAGCAAAGGGCAACGAAGCCCTCGCTAGAGTCAACGAATGGATGAGGGAAAATCACCTTCAGCTAGCGGCGGAAAAAACGGAGGCTGTGATCTTCAGCAGAAGAAGGAGACCGAGGATCAGCAAACTCGTCGTGGACAGCCACGAGGTGAGGTATAACAAAACGTTGAGATACCTCGGGATCGTCCTCGACAGCAAGCTGACCTTTCGACAACATATAGAGGAAGCTGCGCAGAAGGCGCAGAAAGCGGCCAATGAGATTGGACGATCATACTATAACTTGGACGATAACTCATGCCCAATATCGGAGGGCCAAAGCCGTGCAGAAGGAGAATCATCAACGAAGTCATAAACTCAATACTTCTGTACGGAGCCCCGATATGGCATGAGGCGCTCCAAAAAGAGAGCTATAGAAAGAAAATGGCCAGGGTCCAGCGGCAGGGCGCGCTCCGAGTTACCGCCGCATACAGGACGGTATCGGAAGAAGCAGTGCTTGTGATTGCGGGAACCCCCCCGCTGGACCTTATTGCAAGTAAGAGGGCCTTGGACCACAAAGACCCCAAAAAGCGCGGAGAACACGACCAGAAACTGAGGGAAGACTGGCAGCGCAGATGGGATGAGTCCACAAAAGGAAGATGGACCCATCGGCTTATACCGGTCGTAAGCCGGTGGAGGGCCAGAAAATACGGCGAAACTACATACCGCCTAACCCAGGTGCTCACCGGACACGGATGCTTCGGTGCGTACCTGAGGTGGATCGGCAAAGAAGAATCTCCCAAATGCCACCACTGCGAAGCGGTAGCAGATGACGCGGAGCACACCATCATAGGCTGTGAGGCTTGGGCACCCCAGAGAGAACTGCTGAAACAAGCACTCGGGGTGGCCGAGCTAAATATCGACAACATGGTCCAACAGCATGATGGAAAGTAAGAAGAACTGGGACCTTTGGCGCGACTATGTAGAAGACATCATGAGCGCCAAAGAAGACAGTGAAAGAGAGAGGCGCAGAGCGCCTCTTCAACAATAGAATAGGGCCATTAAATGGCTAGACTACCTGTCACCCTTGAAGCAATGTGTAAAACAATACCAGGGGGACAGAGGAGACCAAAGGGAGCGATTTAGTGGGTAGGTGCGGCTGGTGGGTTTCCCTTATGGAAACTCATACAGACGTAAATCCCACACTCCCCGGATGATGGCAACATTATCCGGAAGTCTTGCGAAGATTTACGCTCCCACAGGAAAAAAAAAAAAAAAAAAAAGGATCCAAAAGACATTCCAGTGACTGTCTAATCTATGTATACATATATAGCGTACATGCGTGTTTTTCAAATTGTTATAGTAACCTTTCCCTGCCGGTGATGTATTTACTACACCTCGACGAATAATGGGAATATCGATATGAAATATAATAGATACGGGGTTCAGAATTTTTGTATTCCTCCGTAATATAATTACGAATCACATCAAAGTATTATAGTATATAGATATTCATCTGCAGCGACGGAAATAAATAATTTGTCGGGAAATCGGGAATTTTGCGAGTTTTAGTTTGTGTCTCAGCAGAAAGGAATTTTATCAGTCATATTGATGGTGTTATACGAAAATGATGACTGATGAAATCCCGAAATCCCGAGATCGAAATTTTGGCTCGGGATTGGATTCCCTAACAATTACCCATGACTATAATGAATTTATAATATTAAACCAGCCAAGTTATTCTTTTTTCAGATCGTAAATGTAATGTTTGAGATGAAGGCCCCGAGCGGTGCCCTGCCTCCACGTGCTCGTCGGGACAGCCGGGCTAGCGCGCGGATCCATTCTGCTTTCGGGTCTTATTAGCCATGAGTGAGAGATCTGGCTGTGGGAAGGACGTCGTCCCGCGGTCAAGGCTAACCGACAACTACTCAAGACAATACAATTTTCTTTTTTTATCCAGGGATTTGGAACTCAATGTATGAGAATAGGAAGATGATTTATGATCTGGTGCAATATGGCGGAATTAGGAGAACCCGAAAGTATTCGAAGATTTTGAGACCTTGTGTTTAAACTCAGTTTATTTCCAGATACAGTAACGAAAACATCTTAGTAATTTATTTTTTTAGAACTATTGTTAAACATTATTTTTGCGCAACAGATTTTTTTTATTATTAAGGGTAAAATGTCCAGATATTAAACTATTATAATAAATTACACATCCGGCATTGAATGCTACTTTTTATTTGGCAAACATAATAAAAACTCATCGGAAAAAACGAATAGGATGGATGTTATGGGATAGGATGGGTACCGTACGCCTTCAAAGAACGCCTCAATTCGAATATTTTCGCGTCCTCTTAATATATTATCTAAATACAGCATTTCATCAATACAGTAAAACATCTTTCAACAAGAATGGAATATTATACTAAATGAAGTCTATCATTAATTAATGTCAGTTTTGATGTATTGTAAAATGATTTTTTTGCCATGACTGCTTTAAAAAATGTGATTTTCATAATAACTCCCATGTCGCCTCAAAATAAATGATCTAATACGTCTTTCTTAGCGAGGGGCCTAAGTTGGTGAAAACTTCATTCTTTTCCTCTCGAGGATTTTTCGCAGTGATTTTATCCCATCAAAAGGAATCACTTGGCGTCTTTTTTGTGTCCTCAACTACTTCAAAACCTTAAAGATTTAATATTGTCTCGTCTGAATTTATCTTCTTGTCTCAATTTCCATTCATTTATTTCCTCAGCGGGGACCTTTCAACGCTGCAAAAGCTTACTTTTTTCCGCGATTTAAGATAACTTTCATTCCTTCAGCGTTGCGAATATAATTCATGGTCATTTGTGTAATTTAATTTCGACTGAGATACAGCCCTTCTTTCAGAAATGCATATTTACATAAATTTACAGCTCATTTGCATTAAGCAAAAATATTTTTTAATCGTCCTCCTGCGCGACGCCAATCCTTAAAAATATCAGACAAGCAGGGAAAAAACGTCATTTTCTAATTTAACAACACTTAATCAAATCTACGGTGTTGATTTTATCTATCATTTGAGTTTCAGTGGGAACAAAATAAAAATATAAAATAGATAAATATTTTAAAAAACACGCAAATTCTAAAAAATAATTATGATATAAAATAATGTTTTAAAAGCAACATTGAAGACATTTTCTCTGCAAAAATCTTGAATTTACTTCCTGCAATTGAGCAAAGCATCAGAAGAAAATTAAGTGTTGCTTTTAAGCTGGTTTCCAATTAAAGTGTATCAAAATTTAAGTCACATTTTGCCATTAAAGAGAGAAATACTTATGACGTTAATATCCGAAACTAAATATGATGTCCATGAAATATAATAGTAACAACATATAAAAACGCATAGACCAGTATTCGTTTTTAAATTCAAGAGTAATTCAAATATAACCCGGAATTTTGCTATAAAATATATATTAATCTAATATATAAAAAATTATCTCTGTTTGTTCGTATGTAATGCGCTGCCATACCATTCATCAGATTGCGATAAAACTTCGTCCGCTTATTGTTAAAGATTGCGCGAGTAACATAGTTTAAGTCTAAAATATAAAACATCAATGTTTGTTTGTCCGTATTTAATGCGCTGCCATACCGTTCATTCGATTGCAATAAAACTTTGTCAGCTTATTGTTTCAACTTACGGGAATAACATAGACATAGTTAAAATATTGTTTATGTATCTAGTTTATTATGCGAGACGTGCCATTGCAACGCATGCCGGGTAATCACTAGTGATATATAAAAATGTATCTGTTTAAATTTTTCGAATCTGCTCTATTTCACCTTCATCGTGGTCAAAAAACTTCTTCAATATACAATCAGAATATTTTTGGCGAAGGTTGGAACAGATTGTAAATAGTTATGAAGAATATATTATTGATTAATTTGTTGTTATAACTACAGTAGACCCACGATAATCCGGCCTCGGTCTAATCCGGCACCCCTTGTAGTCCGACATTCCAATACAAGTATAGTACTTATGTACGGTAAACAAGTGAGTACGGCGTAGAACGATTCACAATATAAAAAAAATTGTGTTGTCTATGTATATCTCGGATTACAAGTACTCCTTTCTACAAAGAGTCGAAGGCATCACTCTATAATCCGACACCGCCTTGGAAAATATTTGTCGGATTACTGCGGGTCTGCTGTATTGTCTTCTTCTTCAATAAATCTTACAAGATAAAAACGCGAGAATTTATTAAACAGCCTAATATATAAAATGGATCAAATATGCAGATAATTCCGCCAATATTTTTCGGCACACTCAGTATTTATCCCTCATTTTATTTGCTGATTGTTTAAAAATTTTCATTAGAATCCATTTGGAATCGGCTAAACGGAAGCAATAATAGATTGTACAAATTCCACACATTTTTGTTATGGTACAGAATTTGCCTTTTCCAAAGCAGCCTGATGGCTATACCAATTTTGGCATTCCGCTCGTCCAGCAATAGGTCTGTAGCATTTTAGCTGTCATTCTAAATAGAATTTGACCCAATTGTTTACGAAATAGAAAATGTTTTGTCTAATTTAAATTCGGCCCTTTGGATAGTCCGCTTTGTGTCTTTGCTTGGAAGTTTAATCAATTCTCTGAGAAAATCGCTTATTTGATGAACGTTCTTAGTTGAAGATGCCATTTTAAAACTCGCAAATGAACGACATTCAGCTGACTATCCAGGAAGTATCACGGATGAGGGAATATTTGAGCAAGTCGACGATTAAGCGCAGTCGACCTTCGTGTCTTGAGGACCAGACAAAGGACTAAATTTGCAATATTGCCAAGATAGCAAGCACTCGAAGTGGAACTTTATACGCTTACCAGATTTATCCTGAACAGTAGACAATAAACACGACATAGCTAAGACCGTATCTGCCGTAAGTAAACCCGGTGATATCGCAATTGTGCACCCGAGTTGCGTCCCGACTTCCTACTTCTGGATGTCTTATATATCACTCAAGACGTTGTTTATTTTTATTGCTTCTCGTAAATAAATGCTTTAAAATTTCCCTGGACGACCGGTCATAAAATATGGCGCATTTGGCCGAGCAATTTTGAGATGAAGAAGAGAACAAGCCGGAAAATAATGCGGACGGCTACAAACGTACCTCTTATACGTCGATACATTCATCATAAAATATATCATAAGCTCTTCATTATTTTTGGCTACAATCTAAATACCAAATGCTCGCAAACTTGTCTTTAAAAAATACATATTGAACGCACATTGGCGCAATTAAAAATATATTTATGAATATCAGCAATTACTGCAATATGCGATATTTATGTATGTGTGTCCGTAGGAACGCTAGTAAAATATATTTAATAAAACGAAAAACAAGATACAAAATATTAAATAGAGAATATTGAATAATTTTGTGTTGATTTATTATTTGCCTTCATATTTGTGATGTATATTTATTTTATAGAAAAAAGTTCCTGAAAAAATTCGTTTTGCTGTACACAAATTATAACGCGTAGGAAATAATACGTTAGCAAGATCGCGAGAAGAAGTGTTCTTCCCGCCAGCTCATCCGATCTCGTAACTGTGCTTCTTCTCTCGACTCAATAATAAAGACCTTTATTAATTGCTTCGTCTTTGGTCTTCGCAACCTAACCATATTTTGTCTCCTGTGTCAACTTTTTTTACGAATCGATAGTGAACGAATCTAAAAGCGGTTTTTTTCACATTGATAGAAAAATAAATTATTTAAAATAGGAATATTTATAACAGGCAGCTCAAATTTAACAATAGTTTGAGGGTTGTCTAAAAGGCTTAAAGTTTGTCGATCATTTTGTTCAGTCATAGTATATCCTTCCCGTCAGGGAGTTGATGGGTGATACGCGCGATCATCCCTTTTTTAACTTTGCAGAACAATACCATCGCGAATATTCAATGAAAGCTCGTGGAAGTTTATAGTAGTAATCTGATTAGTCGACAACATGTCACGAAGTGAGATAGTGTATTCCGAGAAAGCCGTACTGATACTCACGACGAGGTAAGGAGTGGGAGACCAGAAGAATACATTCAAAATAACCCCCGTGTGATGCTTGGCGATCTTCACAAAGAATTTCCTGACATTTTTTGAAGTTTCCTTGATGATATTGTGACAAAAAACTTGGTTACGGCGAGCTGTGTGCTCCATGGGTGCCCAAAATGCTCACACCGGAGCATTGTCAGAATCCCGGGATCGCGGGGTTTTGGGATTCCCCGAACTAGCCACATGCCACCGCTACGCGCAGAACATCCAGGTATCCCCTTTTTCTCCGCGCCTTCCAAAGGAGGCGAGGTTCTCACAGGAAGACCGACTTCAAATCACAAGCACCCGAGGGTACGTTAGAAAAGTTATGCTACAATTATGATACAAAGGAGCTATTTAGTGAGATCACTGCCACCACGAATCCAGCCTCATTTTGAAGGAGGCTGCAGCACAGCATGATGGTGGGCAAGGAGAACTGGGACTTTGGCGGGAATTTGTAGAGGAAGTGGTGACCGCCAAAGAGGACAGTAAATGAAAGGCGCAAAGTGGCTCTTCAATACTAAAATAGGTCTATATCGAAGGCCAGACTATCTGAAGCAATGTGATAAACAATACCAGGAAGACGAAGAAGGACAAGGGAGGGGTTTAGTCAGTAAAAATCTAACACTACTCTGGGGTCGTCAACCCTCAGAGTGTCTTATGCGAGATTTACATCCATAGGGGGAAAAAAAACCTTTTTCCCACGGTACTGAACTGAATCTTGTATTTTTTTTGAAGTTCCTAGTCCTTAACCAATGTCTTCTTGAGTTTCTTTCTGGGTCTAGTGTGGCAAACAGTTTATTGATATTTACATTAAATAGCAGTGTGTTGATAACACATATGTTTATTTTTTTCACTAGGCTGTTAAGGATAGTTATCATAGGAGTTCAACCATTGCCCACGAGCGTAGGGTTGCCCTCTCCCTGGGATTTTATGGGTGGGTATTGTAGAGTCTACACAGGAAAGAGAAGCTTTTCTGGACTCCGTCGCAACGGGAGATGAGACGTGGATGTGTCATTATACCCCAGAATATAATCTAAAAAGAGCTGCCGGAGGTCTATGATACTGGCAATTACGTTCCTACATAAATTTTGTAACCTTAATTTCTGGAGGACTCTGTATGATATGCCCACGAATGCCCCAACACGATTTCTTCGCTAATTGAGAAGAAAGGTCATTTTTAGTGCGTCCACATCATACTTTTTGCTTATACTTAACTGTAAAAATTGGAAATAAATAAATATTAATGTATTTTTACAGTTTATTTTATATAATTTGAAACTCAGATGAATAGATAAACTTCCCGCAGCCTTCATTAGGATTGTTTTTCGCTTGAATTTAGAAGAAAACAATGATTTTAGCACAAGATTAGTTATGCAAAGAAAAAGTTTCTTCGCTCAACTTCTTTTATTCTCCATCAATAATCTTTTATTGGATAACTTTCGAGTTTCACAAGTCATGTTTGAGTTTCGAAAACATCACATCATTTAACTATAATGCAGCTCCGGTATCCGGTTACAGTGCCCTCGTGTCGTGCCCCTTCTGAAAACCGTACCGGAGATAACAAATAGCCTTTTGAGGACGGGGATGGAGATTTGATCGAAAATGTCGATTTTTATACGAGATTAAGTATTTTTCTTTGTTCTCGCATGATTTACTGTCGGACGAGGAGGTTCTGTACCTTCGAACGCCATAAATATGGAATAGAGCTCTTCGTCTCGGGCATTCTTCTAAAGAATATATCTACGTGTACAAGGGGTTGTTTACACGAAATGGCTTTCAGTGTTTATGATTAAATTTGTTATCTTTACGCCCCGGTATAATTTATCTGTGTCCTGGACCTGGCCGTGATGGCTTTTTATGCATGCACATATTTATATTTATATAAATTGGAAACTTTTTAAAATTACTACCCCGGGAAGAAATTTCCGCCTGATTTAAAATTCAAGCAGCGCGCCTCCGAGCATAAAACGACATTACTTACGAGATTACCTGACATTTACAATAATGGAATAGTCAAATACACAACGAGGATACGATCTAGATAGAATTAACTACTAATATCGGAATGTTCTATAATATCAAGCACTATTAGCAGTTAGTTAATTGCTCGGCAATTGAGACCTGAGGTCCTTTGAGTCTAAATATATAGATATTATGTGGCCTCCCATGGAATGAGCATCCCCTAAATTTGAATGTGTATTTTGCACAAATTGCCTAATATTTATATCAATTATGATAAAATTCACACGCCGCATATATTTATAAAATGTATAAGGGATGCCGGCAGGCCGAAATAAATTTTTCAGGACTCTCTCTGACAATATTTAATTAAGAGTAATGGATTTGGAACCCTTTTTTTCCAATTAATTTTCGGTCAGCGAGATAATTAATGGCGTTCTTCGTGATAAAAATGGACTTAATTGTGGTACGTTGGCGTGTATTATAATTTTAACGAGCGGCCCAACACAATTCTCTAAATTTTAATTGCTTTTCCAACAATTTTATGAAATGGTAGATGTGTGATTTAAAGCAAATATATGCTTTTAAAGTAAATATGCTTCGGGGATGTTTTGGCCATTCGCAAATGTCAAAGGTGCTTCGTTGACCAAAGTATATAGTATTAAAGTTAAAAGCCAATATATATCAAAATATACAATGCCGACATATGAACGCAAGAAATTTCATAAATAATCTATTTGTTTATTAAAATCACTCTACATCTTGGAATTTAATGATATCATCATTAACCCGGAGAAGGCTCCTCATGTTGTTGTTATATTCGTCACAAAGATTATGCTTATGTCGTTCTAATGAAGTATTTTTAGATTCAAAACATTTTTCCGGATGGTGTGCACCGTCTGGTAATAAACGATTTGAGCGTGAGCAGCCGATATACTGCTATCCATGTGAGAAGCGTGCACGTATACCCTGTGTGTTTCTGTTCTTTGTTGATGCTCACACCGAAAACTGCACACGTTTCAATTTCAGTCGGAATTAGCACATCAGTCGGAATCATTGGGAAACAACCCCTTCTTCTTGAAATCTTTCAATTCAAACTGTAGCTCCGATGATATTATTAATCAATTCTTTTCACTAAATACTGGTACCGTTGCTAGACGTCAAAATAGATCTTCTTATAATGTTTTCTGTAAATAATTCCATGAAAATATATTGTTTTATATTTCCGCGGACCCACGGCAATGCCTTCGCGGACCCTCGGCAATGGCTTCGCAGACCCTAGTTTTAGAACTGCTGGTCTTTTCAGAGTATTTGCTTCATTTCACAGCTTAAAAAAATATCAAAATCTTCACAGCCACAAACAGTCCACTGCAGAATTAGAGCCTCTTCAACGTCTATTCATAGGAAGGGGTTACATTCATTTCATCTGTATCATATATTCACCTCCTCATTTGCTCAATATTGAAGGTAGCATTACCACTGAGTTGACAAAAATGGCCATAATCTCACTTTGGGAAAATTTCATGCTGTAAATATTATCATTTTATAGAATCAAGTCGCATTTAAAGCATTATCAGTGATAAAATCTTTTTATCTTTGGCATGCTGATAATTTAAAGATTAATCCCTGTAGAAACAGTTAATATCGTGCTGATAAAACAACTACATATATAAGACTATAACCTGAGCTCGCTTCTTGATACCTCCAAGTTGAATCTGAGCAAGACGTTACCTGTACAGCTCCCTTATCTGTCTTTTGGATATTTTTCCAAGTTGTAATTCAGCCAATATTTGCCAATTTCTACGACTACCATGTCAATAAGGTAATCTAAACGCATCGCATATCTTGTTACCATTATTTTCCTTCGTTTTCAAAAGATTTCTGATGAAATATGAATTGTACATATGTGTTTTTTTTATTTGCAGCAGCATCAGAAAAAATAGTCAATCAATCCTGCCGAAGGTCGAGAGTATACTAAAAAGCCTAATCATCTAAGCATCGTCGAGAAGCTGCTGGATGTGTTTGAAGCTGTCTCCGTCCAAAGTCAATCTAACGTCCAGCAAACACAAGTTCCTTCTACCCACTGATATTCAGGCTTGTTCTACACATTTAGTCTCTTCTCGCTAATCGATAATTGGCATCATTGTGTTTTTAATTTACGGAAAATTATACTGCATCCGTTCTACAATATTTATTCTAGAGATTGTGAGCAGCGTATAATAATGAAGTCCATCCGACATCTGCTTGTGTTATTTACATTCGTTCAATTAATTAACGGTCAATCTGATCTTTCTTGTACGGTCGAATTTGCATGTTTGTCTTATAATGGATCACTTCCATGTATTGGACGTGAAAATGCGGATATATCCAATTATAGGATCATCTACAATTCGACCCCAACGCTTTTATTTCTGAATAAAATGAATAGTAACGTTAAAATCGAGCTATCTCAAATAAAAAAGTTAACCATATTTATAGACACAATTCAAAACCAATTGAAACCCGAAGATAACTCAAATTGTACAAGATGGCCACCAAACTCTATTTTTTCGAATTTTTTAAATCTTCAATTTTTGTCACTCCAATTAAACAGGATAACTGTAATAACAGCCGGAACATTAGGAGGACTGAAATCGTTGACATCGTTAAATCTTTCATTTAATTTGATTAGCTCCGTATCGAATAGCGCGTTTTCACATTTGACAAAACTTAGTATTTTAAATCTACGTGATAACAAAATAAGTGCGATAACAAGCAAAACATTCAGTGGGTTGGAATCGCTGACTAGGTTGTATTTCTATAACAATGTGATTAGTTCCGTGTCGGACAACGCGTTTTCGGATTTGACAAAACTTACTCTTTTATGGCTATATAATAACACAATAAATACAATAACAAGTAAAACATTCAGTGGGTTGGAATCACTGACTAAGTTGTATCTCTATAACAATGTGATTAGTTCCGTGTCGGATAACGCGTTTTCACATTTGAAAAAACTTAGTTTTTTAAGTCTAGATGATAATAAAATAAATACAATAACAAGCAAAACATTCAGTGGGTTGGAATCGCTGATAGGGTTAGAGATCCATAACAATGTGATTAGTTCCGTGTCGGATAACGCGTTTTCGAATTTGACAAAACTTACTATTTTAAAATTTCATGATAACAAAATAAATGCGATAACAAGCAAAACATTCAGTGGGTTGGAATCGCTGACTTGGCTGTATCTCTATAATAATGTAATAAGTTCCGTGTCGGATAATGCACTTTCACATTTGACAAAACTTAGTATTTTAAAACTTCATGATAACAAAATAAATGCGATAACAAGCAAAACATTCAGTGGGTTGGAATCGCTGATAGAGTTGCATATCAATAACAATGTTATTAGTTCCGTGTCGGATAACGCGTTTTCACATTTGACAAAACTTGTTTTCTTTTGGCTAAATAATAACAAAATAAATACAATAACAAGTAAAACATTTAGTGGGTTAGTATCACTGATTAAGTTGTATCTCCATAACAATGTGATAAGTTCCGTGTCGGATAACGCGTTTTCACATTTGACAAAACTTAGTACTTTGAGTCTACATAATAACAAAATAAATGCGATAACAAGCAAAACATTCAGTAGTTTGGAGTCGCTGATCGAGTTACAGCTCCATAGCAATATGATTAGTTCCCTGTCGGATAATGCGTTTTTCCATTTGAGAAAAATTAGTACTTTGAGTCTACATGATAACAAAATAAATGCGATAACAAGTGAAACATTCAGTGGGTTGGAATCGCTGATCAAGTTACAGCTCCATAACAATGTGATTAGTTCCGTGTCGGATAACGCGTTTTCACATTTGACAAAACTTAGTACTTTAAGTCTACATGATAACAAAATAAATGTGATAACAAGTGAAACATTCATTGGGTTGGAATCGCTGATCAAGTTACAGCTCCATAGCAATGTGATTAGTTCCCTGTCGGATAATGCGTTTTTCCATTTGACAAAACTTAGTACTTTAAGTCTACATGACAACAAAATAAATGTGATAACAAATGAAACATTAATTGGGTTGGAATCGCTGATCAAGTTACAGCTCTATAACAATGTGATTAGTTCCGTGTCGGATAATGCGTTTTCACATTTGACAAAACTTACTATTTTAAATCTACAAGATAACAAAATATATGCAATAACAAGCAAAACATTCAGTGGGTTGGAATCGCTGACTCAATTAGATCTCTCATCCAATTCGATAGAATCTCTCCCAGGGAATGCTTTTGTACATTCCCCAAAACTCGTCGAAATTAAACTCAACTCGAACCATATTCATACAATTTCGCCTAGGGCTTTTAATGGTTTGCTGTATCTCAACACTTTAAATCTTAATTCAAATCATTTGAATTCCGTTCCTTTAAGTTTTTTAATTGATTTGACATCACTTATTCATTTATATCTCGAGTCGAACAAGTTTTGGACAATTCCATCAAACTCGTTTGCATCTTTGGAAAACCTTCGAGAGCTAAATTTACACCAAAATCTACTGACACGTTTTAACGAGAAGGCTTTCGCTAATCTCACATCCCTCCATTTTCTCAACATATCGTCGAATTCTTTAAAAAACCTTCCTGTTAATATATTCAGTCCCCTATCCTCTCTAGCAATTCTTGATTTGAGCAGAAATATCATAATGAATTTGCCTTCGAATGTTTTTTCCAATCTCAAGTTGTTGAAGGAGCTTCATTTGGATTACAACCAAATAGAAACATTAGACGTTGAGTTAGGCAACATTTCGACGTTGAGATCTTTGTATATCAGTCATAACAATTTAATGAATCTGAGTGAATATGCTTTTAACGGTCTTAGGAATTTGACTGGATTAAATCTATCATATAACAAATTGAAACGATTGCCGAATGGACTTTTCAGCGACAATATATCGCTTAGAGATCTTATGCTCCATTTTAATTTGATCGAAAATCTCTATGTGGATCATTTCCGAGGCAATGTCAACCTCAGGACTTTGGATCTTCAACACAACAAGTTGCAAGAGATCGAAGAGAAAACATTTGCACACTTGAATCTCCTCGTTGAGGTTTCTTTGAATGATAACAGCTTAAACTCCATTCCGTCAGATTTGTTCTCAAATAATGTCGCACTGAAGACTGTCGACCTATCGCGAAATCGCTTGACTAATATTTCATCTAATCTTCTCTCAAAAACTAAGCAATTAGGAGTAATTTGTCTGAACAGCAATAAACTCTCAAGTCTGCCTGCTATTTTTTTCAACACTACGGGGGAAGCATCTAAAGTTGATCTCAGTAATAATACGTTAACCGGCCTGGAAAATTCGACCTTCTTTGGTTTGATTAACATTACATTTATTAAACTGAGCAGAAATAAATTACACACATTGCACGTAGATTTGTTTTCGCAATGCAAGCGATTAAAAGAAATTTATCTCGACAATAATAATATTTCGTCCATATCTTCCGATATCTTTAAAGATAATGAAGAGATAACTCTGATCAATTTGTCAAAAAATCGCTTAAAGACACTACCCGGAAATATTTTTAGCAGCCTAAAGAAACTCCAAAATATAAATTTGTCTCACAATCAACTTAAGTTTTTAAGTAAAATGATGTTTTCTAATAACATAAACGCCAAGAGACTCGATATCAGTTTTAATCAGTTCGAATATATTACTAAAAATTTTCCATTTCCCTTAAATATCACACATTTGAATGCTTCAAACAACAAGATTCAAGGAATTAATTCCCACAACATTCGGAAACTAACCAACTTGGAATTTATAGATTTCAGTAAAAATCGTATAGTTGTAGTATTTGATCAAATTCTTTATAATAAAAATATGAGAAGTATCAATCTGGCCGACAATTCAATTAAGGAATTTGATTATGAGATCATAGAAAATCTTCAACACTTGTCTCAATTGATTTTGAACGGTAATCAGCTATCATACATTTCTTCCAAGTTCACCTCTCACGAGTCGTTGGCAGATTTATCGATACATTGCAACAATTTGACGACATTGTCTGCCGACTTCTTGACAAGGAGAAGTAACACTTTTCTCACCGTAACTCTTCATGGCAATCCGTGGATTTGCAACTGCGTTAAAGATATACCATTTAATACGCTTCTTAAAAACATTCGTCTTCGTTCGATAACTCACGATGGAATGCATCCAATGTGCCTAATTGACGAAGACGACGAACTTTCCGATTGCAACGCACAATTGACTCCAACTTTGCTTGAAAAATGGAGTTATGCTGAAGAATTTGATCCATTTTTATGCAAAACAAGCACGTAAATTCGACTAAAACTATTTTGAAATAGTCTACTTATTTTGTACCTTTGATTATTTTAATAAAATGCAAACCCATGTGTAAAGTCAATGAATTAGTTTGCAAACCCCTCTAGGATGCCAAATCAGTTAAACTATTTTGAAGGTATACTAACATTTTTCATAATTTATCGGCTTAATAAAACATCTGTAAGCACTTTTGTAAAAAGGATTTCGTTAGAAGAAAGCTCTTTTCCATATTTTATTTTGATCATAATGAAATTCCATAAATGTAATTGTATTGAATTTATAAATACTGTGTAAATATATTATTTTGTAAACAATTGTATTTAAATGCTTTATTTCGATTCATTTCATTAAGAGTCCTTCATTAAATCCTCTACTCCACAGCTAAACTTCCTTTTTCTTCCTTATTGAGTCAACTTCTTTTTTTTTCGAAGGAGGGGAATCTTCAAGAAGACACGAAGGTTCGTTCTTCTCTCAGATCCTTATGTAACCGGGCGGATGAGAAGAGATGAAGGGACGTTGAACAGAAAGACTGCTTTGATAGCCTCTTTATTATACACGAAAGAGAGATCTGGCTGCGGGAAGGAAGTCCTCCCGCAGTCAAGGCCATCCGTAAGTCTATATCGTACGGCTATATCATACGAATCGTACAATCTCGTTTAAACTCTGCCACTCAACATCTTCCTTACAATGCGTTAGGTTGGGTGCTTTTGGGAATATCTTCGTATATTATTTTAAAATTTACATTATGAAAATGTATTGCATTTATAATGATATTAATTAACTTTTAAAAAATTTAGTTTCTGGGAGGAGGGGGAGCAAGTTAAATACTTCCCACGGCGCTATATACCCTCGTTATTACTCTGTCGGTTAGTCAACGATTAAGAACGAATCTTCATGATTTCCATGAATCCCATGAATTTCACCGCATGTACACTGTATTTTAACAGTTTAATTATTTATTTTATACCTCCACGCTACAGATTCTTAATAAGTAAAGATGTCGTTATAGTCCCTACCACAAAACAAGTATTTTCACAAAATGGCAGTTTTAAAAAAAATATTTTTCAGTTTTAATTTTTTTTTTTTTAATAAATAAAATTTTGATATAAATCTGGTTGAGACAATAGAAGGTTATATTGAAGAGATTTGTACCAAATTTGAAATAAATAAATTATTTATAACCTGAGAACCTGAGCCGTGCTTATGAAGTGCTTTTAGATTCACAATACTTTTCCGTATGATGCGTCTGGTAATAAGTGAGTTGGCCGTGAGCAGCCGATATACTGCTATCCATGTGAGAAGCATGCACGCATACCCTGTGTGTTTCTGTTCTTCATTGATGTTCACACCGAAAACTGCACACGTTTCAATTTCAATAGCAGTCGGAATCATTGGGACACAGTCTCTTCTTGAACTTTTTCAATTCAAACTGTAGCCCCGATGATATTATTCATCAATTCTTTTCACTAAAAACCTGGTACCCTTGCTATACGTCATGGTGGATTTATATTTAATTTTGATATGATTGAACCTCATGAAATGAAGCTAAACCTCATTTTACAAAATGGAGGTTAAAAATTCCTACTCCATCAACATTATTCATCGAATATACTTTCATTAGCATTAGTTTAAATCCATAGAATGCACATTATCTAATAAAAATTATAATAATATCAATGAGATAACTATCAGCGAGCTAGCGGGAAAAACGCAACTTTCCGCGGCCAAGACTGTCGGTCGACTCTTTGGTATTTTTTGCTGCGCATAAAAATGTAAGAATGATAATCACAAAATTCTAAATGGAACATACTCCGAAATAAAGAGATAATAAATTAATGTCAATTACAGTCACGATATATCGTTCAACAGTGTTGATATACAAGATTGTTTTGTTCATTTATTGATATACAAGATTGACTTACGCTGCGCGGTCCTGAGAGAAAAGTGGATTTATGAGGACGATAAGCGGTTTACATATGAATTTGACATCGATATTTACGTCAATTCTGCTGCGATTATGCTCAAGAATAACTAGTCATTGCCAAAAACTTTTAAGCGATGAATAAATATCAAGGAAACAGTTCAAAAAACGCGCTTTCGCAATTTCACAAATTGAATGATTAACGAGCTCAGTATCACAAACGGTAGGCGCTATTGCGTCCAAACTGTTTTTTCCATATTCTAAGTGATATTTAATAGCGCACCACCGGGTGGGAAGCGCTGATATGTGTTCATATAAACAGAGTGAACATCATATGTTTACTTTAATGGATTTTTCAAACCATTCGCTTTATAATATAGTCATAAAATATCCCATAAACCTTATCAAACCGTTCGAACGCAAAATGAAACGTGAATTGCTCAGTTGAAATTGCTCATTTGATGATTTTATCGGACGCGATTTTATAATAAAATAAAGTGAATGTGCATCTTCCAAAGAAATAGCTCCAGCAGGTCCCTGAGTATAAAAAAATATTCCACATTTTGTTATTATTATCGTAGCAGGCTTCGATTCAATTGAAACGGTATAGTACACGTTCATGATATTTGAGATCCTACTGATTTTTGATCAACAGACTAATGTATAGAGTCAACCCTTCTATAGCGTTGAGATAGGGACCGCGCTATAGTAACAAAACGCTATAGAAAATTAGGCACCCAAACAAATTTTTTGTTTTTTTGCATTTTTTGCAATTTGTTTGCACTTCACAAAAACACTCTATTTAATATAACTAAGATAAAATTATTAAAAACATCCCTATCTAAACACAGGTGTATAAAAATGATTTAACCGTTTGAGTGCAAAGCAGCCTTATAACTTTGCAAGAAAATTTTTAGTTTAGATTCCGATGGATTTTATGATAGACAGAACAAGAATCTAACTTGCGTGATATAAGTGATACTTCTTAGCTCCTAGAAAAAAATGATTTTATGCATTACTTTTTTTAAATATAAAGCTTTGTGCAATATATAATAAAATAGGTTTGCTACTGTTGTAGTGGCTGCTTTATCCTGCGTATAAACATATAAACATTGGCGACACGGCGCATGCGCGTATTGACTATATGATATATGCGATGGACACGGACAGAATACAAATGATTTTTCCTCTCTTTCCGACCAACCACCGCTTGGAGTTACATTTTACGTGACGCTCAGACAAATCGCTATAGTTATTCAATTGCCAAATTTATCATAATTAATTACCGCATATATAAATTCGAATTGTTCCCATCGAAATAATAAAAGGGGAATACAACCGAATGTTATGCAAATGAGCTTTTTTAGCATTCAAAAAAATGATTCAGCCTTCATCCAGTGTGATTGACGATCGCCAGAATTTCCGTATGCTTTTAAAACGCTTCATCGATGGGATGATTCCCGTTCCAGGCGCCCCCAAAAGAGGGATTCGCCCCCAAATTAGACAAAGACTGATCTGTTTATTTTCGTGGTGCGGCAATACCGCACATATTGAAATCGCATTAACGGCTCGATTCGGCTTTCTGATATTTACATATGTACTTGGAACATTTCGCTATTCTGTTTATGTTGCAATATTACAAACGGTATGCGACCCACTTAGTTTGAATCCCGAAGGTAACAGTTTCAATATTTGAATTGAAAATTATCAGGCCTGATTCAAAGTCGGGAATTTGAGTCCTACATGCTACATGTGTATTACGCACACAGGCCCCCAAATTGTCAATATTGGATTACATTAATTAATTCCACGAGCATTAAATTTGAATTAACATTTAAGCTCCTGAGAATTTTTAAAAATTAAGCTCCCAATGCAGAGTATATATAGGATATTTCAATAGAAACGCTCAAAAATTATTAGACTATAGCGGCCCTATTCTTAAAGCAACATATTTTAAATTTATTGTAAATTAATTATTGATATATGGCAAATTACTATGAAAGTTATAATATTGAACAACGTGTAGAAATTAACAAATTTTCAAAATTCCGTTCGAGAAAAGTTTCGCCAAAAAATCATCTTTAGCAAGGAGATCAATTTTTGGATGATTGGATAAATTAACTTTTTGTCACCTAAACTGGATGATATGGATGCCAACGATTTCCAACAAGATGGCGCTACGTCTTACACAGCGCATGCCATGATGGACATTCTGCACGAACGATTTAAATGCATGTTTATCTCGAGCGGCGGTGACGTAAACTGGCCACTAAAATCATATGATTTAACGCCTTTTGACTTATTTTTTGGGTCTATATTAAATCACAGATTTATGCATATACACTTCAAATGATTGATGCCCTCAAAATCAACATAACGAACGCCATCCAGCAAATTCAACCTGATTTAATGCGACAAACTCATCGAAAATTGAACCTCCCAAATACTGTGCCACCAAGCAAAACCTGCGGCGTATATTTCAAAGATAATATATTTTATATTAAATGCCATAAAATATACTTTTAAATTTAAAAAAAATGTGTAGGATATCTCATATACAACTCGCTTTATTTGCATTTAAAAGTCGAGCGTCCTTATTAAAAGACCCTATATTCTGCGTCGTCTCGCATAACCCTTTGCGATGTTCGAAGTTTAGCCATTCCCTTCTTTATTTAGGACGGCGTAACTATCTTAGCCGAAACACAAAAAAGTATAACGACACCATTCCGGGAGAATTTATATACCTTACATGACCAGGTTAGAAGCATACGAAGAAAATGGAGGAAGCCCTGCGAAAGTGAAAAATTCACCTTAAATTATGGGCTGTCAACCCTTCAGCGCAATTACGGGTCAAGGAACAAGAGGGTCCTGAATTTTCTCCGGGATAATGGATTTTCATAAAACCGGTCGCATTTGCATGCCGCCATTATTAACAACTTGTTGAGGCAGATTGGCTATTATGATAACGAGCTAAATGCGGAGTGATTGCCTTTTCGTCGGGAATAAATTACAATTTTCGAATTTGGGGCACGTTTTTAAAACCGACGTCGGACAAAATTTCACGGTGTTCCTGGAATTTGTTCCCCCCCTTTTAAGTAACACTTGTTAAACGCGTCAAATCGTCCATAAACACCCTGAATAAAATTAAATTTAATAAGCTGGACGAATGTGATCCAAGTACAACGTGAGTGGGTTAGATCAGTCTTGTATCGGTTATGTATCGTGTTTTAGCACTCTAAGGGTTAATATATGCTATATCCTGCCGATTAATGTAGCTCTTCGACTTGTTTCTAAAACTTCCATTTTATTTTCAGAGCGTTCACACGGAAATTCAAATGTGGCAAGTGCTCAGTTAAGCTTATATTATCCTTTTGAGGAGTACAGTCGCGTATTTGCGATCGAATTCCAATGATTCATAAAGAGCATTCTTGCACGTTGAACTCGAAGTAAGACAGAGACGGAGAGTGCCTACCACATTGAGTTTGGAGAGAGACCGAGTGTCTTGCAGTATGAGATTGTGAATAGGAGACAAAGACGTACATCGTACAATTGTATAATATAACCCAAATTTATCAACTAATAATAACCCAAATTAATCAATTTCAAATGTATTGTTTATGTTTAATCTAAGAAATTACCGAATATTGTGTGCTATCGACAGTGTTTATTTATAGAAATACAAGCTTCATACATGCTGCGCGATAAACAGATTTGTACGGACAATAAATGGCGCACATACGAATATAGTATCTAAGTTTATGATGATTTAAAATAAGCTCACTACTCAAAGGATTAATATACACTTGGAGCTTTTTTTATGCGATTTTGAAGTTATGCGTTTTTCATAAATAATGGAACCAATCCCTCATTTTTCTATAGAGAACAAAGCTTTTTTTTTTATGCGAATACGCATTACATTTTAAAAAAGACGAAACTCCAAGCGAAATTCGGTCGAAAAGAGAATCGCTTATAGTGTGTCCGTGTCTGCTGCATACATCATAGAGACGCTACGCGCATGCGCCGCGCCGCCACTACTGTGCGTTTATGCGCAGCGTAAACCAGAAGCACGCCTGTTTTATTATATATTACACAAACCCGTTTATCATCACCAACAACAACATTTATCAGAAACGATTCAGCTTAATATCTGGACATTAGGGACGATCTCCGTTGCTCCATTTTCTCAATCTATGAAAAGAAATACAATTGCTTTCAACATACTCTGCGAGCCGTCTCGTTTCTGCGAACTCGACCATCGAAAAAATATTTTTTTCAGCGATAGAACATGCGATAAAGGGTTAAATCGGTGATAGACAAACTAATGAAAAAATCAATAAGCCCCAATCCCAAAGTGAAACGCTTATACCAAACGTTAGCGTGGTACTAAAACTGTCAAGGGTCAGATTTACTCTCTCCAACCGGACATTTTTGACTCACCTAGTGCCATTTAGCTAATACGAATTTAGATCTTGCATTTAATAGTTAATATAATGTCTACATTGTAACGCTTCATTTTGCTTCATTTTGAATCACTATCTATGCTGTCAGACGTTTCTAAACTATTGTTCGATCAACTCTAAATGATTTTACAATTTGTTGCGGAGTCAATTATAAACACACAAAAACTACTGTACTATATTTTTCAAAAAGCACTTCTTTCTGCTCACAGTTCACTATATCACTCTGTTACGAATAGCCGCTAAGAACTGAATGAATCCAGAGACCGACTATATATAAGAAAACGCTTAGTTCCAGGTAGTAGTTACAAGTTCGAAATAAAGATATGGGACAAAACAATTCAAATATCAATTATTCAAGTTGAACATTAAGACTTTAAGATTTACGGTGAGTATATTATTCACAAGTTAACATATAGACTTAACTTTACTATGTAAAACAATATTAATCGAGGAAATTGTCGTAATATTATGTGCTAATTTTATTTTAATGTATAGCTGGTACCCGACGTGTTTCTGCCGCAGAAGTAATAATTCTAAAAATATCTATTTGCTAAAACTTGTACTATGCTTATATTATTTAAGAAAGTGTAAACAATAAGTTGGCAAAGTTTTATCGCAATCGAATGAATGATATGGCAGTGCATAAAATACGAACAAACAATTTTTATTTTTGTATATTAGACTATACCTATGTTACTCGCGCAATCCTTAGCAATAAATGGAAGAAGTTTTATTCCAATTTTATGAACGGTATGGCAGTGCATTACATACGAACAAATAAAAATTCATTTTATATATAAGATGACGAAAGCTATTTTTCAATTCCTAAATAAAAATAAAAATAAAATAAAATATGAACAATATCAACAGTGTACATGTTCATTTACATCAAATCCTGACAGAAAAGTGGTTAAGGAATAAGCACACAATTGTTATATCTGATGGTGAAACGGCGGGAACTTATTCACACACCCAATACTTTTAAACTAAACACAACGTATTGAATAGTATAGTATCCCGACGAAAATGTGTTATTATAATATGATTTATCAGAAGCCCTAATTCTGCAATGGACTGTTTGTAAATGATTTATGGTGTACTTAAATGTAGGTTTTTGATTTACACCGACATAATATCTATTTAAGTATTGATTTTTTGGGTTTTATTTCACATTTAAAGACGAGTCCCGTTTAAGAAAAAACCAAAATTGCCCCCATTAATCACTGTTTTTCGACCGAATATTGTGCCTTGCGATGAAAAGCAAGTATATTGTTGAGTTTCTCTACTCGTTTTCTACGGTTTTCATTTAGCTTTGGAGATATTTACGATCCCACCCGGTAAAAACAATAAATTTTAATAGCGACTGTGAAAAATAGTCGAGGAAGATATAACACAATTTGAGGTGATTCGCTTCCCGAAAGGAACACTCGCCACTGCGTTGTCTAGTAATATTATTTTTATCCCGACTTAATTAAGACCCTGTAATAAATAGCAGCAAATTCGTACGCGCAGCCTTCCGCCGATGGGAAATTATATTTTGTGCTTTATGGTGGTTTGACAGTTTGCAATGCAGGGGATTCACCAGACTGGAAAACTGCTGTTCGTAAAATTTGATTCACTCCAGCGATTTTGCTACGCATCCATACAAATTATGGCGGACTGACAAAACGACGAGCCTCATTAAATAGAAGACATTATGTACATAATGACTCGCAAAAACATGTTTTAAAAGTCTAATGCTCCGAAAAGCTTTTTCCATGTATCCTATCATCGCTTGGATGCTAATTTTTAAATCACCAAAAATGTGTCCCATCCATCGTGGTCATAAATTTAGACACGTTTATAATTATATCTGACTAATCATCGCAGTAATAGAAATTTCTATTTGAATAAATCCCCTGAAATGTTTGTTATTCATTTTTAAAATAAGGTAATTTTCCTGCCGCATCTTTTATTTTCCGACTGCGAAATATTTTCATCCGCTCAACAATACAGATCCTGACACAATGAAAGATAATAACTGTGTTTATGGTCGTCGAATCAATACTGTTGTATATTATTCAATATATAACTTTTCTTCAAAATCTATAAAAGCCCGTAACGAAAAGTGCTTTGGGGGCTTACATGAATGGCGTCAATAAAGAGCTAAAAAACTTTATTAATTGACTAACTTTCCGCTAAAGGACCAGCTATTCCACTAATATTAGTCTATTTTACAAAACTACCTACCATTATAAACTTCCTCGGTGCTTTTGTTTAAGACATAAATAACGTTAATTTAAAAAAAACTCAATAAATTCTAAATTCGATTCGAAAGACAAAGCTTCATTCTTAGCATCTCAAATGCCTGATTAATGATTAATGATTGACTAAGAATGCGATTGAAAATGATGATCATCAAAGACAACTCCATCCCACCAAACAAGTTTAGTTTTATTTGGCAGCCATCAATAGTTAACACTCTCAGTGAATTTTAAAATTTGTTTAACTTTCACAATGCGGATATATCCGTCATACCCGCTTTGCATGGACATTGGTCTTGACGAATATATACGTCATATCCACTTAAGGGGTTAAACACATGTTTTGTTATGATGTTAAAGCTATGATTGTAAATTTTATTTTTTTATAAAAATCCATATAGAGAAAGATGTTAAAACCAACAATGGATTTTATTCTATACTGGTTCTATTTTATACTGGTTTTATTCGACCAAGAAATGAAGGCAAACTAGGCACTGAAAAAAGTCACCGATATTTATGGGAATATTCTAAGACTAAACAAGTGTCATCGTTGATTTAAATAGTTTATAAATGAGCTCGAAAAGAACAGCCCCAAAAATTAGATGATGATATCCTGAAGTTCTAAAACAATGTTACGAAAAACATGAGATTTAATGAGCTGCTATGATATATTCCCAAAAATATTTTTTTATCTAAAGTCTATTTATATTATTTTGCAGTAACGCCGTTTTTCCGGACATCGAAGGAGAGCTGCAAAAGTTAAATTTGTCTGAGATAGATTGTATTTTTGTAGAACTACATAAACACCAAAAAATTATCTCATCCTGTACTATGCATCATAATAAAAAAAAGACGAATTTAGCTAAACCCCCAATATTGTTAAAATCTTTGGAAACTAGATAATTTCGCTATGATGAAAATGTTAATGATTAAAGTCGAACAGGGTTGCATATGACAGACTAGATTTACAATAATCATTAAAATACCATTTAAAAATAAGTCCTGTCCTATCATGACTTTATCACATGTGATTGGCAATTAAAAACAGCCACATTAAACAAATATGTCCCTAATTTGCTATGAAAATTGCTTCGCTGTGTGTAAGAAGTTCACAATAAATAACTCCAGTCGAAGTAGCCGAAGCAGTCGAATAAATTTGAGGATCGTCCTAATTTTGGGGCATCCTGTAGTTTTCACCCGATTTAAAGCATCTAAACAAATATTGTCATCTGTTTATCGTTAGGACTTATCCATAAATTTCATCGATGGTGTTTGTGGCCTTGATCGCATTTTAAGTTCTGATCAAAGAAAACCAGCATACAATGTCGAATATATTCTTCATAGGCGTTGGATTTCGCTATGTTTATCCTTTTTAATAAAATGTGATATATGGCTCAAAAATAAAGCTAATGAACCATACAACAAAAAAAATCACAGAGATGTTTAATTTATTATGAGAAAATAATAGATTTATTTCGGGATAACCTAATATTAATGAAACGGTTCGGCGTGCCGGTCTGTTTCAGTCCATTTCAAGCACTGGTTGCATCCCAAAACGTTTATATGACGGTAAAACATTCACTCTTTAAACACATCATTAGTATTATCATTAGTCATGACTTTTTTATCCTAATAAGATGATGAAAATTGCGAATATGTACTTTTTTAAAGCCTCATCCGTCATTTTTTGCAATTTTATATAAATTAAATATTCGTCCCATTTGAAATGCAATGCCATCTATATACATATTACGAAAATAATTTAAAATGTATGCAAATGCACTGCCATCTAGTTCTATTTTTGACAGGTATAAGCTGTTTTTTTTTATTTTTAAAAAATCATTATATCGAATGCTCTTAAATGTTCATTTTAATCGAACTTGCGATCAAATATTACACCATTGCAGGAATGTTATTACAATGACACAAATTCATCGATTGACATAAATTTAAAATATGCAAATAATGATTGAATTAAATTTGCGTCTAATAAAAAATAAACATTATTAAAGTTATAAAGCGTTTTATTTAGTTTGTAAATCATGGTGTTTGTATAAAGTTCAATAATTAATTTTATTTTTACTTTATTTAATTTGTAATATATTTATATGATATTATATATTATTTATATGTTATTTAATTATAAGCATATAAAAAATATTGTTGATGCATTTCACATTTTAAATTTGTGATTTTATTTAAATATTTTGGAGCAAAGCTATCAATAAGTTGGATGGCATGCGCTTGATTGCATAGTGGCAATACTGACCTTACGCAGAAGGGGTGTGAAGTGTGCGGGGGTCAGCTACGCGCCGCTGCCCCGCCGTCCCAAGTCTTAAGCATGGCTGACTTTCTCGACTCCGAAGCCGAAGAAAGCGATGTAATTGGCGCTCTTCTACTTACCATCGCTGCGAATGCCTCGCTCTTGCGGACCGTCCTCGCTATGTGGACCTTTTGTTGTCACAATATATGTCTGACATATGCAATCTCCTAACGAGAGCTCGCCCTCTCGACGTTTTTCATTGCGATTCGTGCATCTGCGGTTCTATTCTATTTCGAATAGAGACACCCGCATCTCTTCTCCTCCATCTTAACGACGCAACGTGTCCTCCGGAGGTGCTTGATCAATTATACGGGACATGTTGACATCGGGATCAAAACGCGTGTCAAATCAAAAATGCTAACCTGCTCATAAATTCGAACAGTATATTGCGCCGATTTCATGTTTAGTAATTATTTAATTACAATATCTCATCCACAGCCCCACCCCCTTTCTATTGGATACACCCCTCTAATGATTTTGTTCACATTTGTTATAATTCATTAAGATCATAAAATATTCATGCTTTATATGTCATTTTTTTAAATTTTGTATTCTAAAGACGTAGCATTATCTAAAATCATTACAATCAAAGCTTTAAACTCCTATGTATATATGGCGCTTGATAAGATTAAGATCCGATCTATTTTAAACTTCCGAAGAGCGTTCAATATTATTCGTTTGTTTTAAGATTTAAATTTTTTTTTGCAGTATTCCGGATAAATGTTAATATCTGAGATATTTGCTTTTTATACTTTAAATCCATATAGCGACGGAACGGATTATGCTTTCGTCGAGTCTATTTATCATAACTGTAAAAAAATGTCTGAATTTTATTCCATAATTAGTATTTCAATATAGTCAATTTCACAGATTTAAAGCTATAATCTAATTATATATATACTGTTAAGATGAGGAAGTTAAGATGCACATTTTGTAGTGAAAAATTGATAAATTTGGCGCTACAATTATTATTATTATATTAAATTATGTCCGTTGTAAATATGTTAATAAATTTGTTGTTTTTTTATACAATTTTTTCTTCAAGTTCACAATTATTTTACTACGGAAGACTTAATTCAGATTGTCCTCCAGAATTTATAATTTACGATTAATCATTGAGAATATTATTATTGATAAATCAAAAGCAAAATATTGCTATAATTTGCTGCATCATTTATAAATACATAGAGAGATTATACTCGTATTTAATTACTATAATAATATAATGTTGATGATCAACAACGCAGGTATTTATCATACGATAAGGTGATAAGTCATCCTTAATTTTAATTAGGACTACGTATATATTAATGAATCGAAAATGTAGTTATTATATGTTCTAAGCGTATATCGCATAAAATTTATAAGCAATCCTTGAGGTGTTAAGCTATTGAGGTATTTTAAATTACGTTATAGTCGTCTTCAAACTAAAAAAAAGCTGCTGTGTTATTGATAGCTAAATAATTTATTTAAATTGCCGATTGGTTTACGAAAATATTGAAAAACTTACTAAAATTTATTTTATCATTGCAGCAAGAGACTGATGATGAAGTCGAACATAAAGAGCGCAAAAAGCCAAAGCGCAAAACTGTTCAAAGTGACGACGAGGAAGAAGAAGAAGGTAGATCTACATATCATAGTCTTATTTTAATAAAAGTAACGTAAACAGTACGCTTAAACCTTTTTTTGTGCAGTAGATGCATTTAATCAATAATATCGCATTATCCATAATTAATTTGTCAATGTTGATGATTCATTTTCTATTTTATAGCAATTATCTCTTGATCTCACATTGCTATGTTATAAATGCAAGTGAGCTGGTGCATTGCCGAGGATTAATAGTACTTTAAAATCTAAAGCTTTCTGCTCCATAGATATATTTTTACTTGTAAGGAAGAATGGTTTTATTTGTATATTTTTATGATGTATTTCTTTAATTTTTATTTTTAAAAAAAAGCATTTAGATGTATGTCCCTTTACAGCACGACCTTGTTACCGATACGTGTGTGTTTGATGAGACGCTCTGTCTCCGATTTTGGGCACTGAAAGCATTAAGCACTGATACCCTGACGCACGAAAATTACTCGTATTCGGACATTTTAATGTCGTCAATGAGTCAACAGCAATTGTTGTTTGTTGTTCTCGTTGGTTTCATAATCGATGATGTATCGTATTTTAGCACTCTTAACCTTTTGGGTAGTGAGTTAATTTAAAATCTATGAAGCTATGTATTTAAATAAATAAACACTGTCGATAGCACACAATATTTGGTAATTTCTTCAAGTAAACATAAACAATACGCATGAAATCGATTAATTATATGATTCACGTATCATTATTAGGCGATAAATTTGGGTTAACGGTCTATACAATCGTACGATATACGCAAGACACTCTCTCCGTCTCTGTTTTTCTCCAAACTCAACGTGTAGGACACTCTTCGTCTCTGTGTGTCTCCATGCGCAACGTATAAGAATGCTCTTTATAAGAGTCACTGGAATTCGGACACAACATTATGTCTTACCTCTTTAAGGGGTTAAGAGTTAATGCTCTCTAAATTGTTCTTTCGCTCCTAATTGTGCATCGCTCTTAGATTGACTGAAATCACTATCGTCTATTAAGCTTTTTTAACAAAGATAAGATGACTTTCATTCGTGTTGTCTTTAGAGCAGGCGTTTGTTTTGATAATTAAGATACTTGCATCATTCTTATCGTTAATCAATTTAGTTATTTCCGCTTGGCTGTTCTGGAGTGGCGTCATTAGTCGAGTATCACCACTCCTTTGCAAGATCTACTCCTTCAGAAGTAAACTGGCAGGCTTGCACGATAACCCTGTCCTTTTATTTTCGCAATACATTAATAGTAAAAAAATGACTGAACAACAGAAAGCAGATACCGTGCAAATTAAACATTCAGAAATATTCCCAAGAAATTAAAGAATATGGTGTGCTATTAACAATGTTAAGGTTCATTTATGAGCAGCGTATATTGAAGTATTCATTGTTATTTATCTCATTTGCTTCATAAAATCTATTTTTACGAGAAACTACATCATAAATATATTTGGTTTTTATAATTTTTCTAGATGATGAGGAGCGCATTAGAGAAGAATTAAAAGATCTCATCGACGATGCTCCGATTGACGAGTCCGGTAGCGACGGTGAAGATTCAGACGCTTCCGGAAGTCCTAAAAAGCGCAAAAAAAGCGATGACGAGCTAGACGATCGGCTCGAAGATGAAGATTATGATCTCATCGAGGAAAATCTTGGCGTTAAAGTTCAACGGGTATATATTGTCCATGTATAATACATACATGCAATATAATTGTACGCCTATTAATCAACGTATCTTTGTAGAAAAAATTCAAACGTCTACGGCGAATACAAGACGATGAAAGTGACGGGGAACAACAAGAAGACGACGGACTTGACAGGGAAGTTATCGCCGAACAACTCTTTGTTGGTGGATCTGATGACGTAGGTTCTATATTTCAATGAGAATTTAATTCTAAATTGTATAAAAACATATTAATGTTTTGCTTTATTTCTTATGACTGATTTTTGGAACAGGAACGAGATAACGTGAGTTTGGTTTCTAGTTTCTACAGCATGATTTTTTGTGTCTATGATATTTTTTGATTGACTTCCGACATGTATTTTCATTGAACAAAATTTTACACAATCCACTGAAATAATATAAATAGCAAGCTCCGTCGTATAGCTTGTTTTGCATAGACACTCGTGAACTAATTCTCGATACTGAAATTTATTAGAACTTATTTATTATTTCTTGTTCTGACAATAATCATCATGTTGGAACGCTAGAAACTGATAACTCGTAAAATGCAAATTCTGAACGAATTCAAAGGATTTTTTAAATATTTTTAATGACGACATAAATTGCACCGTATTTATTCAATTTACTCATCACAGAAATAATTATTTTCAACGTCTTTCAAGCATATTTTATATAATTTTATACACTATTATCATTTTCCTGCTCGATAAACCCTTCGTGTATGAAAATATTAAAATTCTATGACTTCTGGATAGAATATGTTATTAAAATGATTGAATACGAATGAATAGTATAGATCGCTTTTCTTAAAAAATTGCATTTTTAACGGAGTTTTTATGAAATCATTTTGATTGAATGGTGTCATTAACTTTTCTGCCATAATTACAAGTATTATACGTATCGAAAAATATGTAATCTACAAGCACTTACGGAATAGAGTTTTAATTTCAGGAAGATGAACGTAAATCTGAAAGATCGCATCAGAAAGAACAAGAAACGTTCGATGAAGAACAGACCGATGGAGAATATTCCGACGCTGATGATTTCATTGTAGACGACGAAGGTCGTCCTATTGCGGAGAAGAAGAAAAAAGCGCAAGCCCATTTTTACAGATGCGTAAGTCCATTGCGAAATTTTACCGATTACATTTAAATGTACGTTTTTATTACGATAATATTTTTCACCCGCACAGATCTCTTCAAGAGGGCCAAGACATATTCGGTGTGGACTTTGATTATGATGAATTTGAAAAGTATGAAGATGACGAATACGAAGAAGAAGATGAAGACCTCGATGATTATATTGAAGACGAGGAAGACGGTAAACAAACTTCATTTGAATTTAAACCCTTCATCAAATGTATTTAATTCGATTCGATCTAATTTTATTATTTTATAAAACAGGTGAAGCTCGTGTACGAAAAGTCAAGAAAACTAAAGCTAAACGCTCCACGAGAAAATCAATATTTGAGATATATGAACCCAGTGAACTCAAGAGAGGTCACTTTACAGATCTTGATAATGAGGTTTGTGATTGGATGTATATTTATTTTTGCTTATATTAGGGGTACCAGATAATACCCATATTTTATCCAGTGACAATTTTGCTTTATGAGCACATGCATTACCTTTTTTATAGTCAATTTGGCTTTAAGGGTTGTAATTGGAGATTCTTTTCAAGAAAGCCACTCGTTTATTGGTTGTATATTATCTTAAATGTGCCATTTCTCATCATACTATTCAAAAAAAAATTGGGTCTGCGTGTCCAAGAGGTCCTGAAGTGGAACCTCTGACGCAACGCAAGAGAATATCCTGATCGGCCTTCATGCCCGGACATGACCATAGGACTATTGAGAATTATAGGAAAGAACTGTAGCACATGTATTATCGCCCATTTTGTTGTGTTCGGTCAAGGCGTGCAATACCCATCCTATTCGTTTTGATATTTAATTTTAAATATTTTTGCACAGTGATCTATATGGATCCCAGTCTTTGCAATAGCTCCTCAATTATTTGCCATTGATCTCACTCGATTAGGGATTTTAGTGTATTTTTTTTATCAAAATTCGAAGGTCCTCCTGTTTTCGATTCATCCCTTAAACTTCTATTATCCAATTTAAATTTCTGCAACCAATATTAGCATCTGCAGACGGTTACCACCTAACCATAAACATCACTGAGAATCATTTTAGATGCCCACTAATCAATAGCAAAATAAATGCATGTCAACAGAACTACGACTAAAAAGGATAGTGTCAAAAAAGCGAAATTGTCATCCGGTACCCCTAATATTAACAGAAAATCATTGTATATTGCATAAAAAATATTTATTTTAGATCAGAAACAAAGACGTACCAGAAAGAATGCAAATCCGTGAAGTCCCCGTTACGCCTACCGTGGAAGGTTCTACTGAACTGGATGATGAAGCTGAGTGGATTTATCGACAAGCTTTTATCAAGCCATCAATATCTCAACAGGTATATATACCCTGAAAATTATATACAGTCAACCCTGCTATAAAGCGCATTTCTATACTGACTTTTTCCTTATCTTTTGCGGCGGTCTTCTCCTATAGCGATTCATTATGTTTTGTCTCTTGACTTCACTCTTCTCACACTTAACTCACTCTTGACATCAATTTCTTCAAAATCAATTGCAAAAACCTAACCCCAACTTTTGTATGAGCGCCTTCTATGGCGTTTTTTTTTGTATATTGTGGTCCCTATCTCGACATTATAGGAGGGTTGACTGTTTGTCAATTTCGTATTTTAATTTATCATCTGCCTTAAATTTATTCGATATGATTTTTATTGATGAATACAATAATAATTCATTTTTAGGACGCTGCTGACGGTAGGGAAAGAACCAGAAAAGGTCCCAATACCGTTGATAAAATACGTGCTGCCCTCGACTATATGCGTAATCAAACATTGGAAGTCCCTTTTATCGCCTTCTATCGGAAAGAATATGTTCAACCCGAACTGAACATTAATGATCTGTGGAAAATTTATCGATTTGATGCGAAGGTTTGCTACTGTTGCTTGATGATTTTTAAAATATCGTTTTTATAGTTTGTTTAAATCATAATATACATTCTTCCAGTGGTGTCAATTAAAATCGCGCAAGGAAAATCTGCTCAAATTATTCGACAAAATGAGAAATTATCAACTAGACCAACTTATGTTAAATCCAGATGCACCAATTCCCGATAATGTTCGCATAATCAAAGACGACGATATCGATAGGTATTTTTTTAAAAATAATCCTTGCTGTTTAAATTATAACTTTTATATATATAACAACAATAATATACAATTATAGACTTAAAGCAGTTCAAACAACGGAGGAATTGAAAGATGTTCATGCCCACTTTTTACTGTACTATTCTCCCGATATACCAAAAATGCAAGAAGCGTGGAAACTCAAGGAAAAAGAAAAGGCCAAGGAAATGAGACGGTATTTATTATTGTTCATCCTTAAATTAATAATATTATTACAATATAAATATTAAACGGTTTATTTTAATAACAGCGCTCAGCGACGTATTTTACTCGAAAGTCAAGGCGATGATGATACTGATATTATTGAACCGGAAGAAGAAGAAATCGTCGAAGATACACAACCAGAGACTTTGAAACAAGCTGTCCGCGGGGGTCCTTATACTATGTGTAAAAAAGCTGGTCTTGGTAATATTGTTTTCCTTTCGAAATATGCTTTTATCTACGAATTATATAGATATTAATTATTTTTTTGTTTCTTTAGATGGTTTTGTGAAAAAGTTTGGTCTGTCGCCTGAACAGTTTGCAGAAAATTTACGGGACAACTATCAAAGACATGAAGTTGAACAAGATCCTAACGAGCCATTAGTTTCAGCCGAGCAATTTGTTTGCGAAAAGTTTTCTAAGCCCTCCGATGTGGTTCACGCAGCAAAATATATGGCAGCGACCCAATTGGCTAGAGAGCCTCTCCTACGATCCACCGTCCGAGAAGTGTTTTATGAGAGAAGTAAAATAACGGTTGTTCCTACGAAAAAAGGCTTGAAAGAAATCGATGAAAACCACCAATGCTATTCGTACGTAGTTTATCATTTTTTTTTTTTTAAATAAAAGTGAATTATTTGATCTTAATTTTTTTTTTAAATATTAATTTTAGTATGAAATTTATTAAAAATAAACCAGTTCGCGATTTAGCTGGTGATCAATTTTTAAAACTTTGCATGGCAGAAGATGAAAAACTGATCACTGTATTGTTAAGCGACAGCATAGAAGGAAATACATCGTCTTCTTATTTAGAAGAAGTTAAACAACTATTTCAAAAGGTTGGTATTATTTCATTAAACAATTATAATTTAGATATTTCAATGACTTTGAAAATGTTTAGTTACTATTGGGTGTTTAACTTGTAACTATACAATTTCTTTGATATTTTTCATAATTATGATTTTATTTTCAGGATGAATTTGCCAAAAATGTGCAGGAATGGAATAATATTAGAGCAGAATGCGTATCTTTAGCGTTGAGTAAAATGGTTTTACCTGATCTACGAAAAGAACTACACGGTCTTCTTATGGCCGAAGCCAGAGAATATATATTGAAGGCGTGCTGTAGAAAATTATATAGTTGGATTAAAGTATGTTGTGATCGTAACCATTTTATTTTTATTCAATACATTTTATTAGAATAATCGCACACATTTAATGTTCGTAGGTTGCACCATATTCTGTAGAATTCCCCGATGAGGATGACGATGATTGGGTGACTAATAAGGGTCTTAGGATCATGGGATTGGCATTCGTTCCAGATTTTTCTCAAGCAGCGTTTTGTTGTATTGTCGCACCAGATAGTGACGTAACGGACTATCTTAGATTACCGCACTTACTCAAGCGAAAAAATTCATACAATAACTCTGAAAAATATCTAAAGGTATATTGCATAACTTTTTAAATATATAAATTCATATAATTTCTTAAATACTTTATAAGCAGTACATTGATTTTTTTTTTTTTAAGGAATCCGATCTCAACACACTTAGAAACTTTATAATGACTAAAAAACCTCACGCAATAGTCATAGGTGGGGAATCTCGAGATGCTATCATGGTCAAAGCCGATTTGAATGATATTGTATCGCAGCTTGTGGAGGAGGAACAATTTCCTCGTATTCCAGTCGAAATAGCTGATAATCATTTACCAAAAATTTACGCTAATTCCAACAAGGGGATGGTAAAATTATTCATTCAAATTTATCTGACTGTTCATTATATTTTTACATGCGATTTTTAATAATAAATCTTTAATGTTCAGGCTGATTTTCGAGAATATCCTGAAGTATTAAGACAGGCTGTTTCATTGGCAAGAGTTCTGCAAGACCCGTTAATCGAATACTCTCAATTGTGTTCCGTCGATGAAGAAATACTTTGTCTCCGTTTCCATCCATTACAAGTAAACATTATCTAATATGCAATTTCAACGTTATTAGTCGATGAAAATTATGTTATTATAAAATGATTAATTTTTAGGACCAAATACCTAGAGAAGAACTGATAGAAAATCTTTATTTAGAATTTGTTAACCGTACCAATGAAGTCGGAGTAGATATCAATACGGCTGTCCAAACCGGATTAACTGTTAATCCTAGTTCAATTTGTATGCGGTTTAGGACCGCGTAAAGGTCAAGCTCTTATTAAAATGTTAAAACAGACTAATCAGCGACTAGAAAATAGGACTCAACTAGTTACTGTTTGTCATATGGGACCAAAAGTATTTATTAATTGTTCTGGTTTTATCAAAATCGATACCAATAGCTTAGGAGACAGGTAAAATATATTATTAATTTGAATCTTTTATATATCTTTTTATTAAATAGGTGTCTACTTTTAAATTCTCTTATTTTCATAGTACTGAAGCTTACGTTGAAGTACTGGACGGTTCTCGAGTACATCCCGAAACATACGAATGGGCACGAAAAATGGCCGTAGATGCGCTTGAATACGAAGACGAGGATGCTAACCCTGCTGGGGCGTTGGAAGAAATTTTAGATGCTCCGGAAAGACTGAAAGATTTAGATTTGGATGCTTTCGCTGAAGAATTAGAAAGACAGGTGATATATCGTTATGTAATTTTAAATGCGACCTTAACGCAGAAATATCTATAATATATGATCATTTTTTCAGGGCTTTGGCAACAAAAGTATCACTCTCTATGATATTCGTGCAGAATTAAACTGTCGCTATAAAGATTTAAGAGTGCCTTATAAATCTCCCAATCCGGGTGAAATTTTTGATATCCTCATTAAAGAAACGCCCGAGACATTTTACAGAGGTATTATATATTATTATTTTATCTATATTTTTAAATGTATACAAGAAGTATTCTTTATCGCATTTATTGTTAATTCGTGTTTTTTTTTTTAGGGAAAATGGTGATGGCAACAGTTGCAGGTATTTCTCATAGAAAGCCTCCACGAGAACAATTAGATCAAGCAAATCCCGTCAGAAATGATGAAACTGGAATGTGGCAATGTCAATTTTGTCGAAAAAATGATTTCCCTGAATTATCCGAGGTATTTATGTCGTCTTGTTAAAATGTTTTAATCTTAAAAATGCCATCTTTAATAATTAAGTGTATTTATCATTTATGATGACATAACGCATTACTTAAATTATTAAGCAGAAAAATACAAACAATGCAGTTTTACCCATCTTACAAATTGTTTTAGGTTTGGAACCATTTTGATGCTGGTGCATGTCCTGGTCAAGCCACGGGTATTCGAATTCGTTTAGATAACGGCTTATCTGGATACATCCACTGTTAAAAATCTCTCAGACAAGCACGTTGATGATCCAGCAGAGAGGGTTAGACCCGGACAAACGATACATTGTAGGGTCATCAAAATAGATGTTGAGCGCTTCTCCGTTGAATGTTCTTCGAAGAGCTCTGACCTAGTTGATAAAAACCACGAATGGAGGTAATATTTTAAATCCTTAACGAATCATTTGAATTTAAATTATTAAGCGTAAACGTTAATGTTTTACTAAAATTTTTAGACCTCAAAAGGACGCATTTTATGATCAAGAAGCGGAAGATAAAGAAATGAAAAGAGAAATAGATGCAAAACAAATAAAACAAAGGCAACAATATACCAAGAGAGTAATAGTTCATCCTTCGTTTCAAAATATTTCATTTTCGCAGTCCGAAAAGGTTATGGCTACGATGGATCAAGGCGATGCGATAATTAGACCTAGTAGTAAGGTATGATATTTTTAAATATAACTATGTATTAATTTTAAATATGTATAGATCATATTTTTAATTATATCTATTTTAAAGGGAGCTGATCATCTTACAGTCACAGTGGAAAGTGACTGACGGCGTTTATCAACATATAGATGTTAGGGAAGAAGGAAAAGAAAATGTATATTCGTTAGGTTAGATATATTTTAATTAATATTTAAGATTTTACCATATACGTTTATGTTATTTATAAAGATGGTATTATAATAAAAATTATATACGTTTTTAGGCAATAGTTTATGGATAGGTGGAGAAGAATTTGAAGATTTAGATGAAATTCTAGCCAGACATGTAAATCCAATGGCAGGACATGCTCGTGATCTCATTTCGTTCAAATACTATAGAAATTTAGGCGGTATGAAAGATAAAGCTGAGGAAGCGTTAAGGGAAGAAAAACAGAAAAATTCCAACAAAATCCATTACTTTATATCTGCATCAAAGGTAAATAATAAATATGAAGTTATGTTAATTGCGTTGTTTTTGGCAAATCTGTATTTAATAATAATTAAATTGTTTTTCAATCTCCTCTATCAATTTTTTCTTTTACTTTTAGAACTATCCTGGAAAAGTTCATGTTATCGTATTTACCTGTTCAAAGATGTAGACACGAACTTATTACTATTACTCCCGAGGGCTTCCGTCTGAGACAGCAAATGTTTGAATCGGTTACTGGACTTTTGCGTTGGTTCAAAGAACATTTCAAAGATCCCATACCTGGTTCTACACCTTCAACGCCACGCGGTAGTAGCTCTTCTGTGCGAACACCCTATCAACCGCATACTCCTGGTGGAGGTAAGTCTTATATATGGATCAAATATAATGTACAGACATATATGACTCTCTCTTTATCATAGCATTTATACATGGTTAACCTGTAGACCAAATTGTTGTCTCCGTGCTATTCATTGTTTTTTCAGTTGTAATATAATTTGTAAAATTCCTGTTTTTGTTAATAAAGGAATGTCATCTGATGCAATTCAACGAGTAGCGCAGTCAATGCCTCCGCACATGCTTCATTCGCTATCACAAGTGGCGACTTATCCTCATACTCCAGCGATGTACATAAATACTGTAAGTCTATAAATCAAGAAATAACATAATAATACAATGCAACTTGTTTTTTACTGAGTTATTACTTTTAAATTAAAGCCGTATACTCCGTCTGCACAAACGCCGTATATGACTCCATATGGTACTCCGCATGGTACACCTCAACAAATGCCGACTACGCCCAGGCCTACGCCGACTTCCAACAACGATGGATTCTTACATCCTGGAGCAGTTACACCGCGTCGTCACCAATCTTCACCAGCGGTGCATTACTATAATCAATATCAGCATTCCGGTTCTAGCAGCAGGTAAATCTGTCAAATAAAATATATATCTTTTTGAATCGCTTGTAAAACAATTGTATTATTATAATCTAAATTTGTATGAAATTACAGACCTGTTCCATCATTTAATAACGAGCCGATGGATTGGCAGAAAGCTGCTGAAGCATGGGCTAAACTCCAAAACAAGGAATCTGGCACCCCAAGAAGTGATGGTCGCAACACTCCTAGGGGAAGGTAAATTATTAATAATTTCTGGATTTATACAAGGGTAGTCCCAGAAGTACCCGACCGTATAGGGGAAAAAATATATTTATATCTCAATAAAGTCTCCTTTTAGCTCTGTTTATAGTGAGAACTGTCGAACTCTTAAAAAGCCTTCAATCGCCGACTCCCTCTCTTCATTGTTGACAATTTTTTCCTACAGTCATTTTTTTTTTCAAGTTTGATAAAAGGAAAATAATCCGAGGAGGCTAAATCTAGCAAACAGAGTGAATGAGGAAGCAATTTGCAAAGCATTTTTTTTAGCCATCACGATAATGGATGTGTGAACTCAGTTCGCATACACGCCGTTGATTGTTTTCCCTGTTTGGAGATTCTCTCCTTTCAATCCATTGTTTTGACTTCCTTTATCTACATTCTGTGGATATGTCCGGACACGGCGTCCAATCGCGAGGCACTCATTCGAAGTATCAGCAATCTGAAAGGTGGACCGGTTGGACACACAAACCACTGGCCTCATCTTTTAGAGCGTTTAGGGCATTTTGCGTAAGTTATGGAGAGAAATGTATCCCTGGAACTTTCTACGATCTCCATGATCACGAAAGCCTTCCCAGGCTAATTTACATAGGTGGCTTGCACTAAATAAAGTCGTGACCAAGATTAGACTTTCCCTCACCCATAAAATTCATATATTTATCTATTTTACTTGTTTATTTTATGTAGTCTTAATTTACAATATATATCCATCAACACAAATAAATCAACACAAAAAGTCCTTGGCCTTCTAGCTGTTTTTGTTCCATTGTGAGCAAATGGGGCACCCATCTTGCACACAGCTTTCTCATATCCAAATTTTTAGTCAATATGCAATGTACAGCACTTTTTAAATACTTAACATGTCTGATAGTTCGTGCACTTTCAATCGACAGTCATCCAATACCATTTTGTGAATTTTCTTCACCATTTCTGGTTTAGTCACCTCATTTGATCGACCACTGCGATGTTCGTCTTAGCAGCTCATACGGCCTCATTTAAACTCTCACCCATTTTTTTATGTATATAAATTCACTGAGAACGTTCATTATTGATGGCAATAACAACCACCATCCGTACATCAGATCAGGGACTTATGGGACTACCCTCAAAACATGTTGGTTCATTGGTTCTTATTAGTTTATGTCTTGTTATAAAATTACCGGTTGTAATTTAATTTTTTTTTTTTACATTTTTAGCAATAATCGTACACCGAGATATGATGATTCAAGTGTCGGTCGAAGAACACCACAATATGACAGCAGAAATCCATTACCTTCGCCTGGTGGCCGGTCATCCAGACAATCGGGTCATCTTAGCAACACCAGATCTCCTAGATCAGCGCGCAGTACACCACATACAAACACCTCTCCGCGGTCCATGTCATTCGGAGATGCTACACCGTTATATGATGAAAACTGAATTTGAAAGTCGTATTTTTTATATATAATTATATTCTCTCGCTTATAGAATTTGTGTAATAGTTTTACTTTATGTTTAACATTAAAGCTTACAAATTGTAAATATTTTTAAAATATAAGATTTTAAATTAAATTAGACGATAGGTTTTAATTTCACTCGACTGTTTTACTTATTACTTTTTGTTATCGATAGCAATACATGCCCTATATATGTACATATATATAAATATTCTGCATTCTTTTAATGTTTCACACTCGGATGTAATGGAAAAATAGTATAAAAATATTGCATTCTTCGTTTATTTTCTGCTGATGTTTTATTTCCTAAGACAATCTAATTACTCAATCGTATATTAACACAGGCTAGAATTTTTGCAAATTTCCACGTAGAAGAAGGTTTAATGAGCAAAAATATAAATCCAATCAATAGTATATTATTTTTTTTGAATGGATTATAATTGCAGAGAAAAAAATATTATGTATATAAATATTCATAATTATATTTTTATCTTCAAATAGTCAATTTCTTATAAACAAAGTCTATTTTTTAAGAATAGATGCTTCAATTCATAATATTGAAAATCATTTTTTTCTGTACACGCGTCTATACAATTAAATACAATTTTTATATCGACGTTTTCGACATTCTAGGATTCTAGCGAAAGATCTACTCGCCGAATATCATATTTGTTTTGATAGTGTATTAATTTTAGTAATCCGAATGTTGAGCCTCTGTCGTTATATAGATGTCTATATGAAATACGCCAAAATATATATTCTATAACAATTGTAATAAAATATTTTTATATTTCTTCGCTAAAATGTCGACGATATCGTTATTAACTTGTTAAACATACATGTATGCCTCCTTTTTATATGATCAATTATAGTTATTGACCGTTTGATTAGTGAAAGCGCTGTGTGCGTGCATACTCTCTGGATCACTTGAGTGCGAACACAACGTGTGAGTGTATACTCATCAAAGGGTCAATAAATTTTTGTTATAACGATTTATTTTTCTTATTATTTCTATAGATGAGTGCATTCATATCATTTTCCTTATGTTTGACATCAGTCTTAAATTCTCAAATAGTGTTTCATCATTGATCCTATTTAAAATATTTATTTTTTTAATATCTCAAATAAACTAATGTAAATATCCACCCATGTTACTAAAATACATTATGCAAAAATTGGCGTCGATCTACAAAATTTTCACTCTCGAGATTATCTATGGAATGTTAAATCTCATGCTTTCATTTGTATATTGCAATAATATATGTAAATTGTGATATATGATTACGTTTAAGCCCTATATTAATATATTGTACATGTATATTATTTGGACGGTAGACTATTATTTCAATAGTTGCAATTTGATACTTATATGTACGATACATGCAGTTATATTAAATATGACCAAATGTGAAATGTATGTATTTAATTGTTATATTTTAATTTCTCTCCTGTCTCTTGTCTGAACGCGAGTAGCTATTCTGTTGCAGAAATGCGGTCAATGAAATCAGTAGTGTTTAGATACGTTCATAGATTTAAAAACTTGCCGGAATGAATCAATTTTCCGCATCCCGAGAGAAAAATATAGATATGTTGCGTATCTACCTGAAAACATGTTTCGTTTCTATTTTTAAATTATCCAGAAGATCATGGTTTATGATTTTGAAGCTGCGCCGATTGTTCCTCGTAATCTGCGTTGATATCCACGTTATAAATTGTCTCAGGATTCAATAAAATGGAGTATATTATCGCGTCGATGAAGTTGTCGCTATATATTCCCTTCTATTTCGCATTAGTCGACTGAAGTATATAAATTTACTCGAGTAAGACAATCATATCACATTTTTCATTTTAGCCAATTATTTATTTGATATATGGATAGGATTTCTTTTTGTTAACGATGGTTTTAAATTTCTTAAATAAAGTACTCGATATGTTAATTATTTGTAATTGTACCTTGATCCTCTTTACCTGTCCCTTCGATTCACCATTAGGGATTCTGTGTCGAGACATCCCGGGACTTTCTGGCTCTTGCTGTTTCGAATTCGACTGATTTAAAATGTCCCTAATATATTGTACATTTTTATGTCCCCGACTGATTGATTTGTAGAAAAATTCAGAAGGACTAAATGAAAGATCAATGTTATGTAAATACAATATCAGCAGTCTGTTCTTCTTTGGGCGTATAAGCCACATGTGTATCTATAAACATAAAACGTTCAGCTCCCAATCCAAACTTTATTTTTATCAAAGAAATCTCATCTTCACTCAAGCTGAGAAATCACAACGATTAAAATAGCTTCAGTAAGATATGTATACAAAATAACAGATGTATGAATAACTAAGAATATAACGCCGCATAAAAAACACAATAGAAGCTTTTCTTTAAATAAAATGACTCGCTAAATTTATTTTCTCATAGTCTCAGTGTTTACCAAGCTACCGTAGAAAGAACATTCATCGGCAGACATTTATATATTTCTACAACGCTTCTGGGAAGCTGCATTTCAAATTGTACCATAGAGGTAAATTTTGCATTCTTTGATTGACTTTTTATTTCTATCGTATTTGCATTATTCGCTCAAACGTATTGAAGAGATTTTTATCTCCATTATGAATTTATTGGTGCATCCATGTGTTTATTGCTCGTTATAGACTTCCTTAATATAATTTATATATTAATTCAAAGTATATCCCCAAACAATCAACTGCAGGATAAATGCGTCTTCGATATCTATTCACGTAAAAGGATAACATCCATCTCTTATATATATTGTACATTCACTTCCTCGTGCGTTCAATATTGATAAGATCATAATTCGCTTTTATTGCTTTTCATCGGAACATTATTCATAGAAGACTACTTTATAAACGACTGCATTGTTTTTACTGAAAAGGACTTTCTGGAGTACATCAAGTTTAATCTTTCCTTTTCTTGCAATAATTAAGACAAATGCATATCAAATATGCACATCATCATTTTTAATTAATACAATTTTATAAAATAGATGCATTTTATAATAAGATTTATTTTAATTTCAATCAGAAAAATATTCGAAATTGGCTGTATTTTCATAAATATTTGCTGTTTATAATTATTATTCTGTATTTAAAATTATCTGAAGCTTAAATTAGCCTCTGGTGGGGTTTCTGAGATCTTACAAATCATATAAGGTACTGGGTACGCATTTATTCTCGTAAATGCCGCAAAAATCCCTAAAAGAGGACGGAGTAGACTGTGTTTTCAACCGGTCCACTTTTCGAACCGCTGACATAATACACACCTGGCGGTCGGACCCAATACCTGAATAAGTTTACAAAACGACTATGAGCTTTCATTACAAAACGAAGTTATCTGAAGAAGATTGATCGGGTGGGTTGCTTAATTTTTACAATCCGTCGACAATGCTGATGTCTTTATTTCATTGCGGGCTTACGCCTGTTGGGTGGGTCCAATGTTTAAGCAATAACAAAGAAAAAAGGGATTAAGCAACTTAGTTTATATTATAAAAACGAACAGTCAATTAACGTTGGTCCGTGTAAAGTAGAATGGTCGAGTAAAATAAAAACCAAGTGTAACCCTCGATCGAGTCCGTATTCTGCTTTTGCGTCCCAAGCTCAGTTGTGCCCGTGGCGGGCGCCTCCATTGCTACGCCCTTATTCCTCACTAGCATTAGCCCGAATAATCGAGAGTCTACTGTATTAATCTTTCGATCAAATGTAATAATATTTTTCGTTGTTAAATTATTATTTTTTTAGTGTAGAATTTATTTTTTTTACAAATGCATTTCGATAAATTGAGACGGGTCTAAAATAATCTGATGAGAGATAATGGGATCTATTTATGGGGGTAGTTTATCGGCGGGAGTCGGCCCCCGCAAAGACGACGCGCTCCGGATTTAGCGAACGTCGGTCGGCGACCTCCGCACGGAGATTATTCCGGGCGTTCGCGAAACCTCGGTTCGGATTGGCGCATGCGCAGTGGTCGCCGCCCGCGACCCGTCAGTCGCGCGCCGAGGGGCTCCGCCCTGCGCCTCCTGCCCGCACGCACGATCGAACCCGCTGCGAACGGCCTCGGAGCGACTCCGAGGTAGGTCGGCCGGGACTCTGTTCCGTTCCCCCGCTCGCCCTGCGCCCTTCGAACCCTCGCAACGGTCGGCCCCTGTACCAGGTCGTCGGACACGGACCGTCTTGTTTATTTACTCGTTTGACATTGAACGTGCGGCGCACGTCACGCGTCACACGAGCAGTGCACAGCACTGACTGCTCGTTACACGTATCGCGATTTGCGGGTGCGGCGAGTGACAAGCGACGTAGGATGTGACTCAGTCCAAACACATCCGTCATCCTTCGATGCCACTAGTCATTCACGCACTGACCCTCCATCCGTACGTATCCATCCATATACTCCACTGACATTTCAACTTGCTATTGCATATATATACACACAACATCAACTCCACTAACTTTTATAAAACAATTTCATTCGGACAAACCCATATGTCAAATTATCATTATCTAAAACCATCCTTCAATATCAATGTAAAACTAAGATTATTTTTAATTTTTAAACTATCAGACTGCTTCATACGCCTTTCATCCAATCACATATATATTATATAAATGCATTCATTCACACGCATGCATATTAAGGCATAGTATTTTACTAAAATATCATATTATTGTATTATAAAATTTGATTAAATCGTATCAACGAAATTTACTTGTATCGATATCAGTGTATTATGCTGCGCGTTAATATAAAAAGATATAACTCAGTCGCGTCAAATTATTATATGATAGTTTCGATATTATATCGAGACATTAATCCATCCATATTCGGCATCCGAATCATTGAGTGACTCATCTCGCAACCTGTCTGCCCACTCCTTTAAACATATTTAAATATAGTTGTCATTTTATCGTACTTATGTGTGTACATCCTTTGACAATGTTTATACATCGAAATGAGCTCATTTTATAAAGGATATTTGATTAAAATAATCTAACATTAACTTAATGAAATGTATGTAAATATTGCAGTTAATCAATTTTTATTATACGTACAGTGCTTCGTATTTTATATTGAATATCTTTGGATTTATTGCATTTATTGACGAATCATAATACTTAAAATTGGTGTCTTTTGTGTCATAACTTACTAATGAGTGTGCTTTTTCTATGACGGTATATTAGGTGTATTGAAAAGTCTTTTCCGATTGTGAAATGAAAGCGTTTATTTGATTTTTTAATTTTTATTTATAAAATCTTACAAAACATAATTTTCTTCATTAAAAAAAAATTATATTTTAATTTTTGCCACAACTGTTTGCAAAAAAAAGTACAATTTTCGATAAAATGTACACACGTATTGCCTTGTAAAATAAGTTGTGACAAAAAAAAAAAAAATCTGTTTAATTACTAGTTCCTATTTGGAGAAAGTATGCCAATTTTGTGCATTTATTTCTGAGAAATCTTGTCTACCACTTCAAAAATAGAGTTTTGAGAAAAGATAGATTAAAGTGTTGATGTATTTGGCTTACGATATTAACAGCGTAAATATCAAACCACAACTGACCCTAGTTCACACACATTTTACTATAATCTTTTCACACAACATTTTAAAAATCATCTAAAATCAACCCGACTGATAAGTTTTCCCGGAAATTCCTACAGACCATTAAACAGTTCGGGACAACCAGGTCAAGTGCAGATAAAGTGTAGTAAATTTAATCCACTATAATGGGTGTTTATGTAATTAAACTGCATATCAGCAAACCTACGCCCGTGGGTAACGGTCAAATCCCTGGTAGTAATAATGTAGAGTAGAGGTGGACGAAAGCTGCCTCGTCGTTTTGCTTATCAAACGCTGCTGGAGAAGCCCAGATAAAGGGACTCTGTGCAAAAGGTGGCACCACTATCTTCAACAACCCTGTGCATATAGAGAGAGATCGGCTATGGCTGCTCGAATGACAACTCATCTCCGTGGCTAGGTATTTTTTTTTGTTTGCAAAGGAGGGAAATCTTCCAAAGACACCACCATTTTGATGGTAGTGTGTGATTCCTATCCACTACAACTCTCCTCTTCTGCTGCCACCCGGCTATTAGCTAAGTATTGCATAAGGGTGGCAGCGATGTGTCCCTCTTGGGCTTTTCTATTATGTCAATTCAGTGAGGATCCATTGATCTTTATCTTCTTCTTCATTAAGCGTCCTCTTTCTGCTGCATAATGCACTTTGTGTATTTGCACCACGCATTCCATGCCCTAGCATCCTTGAGCATTGAAGGGATCATGTCGTTGGGCAGGAACGAGTTTGCTCCCAGCTCCTCGTTCCTAGTCAATACCAGGATAGCATCTTCTGACACTGTGCGGCATGCAGCAACTACTCTGATCGCACTTCTTTGGCCAAGTTGAGCCTCGGCCCATATCGATGTACAATAGCACCAAATTAACTACTTCTTTGTTGAGTTTTCTTCTGCTAGTTTTTGGGCATCCAAAGCTGGATAAGTACTACAAATAACTAAACCAATATGAGTACCACGAGGAAGGGAAAGCCTCTGTAGTCCACCATATGCTGCAGTCCCCTTCAAGCTGAGGTTGGACTCATAGTGACCTCGCGTAGTGGTTCCTTTGCTTCTAGCATAACCTTTTCCATCACACCTTCGGGTGCACGCAGTCTGAAACTGGTCTTCCTCAGGAACCTCATCTCTGACAAGCTCTCGGAAACTCCATGCATAGTAATCTTGGAGATTAAAAGAGCAGTGAAAGACACTGTGGCTAGTTCAGGTGCATATGTAACAGACCGCACAGTAGTGCGGATCATGAACTCTGTCTTAATGAAACCAAAATACCATTAAGTCGCTCTCTGCCGATCTCAACTATTCTAATGTTTTTTCCTAAACATAATACTGTATCAATAATACACAAAAAAAGGTGTGCCTTTGAGATATTTGATACTTGTGTGATATTTGAGTCATTGTGATTAACGCAATCGTATTTATTTTTATTCGCATGATTGATTAATATTGAAAAGTGGTAAACTATCAAACTGTTCGTGCTAAAATTTCATTAAAACTTATAACTTAACTCGAACCAAACTCCAAATCAAAATAAATTCATGCATTTCAATGCGCTATAAAGATAAATAATTAAATAAAATATAAATAATTTATTTAGTATCTAACAATTTCAATTTCGCACAATTTAAGCGTTATCCAATCTTTCGGGATATATCAGATAACCTATCTCAATTTAGAATGATTGAAATCATATCTTAACTGAAACATTCATAATGCTAAATTAAAGTTGTACAAAATACGTGTTTTCGTATATGGCTTCACGCTGTCGAGGTATTTTATAGCGAATTATCAATTTTTCAGTGTTGTGGCAATTATTTAAATCTTGCACTTCTATTGCTGCAGCACTGTCGCGGCCCGCTCGCCGTTTTTGTTCGTTGTTGTGTCATATTTGCGTTTGCCGACGATTATAATTTGGTCAATTGAGTTTTGCTGGCTCGTTAATGAGCGCAAGATGCGCATTGTCATATGCACTTTCATTATGATCGATAGAATCGTGCCGCAAACTAATGAACGTGTACTTTCGCACACAAATTAATTCTGGCAAATTGTTCATCCGGGTTGCTTTAGCTTTTTCTTAGTGTATTCTGGGGAAAAATATGACTCGACTCCGTGGAAATATTTTAAAGTTAATCTTATCAAACCTTCGAACAGCCTTATCATTGAAATATCGTTTAACCTTTATAACATATGAATATTTTAGAAAGCCAAAGCAAAATGCCTTGTTGATTGTTAAATTTAGTTAGATTTAAATAAGTGCATTGCATCTCCAATAAATGTCTGAATTGAAATTTAATAATTTTACATTTACTGATAAGCTATCGTTTATATTTGTTGTACGAAATTATGATGCGATAAATAGTGTAAATCATTTATTATCAGTTGGGCCAATTTTTTTAACCCTCCATTGGGCGTAATGCATCTGCCAGATTAAAATATTTAAACTTGTTTAGTGTTTATTAAAAATATTATACTGAGCATGTAAGTAACAAATAACTTTCTCTCACAAGAAATTGTTTGCAAAGTTTGCAGAAGTATTTTGTATACTTCCGTTTCTTGCTTCTTGTGCTAGGAGCACATCGTTTTATTTCGTTTGATGAAGTACCAGCCTCTGGTTCATCTGCGGGTGATTAAATTTTACTGATTCCCTACTCAATTGCTGCGAAAATTATGTATTTTTTCACTCCATTTCCATTCCCTGCGTGAATCCACCGCGTAATGGGAATCGACAAGTGTTTCTGTCACTATAAACCGAAATACATCGGGTTATACAAAGTATTTGCTACACATCACTTATGCCTTTCTCGTAGCTCGTGCGGGTTTTGACTGAAAATAGTCTGAAAAGACGGTTTTCGATCCTTTTATAGAACTGAAATTCTGATCTCTTAAAAAATGTTCAATATAATAATTAGTTGATGCGAGATCCGACGTCTCTGGATGCAACAAAGTGACCCAGATAAGATTCCTAAGTCTTTCACATGTCAATTTCGCAAGATGAGGTCAACTGTTGACACTACACCTGTGCCGACAATCTATCACTTTGTGATAATACTTCCAATCAAATTGTGTGTATGGTGGAATTCCTTTAGAATCGTATTGTGTGTATAGTGGGATTCTTTTAAAATCCCACCATACACATAATAGCACTGTTTTAAATGCACTGACGATTTAGGGGTTGAAATAGCCTTTTATCCACACTATAACCATTGTTTCTTATTTCTTAACGTTTGAATCAGCCAAATTCTTTAGGATCTTTTGAGTATTGAACCAAGATGTGCCAAAAAATAAATTTGTATCAATGTTTTAATATGACTTCACTCGGTGAAGAACAGCGATGTTAAATATATCAACAAGACAATTTTTTTCAAATTGAAAAAGGCTATAAAAAACTGTATATACTCTTTTTTGATGCTTATAATATGATTAATTTTTGATAAGCTTCTGGACAATAGATAAGGATTATACAATAGATTTTGATTGGTCCCATAATATTCAAGAATTTTGCTGACGATTGATCAATAAACGTTATTGAAATTGATACATATTTGTAGGATTAAAACAACAGATATTAATAGACCGATTCTAAAATCCATCAATAAGCAATTCAGTTTTACTGCTACCATTACAATATTTTTACTATGCAAATAGTATATGATGTAACCAAAATTTCATCACTTTGTTTCGATTCAGGATTTTTTTTCATTATGTAATAAAACTTAATATCTTATTGAAGTTATATAATCGTAGTGATATGCAAATAAACTTGCTTATAGCTCTATCTATTGTAATTTACGTGAATACTAATATGAACACACTTTGGCTTGTTAATCGTCTATTCTATTGATGTCTATTTTTAGACCCCTAACTATAACGATTACAATCGAGTCAATTTGGCCATCGGCCGGTCTCGGATCTTTTTGTGCAGTTTTGCCAATACGCTTTACCATACATTGATAATTTTTCCCATTTATAGCATCGCAATCTAACATATTTAAACGTTTAACATTTATTTATCATATCGGAAGAAATGACATTCAATATTCATGTGGTATTTAAAACAATAAAAGGAAATGTTCTTGTGAATATTAAAAGTGGAAATGATTCGATACGTCGAGTTAAAAATACAACAGGGGGATACTTTCTGCGGAAAGTCACGATACGCGCGAAAATATTAATTAAACACTCGGCAATGCAAACAAGGATCTAGTGTTTCTTTCTTTGGTATGTTTACACGCACATTATGTTTACGCCCGTATAATCAAAAAATAAATCTTGGCGCTGTTGATATTGCCGTATACTGTCTTTGAAATAATGCATATTGTTAATAAATCCGATACATTTTTATAACTCAATTTTAATTTCCACGAGATTTTAAATTAGCGGTGAAAGTGTTGAATTAAATTTGTCAATAATTCGTTCAACAAACAAGTTTTATTGCGCGTATTCGATCGTAATCTTTTTATAACTGTAGGGTGCGGTCAATAAGTAAAGTGACCAAATTCGTGTATTGGACGTATAACAGTACAATTAGTCGAAATCTTGCTCAAAAAGCGTCGATACATTTCTGGAGGCAGTGTTTCTAGGCTTGATGGAAGGACTTCTCTGGGAAGTCCGTGTAAGAATGCTACTTCAAAAGTAGCATTCTTGATGTAATCAGAGACAGAGACACCGAGGATCAGAAACGTATAATTGTGTTATTCATAGTTATCCTCGGTGGTCTTTTGCAGTGTCTCCTCATCTGAATTGCACTCGTCTTCGCCAGTGCTCCTAAAGATCGGTCTAAAGACCGAGCCCTAAGGGCATCCCCTGGACAGGTGATGATAAAGAATGGTAGAGCCAGCCTCATCAATCACCGTTCGATACAAAAAATAGCTCCTGATGAGAGCTATCAGGTTGGCCGGTATGCAATAAATAGAAACGTTTCAGTGGCAGACTTTCTAAGTTTAACGGAATAAAAATGATAGCGTTTCATTTCTCCGCAGAACGATCCATTGCGCCGGATTGCATAGCCTCAAAAAAATTCACAGAAACGGACGTACTGACTCTCTGACAGCTCGAAGGCTACTTTTAAAGAGTGTGCTTTAAAACTAACGCTCTGCGCACCCCGTACATGCATTGTTTGTGAAGGAAAAGACATTTTCAATGGTTTTAGCATGCAGCTTTCGTACGGGAATAGCTTCTAAAACATAATTTTATTGAGACTTGGTATAGCAATCCAATTCCTGCAGGTCTTCATTGGTTAAGAGTTCGCCATTTAAGCAAAGTTTGAACATCATCTACGCTAACGCCTTCAATGCCTCCAGGAATATCTAAAAGATTAATCTCGTCAATGATATGATCATCAACAATTATCCTGAACAACTCTTTACAAACACCCTTCATACGTGATTGTCTAACTTCATTCTATGCTTCGTCAATGTTTCTTAAAGCCATCGTATTATTAAAGTTTCTCACTTAACATTGATAATATGCATGGTAAATTTTTATCATGAATATGAATAATGCATTTTTTTTTAAATCTCAAATATTAAATGTCAACGGTCTGATAAGTGACATTAAAAATTGTTCAGTTATCATGTCCGGCTTAAAATAGTTTTAGATACTTAATGTAATTTCAATTTTGTATTTTTTATTCATTGCCATTTTATTTTTTATCTAACATATTCATACATTTCTTTTCAGTTGCAAATGTGCCATTCATAAAGTTTGGAAATGAACTCAAACTATTTTAAATAGTTTTAATTATCCGTGGTTGCAAAAAATACGCTAAACGTGTGGTAGAAGTATAATGTGAATTGTTTTAAGACTATCGTGAAATCACAATAAGACAAGATGCCTGGTCCTCCTCCTCCTCCGGGGCCTCCGCCACCACCAGGACCCCCACCACCTATGGCCGCATTCAATCCGGGCAAATCGAGCTCTTCCGGGGACGGAAGAAATCAGCTTCTACAATCCATAAGACAGGGTGCTAATTTGAAAAAAACTGTAACCGTCGATAAAAGTGGTCCCTTAATACCTGGAAAAGAACCAAAATTCAATAATGCCAGTTCTGGGGGCTCTGGTGGAATTGGCAACGGAGTCGGGGCACGAGGTCCAGGTATGGGATCTCAAAATGGGGGCGCTATGCCTGGACTGGGTGGACTTTTCGCTGGAGGAATGCCAAAGCTTAAACCTACCGGACGAGGAATAGGTATGTCAACAACAAATCATTCTAATTCTATTCGATTGAGTGCAAATTTTGGATACATTAAGTTCAAGGCTTGTATATTCGAGCGCCTGTTTATTAATTATGGCTATTCTTTAGCATATCGAAATAATGCCGAGAACAAATGTAGATTTAATTGATTTACCATATGCAAAATGATTGTATAACTGTAAATGTCATACCCTTCAGAAATAAATGTCAAAATAACATCATAGAAAATCTCCGTTAATCGTTCTAAAAGGCTTACACAACAATGTGTATATGTTCACCGTTCAATGTATTGCATAATGAAAATGCGAGCGGCTCTTCAAATATTGGACGTTCCCATAAGTTATGTCACTGGTTTTTTTTACAGTGTAATACAAAATAATTTATCTTGAATGAACTCTTATACAAAATTATCACATTAATTCTCATAAAATGTAGCGGGCTTTGATTCAAAATAATCTGAAAAATGATTCAATCGCTAAGTATGCGTCAAGATGCAATACTGCATTTAATCTATACCACTGTTAACACTTTGTATCAATACTGTCAAATTGTGTGTATGGTGGGATTCTTTTAGAATTATATTATGTGTATAATGGGATTTATTTAAAATCCCACCAAACACACAATAGCACTGTTTTACATGCATACAGATCATTTTTTAGGGTTGAAATAGCCTTTTGTCAAGAAAGAACGACATAACTTATGAAAACATCTAATACTTTGAAACCCTTCTTCACAAATGACAGCATTAAAATCGTATTTGTTTTCTAAATCGAAATTCATGATTTGATTTCTACATTTTTACTCAACTAATGAAAATGATATCATTGAAGCCAAAGTAGAACTTTATAAATATGCGAAACAATATAAAATCAAGCTTAATTTAAAACCACATTTAATTTCCCATGAAGCGCCACATTGTGCATGGCGCATCACCATTGTATTGTATACATATATTCATTTTGCTTCATTGTTTGAATCCACAGTTCCTTTATTACTCATTTTAAACTGCAAACGTATGTGTCGGTTTTTAACCACAATTTGGGTGTTAATAATTGAATTAACTTTGTCTTTTAAATTGTAATATGAATCATTTTACGTCATTAAAGTCTTTTTTTAATGTTAAAAACTATATTACGGAATAGTGAATCACCATTATGATAATATGCAAATCTATTATTACTAACCACATTTCTAGTATTGTTATAAACTTAAAAACACAGGGAATGGTTAATAAAATTTGATTGTCAGATAGAATTGATCTAAATTTGATAAATTATCAACGTCAATTCTAGGCACTTAAGATACTACTTCATGTGGTGACTTGATATTGAATTAGAAATTAAATTAAATCTAAAATGTTTATTTAGGTTTAAAATTTTCATATAAACTAGAAATTATTAAAAAGTAATGTTAATTGTCTTTTTTTCATATTTCTATAGCTGGTTCTCAAAATAAGTCTCCTCCTGCGCAAGTTTCTTCGGATCCTCCAAAACAGACTCTTCCTAGTCCTAGTTCTGGAATAAATAGATCAAATTCAAATAATAGATCACCAAGAATATCCCCAGAATTTGGCAAAGCATCACCAATCAACCCCGTTTCAAATCGGATCAATGCAAATGTAGGAAAAAATGAAATGGAATCTAATAAACCAGTAAAGCCCCTACAAAGCCAAAGATCAGTGACTAACGGTGCCAGGCCTTCACCAACTCCTAGTGATTTTAAAGGCTCAAATGTAAACCAATTTAAAGGATTGTTAAATGAAACACTCGGTGGGGTAATGCCATTGCCTCCTAAATCCGATAATCAAGGACCTAAAAAAATGCAAGGGAATATCTCTAGTAGAGCGCCGCCACCACCACCAACACATCCTCCCCCACAATTGAAAGCCAATTCATCTAGCGTAAGTAAATGATCGAAACTTACGTATAATTTAATGCAAAAGTTTCGTTCTTGTCATGTCAATAATCGCTTCCCGTTTCAGCTTCACGGCAATCGTTCCGAAGAATCCACGAATTTGAGCAACCAAAACTTTACCGGAAATATAAGCACGCTGCATCGAAATACGAGCGCGTTGCACGCGTCAAAATCGGCGACCGTTTCCAGTTGGAACTCGACACTCCAGCAGGACTTGAGCAACAACCGCGGCAATCTACCGTTGATTCAATCCATATCCGTGTCGGAAACAGACGTTCGATTATCGGATTCGTCACACTCCAGCAAAATTATCAACCATGGTAAACCGAATGTCGCCCCTAAGCCGCCCAATATAATCATTCCGACGAATAACGGGCAAACGAATACCATGAAACCAATCCAATCGCCCAAGAAAGTGAACACAAACGGGCGGACCTGCATCGCGAGCCCAAAGCTTACGGATGCCTAGGTAAAATTTCAGTATTATCGATTATTCTCTTTGTAGCATAGCGTTAAAATATCAGGGCCTAAATAGACACTATATTTAGGGTGAGCCATAATGATCAATATTTTTTCTCTGTTTAACTGACGCATATAAAACGGTAATAAACGGTAGCTGTCCCCACAGGCTGTGATATTTTAATTTTTTTATTGAAGTGGCTTTTAGCAATCCCTTTTTTATGGGATCATTACCAACCATTTTGACATGATTTTTTCATGGCGTATATATGTTTTTAAATATATAGTCGCCAGCCACACCTCCTGTAGATTTGGACCCAAGATGATCTAGTTACTGAATCCAACTGCTTGACTTGCAATTTGTCATCTTAAAATGTTAAAGTACGAAGGGTAATTCAGAAGTACCCGAAATGACGTATAAATTACCGTATAAAGTTTACGTTTCAAGTTTAAATATGCTGTTTAGTATTTTTTTAAACTCGACAGTTCTCATTGTAAACAGGGTATCGAAGTTATTGAACATCGCTGGGAAAAGTGTATCGGGTACTTCTGGGACTACCCTTGTACTTTCGGTGAAACTTCTAAAAATAAATTCTTCCGTTGTAAATTCGTTACATTTTCTTAAATAAATCTGAAAAAAATACTTTTTGTAATTAATAATATTTTATAGATCACCTCCTGCAACACCATCTACTCCAGATTCTGGATCAATGCCGGCTTTCCCAAATAGTAATTATAATACGCTTAGACCAAACCAATTCTCTCAAATAAACGATCCATCGAGTAAGAAATTTGGTCAAGGCGCGCCTAAAACATCAGCACCTCCCCCACCAGCTCCTCCAGGTAGCGTAATGAACTTAAATAACGTACGTATTTTATGCACATTATATGAATATACAATTAATCCAAAATGATTTTTAAAAGGACCGAGAACAAATCAACGGCCTCCCATAAGACCGCCCATGAACTGTCCTCCTCCACCGCCACCCAATCGGCCAATTAATATGCCACCTCCTCCGCCACCGCCTCATCGACAACAAGGCATGTCAACACAACATATGGATGTGAGTAAAAATAACAATTACGTATTTAATGCTAAATTATTTAACATATTTAAAAACGTTATTCAAATTTTTAGTCTTCCGGTCCTCCTCAGCCGCCAGTGAGAGGGTCTTCTATACGCTCTAATGAAATAGAATCACGCTTCGGCGAACAATTCAATCCCCCACACTGTTTTCCGTTCCCAGATCCTTTTCTTAGAATCGAGAAAACCTACAGTAGTGCAAATAGTTCAGCAAACGCAAATGGTGAGTGTTTATTATGCTATTAAATGGAATCAAAATGCAGGAAATTAATTCGTAATTGTGTCGTAATTATTATTATAGTTAACAAACAACAAGCGCCACTTCCTCCCACGACGCATCTTCAATTCGGAAACAAAATGTGGGCGGAAAATTCAACAACCTGCTAGCACCAACTGTCGGTCGAGCGGCAGTTGTCCACATCGACCGATCATTCCCCAAGTGTTTCAGCAAGCCCCACTCGTGATTCGTCTGTCTCGCTTCTTTCCAAGCTAAAAGATGACATTATGACCCGGTCCGATACATATCGTCAATTTTCAGAAGACAATAAATCAATTGATAGTGGAAATAAAACTTCTCCTTGGATTAGTGCGCCGGTGCTTCAGAATACAACTTGTGAAGCGCTCCTCGATCCACGCAAGTTACTATGTGAAAGTTCGTCTATTGTCGCTTTAATACCGTGTCAAACATTTACGCCCGTCGATAAACCGACCGAGATTTGTGAAACTAAGCCTGATGATTCTATAGATGTGCCTGAACTTACTGAAGACTCGGAAGATATGTGTATAAGTGTAATTGAAGGAAATTTACTAACTGAAATTTTATCATCTGTTTCTTCATTAGAATTTGAAAATAGATCGCCCGTCGAAGATTCGCCAATGGAAGATTTATCAAACGATACGGAGTCTGATAAGAATATTCCCGTAGGCGATAATATTAATAATTCTTCGTCTAATTTATCCGACCATGTACAATCTGAAATTAACGATTGTAACGCGAGTTGGTGCGGAGACAACGACTGATAGTTTTAAAGACGTCATTGAAGCTATAAATAGATTATGCGATACTATGTCATCGTCAAATTCTAACAGCTTTATTTCAAATTCTAGCGTTAATGCATATCATGATGATCAATTAAACAATTACGTTGAAAAGTCTGAGCTTGATGTAGAACCCGTATTTAGTGAGAAATTTTGATAAACCGTATGAGACTTCAGTAAATGACGATGTATTAGAATCGACTTCGTTCGGTAATCCTTTTGTATCGGACAATATATGTGTATTTTCAGAGAGTACGCAAATTGTGGCACTCAATCTTTCGTTGGATGACTATTCGCAAAACGTCAGGCTCTGCCGCCGGCGAATGTTCGCCTCCGACATTTAAAATAATCAACAATCCTTCGACGAATCAGACGGATTTATTGCATTGCGATACGGGCAATAGTGAAAATTTGGACGTCTTTCTTATAACGGACGCGCACTCGCCTAATCCCGAGGAAATACCTGCGCCGGGTCACGTCGCCGCCATGAGGATGAGATTCGAAACCATCACGAGCGTTAATATAAATACGATGAGGCTTTTGAAAAAGGTCGATGATGAATTGTAGTATTACTGAATTTAGGAACGATGCATTGCAAATGACAAATGTGATAATTTCTTAATATATTTTCACAATTTTTTAACGCTGCAATGCTCTTACTCTATATATATATATATTATTGATATTGAATATTGAAACATATTTTAAGACGAGTTAATATCGCCGATTTCGTACGTCGCCGTATATTCATACGACTCGTATTGCGCTCTATGCTTTGTTCAATCTTTTTTACACGTACGTATGACTAGTTTTATACTTTGATTAGAGGCATCGACATGTGAATTATCAAAAACTAGAAATATATAATCGCATTTATAGACTGATTTTAGATTGATCAATTTCACCGTTGATACGCAATACGCCGGGTGGAAAATAGCATTCCATCTCGTTGTTCAATAAATTTGTGTCAAATATTGAATCCTCAGTTTTAATCGTAAATCAAATGGGCTCAAAATATTTTATATACTTAAATATCCTTACTAATTCTAAACATTAGGTGAATGTAAATTATAATATTGTTAGAACATAATTTGCAAGTGGAAATTTATTTTATACTAGCTGGTACCCGGCGCGTTGCTGCCACAGAAGAAATAGTTCTAAAAATACCATTTGAAATTTGAAAGAGTTATCTTGTTTAATTAGCAATTATATAAATAATGATATTTTTTCCGACAATTAATACATTTATTGATATTGAATGATATATAAAGAAAAAAAATATTAAAAGCATACATTTTGCTTACTTAATTGTTCTGCTAAGTGCTTTAGGGTAGAGAATAGTTTTGGCTTTTCCGTCTTTAACAAATACAAATAAATTTCTCTGCTGTCCAACGTGGATTTTATAGATTATTCCGCACACTTGAAGTGCCTTGTTGATGGTCATTGAGAATGCAAGTCCAACGGGGAGCTGCAGTCGTCTCTTATCAAATTGCACGTCGGTGGGAATGAGCACATCTTCTCCTTTCGACTTTCCATTAAGAATATATAGTTGTTTCGATGATATTCGGCATCAATTTCTTCATAGTGAGTCTTGTTCCAATTTGTAAGGTGGCACATCAGGAAGATCTGACGAATTTAAAAACTCGATTGGATAGTTAGTAACTTGGTCTGCATTCATGGCGCTATCAATCGATTTGTAGGTAACAAAATCATTTGCAATTTGTTATTGTATTGTGTGGTTGATTGTATTGACGTCGGTGTTTTCTGCTGCCAAAATAGCATGTTCGCAAAGCCAATAATGATTTTTATAATTACTAAAAATCTGCGGAAAAACTTTCTGAATGAGTAAATCGATGGATGGCACAACAACGCAAAAGTTCGATGGAAATGAAATAAACTTGGTAGCATCAACATGCACTTTTCCTTCACCAATGTTCAATAGTCGTTTTAAAAATGTGGCTGCCGACGCATCACGCTACAAATGTACCCGCATATTTGTCTTTAATGTCAGTTTTCGCACGTCTCTCCAAAGATGCGATGCTTTGAGGCAAGAATCAGCTGGTGTCGATGAAAGCATCACCGGAAGAGGTTGTCGAAAGTCGCCACATAATAAAATTAGAGCGCCACCAAACGGTTTTGCATTTGATCGTAAGTCTTTAAGAGTTCGATCAAGCATTGCATTCGTCCCAGATAATCCCCTTGCAAATTTTCAAAACTTTAGCTATGTCAGAAACTTTAGGAATGTTACATGTCAGAGCTTCCAATAAATGCATATCTAATGGCAATTTGAATGCCGAATGCGCTGTTCGTCCACCATCTAATAATGTTGCCGCAATACCTAATGAAGCAAGAGCTAAAACAATTCTATTTTGAGATCGAATGTGAGCCAATAGTAAAGTGATGAGATACGTTTTTCCAGTACCGCCAGGCGCATCAAGGAAGAACAGATCATTTGTAATTGTATCGTAGGTCAATTTTTGTTCCGCAAGCAAAAGTTGTTCCTTTGCTTCGACAAATGCATCCAAATCATTAGCATTGTACTGCTGTTCAAGTGCAGAACGAATTCTTGTTGAATGAATTCTTTGATGTTGATGGTTAAGCAAATGTCTTCGATTTCGATCAGAGCTTGATTGAAAATCAAGCTCTGATCAAATCAAATCAATCGTCAACATATTGTTATTAAATAAAATAATTATTCATTTGATTCTTGTTTTTTATTTTTTAAATTAAATTTAAATTCAAATCTGGTTAGGTTAGGTTTGTTTGTTTTCATTGTGTCGAAATGAAGGCGTTTTCAATTTACCAATAAATTTGCCCCTCGTTAACAGGATTTAACCTTTATCCATTTTACACTGGGATGCAATCTGTAATCGTAATGAATATCATATTGAAATGCAGCAATATTCAAATCAACATGTACTTTCGATTCTCGTTGCACGTTGGTCGTCTGATTTTTTATCGGATAGCACTCAAACGTACTTTTTCGGTTGTTACGTACGTGAATAAGCGATGAATGAAATGAAGCATTTTAAAAGTGCTTGCGATAAATAATTTGGATATAATTGACTCACGCCGATGGATAACCTGCAAATGACATTGACGTTTGACGTTTACTATTTGAATGCAGGCGTATATGACGACACGACGCCTCCTACTGCAACTTGTAGGTACTATATACCTATAGCCTTAGCAACGCATAATCTCAAACACGTCAGAATCAACAACTTTCACACATTAAGTTTTGAATTAAAAATCTACTGTAAGTTAATTGTACTATGCCTATGTCACCCCCTGATCCCTTGGCAATAAGTGGACCAAGTTTTGTCTCAATCCGATGAACGCGCATATCAACCCATTTCGCCCGAGCATTAGACGGGAAACGCAACTTATTTTTATATATTAGATATTTTTTTAATCGTGTATGTGAGCATCAAAGAACCAACGCATATGCTTCAAAATCTACATTTATGCTAGCGGTTAGAGATATTTATAGCTTTCGAGTAACGACGGTCGACGAGTATTTTGTTGGATCACACATAAATTTTTTAAGTGATGCGGATTATTAGAGTGGGAGTTGAAATTAGTATCATATGTAAGATATAAAGTTACCTTACTTATAAATGTTATTGATATATTATATTTTATTATAATCACTTACATTTTATCTCTTTTGTATATTGCGTATTCTGTTTGTAGTTACATTTTGGATTCTGTGCAATCATTTATATCGCGACAATATTCGCTTTGTTTTATTCCAATGCGAGCAAAGCGTATTGTGCTTAGCGCCTTAAGGACCGGAATTTTAAGAAACAACGTACGCTCCTGAGCGTATATCTCATAGAATTTATTGACGGTCCTTAGGGTGTTAATATTATAATTAAACGAGTATTTCAAATAATAAATTTATAAATAATGAAATCATAATTACGAGGTTGTGATTTAGGTATTTGTCTAGTTCTATGTATGATATTCGAAATGCTTTTAATATGCACTTAATTTTTAAAATATCATTTTGCAGCAGTGTTTCAAACAATGTGTAATTATTCTATGTTGCCATAGTTTATTTTCTAAATTATTAATTTTTTATACACGTCTAAATATGACACTTCTAAACAAAATGTCTACACTTTTATATGGTGTTAAAGTTTTATTAAATAATATTTGCTTATTATTAGACGTTCCCATAAGTTATGTCGTTTTTTTTTTGCAAGAAGAGATAGTGCGTTATCATACTGGATAGTAATGCACAATGACGCAATGCTTAATTCGGTCACCTCTGCCGACACTGTCCAATACTTCCAACCAAATTGTGTGTATGGTGGGATTCCTTTTCGTCATATTATGTATATGGTGGGATTCTTTTAGAATCCCACCATATACACAATAGCACTGTTTTAACTGCATTGACTGTTGGGAGGTTGAAATAACCTTTTGTTTGAATAGAAACCCCATTTCTCATCTCCAATTACTAAATCACGAGGAAATGGACTTAATAGATATTTTTCTTGCAATAATGTGCTAATGTTTGCCCTTTATGACCCACAGACGATGAAATGCTCTACAGATTGAAGGAGATTATTTTGAATAAGATGCACCGAAAAACGACACAACATATGTGCGCATCTAATGCAAAAATAATATTTGCAGTGGGGAGTCGATTCGATTTCTTATTTAGGCTATTTATCGTTTAGATTTTGCAGACAATTTCTAATACTTCATAGCAATATTAGCGTTAAAATTGTATTATATTTTTCAACTCTATGCGACTGATCATCGCAGTCGTGCAATTAATCTACATTTTAAATAATCGTAAATTGGAAAAAGTCAATTTTAATATGCTTACGCTGTAAAATTAGAATATCTTTTGGTGTGATTTTTTTTCAACGTAACAGATTTTAAACCTGTGATAAAACATCCTTTTTTTTGGCATCCTGTACATACATACATACATAAGTGATTTCTCACATGTTAATTCATACACTTAAATTTTTTATCGAGCGTTCGTTTTATTTCAAAATGTCTTTAATTATGTGTAAATTTTTGATTTGGTATATATATTGATCGATTCCGTTTATAAACGTTGTCGTTTGTACATTTTGAAATATGTATATGTTGTAAAAGAGCATTGTTAAAAGATTGTCGGCTTTTTCCACGTTTTCCAACGTAATGATACCACTTTATTCATTCTGTTTGTTTTTATTTAAGACCACTATGAGTGTTGAAGCTTTATAGTAATAATATATCGTTAATCGGGGCACATATTTGAAGATTATAACACTTTGTCTTAATATTTATGAAACGCAGATGCACAAAAGTTATTAGTTTATGAGTCACTAGTTTGTACTCTTTTTATACTTATTTTTAATTTATGCATGAAAGTTTTTACTTGTACCCACGATACAAGCGTACGGTTGTTCGGAAATATTTTAATTCACAAACTAACTAGTCATTTGACTTTATAGATTATATATTTTATTTTATATTTACGTTTTATGTTTAAATGGCTTCGCATGCGGTGTTCACCTGGAATGTATTATATTTCAACGATATGCGCTACGCATTAAATTAGATCTATCGACGTTTATATTGATAGATCTGATGGCTGCGCTGAGTTGACGGGTCGCAACATTTATGATGTGTTCTCCCAAATGTCGATAATTTTACCCTTATGCATTTGATAATTAACGGCCTATAAAAAATTTACAATATTTAATTTTGTACATAATTTAGTATCGATTGCGCGCGCAATTTGTTCGCAAGTTTGGAGTCGTAATATATAAAAACCACTCCATTATACGTGATTCTATGCATATGTGTATTCTTTTAATTGTAATACTTTGTGTTTTTATTTGCATATATTTGTAGTCTTCTCCGTTTTGCCATTTGAATTTGTTTAGATGATTTTTTTAAAATTCTACTTGGCTTCGGCATATTATGGGTTATCGAAAAAGATTTAATTAAACATAATATTTGAAGATGTTTTTAATTGAAAATAATGCATAACGTTTAAAAGTTATTATTCTTTTTCGGTAACCCGTTATAATTATTTTTACATAGTGTGCCAGAAAATATTATTAACTTTAATCCATTGACCATATCAATTAAATATTTTCCATTAATGATAGCTTTAAAATATCTTGTATTTTAACTTTACTGACATTTAGATTGACTTCATTTTCAATATGTGATTATTGAACGGGTTTTCGTCCATATCGTCCAGTTTTTTTTTTTAACCCTTCTGTCAAAGAAAGTTTTGGGATTTTCTTTGAAGCTTGTTGTTCACACAATATCCGCATATTGTAGAAAAAGAGTTTGAAGTCTATATGCACTAGGCTGTTGAGGATAGTGGCGATGCCTTTGACACAGACTCCAACTTCTGTAATCAGCAGTTCCACACACCCCTTTACACAGAGTGACCTGCGTACCTAACTCATGTTCTCATAGCCAGATCTAATCTTTTGCTCTCGATCTCCACGCGATGAAGGAATTCGGCCGTTCTGTGTTTTTGACTATCAGCATTATATCATCACCGTATCTAAAATTAGAGAAGGTTTTTCCAGCAATCGCTAGTCCTCCGTTCCAGTCATCCAGTGCTCTTCGACCACTAGACAAGATGCATCCTTGATGTAAATTACTATACTATATTATTCAAAAACACTTCTTTCTGCTCATAATTCACTGTCACTGTTGCGATCAAGGATCAAGAACAAAATGAGTGTTTTAAGTCGAAGCTCAATTGTTCGCGTTGTCTTGAGAACAGGCGTTTGTTTTGATAATTAAGATATTTGTATCATTCTTATCGTTGACCAATTGCATTATTCCCCCTTGGCTGTTCTGGAGTGGGGTCATTAGCCGAGTATCACCACTCCTTCAGAAGTAAATTAGCCGGCTTGCACAATAACCCTGTACTTATATTTTCGCAACATAAAAGCAAAAATATCTAAACACACCTACTTATTGACAGAAGGCTTAATTAAATAAGTGCGACGTATTAAATATTTTCATCCGAAACCCTGCAAATCGAAGAATCACCATATTTAAATACAATTAGCCGTGTATTTATTTCACAGTGGGATTTTACATAAAACGGCCCTTTTTATAAAGATCGAATTTCGTAATTCGATTTATTTCTTAGTAATGAATATGCTCAATTGAATCGTGATAGCTTTTACCATGTTTAGATTATGTCTTTATTGGAGCATGTTTGCAAAAAAAAAACCTTAGACGAGGACGTTAATTTTTTTATGCACTCATATATAGCAACGTTTTGTTCTCTGTTTGTGATAAAAAAATATATAAACTGATTATTAAAAGTATTTATTTGAATTGTATCAGCGACATTAATTGTGCGATAGGATATTTAATCGATTTCAAAAAATCACTGGACGAAACGGGATAGGGTTGAAAGTACTGATTAAAATTTATACGCTTTCAATCTTCTTATTACAATTTTATGTGCTAAACTCTAATGTACTTATTTTATATCATATGTTGATATATTTTTAAAAATAAAACGTGGAAGTTTTGATTATTTTTATTTTATTCGTCTGAATATCCCCATATTTTAAAATGGTCGAATCCGACCGTTTGTTTGGTCGGTTTCGATGGAGCAAATTTCAAATATTAAATTGTATTCGGACGGATTAAAGGATATGGCGTCGAGTTGGATTTTGTAAGGCTCCATTATGATGGAATAAAAATTACGTAAGTAAATTGTGTGATCGTAGTGTTGTCATGGTCCATGTGAACTTTCTACACTTCTCATATAATCATATTAATAATCGACGATTGAATTTGTATTTAAATGTGAGCGTAATGTTAGTAGTTAACACGTTGTGAAAGAATTTACTAAACATCATTTTCTTATTTTATAGATATATATATTGTACGATCTTTCATTGCACATTGTTTCGTGCTAGTGAGGAGTCTAGTAATGTCTAATGTGTACTAAATTATTAAAATAGTGTCTATAAAATAAACTAACTTTACCTTAAAGGCCTGTATTAAACCAGAACTGACCTTTATATTATAAAACTTTTTATAATCATTGACAGTAATTGTAGTTGTTTAAGAGATCAGTGCCTATTCTTTCATTGTTTTTATGTCCTTTATTTTGTTAATATTTATGCACATTATAATGGCATTATGTTGTTAAAGTTTGTATATACATAAAAGAAATGTATTAAAGTTGATGTTATTCTTATTATTGTATATAGCTATTGTAACTAAATTAATCTGTACAAAAATAACAGGAGTTAATCTTAAATTAATCCATGAATAGAAACTTTGAAATAATTAACCTTTTTTGCTTTATATTCCCTTAATGCCTTATTAACCTTTTGTTTATGCTAACGGTAATGTATTGTCTACAATTATTCTACCTCTGCTTTTTGTTGTAAATTAATTATAGACGCATAACTAATGGGTATATAAATTATATATGCAAAATTTGATGAGTATGCATTCGAACGATCCAGAGAGAGTATGCACGCACATGCTGTGGTTTAAACAGGTTTTCAAATAAAAGAGACATTAACATTTTAAGAAGCAAGAAGCAGAGTTTGAACCCGAACTTTTATAATAAGGACGTAGAAAATAAACAATTATATCGACACATGGACGATTCTCTACTAAATCTAACTCATTTTAATTAATTATTTATTGCAACTAAAAAAAGTCCCCTGGTTTTAATTTTATATTAGTAAAAACAACCATAACTATTATTAAATTATGTAGTAATTCATATTGTATATCTGGAAGTTACTTAAATTGTTCGAAAATTGAGATTATTGTTATGGTTCTCCCTTTATATCGTGAGGTGGCTTTTAACAATTCCTTTTATGGGACCATAACCAACCATTTTGACATGGTTTTTCATGGCAAAAATGTGGTTGTCAGCCACATCTCTTGTAGGATTCGAATCCGAGATGATTGAGCTACGAGTCCGACCGCTTAACGCGGGACTATCTACAGGTACGATGTATAGAGATAGAACATAACAAAACTTTGTTTTGTAATGTTTTATAACCACTTTATGCTCGGGTTTTTTTTTTGACAAAAATATAATTAAAAACATCAGGTTATTTTATTCTTTATTTAACAAGTATACATATTTTTAAAATTTCTCAGTTCAAAATTAAACACAATAAAAAATACAAAAAAATTGTTTCATCTTTTTAATGTTGAATAATTTTAAAACAAAACTAACTATAATAATAAAAATTAGATTATCAATAACTCTAATACTATATAATAATAAAAAAAGACAAATAAATATAATGAAAAAAGTACTAAATTACACAAAACAAATATTAATAAGTTGATTTGGTGTGGTAAATTTCAAAACATGGCTCCAAACAAAGACCAACTTGACAAATTTCACATCAATAACGAGTCTCTCTTCGTATGCGTTTCCCCGAGTCGTCTCGCTTGGAGCAGCAGACCACGCACCTTTTTGTAGGTCTGTTTTTGTTTCCAGTTACAGGAATAGATTTTAAAAAATGTCGCTCAGTCAACCTCATCGGGTCTGGTATTTTACTAGAGCGTCCACCTTTACTAGGAAAATCCGGCGAATGATATCTCTCCACATATTCTTCCATCAGTTTTATTCTAAACTCCAGGTGTGTCATGGAGCCCCCGTTTTTAGAATATAACACAAAAGAATTCCACAAGGCTTGTTCGATCAGATGAAAAAATATTTTCTTATAATGTTTTTTTCCTCGTTTTCTCGTAAGTGGATAGTTGGAAAAGTGTCGATCGACTCGATGAACACCCCCCAATGGTAAAATTATAGTCGACGGCCACTTTTGGTTTTGTTAGCCTTCTATTTCTTTTTTCTACGTCCACAGTATTTGTTCCATGAATAGTTGAGAGAAAATACACATCGCGCTTGTCTTTCCATCTCATCAGCATTGCCCTTCGTTTTCTAAAAGCCTTTATAAATCCATGATTAACTTTTTTTGGAATTTTTATATTCCTGGGCAATCCTTTTCTATTTACTCTCATGGTTCCATACGTTTCGGTATGATATGATGTAAGTATATCAGCTAATTCGATAGAACTATAAAAATGGTCAATTGTTAGACAGTATCCCTTATTTAGTAAAGGTTTCATCAAATTCATTACCACTTGTGACGAAATAGGTAAATTTGGAAATTCTCTGTCAATTCCTTTTCCGGTATAAATTAGAGAAGACCAAATATATCCTGATTTTGATTCACAGAGAAAAAAAAAATTTATGCCAAATCTTGCACGTTTTCTGGGAATATAGCTACCTTTATATAGAATTTGACCTTTATCAATTGTTATATCTCTTTGAGGAGTATACGCCAGTTGAAATTTTTTATTGAGGTTTTCGTAGACCGGCCAGATCTTGTTTAGTTTTGGATTTGGATGTGTTGCTGGATTATACGTCTCATTATTCGTGAAATGTAAATATTTTTTTATGAGCACATATTTTCTATATGACATTGTTCTTGAAAAGAATGGAGTGGAAATGCAACTTTTCTTCGACCAATACATTTTTTCTTCTGGCTTATATGTAATACTCATAGCCATTACAATTGCAAAAAATATTCGCATCTCCGGTAGACTCACAGTCCATCGTTTCTCCGAATCCGAAGGCGGCAATGGTCTTATTCTCTGGTGTTGTGTCGAAAACAAATTTGTCTCATCTACAATTTTTCCGACCAATTCATCGTCAAGAAAATAATCGAAAAACTGTATTGGCGTCGTAAATGATAAAATTTGCTCATTTAACGAAGAGTTTCCAATAAATTCAAACGAAGCCGAAGGTGGCGGAATATCTGTACGAATATCGATTTCCGTCCATTCTTCAAATTCTACGTGATTCTCTCGATGTTCATTTCGAGATTCCTCTTCCGATTCTGAACTTGGAACTGAAGTTGAAGATCCACTGTCTGAATGATCCAAGATCAAATCCTCCCATTCGCTATCACTCTCCATGATAAAAGTGATCTTGAATATCAAAATGAAAACCAAAAGTAATAAAAACCAATACAAATAAAATTAATTAAAAAAACTCGATTTTTTTTTTCGATAGTATTTGAAATATAATACTTACGAAATTTTTCAAAAAGTAAAAACCTTGAAGGAATCATATGTGCAAACTTTAGCGAGTGTCAGGTTGCAACCGGCGAACGTTGCTCGCGTGTTGCGAACAAGTCGAAGCAGGCGAGCAGCGCTCGGGTTGGTGCGATGCGGCGCATGCGCTGCGCGCGAACACCGTTCGTTCGAAAGCATAAAGTGGATAAACATATCCAGTTATGGTGTCCATTTGTCATATCAGCGATCCGAAAAGCGGACCGATTAGACACACAAACTTTATGGCTAATCCGTCCTCTTTTAGAGCTTTTTGCGGCATTTTATATGATCTCTACGATCACGGAAGCAGCGTAGTGTTTAGACACTTTTTATCATGGGTTTTTTGCCTTTTTTCGTTTTTTACATCTAAACAGAGATTCAAAGAAAGAATATGTTATTGATTAAACTAGTGCTATTATTATTTTTTTCTTATACTTATAAAACTGTAAATATTTTAGGCACTACTGTATTAAACATTTTTATTTCGGGGTTGATAGCTATTGTTTTTTTATTTCAATTTTTATTCAATCCGTGTACAAAATAATTATACTAGATATAATTTTAAATAGAAGAAAAAATGGAAAAATATCAACTCCCTCTTGGAACGTGAGCGCTATAAATTTTAACTAGAAGGTTAAAATATAATTTTAAATATTTATTTCGACAAAATATAATTAAAATAAATGAGCAGTCCTTTCGTGATTACCGAAAATAAAAATATCAGACATGGTCGTATTCACAGCTGTTATGACAAATCGTACAAATGAATAAAAGCGTTGACAGCTGTTTAAATTCATGGCCATTCTAATTCCTGTGTTTAAATATTTTATTTGATGTTATTTAAGCATTGTCGGCTTTTAAAATGTTAAATCAGCGGAAAACCAAAGGCGTGAGTGATTTTTTTAGAAATACAATTTCTTCAGAATGCTACAAGTATTAGTCTAAATTATGATTTTCTATTCATTCAGAATAATGCATGGTTAACGCCATTCTTTCAAGACCAAGAAGCGCCCGCCAAGAAAAGATGTCTGCAATCAGATCATGATAAACTACATTCCAACACAATAATCAACGCTAAAGATGAAACGGCAAGAATCGCCAATTATCGACAATCATACACATTACGATCACATTTTTTTGATATTCAATTTTATTCTTACAGCACGAACAACCTAGTACTCAACTCATCAAAGAAATACTATCGGAGAATTGGCTCGATAAGTTTGCTCCGACTAGCGTGTCAGACTTGGCCGTGAACGCCAAAAAACTACAAGAATTGCAGGACTGGATAAAGAACTACTTCGGTGGACATTCAAAAAATAATATGCTTCTATTGACGGGACCGTCGGGATGTGGCAAAACGGCCGCGGTCAATGTCGTAGCCAAACACATGGGAGTCGAAATTAGCGAATGGGTGACGCCAATCGATATTGAATACACGAGAGAACTGAATGCGACATCTTACACGTACTATGAGAAACAAAGCGATAAATTCGCGGATTTTTTATTGAAATCGTCTTGTTATCCTTCGTTGCTGCGTAGTGAGAATTCCTCCCGAATTGTTCTAGTCGAAGATTTTCCTAATATATTCCTAAAAGAACCGTCGGAATTTTTTGAAATACTCCAGTAAGTATGCGATTATATTAAATGGTCATCTTGTTTTAAATTATGTTTGTTGTTTTTATAATTTTTATATGACTGAAAGGATTATATATGTGAACGTACTCTGATTTGTTTTTTTCGCTTAATCTGTGTAAAATCCATACACTTTGTTTTCATCGTAACCAATTTAATCTAAATTATTTAGTTTATTTTGTGGTTAATTAATAGTTAAAGTAGGATAGGCTTCAATTTTAGCAGCTGGGTCTAAGGATATTATTGTCTCGCATGCTTAGAACTATTCTTGGCGCATTGCTCGTAAATTTATGACGCTTTGTGTACTCTACTTGACTTAGATGTGTTCTCTAATATATATTAATATTATATATATTTTTTTTATACAGAAAATATCAAGATAGAGGTAAATCGCCATTGATTTTCATATGTTCGGATAGCAACAATGGAATACTCAATATTGCTTGGAATTTATTCTCACCCACCACAAAAGAGAAGTACAACATAGATCACATAAGGTAAATACAATATTAACCCTAACAATGTATGAAACATGCAAAACTATTGGAAATCCAGCTCATCGTGTATGTGCATACGAAGGTAGGAGGCGAGGTTTCCACAGGAAGACCAGCTTCAGATCACGTGCACTTGAAGGTGCGTTGTAGGAGGAAGGATGAGGTTAATATAAGTTCAAAAGAATACTACCACGGATTCACTGCCACCATGAGTCCAACCTCAGTTTGAAGGAGGCTGCAGTAGATGATAGACTGCAGGGGCTACCCCTTCTCCATGGTACTTGTATTTGTTCAGTCATTTGTAGTACCTAGCCACGGAGAAGAGTTGCCATTTGAGCAGCCTAAAGCCGTTCTCCCCTGTATTCACTGGGCGGTTGAGGATAGTGGTGATGCCTTTGACACAGACTCCACCAACTTCTGTAATCAGCAGTTCCACACACCCCTTTACACAGGGTGACCTGCGTACCCGACTTATGTTAGCTGGGCTACCCCAGCTGCATTTAATGAGCAAGCCGCCGAGGTTGTTTTTAGCACACCTCTACTCCACATCATTACCGTACAGCGTAGGGGTGAGCATCGTAGAGTCTAACACCCACCCGAAGATAAAGGAACAGTCAAAACAATGGACTGAAGGGGGAGAATCAGCTCCAAAAAAGGCGAAGACAGTTCCATCTGCAGGCAAGGTCATGGTGTCAGTTTTTTTGTGATGCACATGGGATAATTTTCATTGATTATCTTCAAGAAGGAAAAACAACCAACGGCTACTATTATGTGAACTTATTGCAACGTTTGAGTGATGTACGCATTTGGATGGCCAAAATAAATGGGTTAAAGTTCGAATTGCTTCCTTGTGCGCCATGTTTGCCAGATTTAACCTCCTCGGATTTTCTTTTTCCAAACTTGAAGAAAATAGCTCAGCAGGAAGGTTTGCTAACAATGAAGAGGAGTCGGCGATTGATGACTTTTTAAAGGAGTTGGACAGTTCTCACTATAAACAGTGTATTGAGCTGAAAGGAGACTTCTAGAACTACCTCATATACTCTGTATCCATTAATGTGTTCGCTGGACACGTCTGCAATTGCAGTCAGTTTTGATGCAATATGGGACACATTTTTTAAACAATACCTACTTTCAAAATATTGTTCGCGATTTATATAAAAATGATGGTTTGCCTTTCTTTCTTAGTCATGAATTAAATGTGTCCGCGAAAGCATCAATTGTTTCCTGAGTTTAATTTTAAGCGCTTTTAAGATTCTATTATAAATTTTTTAGTCTTGTTTGTCTCTGAGAGTATAAACATAATATTTATAGTTATTAATTTATTGTTGTCTTTCAGTTTCAATCCTATTACTAATACTAACATGAAAACTGCCCTTAAAAGAATCAGTACAATGATGAACAAGAAATATAGATCTGTTTACGAAATACCCAATCAAGATTGCATAGATGGAATAGTTAATTCGTCAATGGGTGATATAATATCTGCCGTTAATAATCTCCACTATTCTTCTTTAAAAGGTGAGATAATATTTATGATTTAGCAATCGACTCAAAGTAAATTAGATGTATCAGTGTTTTTAAACCGTTTATAAATATTTGCAATGTTCATAACAGGTTCTTTGCCAGTGCAAGTAAAAAATCGTCAGAAAAAAAAGACAATCGTAAGCAAAAAAAGCAAGAAAAAAGGTGATGATTTGTCAACTTTACAAACAGTCGGAAAGGATGAAAATATTACAATAATGCATGGAGTAGGAAGGGTGTTAAATCCAAAATGTGCATATATTTTTTTCATTAACTTATAATTCTTTTGAATACATTACATTATAATAAAAGTAAAATTACACAGTACAAGAAAAAAACGACAGCAACCAGAGGGACTCATTTTCGCATTCTCCGGTGGATTTAGCCGAACAATTTCAAACTCAGCCGGTTTCGTTTGTTGGATACATTCACGAAAATTATCTTCCGCACTTTTCCAGCATCGAACACGTCGAGAAAGCTGTTCATGCTTTAAGTGAGGCCGATTTCCTTATGAATGAATGGAGGGTAATTTTCATTATAAACACTTTTTTATTTATACATTTAAAATACAATATCTAATGTTGGATTTAATTTTAGGAAAAAGATAGTAAACTCTATGGGTTATTAGTAGCGATATCAGGAGTGATGATTGCTAACAAATCACCTGTATCATCATGGCATCCTATAAAGAGCGCAAAAAGTACAAAAATAATACCTCTGTATGTTTTTAATGATATTATGTTTTATTAATCAATCAAATGTTTGTGAATTATTCATAATTTACGTTTTAATTCAACTTTAGAAGCAGTCAAGAGATTCCCATGCTAGAGCGCAACCAATTATTTCAAGGAAAAGTTTTAGCGACAGATTTTAAATCATACTGTGAAATCATAAAAAAATGCAATCTAAATGTAACAAAGTTGGAAGAAAATATTGAAGATTCTTTAATCGAGTGGGATGATTGATGTTTTCTATTAAATGTAATATTTAACAAAAAATATATTTTGAAATTTAAAAGTTGTGTATTAAATTCTTATATTATTGATAATCCTAGTTTTACATGTTGAGAATTAAGATAGTGTGATTAAAGAAGGTATATTAGGGATTAGAATAATCCATTTAATTAAATATAATGGAAGTCAAAAACACCCAAACAAAACTTAGTGATTTTAATTTTTCAACATCAGAAAAGCATAAACAATTCATCAATAGATTTTCAGTCTTATTAATGAATAATTATTTACATCTTCGAGACGTTATAAATTACATTACATTAATTTCTTAATTAAAACTTCAAACTGAAGTAATGAACATGATTTTGTATTCATTTTCACATCAGAAATCAACAAAGTAGATCAATATTAAGATACTTATTCAATATTCGAATGCTTATTGTTCAAATAGCTTAAGAGTAATCAATCATTTTCGTTTATTGTAAAACCATACTATTTGGCTAAACCAGATTTTTTTAAATAATTGATAAAACAATTCAACTACCGAGAGCTCGACGATGAAGATCGTGAACGCCGACGACGTGGCCTTTGAGGACTGCGTGAACGTCCTGTTCTACGAGGCCGAGGTGGAGGTGAACGTCGCCTCGCACCTCCACCTACAGGTGGACTGCGACGAGATCTAATATACCTGTAAATAAACATTTACCCTGCATTTAATTATTGTTTTATTGTTAATACTTAAAAAATCATATCAATAAATATACTATTAAAATAAATCAGGCGCAATGGATCCAACAAATTTATGGCGTAACCTGGCACCAATGTAACTTCAGCTTGTAATAACAAGAAATCTACTGAGGAGCAATCTGATTCCGATTCATTTTATTTCGCTTTCGATTCAAATAAATAGCTAAATAACATACCTAGGAGGAGATCGTCTGCGTGGAGGCCTTTGGAATCTCGGAGAGAGACGCCTCGGCCTAGATGGCACCAGCACTGGTGCTGCTGTTATCTCTTGACCATCAATTTGACCTTTAAATCATGAATGTAACTTACATAACATAATTAACACATGAATGCTGAGACATTCGGAACACATAAATAAACAAGGACAAAGCAAAGTTGTTGCTATTATAAAAGGTGTTCAGTTTATCGAATATGTGCCGTTATAAAATCAAAATGGTTCAATATAAAACGCTAATGCTAATGCGCCAGCATTTGTGTATTGATATTTATTTCTAACTTTAAAAATAGATAAATAGATTATTTGTACCTCCATCCATGTGCTTCATTGCATTTTCTGCCTCATCAGGGCTGTTAAACTCCACATAGGCAAATCCTTTACCATTGTGCGGATGTAAACGGTCTGGTGGCATTTCAACTGCTCTAACCACACCATATGTGGAGAATATTTCCATAATATGCTCTTTGGTAACATTACGTGTCAGATGCCCGATGTGGATACGAAGCGGTCGAGGTGGTGGTGATCGTTCTCGACGTTTTGTACGTAAATTTCCTCCACTGCGAGGTGAAGGTGATCTAAAAAAATGATATCGTACAGCTAATCAATTTCAACAGAAGCATTTAGCAATTTGGTTTGAATAAAAACCTGTGAGACACTAATTTAGCAAAGTATTAGGAAAAGTTAAAGATCTCAAAATGGAAACGAATCCAACTTATATACGACATAGTGTATCTAGAATCTTTGTGGTGATTTGATGGCCATTTCGAGCACCATGGCCCCATTTGTGTGCATGCAAATGACTGCGTTGCCAAACAAACATGTAGAATGTGATTTGTCAGATTTCAATTGGGCAATTTTTCATTACTGGATGAATCAGATCTAAAATCTGAATCAGACCTAAAACTCTGGATCCAGATCTTTCCATTGATGGATTAGCTGAGAAACTTGAATCAACTCACTAGACTGTGTATCAACTTTCTTTAAACAGGAGAATTTAAAAACTGTTATAGATTAAGAGGGAGAATATACAGGGTCTTTCAATAGAGACCAAGTGGTCCGAATTTCGGACCACTTGGACACGGAAACCTTGTGGCCGTTCCCTCTAATTTTAGAGCATTTAGGACTTTTTGTAAAAGTAAAAAAGTGGGCAAGCAACGGGGAGGAGGAGACGAAACCTATAATAAACAGCAGACTGCTAAACAAATCAAGCAATTCTTCCCAGACAAACCTGGCACTGCAAGGATAGCAAGAGAACGAAGTAGAAATGGACGCGTCTTGTTAGACTCTTGTTAGAGCTGTTTCGACGACCAAGAGAGTCTCTTATTTAAATTTCTAAATAAATAATTAAAATGGATGATATGAATACCAACGACATGTGGTTGCAACAGTACGACGCTATGTGCCATGATGAACATTCTGCACGAGCGATTTGAGGATATGGTTATCTCGCACAGCAGCGACATGAACTATCACCTAGATTATGGAATTTTATCGCCTTTAGACTTATTCCTTAGGAGGCTATCTTAAAACACAGATCTATACGAATAAACCACAAACAATTGATACCCTTAAATTAACATAACAAATACCATTCAGCAAATTCAATCAGATTTATGCAACAGTCGTCGAAAATTGATATCCCGAATACATACCACCAAGCAAAACCGCAATAGACATTTGAACAACATTATATTCCATACTTAATGCCAAAATTAATTTACCTGGAATGACCCTTGGGTTTAGGTTTGTCATTTGTAACAGCCGGTGGAGGTTTCTTTTTTTCGACTGAACGTTCTCGCTCTTTACGCTCCTTGACAGGGCTTTTACTCTCCGGGGCCCTAAAAATATATATTAGTTACAATACATGACATGGCGCAATATATAGATATATTTTTTAATTCGAACATACTTTCGTTTTGGCCTTTGACGATCGGCACCGCTGCTAGAACTGGAAGAACTGCTAGAACTAGATGAAGACCGAGACGATGAACCTGAATTACTGCTTGAGCTCGAGCGAGACGATGACCGAGAGGAACTACTGTCAGATGAACTGAGGAATTATTACACATACAATCAATACTAAATATGTTTAAAAGAACATAACAGTATTAATCAGTGCGAAACTATAGAATACCTTCCACTACTGTCGCTGCTGCTGGATCCTGAATCGCGCTTTTTTTTCTTTTCCTTCACTTTCTTTTTATCGTCAGTTGATGCAGGAGCTGGTGAATGATTACGCGCCCTAAATTGTATAACACACTATAAGCTTCATTTGTTTATTTAATTTTTAAGCACAAAGTTAGGTTATTTCACAATATAAAACAAATGCAATTAATTTGAACAATTGTATGCGATTTATATTTCTTAAATACAAAAAACGGAATATGATTGTATAAAATATATGTCCGTATTATTTGCATTTAATAAGCCGGCATAGAAAACATTATTGTCGATACATTTTAATAATGTCGTTATTGCTACGAAGACGCCTACCTAACCCGAAATACGATTATCACACAGTTGTTAGTACGTCGAAATAACCATAAGATTTGTATTATTTAAATGCATAACAAAATAAATACGTAATTTCAATATAAATAGTCATGTTTTGGGTTCTTAATAATATTATAATACGAGACTCACATGTCACCGGCAGCCTATGACGCCTAAAAAATGGCAGCACTTTATAATACTGGCAACACAGTTTTAATACTAACAATTATTATTTTAGCTTTTATTCTTACATCGATTAATATATTACCTCCGACCCGCGTAATAATGTATAAATAATTATTTTAAATATATTTAAAAACAATATTTTAAAATGTAATTTTTTATTTGCTAAATAAAAAAAGCGTTTGATAAAAATATTTTTTAAATTCTTATTAATCAATATGCATATAAAAAAGAAATCATTTTAATATTAATTAAAATTCGATTTATATATTTATATAGATTAATTGTAAATGCTTTTAATTATTTTAGTAATTCTATCCGATTTTAATTCGCCTATTGATTATTTTTGGCATGGCCGATTTTTTGCGTTTTAAAACCGGTCGGGTTGTCAAACTGACCGCGACTCCAAGTTACATAAATCGGATTGATTTTAATATTGTTGCTGCTCCTTTGCAAAGGTAACATAAAGTAATTCCACAAATGATAGCATTCAAAATGAAAAAATGTCGCACGTCATCGTCATTGTCGTTCGATTAGGCGTAGACTCAATATTTGTCGCATAACCTAATAATAAACGTCATATGCTTGAAGAATTGCTCTGGTCTAATGCCAATAACTTAAAGAAATGCGCATATCATCAATACGTAAAATAGAATATTTTTAATCGAACATTTCCTCGTAATTAACTTATTAAATGTATTTAATAATACATTTTTCTGAACAATTTTTTTGTTTTAATAAATGCAGTTATTTATTCTAAGTCTGTCAATTTGGATTTTTAGATGTTGCGCAATAGCGTAGCTGCCTTGGCTGGAGTAGAAGGAGGGATAAAAGCTTGGTTAGGAGCTTTATCACCGACAACAGTAGCAATTCGTAAAATACACGCGCCTGTTCCTACGCCCGATACTGTTCGTAAAGTATCTCCTTTCCAAAAACCTGAAAACATTGGCGAATATGTTGTAACGAGGATAGACGATCTTCTGAATTGGGGTCGTAAAAACTCTATGTGGCCTATGACTTTCGGTTTGGCTTGCTGTGCCGTAGAAATGATGCACATCGCCGCTCCACGATATGATATGGATAGGTATACATATTTAAAATCTGATAAATCTGTGACCGTATTAAATGTCGATTAAATTAATACATTTTTTAATGAATATAAAGGTACGGTGTAGTATTTCGCGCGTCGCCTCGTCAAACAGATGTCATGATAGTCGCTGGTACATTGACTAACAAAATGGCTCCGGCTTTGCGTAAAGTATACGATCAGATGCCCGAACCCAGATGGGTCATTTCTATGGGAAGCTGTGCCAACGGCGGAGGATATTATCATTATTCATATTCTGTTGTGAGGTTAGTAACAATCGTGTATAAAAATATGGTCATTTTTTTACGCTTTTTAATTCGAATCGTTATTTTATAGGGGATGTGATCGCATTGTGCCCGTTGATATTTATGTACCGGGTTGTCCACCGACTGCCGAGGCGCTGATGTACGGCGTTCTACAGCTGCAGAAGAAAATCAAACGAATGAAGTCCGCCCAAATTTGGTACAGAAAGTAAACGAAAGAATTCACAGTTCGATGTTTTTTTTTTCATAATGTAATAAGTTATTTCTAATATTACAACACTACGTTTGACGCTATCGAATCAAATTGTAGATTAGCAAATTTGTCATGGAGGTGTAAATAAATATTTTATAGGCATTATTTTGTTTTTATTCTTCTTTAAGATGATCCAACATACAAACATTTATTTTTAATATATAAGGAATTATCTAAGATATTCTTCGGGCACCTGTAAGAAAACATCTCGGCACTCGTTGCACCCTCGTGATATTACGATGCTTACCTTGCCTCGTCAACACCATTACCAAATGGGGACAACCCCATGTATTCAAATGCATCTTGACTAAAACATGATTGTGCTATCATAAAAAGTACGCAAGTGGAAATTCAGTGTTGGTGACACCCACATAAAGCATTTGAGATGAGCTCCACCAAAGGAATACAGATAAGTATACAACAAATCAAGCCCCAGGATATGTAAATTAACCCTTTGTGGACATATTAAATTTGAACATGGATGTCGTACTGTTTGGAATTAATTTCTATTGAAAGAGCAATGCAAGATTATAAAGGATAAACAATATGCAGTCCTGGTTTTCAACTGAATGTATCACAAAAATAATTAGTTTGACATCTTCCACCTCTAATCTTTCTATTCAAACATACAGAGCGATCTTTACTTTGTTCATGTTTCTTTACGTTTCCCATTAAGCCTTTCATCTTTATCTGAGGTCGATGGTCTTCCTGGTTTTGAAGACACTCCTTCACGAAAATCACCTACAAGTTGTTTGACCAATTTTTCAATGTATGATACAAACGAGATGGATGTAACCCTTTCCTGTGAATGGATATTGAAGAGGCCCATAAGTTCTGCAGTGGACTGTTTGTCGCTGCACTATGATGATATAAAGTATGCACAGATTATATTTATTGATTATATAGTACGCAGATTAATGGTCATAAAAAGTGTTCACGTCCAGGCAGAAAAGGATCATGTGAAAATGGGTATGTGATGTTAATATAATCATTTTTCTGGACAGCTCTTTCCAAACATCCATCATACATGAATTGTACAACTCGTTCTCAATACTACATGCATGGTTTTTATTTATAATCTACATACAAAGTGGAAAAATACACCATGAAGGACATTTACACCCAATAATGAATATAGGTAAGAAAAAAAACGCAATATGCAACGTTATTCTTAAATATTTAGACACGCAATAGGGTTATTAGTTTTTTAAATATATCCCACTCTTTATCACAATTTGTCTATTTGATACGTGTGTGCTTAGACTTACACAGTAAAGTGTTTTTGTTATCAGACTGATAATTCACTATTTTTGTTTTGTGTACAGCTCAGCTTACAACCGCATTTTAAATAACAACACAGTTCAAAAGTGTATCATAAAAAATATAGATGCCGTTAATGGACACGTTTAATGTTTAATAACGGTCAATTTATTAAATTGACTGCAATTCATGAGAGACGGTTGATAAAATTCACGAGGATGATCATATTAACACTCGTTATAGAACAAAGTTAAATAAACTGTATTAAAAAATCAAATACACCCAATCCCTCGCTTAACGCCGAAGATACATTATTCTAGATCACCGCGCTATATTATTGAAATACAGTTTGTCTGTCTTTTTTTGAGATTCTTGTAAATGTTTTCATAACTAGTAATGCGTTATTTAATCTTTCATTGAAATTTAGAAACTCTTGGATCATAACTTCGGTATTTCTATTAATTTCGGGATGAACTGTTTAAGCCATATCAATCAATTCTTCTTCGTTTACAGTGTTCTAGTTTCTTCCGTAAAAGATTCCTCGTCATACTTCCTTCCATACAACATTTCCTCATCATAATTCCTTACGTATAAATATACCATGTCATGATATATTTTATTTTCAATTATCAGATTTAGAGCTGAAAAATAATGTAGTCGACTTACATTTATTATTGTATATGAAAAGATCATATTTATTATGAGCATTATCAATATTTTGTCTTAGTCGAGAGACAATATGCGATCCGATATACTATCTATGTCTTATTTTCATAAGTTTATTTTATCGTATGCATATCCTATAATACATTTTTGATAAACGCGATGAAACAAATTATTTTGCAACTGAACTGGCTTCTTGTAACACATCTAATAACGCGTAATTGTGAAATAGTTTCAAATGAATTGATGAAATCTTGCTGAATTCAATTGTATGATATCGCTTTTATCAAAATAATCCATTCTTAAGCGTGCATTTCTACATTGTAACATAATATAATGCCATTTTAAAGACGTGATTCATAATTGTATAATAATATAAATTGTGTTGTATATCACAAGTTTTTAAAATGATGCACAACTCGAACACATGCCTTTGATAATGCATATTTTTATTCAAATTTTAATTACACATTTGTAACAATGAGTTTTCTTATCACTTTCTGCGTTATGAAATTTTTATCTTATTCGCTCTCCCATGCTATTGACTTTCGATAAAAACCATGCTCTTGGAGTATCGCTTGTGTTAAATTAAATTTGTAAAAAAAATGCAATCATCAATCATCAGATAATGTGTATTTTTACTGCATTAATAACCTGATGATAAGTATGGGGTCAGAAAGGTGGTATAAGATTGATCCAAAAACAAATTGGCTTATAAACTATGAACGTTTTTATATTCAATAAATTTATAGTTTATGTTGGAATACTTTTTTTTATGTATATTTGTTTATGTCTACGCAAATAAATGAGCGAATATTGTGTGCTATCGACAGTGTTTATTTATTATGTACAAGCTTCATACACGCTGCGGCAGTCCTGAGAGATAAATGGATTTATACGGATGATAAGTTGCGGACATACAAATATAGCATCTATGTTTATGATGATTTTAAATTAGCTCACTACTCAAAGAGTTAGGTATGGAATATAGCATCGTTCTAAAATCCGCCGCGGCTTTGCTTGATGGCACGTATTCGGGAGGTCCAATTTTCGATGAGTTGTCGCTAAGTTAAAATCGCAAAAAGGCAAGATTATTGTAATCGATGATAAATTGACTGCATCAGGGTTTCCCGTACACTCTCAGAAGTGAACAACAAGGTGCAAAACCTGAATTTAATATCCATATCCGCAAGGACACGCTCATTTGCGTTCTGATCGCGGGGGAGAAACTAGCTAGATTTTGTATTATAAAACTAAAAAACTAGCTAATAGCAACATAAATTAGTAAGATAGATAAATTTATCGTTTTTATGGGTGGGAGGGAATCTAGACTCGTTCGTGACCTTATTTGTCGCGAGCCACCTATGTATGTTAGCCTCTGAGACTATACAGATAGCCCCGGGAACCCATTTATCCCCGAAAATGCCACAAAAAGCCCTAAAAGATGACGGAGTGGTTACAAGGTCTGTGTCCAAACGGTCCGCCTTTTGGATCGCTGAAATGACGAATGAACGTCTCGCGGTTGTTTAATTTTTACAATCGGTCGAAGAAAAGATGGATTAGACAACTTAGTATATATTATAAAAAACGGACAGAGTCAATAAATTTTTAAGATTTTGGTTTTATACAATCGGTGCATATTTTTGGATCACTGTACACATGCAAAACGATCTTGTTTTAAATAGCCTTATTGTTCAATTCGCAACGTGTCTTTCGGCAGAAAGCGTTCCAACAAAAGCAAACATATTAATGTTTGAACAGTGTTCATCATCGTAAAAAAATAGCCTTGACAGAATCACTATTTTGTGTTGCAATGTCCATGGTATGATGCAAACAGAACGTCAGTTTCCATCGACATTGCTGATTGAAGTGGTTGTCCACGATGTATCCGAGCTGACTAGACTACATCTGCTTCTTTCGAAGACAGTTCATGCGTCTTCTGACCAAAATGTTCAATCAGTGAGTATAAAACGTCTATTTTTTTCCATTTTAACCTCATTAAAATCCAGAAATACCAATGAAATTAGCATAATAATGACATACCAACGCGTGACTTCTGTCTGTATATTAAATATATTAGCATGTGGAGCACGTACGACTAACATTCACACATCAAATTCAATCGCTGCTCAGTGGATGTTTAATGTGAAAGTTCAATTGAAGGACAGACATACAATGAAAGCGAAATTAATCTGAACTCTTCGTAAATTTCTTTGTCCTCGCGCTCAAACGACTGGAATTTCCAACCACCCGAGGATCCTGTTTAGTCCTTCCTGTCTACAGTTAATGACCTCGTTTGATCTCATCCAATCCCAGACTGATATCGTGTCATTTTTGATTGGGACTGTTAACACCCGGTTCGCTATTATCACTCATGAGCGATCAATTGCAGCATCTTCAACGCCCAACCGAAGAAAAAAATATTAATTTTGTCTTGCCTGCCTACTTATTGAAGCAATTGAAAGAGATGTATTTGATCGAAAATCTGATTGAACCCATGTTGCATTTACAGCAGTCCAAATTTCATCTTATAATCATATAATCACTGTCGTCACTACTTTCTAACTCATTTATATCAATGGTTTTTTACTCCCACAATTCATGGTATTATTTGACCGCGAGGCGCTCATTTGTCACATCAGCGGTCCGAAAAGCGGACCGATTGGACACACACATATTTGTGGCCACTCTGTCCTTTTATGCGACATTTTCTACGATCTGTACGATCGCGGAAGCTCCCTCAGAGACTAACTTACATAGGTGATGCCAAATGAGGTCGCGAACGAGTCTAGGGAAAGTCTAACTTCTTGGAACTATATTCGTATATTATTTTAAAATATACATTATAATAATATTTAATATATTGCATTTATAATAGTAATTATAATTATTTAAGTTTAAAAAAATAGATTTCTGGGGGTGGGGGCGCAAGTTAGATTCTTGCCACGGGTGCTACATACCCTCGCTATGACACTGCAAATCATTATTATTTTGTAGCGTTTCAATTAAATTTTCGACCAGTTTTACGAACACAAACAATCAATTGTGTTTCTATAAAAGAATACATTAATATGAATGATTTTTTTTTCATAGAATACAAAATAAAGAGTCATCGCATCAATTATCAACAGATGATGTCATTGATATGTAAACATTAAAGTTATAATGGAATTTTTCCGCATCCAGTTGAAAACCATTAGGCCCGATCCACACTATGGTGCCGGTAACGGTTCGATCTCGCTCTCGGTCTTGGTCCGGTCAAAAATTCTCATACAAAAAACTGGATTGGAACGATCCGATAGTGTGAATACTCTGATTGTTTCTTGTGTAAGAATATTTGATCGGACCGAGATCGGAGCGAGATCGAACCGTTACTGGCACCATAGTGTGGATCGGGCCTAACACTGTTGATAGCGCACAATATTCGTTCATTTCTTCGCGTAAACATAAGCAATACACATTTGTGTCTTCAGTTTTAGTAACAAAATAATGCATTTGTTAGGCTTTCTACTATTTTTTTTATTATTATAAAACCCGAACACATAAGGCCCGATCCACACTATGGTGCCAGTAACGGTTCGATCTCGCTCCGATCTCGGTCCGATCAAATATTCTTACACAAGAAACAATCAGAGTATTCACACTATCGGATCGTTCCAATCCAGTTTTTTGTATGAGAATATTTGACCGGACCGAGACCGAGAGCGAGATCGAACCGTTACCGGCACCATAGTGTGGATCGGGCCTTACTGGCACCATAGTGTGGATCGGGCCTTACTGTTCTGGAGTGCCAAATTATCTTATCCAAATGTCTTTTGGTCCAATGACAAATTGTCTTTTCGATATTGTGAGTTTTTTATCTAATGTTTTATCTGTGGGCGCAATATCATTGATCTTGTTATCAAAAACTTGATTATATCATTCGATTTCAATTATTCATTTTGATGCGTTCGTCTTATTTGTAGATCAAGGGCAGGACTATTATTTATCTTATCCTACAATAGCTCAATCGGCATCTGCAGTAAATTTTGGGCGGTTCGGTCTTTTCCTGTCCTTCAAAGTCTCAGTCTCTTTATGTTTTTTGTAATGGTACAATACACCCCTTTGATGGAAATCATATTTTTTAACATTTCGTATTTATATATTATATAATTATAGATTGTGAATCAAAATTTGGCTAATTTTGCCATTTTAAAAATTCAAGTAAAATATCATTTTTAAGCATTGAAAGGTAATTGCAATATAATTTATGAAGTAAGACAATGTTATATTAAAATTCAAATTCACATTATGATGTATGATGTTCTAGCATTGAAAATAAGAAGGGAAGCAATTTTTTGTAACGTTTAATTGTTATATTTTTTAATATTATAGGCGTTTCCAAACTTATTGGCAGTGTATGTTCCGCATGGATTAATACTATATAACCGTAAAGTTACAACAATCACGTGCCAAGGGGCAACAAACAGTGATGGGGCCCCAAACTATCACAAGTATTTCCGATTCAAAAATAAATTATAACTATCGATTAAAAAAACCGGTAATGCCATTATCAACAGGTTTTGATTGTAAGGCAGATGACTCCCAAAATATCGGTGCATAGGAGCCTGAGGGCTTTTTAACATGTTCTACGCATTTAATTTATGCTTCCTCATAGCAATTTATTGCTCGAGATATTTTTGTAGGCGTTGGAAAGACGCAATGTTACTATTTTGGTATGCAACTATTGGACATACCTAAGTATGACTGATCCATTGTTTTTGCTGTCTCATATCGAGTTTTTTCTATTAAAAAAAACCCAAAATAATTGTTCGTCAGTGAATCAAGTAGCGCAGTTGTCTCGAATTGTTTAGTCATGATTTCATTATCAGTTTAAAAAAAAAACAAATCTGAGAATTTAGATCGATCTTTAAATGAACGATTAATTAATTAGCACTAGCTTTGGTTTGATGATTCAAGATCCTATAACGACGATATAAACAGAAGACATATTCTAAGACTAAGGTTTTCGACTTACTCTTGACTAAGGAATCCCGGACAGTTTTAGGTGCTCATGAATCCCGGGATTAGTAAACGTAATCACCAGCACGATGAAGGCTACTAAATCGAGACATTCCCGCCGAAATCTGGACGCTCGGAAACAGTGGCGTAACTACTAATTGGCGAGCTTAGGCGACACCTAGGGGCAGTAACTGTATACATATATATAGTACATATTGTTATATTAATGTTTCCCTACCGATGATGTATTTATTACACTTCGACTCTAATAATGGGAATATTGATATGAAATATAATAGATACGGGGTTCAGAATTTTTGTATTCCTCCGTAATATAATTACAAATCACATCAAAGTAATATAGTATACAAGTATTCATCTGCAGCGGCGGAAATAAATAATTTGTCGGGAAATCGGGAATTTTGCGAGTTTTAGTCCGCGTCTCAGCAGAAAGGAATTTTATCAGTCAAATTGATGGCGTTATACGAAAATGGGGGCTCACGCGGTCATCAACTCGAACCAGCATTTAAATATCTGATGACGATGATACCTCCAACGAGTGTGAATGCTGAGCGTGCATTTTCAGCAGCAAGTTGCCTGGCCTGGCCCGGGAGGGTCTAATGCAATCCCGAAATCAAAATTTTAGCTCGGGATTGGATTCCCTACTCTTGACATTCTCTAAACTTGAAGAATGCTAGCTTATCGATACGGTCGTCTTTCGCATGGACGATGGCATTCAATCTGCTGATAAGACTCGCCTTCAAATGGTCCACACTCACTTTTATTAACTGAATTTACTAATAATATTAAAAATAACAGAATGGTCGATTCCTGGGTAGCTTCAGAAGACGTGAAGTTTTTTCGGCGTGGAATTCAAATGCTGCCAGAAAGATGGACAAAAGTAGTGGCCCAGTATACTTGGGTGAATCTATCAAAAGTTACGGCTGTTGAATGTCTGTCATGTAGAAAATAAATCAATAAAATACCTTTCGAATCCCAAAATACCGTAACCATCACTTTTCCAGCAAATTGTTTGCGAAGGGGGAAAATCTTCAAAAGACACCACCATTCTGGTGTGAGATTTCTACCCACTAAACCCTCCCCCCTCCTCTTCCGCTGCCATCCAGCTACTGGCTTAGTATTGTACAAGGATGGCAGCGATGTGTCCCTCTTGGGCATTTCCTCGCTTAGGATATCCTTTTTAACGCTCCACGCTGGGCAGACGAATATCGTGTATGCGGCATCATCATTGCCAGCTCCACAGCGATGGCATTCCGGGCCTGTCTCTTTTTCTATTTTCTGAAGATAGCTGCCAAAGCAAGCATGATCGATGAGAATCTGGGTCAGGTGGTTACACATTTGGCCATGTTGCCTGGCCATCCACAATTCCAGGTTCGATATTAGCTCGTGCGTCCACCGACCTTAAGCGGAGTTGTCTCATCGGGACTGTCACAACGCCGTGGTGCTCTGCTTAGCGTTATTCTTGTCTTCACCTTTCTGTATTGTCTGTCTTTTGTAAGCGAACAGGTCGATTGGCGGTATGGCAGTCAGTGTCAGGACGGCGTCTTCCGACACTGTGCGATATGCAGCAGTCACTCTGATTGCGCTCCTTCTCTGGACTCTAGCCTGGTGTTGAGCCTGGCCCTTTCAATTTGTAGTGCTTCGGCTCATATCGGCGCGCCGTACAACAGTACCGAGTGCACTACCTCGTCTTACTTAGAAGGGTCTTATTTTTTTTTCTGTGGGATCTTGCATAAGATACTCTGGGTTTGATCCCATGGTAGTATAAGATTCTTACTGATTAAACCACTCCCTTGTCCTTCTCTGCCCCGTGGTATTGTTTTCCACATTGCTTCAGGAGGACAGGTCCCAGTTCTTCTTGCTTGCCATCATGCTGTGGACTATATTGTCGACGTTGAACTCAGCTACCCCGAGTGCTTGTTTTAGCAGTTTTATCTTGGATGCCCAAGCCTCACAGCTAGTGATGGTGTGCACGTTGTGGATGGTTTTTTGCCAATCAGCGAATACCTGAGTCAAGCGGTACGTCGTTTAGCCGTGTATCTGGGTTCTCCATCGACTTATGACCAGGATAAGTCGGTGGGTCCATCTTTCCTTGCTGGACTGATCCCATCTCCGTTGCAAGACTTCCCTCAGTTTCTGGTCATGTTCGTTGCGATTTTTAGGATCTTCGTAGTCCAAGGTCCTCTTTTTGCCTGGAGGTCCAGCTGGGGGACTCCAGCGATCACGAGTACTGCTTCTTCAGATACAGTTCTGCATGCTGCGGTGACTCGGAGCGTTCCCTGCCGCTGGACCCCGGCCAGCTTCTTTCTGTAGCTTTCGTGCCTGACGACCGAAGGATCGAGTGTATTACCTCTAAGGAGGGTCTTACTTAGAGTAACATCACCTAACTGTGCCTCAAGTCTAATCTTTTTTTTCATTTGGTTTCACGCCTTCGTTTAGAATAGAGAATGCTAATTACGGGATCAGTTTATTTTCTAATGAAGGAAACCATATAAATTTGCATAGTAAAATTCCGAGATATATTTGAATTCGCTGGCAGTCAATCGCAACGAATCATAATTTCTTACACAATTGAACAAATAATGAATATCATATTAATTAAAAACAATACATCTAAAAAGATTTCGAAATTGATTAATGAACTTCAGAATAATTTTGTCTGTCACTATATTAGCAAACAATATAATCTTATGTTAGAGTAATCGTTGGCAGCTAAAAGGTTAAACATATTTTCACTATGAGATCATGAAATATTTTTAAAAATGAAATCAAAATCGTTATCAAGCATTATCTATTTATTGTTAATTTTTTGCGCAATCGTTGTACAATAATAACTATATAAATTAGCCATTTTGCAACAATAATATGAAACAAAGTAGTTTGACCCAACCCATGAACTTGTACTTTAAATAGACAAATATCCTGAAACACAGAAATACTTTTATCTGTGTTCAGATATAGATAAGCATACACATGGAGCATTTCATTTAAATCGATATTTTTGATATTTTTAAATATGCCAGTGACATTTACATATGCTGTCCATCAGCACAATTATCTTCGCTAGAATAGTCAACATTGTGGGTATTGATTAATCAGCCCTACGCGATAACAAACTAATATATCATACAGGTTCTTTCATTATTGCAAAAGTTGCATATCGAATAGCATAGAATCGAATTTGTGAGTATTTTATTTGTATACTTTATGAGAATTATATTATTAATTTGGGTTCAGTTTGATGGGCGTCGATCGAGGTGTTTAGGGCCAATCTTTTTATATTAAGCTCGCAGTGCAATAAAATGGCTTAATTTTACGTCTGAATGTTATGACCAGACCATAAAAATGGTAAAATCAAAAGCACTCAGATTGCGCGTCGCATATCAGTGCAATTAGATGTGTCAATATTTAAAAAAAGCAGTTGACGTTTAAAAAACGTTTGGCGCGTGTTCCAAAACTCACCGAATACAAATGGATCAAGGTTCGAAACCTTTGCTAATGTCATTGAACGGCAATCAAATTAAAAAGGGGAGAAGTACTATTTATGCACGCTTTTCGACGTTATAATTTATATTAAATCTTATTTCAGCGTTAACGACGAAAACCAATCACAAAATAATATTATTGCCTAATATAATAGAGTATCATCCGAACTTTTTGGGATAAAAAGTAAGCATGTGTATTCCATGTTTACCGCTCTGCATCTGCGGGTAATTTTTCTTGCATATATTATTTTGTGGATCGTCAATATGTTGTCTTCGAATGGGAAATGCTTTTTCGTCAAATGTTACACTATACATGTTTTTAATAAATGTTTATAGTTTGAATGAATGTACGTACGAGAGTCATCTAGAAAGAATGTTGGCGCACACAAATGACAGTCAGTTTGTTTGGTCCCGCATGTTTGTCGGCCATTTTGTTCAGTCACAGCATACAAAGGCTGTTGCCCCGACTACAGAAATATCTCGATTTCGATTGCGATTACGTTGAAAAATAGTTCTTTTAGTTCTTTCTGTCACTGTGCACATTGCAATGTACAGTAATTTGAAACAAGGTCTAGGTGTTCAACCGGTCCGCTTTTCGGAGCGCTGACATGACGAATGAGCGCTTTGCGATCGAGCGCCATACCCAAACATGCCTACAGTACGATTACGAACTCTCATTTCAAAACGAAGGTGGGTTGTTTAAATTTTACAATCGGTCGAAAATATTATTGCCGGTCTATGCCGATTGTGGCCCAATAAATAATCAAGTTTTTTTTTAAATTCTAATACATTGTTTTTATATTTATAACCCAGTTTGGAAATTTAAAATTTATTTTACACAATTTCAGCCCAGTAAAAACTCGGGTCTGAATCTGAGTCTGAAATGTATTATATTTGTGAAGTATTCTGTGAATTTTAATTAAATACAAGCATCATTCGAGCCAACATAAATGTTGTAACCTTACTTTCTGGATGACCCTCGTATAAAACATGATGATGACGAGGATGATGATACACGTCAACTGAATGTCATGTGATTAGATTTACAGATCGATTTTTGTCTGATAAAAACGTGACATATCATTCATAATAAATAACACACTATAAAAGCTAATCTATAAAATGTAACCAAATAGTTTAGAATACTGGCAAATTTATCAATATGCAATAAATCATGAAACATCAATCTTACATATGATTCTATTAAATTGTAATGATCTAAATAAAATAGGAACACAACGATGATGTATTTAAAGTTTTGAAAATATGATTACATGCTGTAATATTTCTATTTAGTGGTATTTAATATAATCAATAAGAGTCGTTTGAGAATAACAAGTAAATAAAAAACCTGCCATTATCTCATACCAACAATGAAATTACTGCAACTTCATGACTATATAAATGCTGTAAATTTTATATTTTTATTAACGTATAAAACACGAGATACGTACGTCTACGTTGATCCAAAGTTGCTCTTTTATTTGTACAGTTTCCTTCGCACCGTTCAGCCACCTTGCGTTTATTAGCTATTAAATATGCGGTATTTTTATGTTTAACTGCTTTATATTTGCATTTAAATTTAATATAAATACTTAGATAAATGTATTGATTGAGTCCACATAACGATTGATTGAAAACGCAGCATTCCTGGCGTATATTTGTGATACCTTATTAATAATTTTGATTTAACGCAATCAAATTTAATGTATTTTTCTATTACAGGTGGTGTGCTTATAAACTTACCTGCAAACTTATTTCATTAGCGGTAACTATTTTTGTCGTTGTACTTACCGTAACGTTGGTATTAGTACTGGTACCGAGTAAAGATCCTGCTCCTGTTACCGACACGCATTTTTTTAAAAATGCTGCAGTCACGGCAAACGGCCAAGAATGTGCTGAAATTGGAAGGTGAGATTTCGGTTTTATTATAAATATAACGATAATATATCGTATAATTGCACGACGCTGATAACAAATTTTAATTAACGTATGAGAACAAAAATTATCACATTATAATTAATTAATAAACGACTCGATATATATAATTTATTACAAATATTTACTTTTCTCTGTATCATAATCAATTTTAAATGTCGGCAACCATCACGTCAATCATTTTTAAATATAAATAAAGGTGATTTAATTTTATAATATCACAATCAATACGAGCTACCAATTTATTATCTAAAATAATTTATAAATACACAATAATAAGCGAGCATTAAAACCGTTTGCTTTTATTTTAGACAATCAAGCTTTATAAATAACGTATCCAAATTTATCTGAACGCATATATATTTTATTTTACAGCGAAATCTTAAAGCGAAATGGAAGCGCAGCCGATGCTGCGATCGCCACGTTGTTCTGCGATGGCATTGCTTGCGGTCAATGTATGGGCCTCGGTGGTGGATTTCTACTCACAATATATACACACGCTACCGCCAAAGTAGAAGTGCTTAATTCACGAGAAGTCGCTCCGCTTAAAGCGACCGAAGATATGTTTGAGGGCGGTAATATTTCAACGACGACAGGTAATCAATACAAATACTATTTACGTACCGCATGCAAAAATATGTTATGTGACGTTTAAAATCATTCCTATCAGGCGGATTAGCCGTGGCTGTTCCCGGTGAATTGCGTGGTTATCAAGCGTTATATGAAAAACACGGTAAATTACCGTGGAAAGACCTCATAGAACCGACTATTAAGCTTTGCCGAGAAGGATATATTGTTACTGAGTACCTGGCAAGAATTTTAGCCGCTAGAGAAGATAGAATACTCGCTGAACCGACGTTACGGTATTAAAAAGTCTTTATCATATTAAAAACATGTCATTTGATTGTATAAATTTGTATATTTAAATATATGTTTTAGTGACGTTTTCATCAATCCAACAACAGGCCACGTGTGGCTTCAAGGTGATAAAATTAAAAGGCTAAAATTAGCCGAAACGTTAGAAATCATCGCCGTAGAGGGAGCGGATGCTCTGTATAACGGTTCTTTAACGAAAAGATTTGTAGATGATATCAAAAGCTTGGGTGGAATCATATCAGAAGAGGATTTAAAAGCTTATAAGTACGTATTACTCATTTTATTATATTATGAAACATAATTAACGTCCAACATAATATAGATATTACAAATTTAATCAAATATTTATAGACCTGAATGGTTGACACCGCTGGAAATTGATCTCGGAGAAGATCACAAATTACACACGGTACCTTTGCCTGGATCAGGATATTTACTCTCATTGATAATCAATACATTAAGAGGTTGGATCGTTCCTGAAAATATCGACAGCGATGAAAAATTTGACGTGGAGGAGGACAGTGTGATATATTGGCACCGCACAATGGAAGCCTTTAAATATGCTTTCGCCAAACGAACTGGTTTAGGTGACGCCAAATTCTTACCGTCTGAAAAAATCGAACCCGTACGCATTTAATTCCATATTTATAATAATTATTACTTTACATACGAGCCTATATTGCATTCATTTAATAACAGCTACTCGCAAATATGACATCCATTGAATATGCGCACTATTTAAGAACAATCATACCCGACGATAGAACATTTAACGACTACGAGCACTATGGAACGGAATTCGGAATCTTAGAAGATCATGGGACTGCGCATATTTCAGTATTAGCACCCAACGGAGACGCAGTCGCCGTTACCAGTACTATAAATGACATGTATGTAAATATTAAAAATTTTAAATATAAATTCTATAGTCCATAGATAAGAATTTAATAATATGTGTAGATTTGATCAAAATCACTAAATGATATGTTTATTTTTGAATTCTACGGACAGACTTGGTGCAATGGTTCGTTCAGTATCGACGGGAATTATTCTTAACGACGAAATGGATGATTTTTCATATCCCGATACTCCAAATATATATAATAGGCCTCCATCGCCGTCTAATTATCCGAAGCCTGGTAAAAGACCAATGTCTTCGATGACACCGTCAATTGTTGTGCAAAAAGGACGTGGTCCACGGTTAATTATAGGAGCCGCTGGTGGTACTAAAATACCCACGCAAGTCGCATCAGTGAGTTTAAAACGACACATATATGCAAATTATTATTAAAATAATTAACGGCCGTTCAATTTGATTTGATCAATTGCAGGTCATTCTGAAGCACTTATTATCAGGAGTGCCACTCAAGGAAGCAATGGATGCACCGAGAGCTCATCATCAGCTATTCCCCATGGAAATTCAATATGAATACAACTTTAACATGGTAATTTTGCTTCGTTATAAATATAAATATTTACATTTCATACCATAATAATCATTATAAAATATTTAATATCGATTTAATGAAAAATTATAGACCGTCGTGGAGCAACTCCGTAGTCTCGGACATAACGCATCAAGCTCTGTTGTTAATTCCGGATTTGCAGCAATGACGGCGATATCTGTAAACCGAACAACTGGATATATTGAAGCCGAATTTGATCATCGACGAATAGGAAGCGCTGCCGGTTATTGATTTAACCGTTAAAAAATAAATACTTATAGTCAATTCACTGTGATTCTTATTGTACGTTTGTTAAAACAAGTTTCTTTCGAGTGAGGAAATTCTGTACTTAAAATATTATTTATGTGAACTTGTTTTCATGAAAGTATTAACAATAGTTTTCTTGGTTAGCCAGATTTAGGCTTGTAAATATTTTTATATGTTAAATATTCACAATAAATCATCCGTTATTTATTTAAAATATGTATTTTTTACGCAATTCAATATCTGTTTTTTGGCAACGTATTCAATGCGAAAGCTGATAATTATTTATGCTTTTCGTAGAAAATGCGAATAATCGATTTAAATTGCAAAATTAATCACATTGATTATTTTGAAGATTAAGGATTCAAAGATGATTTTTAATCATGGATTTAAAAAGATAACGGCAGATTTTATAGACAATAGAAATGTGTTTATAAGGATTAACATTGTTAAACGATGTAGTACAGTGGTTCCTAACCTGGGGGTAATTACCCCTTCAGGGATAAAACTGCTTTTCTGCGGGGGTAATTATGCAGGTAATTTTTGATATGTAGATAATTGAATGATAGATCAGCGCCATGTGGCTTGGGCACAAATTTTAAAAAGGGGTAAAATCAGTTTCCCTGATAGTTCATAGGGGTAAAAAGACTGAAAAGGTTAGGACCCACTGATGTAGTATAATATCCGTAATATTACATATTTTAAATACCAATTTCATCAATCATATTAGGTGAACTGTGAGGGTCATTTAGAAAGCAAGGTTGCAAGGGCTCATGAGGCTGGGTTTTTATTTTATTTCGAAGTTGACGCACCTGGAGTGTAGAGGGGATCCTAACGGTCAGTTTGTTTGGTCCCGTGGGTTTGTCGGCCATTTTGTTCGTTTATAGTAAATTCTTCCGATGGAGAGGTCGTCGCGCGCCTCGTCCGTGCGGGATCCGCGTGGCCATCCGTTTTTTGACTTAGCAGAACAATACAGCCGCGAATATCCATTGGAGGCTTGTGGAAGTATATAGTAGTGATGTGATGAGTCGACAACATGTCACGAAGTGGGTTAGGTTGTTCAGAAAAGGCCGTAATGATACTCACGACGAGGCAAAAAGTGGGAAATTCTCAGTAATTTCTGATGGGCGGATTCCTTTACTGGCATGCCCATTACTGCAGTTAAGTGATCACATTTTTAGGCTAAAGTGCAACTGTGACGCTATGTGACGCTTGAGACCTTCACGAAGAATTTCCTGATATTTATCGAAGTCTCCTTGTTGATATTGTATTGGGATAACTTGGATACGGCGAGTTGTGTACTCCATGTGTGCTCAGAATACAGGGCCATAACAAAGGGGTGGCAAAACAGGCGCCCGCCATTTTTGACCGATTGTAAAATTTAAACGACCCACCGATCAGTATTCTTCGGACAACTTCGTTTTTTAATGGGAATTCGTGACAGCGAGGCGCTCATTCGTCATGTCAGCGATCCGAAAAGCGGACCGGTTGAACACATAGACCTTGTGGCCGCTCCGTCCTCTTTTATGGCTTTTCGCGGCATTTGCGGGAATAAATGCATACCTTCTATGATCTGTAAGATCACAGAAACCCCCTCAAAAGCTAATTTACATAGGTAATTCGTAACCTTTCAAATAAAAGCATTGTATCACCTAACGATTTATAAATAAAAGTTATTGCCTTATCCAACAACATGCTTATCTACTGCTAAAAAATAGTTTATTTACAATTATAATGAATGTTTTTTTTTAATATAAATCACAGCTATTTTTTCAAGTGGAAAAATAGATACTGAAAGATAAACCAAGAGTTTATATAAACTTGAAGGTAAACATACGGAATTGAAAATAAGTTTTAGATTTTTTCGTTATCTATTATTATTTAATACACAGGATGCCACAATATTTTTTAATAGATTAAATTATCACGCATTTTAGTAATTAAAAAATATATTCCCCCCCTTTTTTAATAAATATACAAATTTAAAATGATTTAATATTTTTTTTCCTTTGTAAGCTTTTTAATAAATCTTTATTGATGATGTGGTGTTCTCTATTTTTTAATAACTACGGTCAGCTACGTAATACAAATATTCGTTACGGTGAAAATAAATTAGTCGATGGACGAAAAAAATATTGTTATGTCCATGTTTATTTCCGTCTGTCAAAATTCAAATTTAGGCACGCGACAAAGTAAACAAAGCAATTTTATCTCTGAACGAAAATGAGCATTTTTTTGCATATACAGTATGCGGCAGGGAAACTACCTTATTTTAAAAATGAAAAACACGAACAGGATAGGAGATATCGTCTAAATTATTTTTCCATGTTACATAGGATCGCCTAAAGGAGTTAGGGATCTTGGCTGGATTTGATTATTATCTATTTCGATAATGCTCAATCGATAATATTTGTGGGCATCTGTGCCACAGTGCTACTAATGTATAAAAAATCTATTTCAACAATCCTGATACTTAAAACATAAGGTCTATGTGTTAAACGTAGAAAGAGACCCTCCTAATCAAAAAAAAAAATGTCGATTCATTTGCAAAACACCCTGTATAGATTAACCTAATACGATTACTGTTTTTTTTTTATCAAAATCAAACAATATTCAAAGAATGCTTATCGTTTCATATTGGGGGATCAGTTGCCTAAATTAAATCAGTTGGTAGCCAAGCATGCTATTGGGAGGTTGGCTGTCTGTCTAGCGTTTCTATGTGAGTGTTTAATTATATTTTATTATATTACACTGATTCATCTTTTATTGAAAGCATTGATAGATTGATTTATTTGTGCATTGCAAATTCTTTATAAAATTGTTTGCTATTCTTATTCAACACTGTCTGAATTGGTTCCTGAAATTTTATCCTAAAGGCTTAAATTCAGATTATAGAAAAACGATGCAGATTTATTCCAATTTCCTGCTTGATCATTATTTAAAAATATTTATAATTTCGTACCTTTTCTGCGTAAGCCTGATCAATTGGTTTTATCATAATGAATGATATCTGCGTACACAATGGGATTACCCATATGCCATTTTTAAAATTTTGATATTCAATCGTTGCTTTTAATCCTTCACATTTCAAAATCCAATTTCAATCGATGGATCTCTGAAAATGATTAAAATTTAAGATATCATCGACGAAAGCAAACTAATCAAGATTTTCTGAACAAAAGGCAAATTAGATTTAATCGATTTAATGCAATTATTATTAAATGATGCAATTTTGACAGCTTATTCATATTATATTTATTTATGCATGTGCATGTATTTTTAATAATTTCATATTTTACTATTTCAGCAAAAAAAGAACAATCGAGCAATAGAAGTTCTATTTGTATAGGATAAAATAAAGATGTGTGCGTGTTGCGTTTGCGGGTAAAAAATTGACGAATACATCATCCTAATTGTAACTGTCCAAGCTATGTTTTGTCTTTTCGTTTCGAAGCCAAATATGGTATGCTTCCATTTTTTCACTATCTAGTAAATGGATAAAGATATATAACAAGGTACTCGTGTTGGAGATTAGATATAATATGTGCAAGTGAAAAAGCGCCAAATAAGCGCTCTGCAAAAGCCAATATAAAAATGGTATTTGAGATTCACAAACGAAAAATGAGTCGCAAATATTCTTATTAAATTGCAATTGTTTGTAATTAGTTGCCATTATTGCGCATATTAAATATGTACCAGACTGATATATGTATGTCACATGTGTGTATATGTAGCGTGGGGTAAAATTACCCGGACGCGACAACGTTTACCTCACGAATCACACGGTTTAATCACCGGATCAATGGCGGCATCTTACGCGAACAAACGCCAAGATAAAAACTGGAAGGGTCAGAGACGCGGCCCTTCTTCCCTGCAGGCACAGAAACCAGCGGGGGCTAGATCTGACACCGTCGAAAACATCAGAGTGAGCTTCGGACGGATGAAATGTTATAAAACACAGGCAATTCATTTATATATTATCTGTGGTCTTATCTATGTGCTTGTACCTAATATTGAATGACCGTTACCCATGCTGTGATTTTCTATATTTTTTTGGCAGATGCCTGACTAAGCTTGCCTGCAAGCTTATATCATTGGCAATAACTATATTCATCATTATACTGGTTATCACGCTAGTGCTGACATTGGTGCCAAGCAAAGATGATGAAATCGACACTGAGACAACAAATAGGTACGGCGGAATATTCAGATCTGCTGCAGTGACAGCCAACGGACAAGAATGTGCAGCAATCGGAAGGTAAAACCACAGACATTCATAAACAGTAAATTTCATAGTGATTTTCATTTATTCTGCTTCGTGGCCACCCTTCATTTCAGCAGACCAATACGCGCCAACATGGTGCATCCGTCAAACGTCTCGCGTCTAGCGTCCTTGTCAATTTCATCAGCGCAATATATTCGAGGACTTTAGACGAATCCGAGTTTAAGATGGCTCGGTGCATTTTATTGAATTTAAGGCGCTAGGCTCAGACGAAGCTTACAGTCGACATATCCATGATGTCCCAGTTCGATCCAATTGAATTCATGCTGATGTGCCTACATATTATTTTTGTCATTCTCTCGGATCGTCATGATTCATGTATAAATCAATAATGATTTTATCAATTGTTGTTAATCTCGGATCTCAGAATTTCCAGATACGGATTTGTTTGTTGTCTACATACCAAATTAACACCGATTACGACGTCGAATTTCGGAGGTTATATCAAAGCTTGTTTAAGATTGAATCCCCAGCATAATCATTTTTGATAACGTCACAGACTTTGTTAGATTGTCGATGATTTCGACGTCATCCACATAAATTAGATGAAGCACATTATCTTTCAATTGATTTTCTATGTTCTGCCAACGTCCTCGATGATTGCATCTTTATGGTGTTGCTGGATGAATGGATGGGAATAGATGAGCGTCGAATAGAAATACTCTTTTCTCTAAATAACTATTTATTCCACACGAGAGAGAGAGAGAGATCTGGCTGCGGGAAAGACGTCCTCCTGCAGCCAAGGCTAACCGATGACTCTTCCGACTCCCGCCTCTTGCACGTCACTACCCAACCGGCAACGGTGCACGCGCAAGAAGCGATCGGTCGGTATGCAGGTGCAATGTCTCTGCAGGGCCACAAGAGATGGCGCTGTTAAAATAATACATTGCACCTGAAAAGAGATGGAAGATGTCGCTGTTAACAGCGCGTGACACACGAAAACTTCCTTATTTGAAACGCACGCCCTGTAGCGACAAATATACCGAAAAGGGTGTGGTGACGCCTCTAATGCGAACAAGTGGTCCTCCCTCGTCCGCTGCATGATCATTACTAAACCTAGTTCTGAACAAACAATTTCAGAAATTCAAATACAAATTCAACATAAGCAATTAATTTCTGTTTTTATAGCGAAATTTTGCGTAAAAATGGAAGTGCAGCTGATGCTGCCATCGCAACACTGTTCTGCGATGGGGTGGCCTGCAGTCAATGTATGGGTCTCGGGGGTGGCTTTCTACTTACAGTATATAAACGCGCCACCGGTCAAGTGAGGGTGCTGGATGCACGCGAAGTAGCCCCCTTGCTTGCACACAAAGATATGTTCGAAGGAGGTGAAATATCATCCACAATTGGTATGTTATTTGCATCATTTGAATGTCTCAGAACTGGAATATCACACGCCGGCATTTCATTACGATTTACATGTTTTCAGGTGGAATGGCTGTGGCTGTCCCAGGGGAATTGCGTGGATATGAAGCACTGTACAATGAATACGGCACATTACCATGGGCTGATCTCATCCAGCCGACCATCGATCTGTGCAGAGAAGGATACATCGTCACGGAATATCTAGCGAGAGTTTTGAGAGAAAGAAGTGCCAGAATACTTGCGGAACCTTCAATGAGGTATTAGCAAAATATAAGCATTTTCCATTATTCATTTCCTGTTAGATTAAAACTCAACAAAGGGCGGTATTATCTGAAATAAGTGCTTTTTTTAAATCAAAATCGATAAAATCATAAATAACAATGTTCAAATGCTAGATACAGATTTTGTAGGATTGATTACAGATAATCTAGCATTTGGTGTATGATTTTACCGCAGCATTCATTACATTAAAAATATCTCCAATGGACTGTTTGAATTTGCTTTTGCATAATATAGAGTTAATATGAATCTCACTGTAATATATAGTACAGTCAATCCCTCTATAGCGTTGAAATACGGGTCGCATTATAGAAACAAAATGCTATAGAAAGTTAAGCACCTGTACAAAATGTGTACGTATTTAGTTTGTTAACAAGTGCAAGTGACTACTGCGTGCGAGGGGGCATTGACTTTACGTATTTTACCTCTAAAAGACATCGCAAACGCTATAGGAAAACACTTTATAGAAGTGGATGCTATAGGAGGATTTGTTGTATATTAGGGGGACCAGAAAGAAATCACATATTTTTTAATAATGTAAAAAAAGCTTTTTGCCATCTTTATTGCGTTTTTGACAAATTGAATCAGTTTAATTGATAGTGTAACGTTAAAGCGGGGGCGCTCTCGGGGGCAGAGTCCTCGGGCAGCTCCCCGCTCTGACGTGCTCGTCGGGATGGTCGCACGCGCTAGCACACGGGTCCGTTCTTCTATCGAACCGTAATATTGCTGGATGAATGGATGGGAATAGACGGGCATCGAATAGAAAGACTCTCTTGTCTAAATAACAATTTATTCCATACGAGAGAGAGAGAAATCTGGCTGCAGGAGATGACCTCCCGCAGCCAAGGCTAACCGACGACTCTCCCGACTCCCGCTTTCTGCGCGTCACTACCCAACCGGCAACGGTGCACGCACAAGAAGAATCCGTCGGTATGCAGGTGCAATGTCTCCGTAGGGCCACAAGAGATGGCGCTGTTAAAATAGCACATTGCACCTGAAGAGAGACGGAAGATGTTGCTGTTAATCTGGCGAATTAAATCTGTTCAATTTTCAACAGTAATCAACTTCAATAATTGTTTCATCCAATTTTAACAATTCATAAAGAGGTGTATTTTTCCCTTGTCAAATTCTAGCTTGGATGTTGTACCCTTAACAATAAGATCAATTTTATTCCTCATAAATTATGCTAAATAGTAGTGGTAACTTGTCTACCGTGTCTAGACACACATTGCACTCGAAAAGAAGATCATAAAATGCGTGATTATTTTCTGGTTCTCCTAATATATATATACACTTATGTGGCTATCGTAGAAGAGAGCTCCGGCCATCGACCAGTTTGCTCCTTCCAGGATCAGACGTTCAGCGTCCTTGATAGCGTCATTGTCTCGACATAGACCAGCGGTTCTTAAACTTATGTAGTCCACGGATCTCCTCTTGAGCAAGTATTTTTTTCGGACCCTCTCTTGAACAGTTTTTTTTTGGCAGAGCCCATCCTAACATTTTATGTCGTTGTTGAGACTTAATTTTTCAAACAAACGAACATTTCTATTTCAAATATTGGTAAAAATAGATCTTTTTATAATGTATTCTGTAAATGTCTTTCTGTAATGGCTGAAAGATGCCCAACTGCGAGACTTTAATGACGAGCCGCTTCCTCGAATATCATTCAAGCAAGATATTTTTTACTAGCACGCGGCTTCTTTATTTGCTCCCGTCTGGTCCAATTGGTCCCCACAATCCATTTATTCACAGACATTTATAAACATAATTTTTAAGCATAAATCCATGTTTAAAATCATGTTATTATTCTAGGGAGATTTTCGTCAATCCAGAAACTAACGATGTATGGTTAGAAGGAGACAAAATCAAGCGGCCGAAGTTAGCCGAGACATTGGAGATCATCGCTAAGGAAGGAGTCAACGCTCTCTACAACGGCAGCCTCACGAAAGGATTCCTGGACGATATAAAAAGCTTCAATGGCATCATAACAGAAGAAGACATGAACAACTACAAGTAATTTTGATCCGTAACATAGATCACAATGCTTTCAAGTCAGAAATTATACACGTGTATTAATATTTTTAGACCTACATGGTTGGAACCCCTTAGCATTGATCTCGGCGTCGATCACACAATGCACACAGTACCATTGCCAGGATCTGGACATCTGCTCTCGTTGATTTTCAACACCCTGCGCGGATGGACAGTCCCGGAAGATATTGACAGTCTGAAAAAGATGGACATCGATGAAAACAGTGTAGAATATTGGCATCGCACTGTTGAAGTTTTTAAATATGCTTATGCCAAGCGAACTGGATTGGGCGATCCTAATTTCTTGCAGTTTGAAAAATTCGAAGAAGTAAGCATTCAGCATTTTATAAAATAATACGCGCTTGGTATTTATTTGAAAAGAAATGAAGTAGTACAGTTACGTTGTTTATTGCTTCGGGCCACATGTAGCGTGGGTTGAAGGTCTAGGATCCAAAAGCATGCGGGCACTCGCTCTCGCCTCGAAGATCTCCCCGTTCCCGAGACCCCCGCTTAATTTCGCCAGACCAATATGCGCCAACATGGTGCATCCCTTATAAACCCAAATGTATCAATAAGATCGGAAAACTGCAATTAGAAATTTTGTTGTAGCTAATATTGCAATGCTTGAATCAAGTTTCCGCATTACAATTTTAGCCATGTCAATCAAAGCCTTAGCCACTTTGTATCGAAATTAAACGATGTTTATTTAACAATAATTAACGTAAACTACTTGTAGATAAAAGATCAGCTTTGTGGATGTTTTTAAAATTATATATTTTTTAATTGCCACATGACTTTTGTTATTTTGTATGGCTATAATACGACTTTTTTTTTTCAAATAGCTTCTCAAAAATATGACATCGATTGAATACGCTCATTACTTGAGGACTTTGATTTCTGACGATAGAACATACGACAACTATGAACATTATGGTACACAATTCGGTTTGATAGAAGATCATGGAACTGCTCACGTTTCAGTTTTGGCGCCAAACGGTGATGCGATTGCCGCCACGAGCACCATCAATTTCATGTACGTCAATGTCGATCGTATGCTCTGTTACAATGCGGCGATGTATTATTTCTAAACGCGATCTTATCATGCGTACAGTTTTGGTGCATTCATCCGGTCAATGTCGACGGGCATAATCCTCAACAACGAAATGGATGATTTCTCATTCCCCGACATCACAAACATCTACGACATGCCGCCATCGCCAACAAACTTCCCAGAACCGGGTAAAACACCGCTGTCGTCCATGACGCCTTCGATCGTTGTGCAAAAAGGACGAGGTGCACGTCTCATTGTCGGTGCTGCCGGAGGAACTAGGATCCCAACGCAAGTTGGATTGGTAAGCTAAAACATCAAATTGATATTGTCCATGTATTATTTAAAGTCTTGATCGAAAATGAATGTATTCTCAGGTCACTCTCAGGCATTTATTCTCCGGCGAGTCGCTGAAGAGCGCGATAGATTCGCCAAGAATCCATCATCAGCTGTTCCCCATGCAAATTCAACATGAATACGATTTCGATGCGGTAAATTTCCCCATTGCATGATTAATATGCCGTCGATTTATTTGTGCGTAATTGAAATGATGAAATCTCCACAGAAAATACTGGATGAGCTCCGTGCCATTGGACATCGAACTTCTATTGTCGGTGGAACTTCAGGTTTTGCATCTATAACTGGAATTGCCGTTAACCGAGAAACTGGTAACATCGAAGCAGAATATGACCATCGACGCTTGGGCAGTGCAGATGGTTTTTAACACTAGGAGTACTATGTCTTATAACCGGTTATCATAATCTAAATTGTGAAGTTATAGCATTATCTCATATAATATTAAATATTTTTTTTTAAATCAAATTTTCTTTCTCTTCCGATAAGGATAAAGTCTTGTTATCTATGCTGTGGTATATATATAATATTATGATTTATCACGATCGAGCGAAACATTTATTTTAGTTCTTATTATCGACTTTTTGCATATTTCTTCAAGAACTGTTGTATTAGACGCCTTTAGGTACCGAAGATGAAGAGTTTTATATAAAATCACAACCAAATAGCTTCTCTTGTCTGATTTTAAAAAAGTAATTCGTACTTATAAACTACGAAACTAAGACCATTAATTCAGGAAGATTGCTAAGAAATGATATTTTCCATCAAGTAAGTGCATTATATCATTAGAAGACATAAGGAGATTAGGACTTTGAAGGACAGGAAAAGACCGGACCGCCCAAAATCTATTACGGATGCCAAAAATAACTTATTTTATTATCGTCCAAATCGACACCTTACACTATGAAACTAATATAAGGTGTAATTGGCCATTGGACAATGTCTTACGGATGGAATTTGAAATATTTGACTAAAAAAAAATAGTTTTTGTCACTGAACTAAATAGAAATGTGCTTCAGAAGTGCATGTAATGCTTTCAATTAAATACGCTGTTGAAAATGTAATGCTGTGAAGTTGCTTTGGAGGATGTAATAAATAAATACTTCAAGATAATGCAGTACCTACAAGTCTTCGAATGTAAAATACACATTCCTTAACAACATATTTCAAAACTGACATTTTTTTAATACAGAAATAACGATTAGGTATATAAAAATAATGAATTTCTAGACTTTTAAATATCCATTTAAATAATTTTGTAACATTTTCTACAAAGCCAATTTTTGTTTCAATTGGTGTTTATGCAATTTAAATCAGAAAAGTTAGATGTCAATAACGATTTTAACATTAATTTAAGATTTACAAATCTGTCTTTTTGTCTACAAGTAGTTTACGTTAATTGTTGTTAAATAAACGTCGTCTATGTTCAATACAAAGTGGCTAGGACTTCGATAGACGTGGCTTAAGTTGTAGCGCGGGAACTTGTATGAAGTATTGCAACTTTCAAACAATTGCAATATTACGTTCATTTAATATTTATTATAAGCAGCTTCAACATAAATTCAGTCTTGTAACAACATAATCGCGGTTGACTACCGTTTTGTTTACAGCTTACTCTTGATTATCCGTTTTTTTTATATTTTTTTGATACTCGGATAATAAGACAATTCCCGAATAGTGTTGGGGTGTTATATACAAAGCTATAAGGATGATGCTTGTATATTATCTACCAAAACAAACGCTTGTTTTAATCAGTGTAATATTTTAATTACCTTGGTTTTCAAAACAACCGAGCAAGAATTTAAGAAATCTTGTTATACGAGGCAGAAATCACAATGAGAGTACGATTGTAACAATGGACCCGGGATGATAAGAGCTTGATTACTAAAACTAACCTGTATGGTGGGATGATCGCGTATTTGCGAGCGAATTCCAGGGATTCAGAAAGAGCACTCTTATACGTTTACTTTCTTCTTTCTAAATCACTGGAATTCACTCGCAAATATGCGATCATCCTAGCATGGTAAAAAAAATACTTCTATTTTTACAACTAAAGTCAATGAAGTTGTCTGGCCAGATCCAAATTTTTTTTCATAGAATGTGTATAAGAAATCACGCTTTTCGACATATTCCATAAGGAATTTTTAATCCTTTTCACTCTATAAAATATAGTTGGTGATTTAAGATATTAATTATTTAAAGTTAAAAAGAAAAATCCATGCATAACATGGGATCACTTTATTTTAAGCTTAGAAATAAATTATATTTAAAAAAATTATAATAATGCATTTTTTTTAGTAACATATAATATCGTCTATGTCTACCTTTAATTTTATAGACATATTGGCGTATAGTTTTTAAGAGTTTTGCAAATTGACGCGTTTTTTAAAGTGGCAATTAAAAAGATAATTTTTATCACTGGCAACACTGAGAGTGACATTAGTTTGTTGTTGGCAGCGCGCGAAGTTTGTGTGTGCGTGCGGTGATTTACTCTTTGTTGATGAAAATTCGTTACATTATTAACTACGACCATATTACGTTAGTATTTTAGAATAATATTTTTTTTATTTTGTGTACATTTTCTCAATTTGACACTTCAAATTTAATTTTTTTGAATATTTAATGCATTAATATCGAATCTAAAAATGCATATTAATTGTAAGATATGCATTTTTAGATTCGACATAAAGTACTCGATTCACTTTAATTTTTTATTTCTACACTTTTATTAATATCTACAATTATATTATCATATCAATCTTGATTATTTTAAATGGGAATTATTAAATATATGATTGCAATATTAAGAAAATAATTTTTACATCAAATGGATTTTTTCACCTTTATCTGAAACATTCCCACTGCATATGATTCATATTAAAATAGAAATAATGCTACAAAGTAAAATAATTTGAAATTTAAACGCATATAGTATAGAATGTAAACGTTCCGAAATAAAACTCTCTGTCAGCATAAATTTTATCATCAGAACGTCCATTATAAATGCATGCCGTGTGTGCTAAAATGCGTTCTATAAATAATACTCATGCAATATGCTTATTGGATAGAAATACGACACCTGAATTTGATTCCTGTTTATGTTAGTTGTATTTAAAGACGCCGTTGTCTTGGAGTTTCTTAACGGAATATGCTGTGTATGGCAAATCGAATGCTTACATTCAATTTGCATTGTTTAAAATAATGTTTTCATGTGTAATAATGGGAAACTCCGGATAAGCTAGTAAGACTGTCGAGGATGTGTGTTTCCAGTTCAGTATAATATGTTCCAACGGCGCCCTGTCGGACTGTAGATTAACCTGATACAAACTTGCAGATCTTTGCTAAATCAAATCCAAAAGCTTTGGCAATGCTTATCTATCGAAGGAGCTGCTGCTACTTTCAGAATGTATATCCAAAATGTATATATTTGATACAGGAGCTCAAATACTTAGGATCCATCCATAATCGGTGGTGGTTTACTTGGGTTTAAAAAGATATGACTCTGAGATGAGTTCAATTGAGAGATCAGGAACATGTACGGCAAAGTATCTATCACCAGCTTTTCAAAACATTACTCGGCAGGATGGAGAAAATTTATAAAAACTAATGATGTTGCTGAAGTGTATCAGGGAAGAGAGGAAAGGACGTGGTTCGAAAATAAAAAAAATCTACATAGTCATAGTCACGATCATCAGTCACGAGGAAACGAAAAGAAAGAAACTAACTACAACGTGGTATCGAATAGTAGTCGAATTTATAAATGAGTTGCGAAATCATATTTATTTTAATCCATATTATCATGCTCAAACTATAACTCGGACACTTATATATGGTCTTGTCTAATTTAATTAATACTTTCAGTATTTAATTTTTCAGAAATTGAAAATCTTCCCAAGAAAGGATATAAGTTCTCGGTGCAAACGTTCAACAAAGTACTCAGAATGAGTTTCTTTCCCCCGCAATGGAATGTAGTTGAAGATATTCTGATGCCTAAGCCCGGTAAAAATATACACAATGCCAAATCACAGTATAGACCGTTATTAATTAATATCCAATTATCAATTTGGACTCCACCAACAATATGCGACTATGAATTCACAAGGACTTGGAAGACAAAACATATTGTCCCACACTGCATGACATAAAATCCGGTGTCCCCCAGACAGTGTACTTGATCCAGTACTATACACAGCCAACAACATAACAACCGCCACCTTCGTGGACGACAAAGCACTTCTAATCTCGCTTTACGACCCTGCAACAGCTTCTCAACTACTCAAGCGTGACCTCAATAATATCCAAAAATTACTTAAGAAGTGACGCATAAAGGATAAAGAAAACAGTGAAACAGGAGATCAAAGACTAAATACACACCCCAAACTTCTGGTTGAAGAGCTAACCATTCAAATCTTCAAGACGCGTATTCTGAATAGATATATAGTTCATGAACTAGAAAAAAGATTCAAACGTATGAATATAAGGTCCTCATTATTGAATGAAGACTAAATATTCCTCCGAAGATAGATTGTTCATATATATTTCTTGGTACATATTATAAATATGAAATTCTAAATTCTGATAAAAAAATTAGATCTCTTACAAAAATATTTTTATATTGCTGGATCATTGTCGCTAAATCTTTCTATTTTGTTATATGTAATTTATACGATTATTATTTTATGTTTTCAGGTATACTCACTTCAGGGAGTGAAATTAAACATTTAAATTCATACAAAGTGCACATGTTTAAGAGCAAATTAATAGTCGAAACTAATGAAAGACGACCATTGGATAAATATTGGTGCGTTATAATTATTATATTATTTTTATGCTATGAAAAATTAACTGTATTATTATCGTCTTTTGAAATTTACCATATTATATTTGTTGTTCAAGGTCTACAATGGAAGAGCAGCGCAATAGTCTATTTAACAATTCAACATTTAGACAATTACCACCGCAATCTTCTTGCAATTCGGTAAAAAACAATACTATGATGAACAAATCACAAGCCAACGATTTATCAAAAAGGTTATCGATCGCAGTAAATAATTTAAAAAAGAAATATATGAAGCCAATAGAAAACTTTTCAAGCTTAAAAATATACGAGTCAGATTTTGAAAACGGGAAAACGTTCAATAAAAACAATGCGTCATCGCCCATCACGTCTAAGAAATTAAAAATGAGAGCGCCAACGTTTGAATATAATAATTATAACAGTAATTGCGTCGACAGTGAATCTTTATATGCAGTAAAACCCTTTTCTTGCAACAGCGATAGTGATACTACCATATTAAAACAAAAAGTATTAAAAATGACTATCCAGAAAACACCTAATAATTCAAAAGAAATTGACGAAGAATTGAAACGGGAATTCGCTATACGTATGATGAATTACTACTTTTGGAAATTCTATTTGAATATTACAATTTTTGCCGCAGTATCACTTCACTCTTACAAAGACATAGAAATGAAAAGATGGTCTTGTAACCAGCAAATTAACGACGAAGCCATTAGGAGTAGTTTGCAAATTTTTTTAAGAAAAGCCGGTCGCAACTCTTCCAACGATCAATGGATGAGGCAAACGCTCCCATCGCAAGTTAAGAAGCTCATTCTGTCCACGATTCCAGATCACGTCATCAATAAAACCTTATTGCATGAAATGGAAAAGCTTATTGCGTATGAGATAAACATTTATTCAAAAGTTGATGAAGACAAATACCTCGAATCGTCCGATACTGATAACAGTGTATCGAGGAAAATGATAAAAATGAGAAAATTACATAAGAAAAGAAATAAAAAGTCCAAAAAAACTACTGATAAAGCTCAACTTTCGAGTCCTTCAAACGCAGCGCAGAATAGAAATCCGCCAAATGAAATCATTCCGAATGAACACGCAAGAAGCTGTGTGATAATTGAAGCCGATCAACGCAATCATGTTAACGCTCTACCCGCTCAATTGACAAAATTAAAAGATATTACAATTAAAAAGGTGCATAATAACAAACCGATGGTGAAGATACCCGACGACGCTTTAATTAAATACAATACAATTGATTTAAATTCCAGTGATGATTTTATGAGTGATTCAGAATGCAAATTTAACAAACTAAATGAAAATATCACCGTAAACTATAGTCCGTGCAATCAAACTTTGAACGTTGGAAATTCTAACCGGACATCTCATAACAAGCCTATAATCATCAGCAATCAATCGGTGAACTTTCCAATCAAACCGTTTTTAATGAAAATTAAAAATCCGAGGATCAAATGCAATTATAAGAACTCACACGATAAACAGAAGTGCGTAAACAATCAAACGGTCAAAAATTTTAGAAAATTCTTCTTGATAGACGATCAATCGACGCCTTTGAATCATACATTAAAAAATATAAATCCGTCCGATTCAAATAAAATGAATGCGTACGTTTTGTCCAAAGAAACACAGCATCCCGCGCTTTTTACATCGCTGCAAAATTATCGCGTTTGTAACCTTAACAACGCAAAAATTACTAATACGTCCGTTTGTAAAAATCTCGCATGTCAATGCTCTCGATAAAATCAGCGTCGTTTTAAAATTATTGCATTGTAAATTATCTTACATATGAAAATTAATCTTTGTTCGTATGTAATGCACTGCCATACCGTTCATCAGACTGCGATAAAATTTCGTCCAGTTATTGTCAAGGATTGCGCGAGTAACATAGACATAGTCTAATATACAAAAATAAAAAATTGTTTGTTCGTATTTTATGCGCTGCCATACCGTTCATTCGATTGCGATAAAACTTTGCCAACTTATTGTTTGTACTTTCTCAAATAATATAGATATAGTAAAATTAGCTTACAGTAGATCTTATATATAAAAATCAATGTTTGTATGTTTGTTCATATTTATAATAAAACCAACAAAATAAAATAAATATCATACTTTTCCCTTGTATATCATTCAAGTTTCAAACGATATTTTTAGAATTATTACTTCTGTGACAGCAACGTGCCGGATACTAGCTACTAATAAATAAAACATGATTTGTATACAATACATATATCAAATAAATAAATACTGTCCATATTATTAGTGTTTTTTATAAATAAAAACCAAAACCTGATGATTCCTCGCATTTCATTCATTCAATCAACGCCATCACGTCACCCAATACCATCAGATACTAAACATTAATTCATAAATCTACGTCGTTAATATTTTTTTAGGTTGTTTTGGATTTTATTATATGACTTTGGTCTGCATTGAATATATATGGAATACAACGGATCTTATGATAATGTTTCAGGCTCAAATTTAAATTGAGCGAGAACATTTTAACTTCAAATTAGCGCGATCAGATATATTAATATTATTGATTGATCGCCTCGATCCGGGCTTATAAATGATAACGTCAGGTGGCTGGGTTGTATATGAATAACTAGATTTGCAACAATGATCAAAATCCTTTCCTCATAAATCCCATCCTAACTTTAACAAACGTGGAAATCGAATAGAAAACCACTGCACGAAGAATCAGCCTCATATGGAGATCGTCGACGTCTGATGACTGATATACTCTAAGAATTTACACTTTTGAACATAACAATAACAAAGTACCATCGTCTTTTACGAGCGATGTATCCAAACAATTGTTTCTATTTTTACCGACGAGTTGGAGCATCTGATCGTCCACGGGAATCTCAGCATGCGTCTCCAGCAGTACATTAAGAATGCGTTTATACGTTACGTTTGCTCTCATTATCCATATTTCGACTCCATAAATGTATATAAATGAGAATATGAGAGACTTGACTGAAATCATTTTAATTGCATATATTTTTCCAGTCTATATTCAGCTGAAACATAGCATTTTTACTTCCAGAATCCGCAATGTAAGATCCAAGATAAATTAAATCATACACTGTGTACTTGCTCTGTTCATCATAATATTAGTCTTTAGATTCGTTTATCTCAAGACCCATATTTGAGCTGATGGCTCGTATTCGTCAGAGAAGAGCTCCAATCATCCAGGACTTTCATCGTTATGGATTCTTAATATATTTTGAAGAGATCCGGAGAGAGGATGCAGTCCTATCTGACACTCTTTTATGTTTAAAACACCCGTTTCCCTCATCCCTTATTTCCCCCCATTTAACGCAGTCCATCAATGTGATCTATTAATATTATTCTAAAGTAATGCAACTTGATATAATTTTTATTCACGAGTAAATATTTTCTTTTATGACACACATGTAATATCAGATCCAGAATCATGTATGACATGAAAGTTTACTTAATCATTTGTAAATCTAATATTGGCGCTGATATCACCGAATTAGCACAACTATGTCAAGGATAATTAGTCTCGATTAAGCGTTTCTCTCACCTGAATAAATGTTATTATTCAAACTAATGAATCGTTCTTAGTGTTTGACAAGGTAAATTGATGATCTCTGTAATTTATTGAATAATGCAAATTTCCTATTGTTGTATCAAATGACTAGTCGACTGTTTGCTTTATTTGTCATATGTTGTTTTGTTTGAAATTTTTGCCAAGTTTATTTGAATTTATGTGATCACCAATATCAAAAATATCCGTATTAAATGTAAGCTACGCCAGTAGTGGCGTCCTCGACAGAAGGGAATTATTTAATGTTTATAACTAATTATATAATCTGAGCATTTATTCCATTCCCGCTGATTTAGATAATTCTAAACGAGTCTTCCAAGGCAACGGACCTACAATTATCCTTGCGTCTGATTATGTGTAGTAATTTATCATGCGGTAGAATAATGTTTGTTGCATTTGAAACAATTTTGTTTTCAAGGAAAATCTGAAATCACCCGATGAAAATTTCAGGAAATGAATTATAATATACCGACACATCCTCTATGTTTATTAGACGTTACATCTTCTTAGTATAATCTATTTTTTTGTAATAAAAACGAGATGCAATATTCTTAACTATAATTACATAACATAATCATTCCATTATGTATACTCGACTAAAGAAAATTTCTTTTTTATATCATGTATTTGTTAATATTCAATTGAGATATATGCTGGAAAATAATCAATCTACCCAAGATAAAATGTAGAAATTGACTAATTAACGATTCGTTGGAAACTTTACATCGCTCTCTTACTTTTTGAGATTTATGCGAAACAAACAATTTTTTTATAAATATTAAATGTACCACAAACACTAATGAAATGCTTTCAGACTTAATATTTGCTTCTTTGTGCATATATATAGAATTTAATACACAATTTTCGACGCTCGTCTACTACTTATTGAGCATAGTAAGCCAAATTACAATAAAAATACGGTTGACATTCACACTCCACAATCGATTGGTTCCGCTAAAGCGCCAAAAAGTAGAAAACATCATATTGTATGGGTCTTGCATTTCAAATCGCATTTTCCTTCATTAAAAAACGGTCACGCTAAAATTAAGCCGTGTATAAGGTCACCGTCGGACTGAGTTTTATTTCTTGAAAACAACAACTATCACAACAACCCGATTGCAATACAAAATATATATTATATAAATATATTGATAAACGTGAATGTTATTTAATTAACGAATCCCGACGTGTTATTGTTTGCAAGCTCATATCATTGAATTTGAACAAAATATTTATACATTCTATTAGGATTGACACTTACAGGATCATAAAATACAAGATTTTATGAACATGTGAAAGCAAATATGACTTGAAAGAGAAGAAGCATTAAATACACAAGCAAGTGAGATTTTACCGAGCATGTTTGAACGGGAAATCCACCAATAATTCCAGACAACGAGCAACTACGAGATGATAATGTAGTTATCTACTTATATTTTTAAATAAGGATTATACATTTGGATTATTTTGGGAGTCAATGTGATGATTGTAAATATGTTATAATAAGCTAGGATTCATAGAATATATTCATATCACATAGAATTAATGTTGTGTGATGTGTAGCGCCGTTTTGTTGTACAGATCATGCTGCAAAAAGCCCTAAAAGAGAACGGAGTGGCCACAAGGTTTGTCCAATGTCCAATCGGTCCGCTTTTCAGACCGCTAATATGACGAATGAGCGCCTCGCGATCGGATGCTATACTTAAATATGCCTAAAGAACGATTACAAACTCTCAATATGAAATTATCTGAAGAAGACTGATTGGGTGGGTTGTTTAAATTTTACAATCGGTCGAAAATATTGCTGCCTGAAAAGAAAAGAGGGATTAGACTACTTAGTTTATATTATTAAAAACGGACAGAGTCAATCAGTGTTGATTCATGTAATGTAGAATGGTCAAATAAAATAAAAACCATGTGCAACTCTCGACCGAGTCGGTATTCTGCGTTTTGCGTCCCAAGTCCAGTTGTGCCTGTGGTGGGAGCCTGCTTTTCCCTACCCTTGTTACGGCCCTGCCTTCGTTTACAACATGGAACCCTCCACTGACCAGAGCTGTTTATTGATTCCGCTATTCGGGGCCATGCTAGCCCGCACAACAAAAATGCACGCTAGAGCGCAAAACCGAATATTTTATGGTATACGAATATAAATTTTTGTGGGTAGGGGAGTGTGCAAGCCCACTAAGTCTATTGGCCGCTGGGGGAGGGAGCAGAGGGCTCCACGATCCTATCGAGGTCATTGAAGGCTCCAGGAATGCATTTTTCCCCAAATTTATTGCCCTAAAGTTGAAGGTAATGGCCACAAGATTTCTGTATCCAACCGGTCCAAACTTTAGACCGCTGACACATCGAAATACCGCCTCACGATCCGACGCCACGCCCAGACATGTCCATAGATCTCCGCATGGGCACTCCGAGAATTGTTCATTTACAACGGTAAGACGAGCATCGTAATAATCGACCAAATGAAGTGACCGCACCAGAAATGATGTGAATAAAATCCGCAAAATGATATTGGATGACCGTCGACTGTAAGTGCGCGAGCCAGCAGACATAGAATCGCATATCGACTAAAAATTTGGACATGAAAAAGCTGTGCGCAAGACGGGTGCCGCGTTTGCTCACAATAAAACACAAACAGCGTCGTGATGATGTTTCGATCGATGAGTGTTTGGCAATGTTTCACAGCAATAAAGTCGAATTTTCGAGAAAACATGGGTCCATCACTTTACACCTGAGACAGAGGAACCGTCAAATCAGTGGACTTAAAGGGGAGAATCTGAGAGAGTTTGAGTTGAAACAACTCGACGGTTCTCACTAGAAAAAGTGCATCGAGCTGAAAGAAGACTTGAGAAATCTACTTTTTTTGTTGGGTTTTCTTTGTTAGGTCGATCGGGACTATTCAGTGCCGACATCTAGACACCGCATTTATATCATATATCCCGAGATAATCCCGTCAGATACATTCAACTCGTTCAATGGGTTCGATCTCACATACACATGAGGATAAGATTAAAAAATGTATCGTTGACATTATTGGTGCATATGTGATGCATTTTCTGGATCATTGCATCGTATGCAGGTCGATAGATCGGTCGCAGGCTATTAGGTTTCCATTCAGCAAAATACTCGTAAGCGTTTTTCTTTGTCTTTACTAGCATATTTTACTTCATATTTTGCACAATTTGAGCTTGAAATCACTATGTAAATTTTTTCGAAATTAAAATTCGACACAATTCTCGTGAAATTAACGAGTGCCTAGCGAGACAATAAGGGGAATTCCAGGCTTCTTTGCTGTCTTGAGTCAATGCAGCTTTTTCAACACAGTTGTCAAAATGCCAATAGTCAAATATGATTAAAAGTGCATGCCATCGGTTTGATTCATCCATCAAATGCAATAATTAATATTAATATACAAGCACCGATTAAATCATCAAAAATTTATATATGCATGTGCCCTTTAGTCATCAAATTGGCATCTTTGTGATTCACTTTGTGAACATGCATTCTTTCATATCTGCGTCATATGAGCGTTAACCTTTGATGCTTCCAAACAGACATATAAATTTTGATCGACATATGGACGTCATTTGCGGCTTATCTTCCCAGTCCTCGATTTGCTGGATTAATCCAAAAAAGCGAGAATAGATGCAAGCGAAAGTGATCGTCTTTTTGGTCTTTTGATCATTACTTTTATAGCACATCGGCTATTTTAACACATTACATAAGGGAAACGTGTCTTTCGGTTAATGCCGGCTAAAATTATTTGGCTCATGGGAATCCCAAAACACAGAGTGATTAAAAACTATATTTAATTTTCGGAAATATTGCTGTTTCCATGAATGTATAAATTTCATTTGGATATCAAACATTCGTGTTCGTATTTATAAACATTCATACACCTTAAATTATGAAGCAGAAGAATGCAAAAAAACATGCGGATCGTTGAAATGCTCTTTAAAAATATGTAGCCATATTCAAATCCCTTCCAAGAAGGTCTTCAGCAAAGCAAAATAGAAAAAAAATCTATTAGTCAACAAGGTGCTAATAAAACACGTTTTTCTAGTGACAGCTATAAATCTAATTAAATAAATGGGTGTTTCTCGGTAAACTGGGCGACTTGTCTCAGACCAATATTGTATGAAAAAATATAAATTATTATATAAATTATTCGTAGTTAATTTTGAAAGATATAGCAGACTCTCGATTATCCGGGCTAATGCTGGGGAGGAAGAACACAGATAACTGGAAAACACGCATAATCCAAATCATCAAATTTCTACTTGGCTTCGAATATAATATAATATTTACCGACAAATGTATCTTTACTTGTAATGCCATCCTCATTTTCTTCCTCTTGAGAAACAAAATAAATATCTGCATCATCCATGCATTCGAAACCTGGAACATTTAAATCATGATCCAGCCATTCTTCGATCCCTATCCATGTTTTCAAAACATTTTAATTGCACATGGTTTTTATTTTATTTGACCATTCTATTTTTCATGAATCAACACTGATTGACTCTGTTCGTTTTTTACTCCGAGTTGTCTAGTCCATATTTTCTTCGTCTCCGCTTAAACATTGGGCCGATTCAGCCGGCATAAGCGCGTAATAAAATAAAGACAGCATTATATTTTCGACCGATTGTAAAATTTAAACAATCCACCCGATTAGTCTTCTTCGGATAACTTCATTTTGTAATGAGAGTTCGTAATCTTTCTGTAGGCGTGTTGTATGGCGTTTGATCGCAAGGCGTTTATTCGTCATGTCAGCGATCCGAAAGGCGGACCAGTTGTATCCGCAGACCTTGTGGCAGCCACTCTTTAGGGCTTTTTGCGGCAATTTCGGGGATAAATGCTGGGATAAATTCTATGATCTGTACAATCATGAAAGCCCCCTACCCATAAAAACTGTATATTTATATATTAAACTAATTTATGTTGCTATCTTAGCTAGTTTTTAGTTACAAAATCTAGTTGGTTTACATCCTGCGCTCAGAGCGCCAGTGGCTACTCGAAGTTGACATCGACAAACACTCAATTGAAACATCACCACGACGCTGTTATAGTATACGTCTCATAGCCATATAAGAAAAAAAATCAAAAATGAATTAATACTCTTCCATGATGCCAACTGATGATATATTGAGTTTTAAAAATAATCCATAAACGTGTGGCAGGCTAGCTAAATAGCTGGCGTCCGTAACGATAATTTTCAATTCTGCATAATTTGATCCCTTTCCGGGTAAAATTTCATTAGCTGGCAAAAATATCATGTATACAATCTTACGTCCACACGACACCGAACCAAAATCCGTCATCGCAGACCAACGAAAGACAATCGGAGATTATTTTTTTTAGAACAACGCGAGACCATGTGCGACGAAGCCGGCGAATCATTCGGAAATCTACCAGCGAAAAGAGACAACCGAGGGAGGAGTTTGAGGAATTTGAGACCCGTAAACTATTACGAGGATCGAAGCGGCCTGGTGTCCGACGGTTCGGTGGCGGATCCTTCCTTTTCACTCCCGCGACCCAAGAGGAACAGCGACCAGGCGAAGATGAAAAGAAGTCGCAGGAACATTTCGAACGGTATGCTTTAAATTTAAATATATCCTCGTCGGCGCTGTTTTATCGAAGTCGATAAGTATTGATGAAAATATTGTGATATCGTTCGTTTTTATTGGCGAACGATCGCCCCACGGAGCGCTGAGGCGATCGCGTCGAAGCGATCCGTCAACCTATCCTCGGAAAGATGGCGAGTCGCGAAAATAATTGTAATCATAGATTGTAATCCAGAACAGTCAAGGGAGAATAACACAATTGATCAACGATAAGAACGATGCGAGTATCTTATTGTCAAAACAAACGCCTGTTCTCAAGACAACACGAACGAAAGTTGTCTTATCTTTGTTGAAAGAACTTAATAGCTTATGCGATGATAGCGATTTCAATTAATTATTCGTAAATTTTACGATGGTTAAAAGATTCTTTAGAATACGTTTCCGATTTCCTAACATTTATATCGGTTCGGTTACGGTTTTCGTCCCGGCAAAAATAGTCGTTTTACCGGTTATTCCGTTCCGATTCAAAGCCCTGTTATCTTTTTCATTTCGGTATTGGTTTCGTTCCTAACATTTATATAGGTTCAGTTTTTATCGGATATCGGTTTCGTTCCAGTTCCAAGCCCCGGTTTAAAATTCGATAATAGACGAGAGATCCAATGTAATGCGAGGAGATCCGACGTCATTCTATGAACGTATGCCATCATGGAATAAAGCTAAAAAATATGGCAGTGTGTTGTGTATTATATAATAAAATGAATCGCCACTGATGTAATAGATGTAATGGCATTTTTCAAGGTTATAATAGGTGTTATGTTAATTTTTGTTTTGTTTTTTGGGATAGTTTCCGGAGTGCGAGTCGACGAGGCGGGCAAAGCGAGCGATACAGTCGAGGCGGACAAGGCGGATGCGACCCCGGAGGAACCGGCGGCTCCGCCCCCGAAGCCTCCGACCGTCGGCGACGACATCGCCAGCCTGTCTCGGCTCTTCCCGAATTTCTTCTCCGCCGACGACGGCAGCGTCCTGATGCACAAGATCGAGAACGCGTGCTTGAATCTTCGCGCCTCGGAGACGGTGCGCATCGTCGACTCGCTCGTCGAGTGCCTGTTCATGAACATCCTGGAGAAGTATTTCAAAAAGACGTTCGTGAAGATCTTCGAGATGCTCGATTCGGACACGGGCTTCGGCGGGATGATCGCCGCGAACCGCAGGGAGCGGCGCAAGGAGTCCTTCGCCCTGCTCAGGAAGATCTGCACGGAGAGGCTGCTCGAGTGTCCGCACTGCCTGCGGGCGCGAGTCGACGCCTTCGTCTTCGATCTGGCGCTGCCCGACCGCGTCTTCGTCAAGAGGCGCGGCAGGAGCCTCTGCACGCAGATCCTCGACGACGTCCGAGACTTGGCTCGCTTGCCGTTCTTCTCCGGGGAGAGCGTCTAGCTTCCGGATGAGTCACGCGGCCCTATATGAGATCCCCTTTTGTGCCGCCATTTCCGACTGTTTTAAATCTCCTCCCTCCGATTGCTCAGGCTCAAATGTGCGACGTCTATGTCCATCCCAGCGTAGACGAGGTCTTCTATCTAATATGGTAAGAGGGATTTTAGTTTAAATATTAAAACTTTCGATTTGTGCGTGAAAATATTCGGCCGTCTCGAAAAGGAGTCGGCGGAGGTTGGCGGCAGTGGGCGAGGAGACGTCAGTGTCAAAACAGCGTGTCGACATGCGAGCCGAGTAGCGAGTGCGATGCGACTGTGCTGCGTGCGCGGCGAGGCCGAGGCGCCGTGCGAGCTCGAGCTGTCGCGCTGCGGCCTGCGCGAGCTGCCCCCGTGCGTGGCTCTGGCGGGGCGCACGCTCGAGAGGCTGCGCGCGTCCGGGAACCGCATCGCGCACCTGCCGCGGCAGCTCTTCATCTGTCGCGAGCTGCGCCTGCTCGACCTCGCCGACAACGATATCTCGGAGCTGCCGGCGGCCGTGTCTTCGCTGCTCAACCTGCGCCACCTGGACCTGTCGAGGAACGCGATCGCCTCGCTACCGGACGAGCTGAGGTGCCTGCGGCAGCTGCGCCACCTCGACCTGAGCGCGAACCCGCTCGAGAGACTGCCGGACCCGATCACGAGCCTCATCTTCCTGCGCGAGCTGTTCCTCAACGACGTCGGGCTGGACTTCCTGCCGGCGAACTTCGGCCGACTGGCCGAGCTGCGCGCGCTCGAGCTCAGGGACAACTACCTCGCGACGCTGCCCAAGTCGCTGTCGCGCTCCGCGGACCTGGAGCGTCTCGACGTCGGCCAGAACGAGCTCTCCGAGCTGCCGGAGGTCGTCGGCAGGTTCGTCCGCCTCCGCGAGCTCTGGGCGGACTGCAACGGCCTGTCGGAGCTGCCGAGGGAGATCGGCGGGCTGGTGGACCTCGTCCACCTCGAGGCGAGCGACAACCTCATAACGGAGCTGCCCGCCGAGATCGGCGGCTGCTCGTCGCTCGTCGACCTGAGCCTGTCGGCGAACCGTCTCGACCGCCTCCCGGAGACGCTCGGCCGCCTCAACAACCTCGTCTCGCTCAAGCTCGACTCGAACCGCCTCTCGGAGCTGCCGGCGTCCATCGGCGAGCTCGCCTGCCTCGAGGAGCTCGCGCTCGCGGCCAACTTCCTCTCGGAGCTTCCGCCGTCGGTGGGCCGCCTGCGTCGTCTGCGCTGCCTCAACGTCGACGAGAACTCGCTCGAGGCCATCCCGCCCGAGATCGGCGGCTGCTCCTCGCTCGCCGTCCTCTCGCTTCGCTCCAACCGCCTCTCCTCCGTGCCGCCGGAGATCGGCCGCCTGGCCGACCTCAAAGTGCTCAACCTCGTCGACAACTCGCTGACGTGCCTGCCGCGCGCGCTGCTCGACTGCGGCCGCCTCGTCGCGCTCTGGCTTTCCGAGAACCAGAGCAAGCCGCTCGTGCCCATGCAGGCGGAGCTCGACCCCGCCACGCGCCGGCAGGTGCTCACCTGCTTCCTGTTCCCGCAGGCGGCCGCGCCCCCCCCGCCGCCGCGCCCCGACGCCGACGCGCTCGCCCCCGACGAGCCCTACTCTTCGCGCGCCCCGCGCTCGCGCCACATCAGCTTCGTCGACGCGAAGGCGGCGGCGAGGGCCGCCGGGGGCCCCGGTCGCCTCAGACGCGCACCGACGCCGTACCCGAAGGAACTGCGGGCGCTCGCCAAGCACGCGCGCGGCGCCCAGCGGGACGACTCGGTCCGCTCGGAGGCGCCGACCCTCCGCGACCGCTTCGCCGGCGAGCGCCCCGACTCCGACGAGGGCTTCGTCGCGCGCGACGCTCGCCTCGTCGGTCCCCTCCCGGAGACCCTCGACGGCCTGCGACCGCCCTCGGAGGACGGCCACCCGCGAGCCCACATCGCCCGGGTCGCCCGGCCGGACCCCCGCGTCCGCTGCGACCGTCCCGGCTGCGACGGCAACGGCGACACGGCGAGCGCTCAGATCTACGGCGACGTCTCGCCGTATGCCACCCGCGAGGCCTTTCTCAACGCGAACCGCTTTGGGGACCCTTACGAGTTCGGATTACCTCCGGGCGTCTCGCCGGCGAAGCCAAATCCGCCTCCGTATCATATAGCCGCCGCATATTCTAAGCAAGCTCAATTTTTCAACGCGAATGATTGACCTTTACGATCGGGATGCGAACATAATTCGTATCGAGAGTCTTCAATTTTAAATTGCTATGTGCCGAATGCTCGAAACGGTCCTATAGGTTCGTAAGGTTCATACTCTTATATAATATAATTTTATTTTGCAGTCACACACATGCAAACATATCGAAGGATGATATTTATACGCTGTGGATATTTAATACAGCTCTGACTGTAAACCGAATGTTATTTTAGCAATACGTTTAGTATGAAAAATATTTCATAGGGATATGTATAGTTAATTTTGAGCGTTTTGAAGCTGAATTTGCACAGACATCTTCAGCATCTTTTAAATAGCTCCCGTCCCTGCTCTCGAGCAAAACCGAATTGTTCTCGACCTTTGACTTCTCAAAAATAAATATATATATTTATCATTACATACATTTATGTATAAATGTTTAAAATTCATTCAGGAATTAAATTATTTTTTCCTTCCCACGTAATATAGGTGCCTTTCATTTATTATCCGGCATATGTTAAGTTCTAAAAAACATTTCTAAACATCTTGCACAGCTATAATTTGTCCCTAGTCATGTTCTCAGATAGGATAGTAGACGAAATACAATATTTTTTAATATGACAATATTTAAATTGTACCATTTTACGTAACGTGACAAAATTGATATAACGATTGACATATTAATCTAGAGTTTTTTAATCATCGTTTACGTATCTGTTTATTATCGTTGACACTGTTTTCTTATATATCGATACGATATCGTTCTTCGCCTTCGGGCAGATGAATGCTTCCGATTCCCTCGCTGAGAGCGATTCAAAATTGTTTGTGCCTTCTGAATTCCAGCATGCGCGTGATTCGATCCCAAAGGGATACAAAGATTATATGAATACGCCTGTCCCTCAATTTACATTGTCTCGAGCAAAATAATGCAAAATGACAGATGTGTAGTATTCTATTATGTTATTCGATTTTAATTTCCGATCCATGCTACTGAATTATGCAGTCGTTTTATTCAACATTTGGTTTTGTGTTCATCATCAGTATCGTTGATGTGTTCATTGTATGCTCATGTTCAAGCCTGTCGGCTCGAAAAATCAGCCTAAAATTGATGTTGCATTTATAGAACTGATTGTTTAATTATAACGCGTTAGTGAAAATGAGGGATCACTTTAAAAACGCCCTCATATATATCTATATATACATATGTGTATAAAATGAACAGATTTTTTTTAATGTTGTTTTATGATTGTTTATTTAATTTTTAGATTTTTATTTGAGCTTCTATAACAAAACCTTAGATTTTCGCAAATGAAACGGACCCCGTCCGTTTAATATTAATTGATAATTCGAGTATTAGCAATAGGTTATTTGTACGAGAATAAGTGTAATCTTAATTGAACATATTATCCATGACCGCTGTCGTATTTGGCGATTTTCTTGTTTATTCGATCCTAGATTGACGGAGCTTTGTACTATTTTTATATTTTAGAAAAAGATTGAAAAAAACGCAAATCGCATTCAGATAAATATGTACAGTCGACCCGCGGTATTCCGATAAATATTTAGCCAGCCGGATTATATTGTCATAAACAATCCATTTTTCATCCCCAATTGCAATTTGATGCAAAAAGGGATGAAATTTTTGACAACAACGCTTTGCACGTATCTCAACGCTCTCCATTGTTTTTTTCAGACGGTTTGTGCGGCATCTAAACGCCCATTCGATTTATTTCCTGAAAATACCACACGTACGAAGCTTCCTCCGTTTCAGGATGTTCAGCTTTTTTGAGATTCTGGACCACAATCAGTGGCGGAGATGATCTTTTGATTGTTCTTGCAGTATTTTTATATCATAAATTCGTCCTATGCTGTATTCATTTGGCATTTCGGATTACCGCGGATCGACTGTATTTATTTTATCGCGGATGATTTTTGTAAAACGCAATTTATTTATTATAAACAGTGTGATAAATTGTATTATAAATATATAATGTGGTTAGAGAAAACGTGACACATCAGGAAAAGTGCACTTACGTAGGAAACGTCTAGAATGTTTTAATAGTATCGAGCGAGTCGAACATATTTGAATTTATACGTTGTTTGCTACGAAATTATTTGAATTTGTCGATGTTAAATTTATACAATTCGTACACGAGGGGACCATTTTTTTTTCGCTCCGATGGAAATGCCGTTTTATAAATACGTGTCATCTGGGACCAACGTTGATTCGCAATATTTTAGATTGTATATTGATAAAAAAGATTAACGATATTTTCGGACTTTACAAAAATTTAAGACGAAGAAATGGGCAGCTTTAGTTTTCTTAATGTAACATATTGTGAAGAGAATACCTCCTATTTATTAATTACCTTATTTTTTTATAAAATGGTAGCTAATTGTGATTCATCGTTAGTTATTATACAACAAGATGCCATCGATTTTACATATTTTTCTAGTCAGATAAGTAATAAAGTAACGTATTTTGAAGATATTTTATTTTGTAATAAGTTGTATGATGGCCGTGCTGTATGTTTATTTTTTCAAATTGAATTTGCCATCTTCGGACAGTCCAAATCGTGTGTACTAAATTTAAAAAAAACATATCTTTCGGCGGTAATTTAAATTAAGGCATTTTAATACCTATGTATAAATTTGTTATATAAATTAGAATATTTTAATAGATATATATACGACTATGATCTGGATGATTTTGATAACGGCTAATAGACGTTTAGCAATTGAGCATTTATTTTTCACCCGAGCCATCGTGGTCTTTACAAAATAAAGCTTAATTTTTAACTAACGACAAAGTATTTTTTCGAGGGACTTGGATTGCATATATTCCGATAATCGTAAATTATATAAATTTATAACTTTGAGATAGACTTACATTATTTTATTTTACATCGTAATCCTTATTTAAGTCCATTATATCACACAAATTGTGTCAAAAAATCATTTGTTGCCAAAATTTTATAGTATTTTAATATTTAATTCATAAGTTGTATCGGCGTATTTAACTATTAATTTTAAGTGAACCCAATATTAATGCCGGATTTAATCAATGAAAGTCAAATTTTCAACAACTCTGAAAGGGGCCGATTTTATCCCATGCGATGACTTAACGACAGGCTGAATTCGACGGTTAAAAATTGCATCTGTGAAAATACGACATTAATACTGGGTTTATCTAATACATTTAAAGCATTTTTAATTGATAATTTTGAAATCATATTTCAATTCTCTCGGTGTCAATTACATTATTTAAAAATGTAGCGAAATAAGTGCAATCCTTTGATAAAATTATTTGGCACGATTAAATACAAATGCAAATTAACCCTCTATATATTTTATAATAAATCATAGCACAAACTATTTGAATAGGCTTTAATTTGAAAAATGATAAATTCGATATATTAACGACTGACTTATTTATCTAAAACGTCAATTATAATTGCCAATCCCCCTCGATAATGGGTTAATTTGCACAAATATATTTTAGTATATATATTTTTCAGCCGTTAGCGTACAATTTGTCTTCATATCAAGTTTACTGTATTATATTTGATGACCGTATTACTTTGTGCAGTATTTATACTTTGAGCAGTATTGGATGAAGATGTAATTATTTTGTATTTTTTTATAATGTGCGTTATTTTGAATTCAATCAAAGACCATTCCCGTTCTTTTGGTACCGTGACGATGTAAATTCAGACTAATTTTGCATACTCTTAAATCTAACGCATGACTGGTATTTGATGAATACAAGAATAATAAAATATGCTATAGACGACTATAACATGATTAATGTAAATATATGTTTCAATAAATTATATTAATATACTTTATTGTTTTTATTAAACGTATTTCAAACGATGATTAAACAAGTGTGGTTTTTTGGGTAGAATACAAATAGGTATTCGGGAAAATCAGTCGAATTAACAGTTGGATTTGTAACTTATAGCGAATCTTCTCCATAGTTTTTTCTACCATTTCTAAATTACATGTATTATTAAGTGATTCTGCATCTGTGGATTACACTCTTAGGTTTGGTAAGAAGAAAACTTTCGATTATTCGAGGATTAAAATTGTAAGAGTACTCCATATCGATGGTACAATATTCTTTCTTATATATAAAAATGAATTAGGTTTTGTTCGTTCGAAATGCGCTGCCATACCGTTCATCGGATTGCGATAAAACTTCTTCCACTTATTGCTAAAGATTCCGCGAGTAACATAGGCATAGAAAATCAATATTTGTTTGTCCGTATTTAATGCGCTGCCATACCGTTCGTTCGATTGCGATAAAACTTTGCCAACTTATTCAAATAATATAGTACAATTAACTTACAGTAGATATTATATATAGATTTATAAAAATCAATGTTTGTTCATATTTATAATAAAACTAACAAAATAAAATAAATATAATTTATACTTTTTCCTTATAAATCGAAGGAAAATAAATTTCATTCTTTCATCAAATTTCAAACAATATTTTTACAATCATTACTTCTGTGGCAGCAACGCGCCGGGTATCAGCTATATGTCATAAAACTGTTAAAATATGATCCAGATGTGTCCGTTATCGATCTATATCAAATAAACAAACCTTTCACGTGTCCCAAATAAATCTATAAGTCATATTTTAGTTTTACCGATAGATGACGCTATCTAATACGATGCGCAGTCTTTCCTTTGAGGTATTAAGATTCAGAGTCTCGTGTCTATTTCCTTGGCAAATAATATATTTACGTTTGTTCCCTATCGTTGGATTTGAATGATTGTATTAAAAGTCTCTGGATTGAAAATAAATAGAGAAACAAATGTGTTGGTCAATTATTCTAAGATTTGTTGTCGTTGAAAAAGTTCACTTATAGCTTCCACAGTCACGAAACGTTACATAGTTCTTCTGTTACAACTACTAAAAGCTACTCATAAGAAATATATCCACGCTTAATATTCATAGCCATTCATGAAAGACTACGTATTTATGCTTCGTTTGGGGCATTTGCATGATCGCACGCACCTAGAGTACTTTTTAATAATATTTACATCGGCAGGAATATTCTAAATGAAACTCGGAGGTCATGCTACCTTCAATATCAAGCAAACGAGGAAGTGAATATATGATATGGATGGACGTAACCCCTCCCTATGAATGTATATTGAAGAGACTTCAGGTATTAAAATGGGAAGACATTTTTGGATTCACCAATGCGTTCCTAACATAATAGTTTTAAAGGATTAAAACATTTTTTTTCTGTGATAAAACATAGCGACTCACCGGTGTGTCGCTGGCACTTAATTTACTCTAATTATGACTTATTAACTGCAACCTCAATTTAAAATGTCTATTAAATATTTTGAATTACATTAGTATTTATTAATAATTAATTATTTAAAATAATACAGTAAAATAAAAAAAATCCTAAATCTGTTTTTTGAATTAAATATCAAATTCTTTTGTTTCATTTACGTTAATATAAAACACTTTCAATATCCCAACACTACAAAGAAGTCATCGTTTTAATAGGAAAACGACCATCATTTTTAATAAAACTGCAATAAAATACAATATTTCAACATCTCGGATTTATCTGAAATCTTTCCAGGTAACGATGTTTAAACGCACAATCTTAACGTGGAAATTTATATCGACTAATTCTTAAATTAAATGTGTAAATATCTTTGATTTATCTCTGTAAGGCACAGAATTTAATATGACCGAATATTTACATTTATGTAATTGTGAATCTGATCAAGATGATGAGATATTACATAAACCGGACAAGAAGAAGAAGCTCAGACGGAAAAAAAAAATTAACACAAGATATAACGTAAACTTTGGAAATAAATATCCCCGTATGTTTATTGGCTTTAAAAAATATTTCAGCGTGTATTTATAATGGTGGTATTTTAACGTGAATGCGGCTTTTTGCAGAGAATTTTTATGGGCATAAAAATTGCGTAAAGAACGCTGAAAATGTTCCAGGCACGATGGGATGGTTGTGGACGGCATCAAATACTGGATTATCAGATAAAGTATATTTTTTCATTGTACATTTATATGTGCGTTATTTATTTAATTTTAATATATGATTGCGTTAGGTTAATAACGGCTGGAGACCCGGCGCTATAAATAAAAACATGGCAAAAATGATGAAGATGACTTCTGCTCAGATACATCAGCAAGAACGCGAACAACAACTTCGTTCTTTCAATACGGTCAAGAAGACATTTTGCAAAATAAATGTACATCCAAATGTAACAGATATGGAGAAGTCTATCGTCGATGTGGATTGTGCCGAAGAAAAAGTTTGCGTTGTAATAAATCCTCCGAAAGATGCATTATTATCGAAGGAATCGAAAACCAACGTCGGTAAAAACGATGCCATCATATTGAACATCACAAAGAAACGTCAAGCTAAAACTTACAATGATTTAAACGGTCCGGAATTACACGATACAAAAACTAGACCGATCACTCATATTGTTCAAAAACCGGATAAAAAGAAGAAATCACCACCGATTATAGACAGCGAAGAGACTTGGCAGATTGAATATACGCCGCCTTTATCGTGGCTTAAAACGAAAGAAAGGAAAAGCACAACAAACACCGGCACTCAGTACGCGTTTAAGGAATGCCATCTCGGCACTCCGTCCAAAACGAGCTTGGCGAGTAAAGCTTCGTTTGTTAACTCGTTAAGATCTAATTCGCAAATTAAATTGAGGAGCATTACCGAGGCAAAACCTAAAAACATAACGAGACCAAAATTTAGCAGCGATACTAAAGTCTTGCCGACTATAAAATCCAGGATGACATCACGCACTTCAGCGTCTTAACACATTTATTATCCATTCTGTTTCTACTAAATTATTTCAAATAAATACTCACGGTTGAAATTTTATGTAATCAGATTTAGTTAATAAAATTTTATTTATTCAATCAAGGACTTATTAAATTACATTGTTTGTTAATTTGGCTCACCGACGATGTACATACGTAACATAAATAAGACTAAACAAACAAGACCGGTATGGATATCAATTTAAAGGTGTGCTCAGTTACATAATACAAAAACATATGTAGCATTAATCCGCAGCACTGAGCTTGTGCTGCACGACGTGTTTGATTCTGGAAATACTATCACAGATAATATTCAAGTCATTGATCAAATCAAATCATCAATAATGTTAAAAAAACTTGAATCTCTGTTCGTAGCTACTGTAACAGTGCTAATATCATGAGATATTAAAGATGCGCGTAAATAATCTGTTGATTCTTTTTACGCAGTCTGAATGCACATTTCCAAATGATGCATGTGTATTCCGAGACGCTTCTAACTAACATGTTTAAAAGCATGATTTTTGATTCGGTCCTCTTGGACGGATTTGTGTTACGCTTTAAAAACTCATCGACAGTATTGTTGATGTGTATTTTAAAAGAGTGTCTAAATAAAATTGGATGTTGTTAAATGTAATTCACACAGGATTATGAATCAAAATCTTCTCGACGTCTTTGACGGCATGAGTTCAAATTTAAGGATTTTCCCAAATTAATCATCGTATTCTAAGAATTCAATTGGGTTCAAAAGTGTATAAAAACAAGATTAGATGCATAATTTTTATTTTGATTGTGTCAACTATGTGTTATCAATAGATTATATGAAATTCTACTGTATCTAAAAACTGTTCATTATCTGGTGATGGGTGAAAGATATTTGTAAAAATAGAAAATCCAGTCAAAATTGTAGATACCATTCAATAGGAATACTTCCATATTTTATTAATTCTACTAACAATGTTTAGAGGAAAAGATTCGGCTAATTAAAGACTTATTTCATGACTGTGATTATATTAAATGATTTTTTTTTAAACTATTTAAATGGAAAATTAAATCCAAGGTAAGTTTTCTAGATTCCTTCGGTGAATACCAAGTTTTAAATTTGCTGATAGTTTATGCAATGGCAATAATTCATCAAATAACAAGATTTCACAAATTCAAGATATGCTGAAAGAATAAGGAAATCAACAGAAATCAAATTGAAAGAAGAGAAGATGATGTCCAGACACAGACAGCGGAAGAAGCTCACACTATTGCTCGGTGGAACTCGCAAGCTTAAATCTCTGTTTCCGCACACCGTTAACCAAAATTAGATAAACATGGAATGCACTTCTTTTAATTGTATTTAACATACTCTGAATATTATGCTGAGACATCCTATTTACGACGATGACATCAATCAAAATTTATCTTATCTGTCTGTAACTAAGGACTATTTTCACGCCGCAGCTGATAAATCAAGGAGCCAATGCTGACTTCAAGACCTGCAGACAGTACCGTAACAAGGGGTCATTTTATAAAGTTAACTGACAGTATTATAAATGTAATATATTAAATACTATTATAATATATGTTTTAAAATAATATACAAATATAGTCCCAAAAGTGCCCGTCCTAACGTATAGATGGCGGTTACTGTTTTAAAAAATAAATACTATTGATAGAAAGTGTCTATCTGTGTGTATGATCGTATGCAAAAAAAACCCCTAAAAGTGAACGGAGTGGCCACAAGGTTTGTATGTCCAATAGGTCCGCTTTTCAGACCGCTGATATGACGAAACATGTCTTCATTATGAAACGAATTTTTCTGAAGAAGACTGATCGGGTGGGTTGATTAAATTTTACAATCGGTCGAAAATATTGTTGTCTTTATTTTATTGCAGCTGGGTCGACCCAATGTTTGAGAGATAACGAAGAAAAGAGGGATTTGACAACTTAGTATGTATTATAAAAACGGACAGAGTCAATCAGTATCGATTCATGTAAAGTAGAATGGTCAAGTAAAATAAAAAGCATGTGCAACTCTCGACCGGGTCGGTATTCTGCGCTTTGCGCTCATATCCCAGTTGTGCCCGTGACGGGCGCCTGCTTTGCCACATCCTTGTTACGGCCCTGGTTGAATCGATGCCTAACAAGAAAAGAAGACAAACATCATTGTCTGATCATTATCATCCCCATAAATGTACACATCTTCAACGTCAATTATCAAATAAGAATGTAACATTAGTCTTGGGACGTAAACATAGAGCGATTAGGCTGACATGGCATTGAGATTTTGCAGATAGTGGTTGTGTCGCTCATGTGAGCAGTTTCCATCATTTTTTTTCTAGGTTCCAAGGCTAGTCATTAGTCGAATCGACTAACTTTTAAGATTACACTGTAATTTAAATGACTTCTGGATGGCCACTGATGTGAGAGGTCGCCAATACTAAAAACCTAAATCTAACAAGGTCGTCAAATTAAGGAATATCCAAGAAGCGTGTAACAGACAATCAAATCTATCATTATCAATAATTATAGTCTTCATTTCGCTTATTTATCTAATAACACAAATATATATGATAAGATCAATGAAGTGTTAGTCGAACCGACTAATGTTTGGAAATGATGTTCATCGAACACAATTGATTTTTTTCAAAATATATAGTAGATATTTGATGTCATATAAATGTATCGGGCTTCTATAAATGCCTACATGTAATTCACTTACGTAAGTCGAGGTGTGCTCTGAATTGAGATGACTTTCAAGCGTATTGTGATAATATCATCTTATGTAACTTTCATGGTTGAGCGTAGATTATAAACTATTATCAATAGTGCTATGTTATTGAACTCATATAACCATGAATATAATCGTAAAATACTTCGGATTAAATATTTCAAAATGATACAATGTCCCCGATTTCAAAGTGAATCGGAGATAGTATCTTGCGTCTCATTATACGCTCGTACATCGATGTCAAGAATTAATAGGGTATGATATCAACAGTGTTAAGGTTCATTTATTGATATACATGCTTGACTCACGCTGAGCGGTCCTGAGAGAAAAGTGAATTGGTTCGGAAGATAAGTGGTGGACATACGGATATAGCATATATGTTAAGCTCAATTTAAAATTAACTCACTAGTCAAAGGGTTTACGCTTCAGATTTCACTCAATTAATCTTTTCAAGTAATATCGATCAAAATGTGTGCTCGTTTGTCAGGCGTGATTGATTTTAATAATAAGGTCCAACTACTTAATTTGAAGATAGTGTCAATCAAATAGCATAAAGATAGCTATTTTATTGAAAAAATAATTTGGCAGACTCTTAAAATGATCTACAAATAAACTGGTGTTAAATCTGCGTTACATCTTGTATTGGTAGCATAATTGGATCTTGAATAATTTTGATAATACAACAACTGCATTGTTATGTACCAAGGTGCGAACCCAGAGTCCGTAAAGTTGCACCCCCGCTTCCACTAACGCTTCAGGATGTACGAGAACTGATGGAGACACCAGGACAAAAGAAGAAGTGCGACCAAGGTGGCTGCTGCATACCTCACAGTGTCAGAAGATGCTATCCTGGCACTGACTGACACACCGCCAATTGACCTGCTCACCTAGGAAAGACTGACGGTACAAAAGTGGGAATCTTAGAAGGCGGCCAGAGAAACTACCATGGCGGTGTAGCAGTCTTGATGGGACAGCTCCTCAAAAGGTCGGTGGACACATGAGGAATAGAAGGGGGTTCATTCAATATCAAATCAGAAAAGTGATTCACACAGGAGAAGATGGAGGATGGTCAGGTCCCAGTGGTGGATGTAGCACTTGAGAGGCCCTTGACGCAATTTAAGTTTGAAGCTCCCTGGGTCCATTCGGCTTTTCGGTCTGGGACAAATTCTAACATTTGACTCCATTTCTGCTTTCGATAAACTTAAAGAGGCTCCTATAACCCTATAATAGAGCCCCGGCTATCTTGAGCCTCCTCACTACAATTGCCCAGGCCTATATGTGTGCAATCTTAGTCTAGTACGGTGTCTACGGGTGCACGGGTTTTACTACTTGATCCGCCCAGCGTGGGGTAGATCTTTCCGACGCGTATACTGCCATTCGGTTACGAGTTTAATATAGCTCAAGGGACTATGAGTCGACATCTGTGCCAAATGGCTTACCCAGTGAAGATGGCGGACCCGGACGAAGCCTGTAAACGATGATTCCTGTTGCGAAATTATTTAATATTATTCATTCTAAAATATTTGTATTGCCAAAGAATGCGGGCGATTAAAATCCACTCTAGATATTAGGGGGGGGGGATTATATTTGTTGAGCGCAAGATAATGGAGACGTATGAGCATAACGGCATAATTATAATCTCCAAGCATGTCTAATAAGACCATTTTTCTGTAATGGATTGCTTATAGCTTTTATATATGTATCTTCTGACACCAGTGGAATAATAAGACTAACGCCATTTCCAATATTTCTTCGATGGCATATATGCAGAATTTATACGTCATTAATGTGAGATTTTCTCAGTGGTGTTTTCATTCCATAGAGAATAAAAAGAACCTTCTACGATTAAACCGGATAGATAAAATCATGATTTTTTGGAATAAGCAGATGAAAGATTTGAATGAACAATCCAATGCCAGATTAGAGACGCCATTTATATTTAGTTTGAATCATGATATTAGTGTCGCATATAAGAGGAGGGATGGGACTTATTGAAATTTGATATTATAAAACGAACTAAAAATAGCATGATCTAAATTACGAAATTTTGTAGACTATTGCCACTTATAAAATTTATCTCGAGTTTATTGAATGGAACATCAATGATCATCAAAAAATTGTGTCATGTATACTTGGCTATTATCTGATTTATCAAAAGAAAAAATTGTATCAATTACAGATATAAAATTTACGAAACAATGCCTAATATAAATCTATCCATTTCGTTACATAAGTTAATCATGCGAGGGATGCATCATCATGAAATTAGTGTAATTTTAATAGCATCTTTTTAAAAAATAGCATTATTTTCATTTGCACAATTAATTTCGTATTTTGAAATGAATATCATCCAATCAGTGGCGGATTTAGCACTTAAGAGGCCCTTGGCGCAATTCAAGTTTGAGCTATTTACTATCTGTTTTTTACCTGGCACAGTTGGTTTTACAACCAAGATTTTCACATGCTGCGTAAAAGAAAACCACGAAAGAAAAAAATATTATATTTTATGGGGTACGGAAGAGTTTTGGGTCTTGCTTGCGATCCCGAAAAATGTGTGAACTCATTGTTTGTTACCGGTCGTCGGGGGAGACTATGACCCTATCATAGGAAGCTCCGGGGATACATTTCCCCCCAAACTCTTACAGAAAGCCCTAATGTCCTAAAATTGGAGGGAGTGGTCACAAGATGTCTGTATCCAACCGGTCCGAGTTTCGGACCGGTTGGATACAGAAGCCCAAACCGAGCCCCTATAGATAAATCCGCCACTGCATTAAACACTTTTCAAATATGAATTATTAGCAACAGCATCTGAGCGTTGATTGCATTGTGACATTCGAAAATAAATCAATTTAAATATTTCGATAAGGGCGATCGTCATTTGTTTTCGAAGATGGAATTTGACGTCACATTGTTTTTTTGCTGCGTTATTGGTCAAAATATCATTAAAATCGGGCAGGCGTCCACTTTGACGTAATCGTCCCGACCGAATATTTCCTTAGAAACCCAATTAAAGCCTATGAATTCAACGCTAATACGTCGTAACGAAGTATTCAAGCAATTCTACTCGAGTGAGGATGTAAACTAATGTAAAAAATGACAACCGACAGATAACAAAAAAATTAATCGTGATGATACATCGTGATCGCGCACAAAAAACAACAATGATACTCGAAAGCGTAGCATTGAATCAGTCATAATCGAAATATTCACGACGTATAATTGATTTATTGACGCTTTATTAAAAAGTGCTTCCTCATTGCATTGCGAACGGATCAGATAACAATTCTAGGACTATGCATTGATGATTTAAAATTAAAATCCGATAATAAATACGTCAGCGTGCGATAATTATTCGACGAATTTAACATTCACCGTTTCTCCCCATCCGTAAAAAATTGACGTTTAGATATTAATATTGGAAATTAATTAATTTTTATAGAGGGAGAAATGGTGAATGTGAAATTTGTCGCGATGCATTTAATTTCTTCCAGTCCATTATGTCGCAATGGCTTTATCTAATCCGAATACACTAAGCGACATTCCTTATTTTGAATGCGGATCGAGGGGTTGAAATATGCATATTTTTTTTAAACGCACGAGATTTCTTATCGCCAAATTCGTCACAAAAAGTGATCAGCTTCATATCTAGACATTTGTCGTTCTTTGGTACTTTAGGTTTGTCGATATGAGCGTTTTTTTTAAATACCTTTGTGCATTCATTTTTACATCCTGTTTTAAAAGCACAAGCACAATTTATTATCTGATTAGGTCATTGCTTTCTTATCGCTGCTCTAAGTTATTGGCGAGCTTTCAACTAAATACGATTATTCTGTTTATTGATAAAATTGCTGGAATGTGAATATTTTTTTATCTGAAATATTTGCGTCTTTGCGTTTTAGGTAATGGTCATTTTTCATAATGCTTAGAATGGAATTAGGGGGAAAAAAAAAAATGAAAAAATGGTTTAGTTTTTTGCTAATTTATTTTTTAGTTTTAACATAAACAACTTAATAGGTGTCGTAAACAATTTAATAGTTTGGATACATTTTTAATTGAAATGGATATTTCAAGAGTTTATTGACTTAGCTAATGACCGTGTGCTTGTGTCTTACAAATAAATAAAAATCAGATATTCATACTGAAATGATCTGATTTGCGATCGTTCGTTTTAAAGTAGTCTATAATAATTGCCTATGGACTCGAGTAAAATCAAGGAAACTTATATGTTTAGTAAATCAAGATTCTTTTTTAGCATCTCGAATGTTTAAAAAAAATTGCAAAAACATACATACTTCCACTGAATGAAAGTTTGGTGAATGTAATCACCAAAAACAACTATAGATTTAAGTTCAATATTTATCATTTTCTTTATTATACATAATTTATTTGTTTTAATTGCATTCAATCGCATCAGTACCGAATTTAGCACTTGAATAACATTTGGCTCAATTTAAGTTTTTTTTATTTTTCTGGCCTGTCACAAATTCTAACATTCAACTCCCTTTTTTGACTTTGCCTTTTTGCCATGGTTTCCTATTACGATTTCACCATTATGCGCCATGTAGATGTTAGAAAGCCTAGTTCAGTCATTCCCAATAAAGTAAAGGGTCAATGTTAGTGAGAAAAAAATTGGAGGTAAATGACATGAAAATGGGAATCCACGAGAGTGGATCCAATTTAGGCAAACCGTCACCAAAATTTTGGCTTTTCCGTAAATTTAATAATCCACCTAACACAGATAATACCTATGTAGGTATTTACGTATTATTTTCTTATAATAGACATATAAAATGGTGGATTTGGTATTTGAGGGCATCAATTGTTTGCATTTTTAAAAGGCGTTAAATCGCATCGCGTCGTTTTTTTTGCTAAAATTTGAGTCTACTTCCAACGGCTCCAGAGCCCTATCGGCAAACACACGGTTTACCTTATGTTCCTAGATCAGTTGGATTTTATACGGATGCAGACCCAAGTTCGGATGCAAAATTCGCCTAGTTGAAGTCGCAGAAAGGCCTAGTTCTTGTGAACGACGAAAAATTGACTGGCTTGGGTTTTTCAATATACTCTCACGCACATTTCGTTTTGATGACGGACGGTTGTTGTCTGATTATGTATCTATATCTCTTATATATTTATTATTTATCGATTTTGAAAATAAAATTTGATGGTTTACACACGTTATTCAACGTTATAACCTTCCATGGTGTTTTGCACTATTGAACAATTCGAACCATATTTCGAGTGTCCCTATTAAATGACCCAATATGGACCTCTTCTAAGGACTGATAGTAAACAGACAAAGGGAGGCCTTCGGTCTGAAAGTGTAAGCATAAGATGGGGTGTCATTAGGTGCGTTTAGTAAAATAATCAGTACCTCATGAACAAATAAGAACTTTTTACCGTATCCTGCGTCTTTTAGGCGCTGTTCAGCTGCTACCATACTAAAATAAGCACAACATTGCTCTGGGGATACCATTGCTCTTGTTTTTTCTTCAGACGGTAGTGTGTAAATTCAAGGTACATTCGATGGCTTGAAAAAATGATGGCAATAGTGCTGAAGTGTATCCTTCAAATAATTCTGAATATGACCACATGTGCTAAATTTAAAGCCTTTTTTTGACAAAGTCAATTCCACACAAAACTGCAACAATTTGCTCAAAATAAAAAAAAATCATTGGTGAAGTATAAAGATTTGATATTTATTTAATCGTCCCAAATTTAGAATATAATCAATTATAACACGCACAAAATGTTTTCAACCACTGCCGCACAGTGCATGAAAAGTGCATTATGACGTCTGAGCAACGCTTTTAGCCGTTTTCGACAATTTAGCAAACGACAATATATCGTCCTTCAGCATTCCAAGGGTTGATACGGTCATGATACGAGCCTTTCATGATATAATCGGTTTTACAAAGATTTAAATGGTCAGAACTTATCCGCACGTGCAATGATTTGAATTTTTTCGCTCCGGCGCATGCGCAGTGTTGAACTTATAACAAATGGGATTGAATAAATTCAAATTAAAAAAAACGGACTGTCGCAATGAAAACGTTCGTGAATGTGAACGTAAGCACGAGGAAAAATATATTCTACGATTAAAAATCGCCAATTAAATGCATATTTACCCCGTTTTGACAGTTGATTGATTTTGACGGATCTCCAACGCGTCACATTCAAATTCAACGGCCGATGAGAAACTAACATCGTTTTTTATGTCCATTGCGAGGTGACATTTTTTAATGCGGCGAAATGGCAACCCTTTTATGTTTTTTATAGTCGCTTTTTTAAAATGCCGTCGAATAAATTGAGTTTTTTTTATTGCGATCGAAAAAATCGGCGTTTTAATTATTTTTCAATTAAATGTTTAAGATTGATAAAATAAAGGGAGATGTCAAATATTAATTGAATCGTTGATAGCTATGTGGAATATTAATTCATTTCATTCATTAATTGATTTTAAAAAAAATACGCGTTTTATAATATTTATCAATGTCGTGCAAGATTTTGTCAACCTTCTGACAGACAATTAACTTTAATCAACGTTATCTCTTCTCTGATTATTGTAATCGATGGCCTCAGATAATATTCAGATTATTCCTCTTAATCCCCGTATTGTCAGTTCGGCATCTGTTGAAATAATCATACGGTGTTGTGTATTTGATCTGTGTGCACGCCAGGAAGAAATTTTTGAATATAGCGCCAAAAAGCGTCGATTGGACCCTTTTTAATAATAAGTAAGCTTTCTAAATAAATCAAATCATCCCCTCAAGTGCATCATTTTTTTATCTAGCATGAAACTATTGATGGATTTGTTATTTAAATGCAAATCGTTGCAATATTAAACATGTATTTTTTTATAAAAGGTATATAAATATTTAAATTCCAATTTGTGTTTTCTTTTGTTCAACGTTAAAAAATAAATCAGAATAAACCTTTATAAAATGCTCATAAATGACATGTAAAAAATAGTATACATTACCGTCAATATTTATATAGGATTTATTTCCATTCTTATAAAGTCTTTGATTCAAATGCGCAGATGAAACATACGGGTTTTATAAAATAATTCTATGATTTACTATATTTAAACCGGTAATGATTTATTGTATACATTCTTATCTAGCATTCTCTAATATCACCTTATCAATGCATGAGAACAGGTCACTGTTTTTCTAAATCTGATAAAGAAAATATATAGAAATACGGAAATGATGACGGCATTCGTTCAAACATTAATCAATAGAACAACTAATTTTCAACGGAAAATACGCTAATGGCTCACTTATGCACGTTAAACGCGTTAACTAATAATAGCTTACCTAAATTACTAGCTATATTAACACGCTTTTAAATACAATCATACGTTATATCGGTCACATGCTGCTGTTTTAATGCCGAGCTACTTACTAAACGTTAAACGCTCATATAATTCCAATAAATGCTTGGAATTTGATAACAGATTCAAAAACAAAAAAATGTATTGTCATATATAAATTCCTCGCGATGAAGCAATCGTTTCTGAAAACGCTGAAAGATATCCTATCTTTCGAATTTATCTATCGAATATGCGAGATTTACGGATCGACCGAAATTTCAAGATAAGCACACACAAAGGGACGACATAATAAACGTCATACCGGTCGACTGAAATAAATGTTTGCCATCCAGATTCCTCGTATATACGATAACGCGTTTGTCTACTCTACGGCCATAACAATATTGACGGGCATTCATTTAGCGCAGGGTCCAATCATTGATCCGGCAAAAACAACATGAAGGACCCCATAAAAAAGGAGAGCATCGGTCGCGTCAACGATGGATCCAAAAAAGAAAATCCCCTCAACGGGTGAGAATAAACTCAATTGCACATATATTAATACGTCCGTATAATATTCCTTATCGAATCATTGTATATATTTCAGGAAATTTTCAGTCCATAAAGATGGAATGAGTTATACGTCCAGTGAAGCGGAAGAAGATCTGAGTCCGCCGTCTCTCGGCTATTTTGAATTGGTATTACAGATTGTTTATTAATGACGCGTTAATCGTTGCCGTTAAATATCGTGTGTATAAGATTTAAATTTTACAGTACAGATTCGCAACGACGCAGGATAAAATAATGTTGACTGTGGCTTTCCTAAGCGCTGTCGTCACAGGCGCCGTTGCGCCTTTGAATACTTTAGTTTTTGCCGAATTAACGCAAGCCATGGTATTGTACGGATTAACGCTGGAGTTTCCAGGCGGGCTGCCCGAAGGCGTGCCTCCTATCCCGGCTGATTTTAATTTTGAGAATGAAATTCGATTATTCGCCATCAGAAATACTATACTGGGTACTGTTTTGCTCGTGTTCAGCTATTTGTCGGCTATGCTATCAAACTACGCTGCAGCATAATCAGGCAAGCTAAAGGTTTTATATAAAAACATTTTATAATATCTGTATAAATGCCTTCATTTTAATTTATTTTTTAAGATATTCACTATAAGAAAGCGATTTTTACAATCGGCGCTAAATCAGGATATTTCCTATTACGATTTAAACGAGTCCGGAGATTTCGCATCTAGGATGTCGGAGTAAGTATTAATGGCCACAGTGAATAGTTTTAATCTGATTTGATATTTATATTATTGCATATTTATATAGCGATCTTACAAAGTTGGAAGATGGCATCGGAGAAAAGGCAACGACGTGCTTCCACTATTGGATATCATTCCTCGGATGCATAATAATGGCATTCGTCCGAGGATGGCAGCTAACGTTAGTTTGCCTAGCGTCGTTTCCAATTACTCTCCTCGCAGTTGGTTCAGTTGGCGTCGTACGTAATTATTCTTATAATTTCACACATAAATTGCACAAAAGTTTGTTGCTCTGATGCAAATTTGCTCATATAAACATTTGTTCGCCGGCTATTTCAATATACGCCGCATTGAAACTATTACAAACGCAAAATGCCGATTCATATCAAATTATTTTATGTACGTAGATGTCATCAAAATTATCGAAGAAAGAATCACAGGCTTATGGCGTAGCCGGAGCAATTGCTGAAGAAGTATTGAGCGGCATACGAACAGTCGTGGCGTTTGGTGGACAAAAAAAAGATATTGATCGTTATAAAGAGAATCTCGTCGAGGCAAAGGATATAAATATAAAGCGATGTAAATTAAATTCTAAATATTAGATTAGTGACGATGTACAAATACGCAATTGATTCCGTTTGAAAATTTCAGCTATGTTCACCGGAATCGGACTGGGATCAGTTGTATTTCTGCATTTATTCGACGTACGCTCTTTCGTTCTGGTATGGAGTCAGTTTAATATTGGAAGATCCTATTAATTATCCCACGTCCGTAATGGTAGCTGTGAGTGCATTTATATTTATTTCTTATAATATAAATATATTCCGCGTGGGGATTAATACTAATGCTGACCTATCCGTTGTTTAGGTTTTCTTTGGCGTATTAATGGGAACTATGAATTTCGGAATGTCCACGCCTTTCATCGAGATCTTTGGCGTAGCAAAAGGAGCGGGAGCAAAAATATTTTCTGTCATTGATAGTATTCCGATCATCGATCCGCTCACGGACAAAGGAGTAAAGCCGAGTAAATGCGAAGGAAACATTTCATTCGATAGGGTTCATTTTAACTACCCATCGAGACCCGATGTTAACGTTAGTATCTATAAATATGTATATTAAAGCGTTTAAGATTGACGCAAGTCATGGTTATATGCTTGTATTTTACAGTCAAGCGGATACTCAATTTCATTATATTATTTTAAATTAATTTCTAATATTTATGATATCATGAGCATGTCTGGTCGCTTGGAATATCGGAAGGGGGTCTCTAAAATAATATAATACAATTGAATATCTGTAATATAAATTTATTTTAATAGATCCTGCAGGGATTCACTTTGGATATCAAGAGCGGTCAGACCGTGGCATTAGTCGGCGGATCCGGATGCGGCAAATCTACATGCGTACAACTCATACAGCGATTTTACGATCCGAAAGATGGATGCGTCAGTAATTCAATTAACAATCAAATATTATTCCGTACAAATTTGATTTTTACGCATACATTAATTTTATAGTTGAAGCTCGACAATAACGATCTGAGGGATTTATCGGTGAATTGGCTCAGAAGCAAGATCGGAGTAGTGGGACAAGAGCCTGTACTCTTCAATACGACCATCGCGGAAAATATAAGATACGGCTATGAAAATGCAACGAAACAAGATATTGAAAATGCGGCCAAACAAGCAAACGCGCACGATTTTATTAAAACGCTACCTCAAGTAATAAAACGGTATTATAATGCGGTCGAGTGTGCGTAATAAATATTCTTATGCGACGCGTTAAATTTAAGGGCTATGATACGATGGTCGGCGAGAGAGGAACTCAGTTATCGGGCGGGCAAAAACAACGCATTGCAATCGCTCGGGCTCTGGTTAGAAATCCTGCAATTTTGCTCTTGGATGAAGCTACATCGGCGCTTGACAACGCCAGCGAAGCTAAAGTCCAAATCGCTTTAGACAAGGTTATTATTTTTATTGTCTTCCACAAATATGTTAACACTTCACCAGACTACAAATTATTATATAATTCTTTATTTAAATAATAAGGCAGGTGAAGGTAGGACGACTATTATAGTAGCGCATAGACTCAGCACTATTAGAACGGCCGACGTTATCGTGACTTTGCACGATGGCAGAGTTGTCGAGCAAGGATCTCACGAGCAACTTATGAGCTTAAAGGGTCATTATTATAACTTAGTTATGGCGCAAATATCTCCCGTCGATTTGGAAGCAGGTCCTTATTTCACATATGTAATATCCGTTCCCGTAATAAATATAATCAAACGTCATTTCCCATTTCAGAAGAGAAATATAAAAAGGAAAAAGCTTCGATGATCATGGACAGACAACAGAGTATATTGAGCAATGAAAGCGTCGAAGAAGACAAAATCGTTACATTCGATCCCAACGTAATTTCTAATTCGTAAATAATTTATTTGAAACGTGTCGATGTATTTATTAATACAAATCAATTTTTCAGGAAAATAAGGAAGAAGAAACGAGCATAAAAAATCTTTCACTGTTTGAAATTGCGCATCTCAATAAACCCGATTGGCAATACGTCTTGGTCGGGTGCCTCTGTTCGCTTATAATGGGTTCCGCTATGCCCGTCTTTTCGGTTCTCTTTGGTGAAATTATTGGAGTGAGTGTCATAAAAATAGTTATTTAAGCCCTAGATCTCTAATCATATTACGCAGTAGTCTGTGAGACTAATGATTAGTGATCGAGGGTTGCCAAATTGTAGCACGATTGATGTTGTATCAATGCTAATTTAAATATTTCATTTACAGTCCTTTGCGTCTGGTGATCCGGAAGAAATTAGATCGACCACAAATTTCTTTTGCATAATATTCGTAGTCGCCGGGACCATTACGGGAATTGCCACATTTTTATCGGTATTTATTTAATTTATTAACAAGTAAATTAATAAATGTACGAAGAAGAAATAACAGATTGATCATTTAATCATTTCAGATTTATATGTTTGGTATTTCTGGAGAAAGAATGACTATGAGACTACGTGGAGATGCGTTCGAAGCTATGTTGAAACAAGAAATAGGCTGGTTTGATGATAAATCCAATGCTACGGGAGCGCTTTGTGCGAGACTTTCTGGTGAAGCTAGCGCCGTACAGGGGGTAATTGATTGATTTATTTAAAATATATATTAAGACCGTACAAAGTTGGCTTTGTGTCATCTAACACATGTGAATAATTTAATAGTTGTGTTCTGGCGTATTTCTGGACTACCATTATGACAGTCTGGCGACTGAGTTCCGTTGGGCTTGGGATTAAAAATAATTAATTCCAAATTTTTAAAATTGACATTGACACAAGTTTGAACCAGTCTGGCATTATCTTAACAAGCTGGTAATAGTCTGGCAGCCCCCTCCCTTTCCAAACCCAAAGGCACTTAGTCGCCAGACTGTCATAATGATAATCTAGGAACACGCCAGACACCACTATTAAATTATTCACATGTGTTAGATGACCTTCAATTTATGCTGCCAGCTCTCAATCTATATGAATCTTTTAGTAATCCCAAAAGAGTGAATTAAAAGACTCGCATATAAATCTCCCATCTCATCTGATTTACAGAATCATCCGATTAACAATCTATTTTGCTTTTATAGGCCACAGGTCAGCGCTTTGGAACAATAATTCAATCTTTAGCAACACTAGTGTTAGCAATTTCACTTTCAATGTATTTTGAATGGCGTCTGGGTCTGGTGGCTTTGTCGTTCATGCCCTTTACGCTAGGTACGACCATATTACATAGAAAAGTGGCCATCTCTGAAAATTTTGGATCATCGAAGGCAATGGAAAAAAGTACAAAGGTAACGCATTCGGCATATTAACAAATTAATAACGTATGAATCGATGCATATTACAATGAAATATTTACAGCTCGCCGTTGAGATTATAGGAAGCATTCGAACGGTGGCGTCACTCGGTCGAGAAAAAATGTTTCTCAATCAATTTACGCAAGAATTAGTCCCCGCAATGGTAAAGGCGAAAAAAAATACACATTACCGTGGTGTCGTTTACGGCATAGCGAGAAGCTTGATATTTTACGCATTCGCCGGATGTATCTTCTACGGAGGATATCTCATCATGAATGAGAACGTCGAATACTATAACGTCCTAAGGTGTGCTCATCGTCAATGAAAATATTCGATTAATCGATGATGTAAATTTATTAAACGGTAATATTTTTTAGAGTGTCTCAGGCGTTGATTTTGGCTACCGTATCCGTTGCTAACGCGTTAACTTTTGCGCCGAATTTACAAAAAGGAATTCAGGCAGCGAGCAAAATCATCCATTTATTAAATAGAGTACCAAAGATTATCGATCCTACGCATCCAATCACAGAAATAAGCGTGAGTTGTATTCCGTAATTCTATAGTCTATATATGTTTTAATTGAAATCCTTTCAAAATAAATACTTTTGCAGAAAAACGACGGAAAAGTAGATTATCAAGATGTCGATTTTGCTTATCCGACGAGACCGTATCTCCGCGTTTTGAAAAAAATGGGCCTATCAGTGTCACCCGGTAAAACAACTGCGTTGGTCGGGGCAAGTGGTTGCGGAAAATCGACCTGTATTCAACTGCTTGAACGGTTTTATGATCCGCTCGACGGTAAAGTGGTAAGTATTGACGCAAGAATGATTATATTAACGCAATCGATATATTAACGATTAACTGGAATGTGCAGCTTTTAGATGATAATTCAATAAATCATCTTCTTTTGAAAGACTTGAGAAGCAACCTCGGAATAGTCTCACAAGAGCCGATCTTATTTGATCGCACTATCGGGGAAAATATTGCGTACGGTGATAATGATCGAAAGCCGACTACACAAGAAATAATAGAAGCGGCTAAACAAGCCAATATACACAAGTTTATTATTTCATTACCGACGGTGAGTATTTATGGTTATTTAAACATGCATATTGAATGCGTTTCGATTTTGTAGTCCGTGAGACTAATGATTAATGATCTATGGTTAATGCTTATATTAATATTTTTCATAAATTTAATATTATATTATTATTAAATTAAGGGCTATGAGACGCGTCTCGGATCTAAAGGCGCACAGCTATCAGGTGGACAAAAGCAACGCGTAGCCATTGCCAGAGCTCTGCTTCGGAATCCTCGCGTACTCTTATTGGATGAAGCAACATCGGCTCTCGATACAGAAAGTGAAAAGGTATGATAAATATCAGATACGATACCAAAACATTCTTATCCATGGACCTTGCATTATACTATGTTTATAATGATATTTTAGGTTGTACAAGAAGCCCTAGATAAGGCTAAAGTAGGACGCACGTGTATTACAATCGCCCATCGATTGAGCACAATCAAAGACGCAGATCTGATATGCGTTTTCAACGATGGATGCGTGGCAGAATCTGGAACTCACAATGAATTGATGGAAAAGAGAGGAATATATTATAAACTTCAAACTCAAAACAAGAAAAACATTTAATCATATTGAATGATACAAGAAATTGTGAATATCATATTATTTATTATCTCATGCAAATTGAATTTGTTCTTCGATAGTCCCTCGTATTGTCGATTTTCGTCAAATTTAAACGATTTACGATCGCTCATAAAATAAATTACTCCTCGAAGATAGGTTTACTTTAACTTATAAATTATTTTAGATGGATTAATGTTAATTTGTAAATATAATGTAAAAATACTCAAAGTGTTTATGTCTTTATCAACAAAATGCAGCTCGACAATTACAAATTAGGCAAAATAATTAGATATTTATAAAAATATGTAATATTTCTGCAAGTCAAATTTTAATAATAATTTAAATTAATATACTTAGTTATTGATTAATTAGATATTTCTAACATATTAGGTCCTAAATTATGAATGTACGTTAAAAATCAGTCAATCATAAAATTTCTTCATAAAGTAATGCTGCAGTATCCAAGTTTCCTGAATGAAATTTAAAAAAATCAAGATCATTAAAGTCATAAAATATATTTTATGACCGTACATAGACGTTATCATAACGCAAAATATTTAAAATCATTGTTAAATTACCATATTTCAATGCAATCGCGTAAGGAGTCAATTCGCATCCAGTAGGCGTCGGATCGGCCCCATTCTGAAGAAGCCACTGAATGAGGGAATCATGTCCGAATCGAGCGGCCAAATGCATCGTCGTATATCCGTTTTTTCTCGCGACGTTCAGCGAGCAACCTTAAAAACTCAAACACATGGATTAATTAAAAAAAGGATGATCGCAATATCAGCGCCGTACGCTTACCGGCCTTCATCAATATGTCCAAAGCGTCGAAGTTCTTGGTGTTGTTCGTTATCATAGCGTAGGATGCGAGATAAATCGGCGTATCCCCGTGGATATTGGATATGTTGACATTAGCGCCGTTTTGCACCATGAATAGAATCAATTCGGTGCAGCCGTACATGCATGCGCGCTGCAATTTTGCAAGTGAATCTATGTTCGTCGACTGAATTAATTTATATTTTAAAAATATACTTACGAGAAATGGTGTATAGCCGTAGGGTGGAATCGATTTGTTTATCAATGACGGTCTGATATAAATTATGTTTTTGCACATGTCGATATATTCAATACCACGGAGACATTTCTAAGTAAGATAATGAAAGAACATCGGTTATTTACTTGAGCAATTGAATTACATGCATTTAAGTTGTTGTTGTTTTTTTTGACGACCATTTAATGTATTTGTGTTGATTTACGGTGATATATTGTATATCAAGAAATGGCAACGACGGCTTATAAAAATTAAATCTGGTGATTAAAGTATGGAAGACGAACCTCAACATGGACAAATCATCGATGGGAATGAAGCTTGCAATCATGTGCTGTGCAATAATGGCCGGTGATGATAAATGGGTTTTAAATCCAAATGGATAAAAGAATACAATGGTTAGAGTACGGACAAAAGGCTATTTCAACCCCTAAACATTCAATGTATTCAAAACAGTGCTATGGTGTGTATGGTGGGATTCTACAGGAATCCCACCATACACACTACATTCTACAGGAATCCCACCATACACACAATTTGTTTGGAAATATTGACACATGTAAAATTCAGACTATTTTCAGTCAAAAACCACTAGATTTTACATGAAGTGCATAGATGATTTAAAGGGATTCAAAGTAAAAGATATAATCCTGAGCATTTGAGAAATACTTTTGTATTTATTTTATACATCTCAAATTCTTCTATATTACTAATAAATAATTTAAATGCATTTATGCAGAAAAATGAACATACTGCATATATATGTACATCTTTTTAGAATATACATTTGAATCCTTTACATATATATATTACATTTAAAATACAGTATATTAACTTACATTGGCGGCGTAGTGTAAATCAAAAATTAATTCATCCTGTGCTTCTCCCTCGCATATCTCAGATTCAACTTCATTATCATCTATGGTGCAGGAGTCTTCATTTATAAATTTCGAAACACAAATAATTACTACTACTGTAATTGCAATGCATGTGAGTATTCTATAGCAATCGATATTATTTATTATCTCTCTTGTCGAGGGATCGAAGCCAGTGCTGAATAATCTAAATTGAAATATAAAAAAATAAGATAAATTTGTGGCACTTCATATTATTTTGATTTAATAAAAATATGTAAAATTTGACCAGAAACATTTAAATTAGAAACTCGGTGAATTAAATTAGCATTTATAGAAAATCCGCAAAAAGAGCCAATACGCTTTAGAGCTCGGGTGTACAAATTCGTTTTGTTAATGTTCTATAAGAAACATGACAAATAAACGTACCGGTCAAACATTGCAATCCTTTTTCAAACTTGGCTAACGTCAAAATCTCAAGCTGAAATAAGTCTTTTTAAAAAGAAAAAAATGTTGCCAGATATAAAAATGACGTATCATATTAACGCAATTTAGTACATCTTTGCTCCACAAACAAAATTATTAAATCCAATGAAATTATATTATTAATTGCAGTTTCTAATCAAATTTAAGTATTCATTTTTTAATTTACTGATTTTATTGTATTTAATATGGATTTTTAATATAGACATTCATTGAGTCAAATATCATTATATATTTTAATGTTTGTAAAAAAATATTAAAAATCTTATTTTTTTAAAAGCCCGTGTATCTTAATAAAAATGAATTTAAACGTATCGGAGCAATAAATACATTATAATCGCGAATATAAAATTACCCCTATAAAATTGAGCTTATGGCCAAATGAATTGTTATCATCTCTGTTATGAACTGGTTGTCATTGTCGTTGATTATATTCGTCAGTCTTCTGGACGTTACTGGTCAGTGTGGGTATAATTTACTGCGCAAATATTATAAACGAATTAAATCATGCACTTTGTACTCGCCAATTCACAGTTTTAATTAAATATCAAACCCGAATCAATCATTGTTATCTGAGACAAAAACATTAATCTGGCTCGTTGCGAGATGAATCCTTATCATTTTGTTAAAGCACTTAGCTAAATTATTACATGATAGATTTTATACAAGTGTGTAGTTTAATTTTGTCATTTTAATATGCGCAGAATACATAAAACCACGATACAAAATGGCAAAAACTGGCTTATTGATTGCGACTAACTTACCAAAAGTTCAATATATTCTTGGAAACGTTTCAAAATATGTCAGTCAAACTCTCTATATATCCATCGTAGATAATGCTTCCCCTGTCGTCTCGTATAGTGATTGGATAACTGGAATTTATGTTCAGGTAATTCATTCAAAATACACTATATAAATATGAATAAGTATCGGCTTAAATACTTTATTTTAAATATTTTTATATTTCAGGCTACTAAGGTATGCGATAACCTCGACGTCCGAGTACTAATTGGCAATTTAAAGGATCAAGAATTAAAGAAAAGGATCAACACATTACATCCTATCGATTTAGTGATGTTTGATAATCAAAAAATAATAACCGGAGAACCACGAGATTTTATGATGTCCTATATATCAAAGCTCAAAAATGATTTTTCGATGCTAAAAATCGGTAAACATTCAAAGTTTGCATATCATTATATTTGGTAAAATACATATGGTAAAAAAAATATCTTATCGAATTGAAGTTGAATTATTTTTATAACCTTTGGCTTTTATCTTGTTTGTATATAATTAGCGTGTAAATTGCTCATTAAGATCATATTAAGGCGTACTTTAATGTGACAATACTAATAATTAAGAACGTTCTCCGCATTTGAAAATGAAAGGTGATTCGGACGATAGAGGGGAAAATGTCAGCGATCATGGCGAGATTAAATCTGAGGGCAGAGTTTATGACTATGCCGCTCTCGGAGGAACATTCGATCGACTTCATAACGGGCATAAAATATTACTATCGGAAGGAATACTGCGGTCAAGCAAAGGACTCACTGTGGGCGTTACCGATTATAACATGATAAAATGTAATTTTCATCATGAATATTCGATATAACATTTATAATGCTCGTAATAATATTGATATTACTCTCCAGCAAAAAGATTATGGGAACTCATCGAGCCGTTGAATTTGAGGATTGAGAATTTAAAGCAATTCCTCACTGATATAGATCCCACATTAAAATACACCGTAGAAGCAATTTCAGATGTTTATGGACCTACACAAACTGATCCGAAATTAGAGGTACAAATATATTTATAACAAAAACTAATAATGGCATTACACAAGTGTTTATGGACAATGGAATTTACATAACTTGACTGCCTGCCTCGATAAACACATGTGAAGGGTTGTTAATTTTTTTGTATTGTAATTATGGAATTCTACGAAACAACTAATTAAACAATTCTTGAGCAAATTTACATAGAGTATGTATCATACGCCCGTTTGGTGAAAATCTGAATAAGCCCATTGTACATTTATATGTTTTTCCATGAAAGATTTAATACAAAATATGAATGAAAAACGTGCAGAAGAATTAAATTTATGAACCGTGTGTCTTTAGTTACTCGTAGTAAGCAAAGAGACGTTGAAAGGCGGCGACATGGTGAACGAAAAACGAGCGCAAAATAATCTATCCACTCTAGCCGTATATTGTATAGATCTGGCGAAAGAATCGCAGCAGGAAAGCACGGACGAAGAAGCGAAAGTCAGTTCTAGCAATAGACGAATGCGATTGTTGGGGACAGTCTTGCAAACGCCGAAGGTAAATCCGAATCGACAATTTAAAATATGTCTCCATATCGTGCAATAATTTAAGCGATACATTTTTTTAAAGGAAAGACCCAACATCAAACCGTTTCCTTATGTCATCGGATTGACTGGAGGAATAGCTAGCGGAAAAACTAAAATAGCCGAGAAATTAAGGTGGTTTTAAATGTGATTTAAATTAAAATACGGCTGTCATCATTCGTACAGGTTTTAATAAATTTTTACAGGCAATTGGGTGCGGGATACGTCAACTGTGATCTTCTCGGGCACGCATTGTACGAACCGGGCACACCCATGAACGGAACCATAGCCGCTACGTTTGGAGACGATGTTATGAAAGAGAACGGCGAAGTTGATAGAAAAAAATTGGGTTCACTCGTCTTTAATAATTCAGTAAGAAATTATTAATATATTTGTTTTGTTTATATATTAGTCTGTGAGACTAATGATTAGTGATCAATATCAACATATGAAATAATTTCAATCAAGATTGCTTGACTTTTTTTCTAGGCTCTTTTAACAAAATTAAATGAACTAATGTGGCCGGCGATTCTAGATTTGGCTAAAAAACAAATAGAAGAATTAGGTCGGGAAGGTTACAGGGTCATCGTAATGGAAGCCGCTATATTAATTCAAGCCGAGTGGACCGAACACTGTCATCAAGTGTGGACAACTATAATTCCACCGGAAGAAGTAAGATGCGCTTTAATTCTCTGCGTCGAAACTACGCATCGATACGAATAGAATTAGTATTTTACGCCGTTTCTGAATAAATTTCCGCGTAAAACCTTCACTCGAAAAGAGTGGATTTATGCAGTTTCATTTTACAAAAAAAATATTTCTGCTGCTGAAATTTTTATTTATGAACTTGTATTCCAATTTAACAAATTAAATATTTTGACTCAACATCTGTAACAATATAAAATTGTTACGTTACGTACACAAAGGTTGACAGATTGCAGAGACAAACGGGTGGGGGCCTTCGGTTTACTATTTATTCTAAAAAACATCTTTCCAGTCTACAAAACAATTAAAATTATACGATTATTCGTTTGTATTCAAGATCGACATCAACGAAAGACGGAAAATCGCGAAGCATCCACATGTGCATATGAAAATGTATTTTTTGATTTGACAGGCCGTAAAAAGAGTGGTGGAGAGGAACAAAATAACGGCAGACGAGGCGAGGTCTCGCGTAAAACTACAACCTACCAATACGGAACAAGTCAAAGTGGCCAACGTCGTCTTCTCTTCTACGTGGAGCTATGAATTTACGTCTTCCCAAGTGACAAAAGCGTGGCAGATTTTGATGAAATATTTAGAAGAAAAGGAAAAAAAATTGAGCATGCTCTGAACGAAAACGGATGACTTATGATATTAATATTTGTTGAAAATATATGAATTTGTTATTTTTTTATATTGATATTGTTTTTAAATGTTTATAAAGTATGGTTGATCGGATTAAAAGCTTAAATGTTACAAAAAAATACTCAATGGATTATTATTTTGAAAAATTATCCCTAAAATTGTTTATATGTTCCATAAATATTCTAATAAACTTCATCACGGAGACAATTTCTTCTGAGGAAATGTTTTAATAATTCAATATTAATCATCAACACATGAAGATATTTTCTTTTGTCATAATATCATTACAGCACTAAAGTCTGATTCTTCAAGATATGAGGTAAGGAAAGGTATTGATAAATTGATTGTTTTCAAAAAGTGGTATCAGCCTCTTCGATGCATGCAGTGAGAGTATTTTTCATTTTTTAGTTGGAAATATGTGCAAATCGTTTTTACATATCCATTTAAGTTCGTTAAAGAAATATGACGTTTCTCCTTTGGGGTTGCATTATATTTCATAGATGTAACCGACATAACAAACCCCCCGATTACGCTGAGGGATTCCGGGAGTGTTTTTTGATTCGTTGCGACTGAGAAGAGCAAAAAGCTCGATAGAGCAACATTTAATGTTGCAAAAAAAAAAAATCTACGTCCGTCGTAGAATTGGACGAAAATAGCGCAACAATAATATCGCAAGTGTAATCTTTGTAGATTTACTCTATACAGTTCCCAGAATGTTTCTTGGACGTTCGCGTCGGCGAAACCTCGCCAAAACAACTAGGAATGTCAATTGTCCGCATTCATGTTCCATCGGGCGCGTGACGAAGACGAAACGCACCGGTCGGATTCCGAGCTCATCGAACGTCCTCATCTAGATCTGTCGCTTTTTTTACATGTTCTGTGATCCGCCTTAAAAAAACGCAGACATGTAATGAAAAAAAACCAGGAAACTAACATATTCGTGCGCAGTGCGACGACCGAGACGAAGAGGCACACGACCTCGGAGTTCTCATTCCGAGCGAGCTTCCCTTTCGGCGCTCGGTTTTCCTCCTCGTCTCCCTTTTCTTCCTTTCCTTTCCTCTCCCTTTCCGGGCGAGCTCTTTCTTCCGCATTTTCGAAAAGGACGTCCCATCGGTGCGTCGCGTCCTGCGGAGGCCGACCTACTTTCGGAGGCTGCGATCGGCCGCCGGCGCCCTCGCCCCCGCCCGCCGCGTCCTCTAATTTTTTGCCACCGATGCTATCTTCTCGGACGGCTCTATTAATATTCATGCTTTTTTTTAGACGCCAACGGTTTTAAGCGCCACTTTACTGTTTGAAAGCGCGACAGAGCAATCCTCGCTCGACTTTTTACCGTTCCGACGAAAGACGTCGACGACTCCCGGGGCGGATTCTCCTTCCTCTCGGAGCCCGACCCGACGCTCTCGGAAGAAAGAAAACAACAACAGAAACATGCAATACATTATTTATTTTATTCGTTCGTATAAAATGACTCGATCCTAAGTCGGCTCGTCGAATTCGGAAAATCGTCCGTCCGCCTCCGCCTCGTTCGGGTGCGACGGGACCGGGCCGTCGGGAAAGTGAGACCTCAGCACTGCGTTCGGCCGCAACTGAAAGAGAGAAGAGAGAGGCTGAGAGAGGGGCAGGAGACGAGGGGAGAGGAGGGCGAGGGGCGCACTCACCGACGTCGATCTGGCCTCGGAGAAATCGAAGCTCTTGAAGAAGGGCGTCTCTCGCAGAGCCCGCAGCGATCTCAGCCGGCGCTCCGGGCTGGGATCCAGGAGGCGCGAGACGAGACGGCCGGCGGCCCCCGGAGGCTCCGGCTCCCCCTCGCCGGGATACTGAAACGCGAAAGACGAGTCGATCAACTCGACGGATCCGAGCCGAGCTCCGGGAGTCGGAGCTTTGTTCTTACGAAAAATTATCATTTTATTTTCCAAGGTTTCTTTTGTACGTTTTCCAAGCGGGAACGGCGTCGAGCTCTCTCCCGTCTCGGGACGTCTCCCTCGCCCTCGGCCGGGCGAGCGGCGGAGAGGCGACGGGCGCCCGGCCGAGGAGGCGCCGAAGACGATCCGAAGCTTCGGAGAGCGACGGGCGAGGTGTCGCGAGCGGGGCGACGGTCGTCTTCCGAAGACCGGATTTACCGTTCCGGCGGGCGAGGGGGAGGGGTCTTTTCGTTTTCGAAAGAGCGTTGCGCAACTCTCGGCTACGAAAAGCGTTGACCCGGCGGGACGCGAAAAGCGCCCGGGGAGCGCGGAGTTCGCGACACCTGCGTCCGTCCGAGGGGAAAAACTCGCTCGGCGGCCTTGATCTTGCCCGGTCGAGCCAGGGACGCCCAACGCCGCGCCCGGCGAGAGGGGCCCGCGCCCGACTCGCGCCCGGCCCGCTTGCGAGGCCCTGCCTCCCGAGATGCACTCGCGTAACGACACGCAATTATTTACGTAACGGAGCGACTGCACTCGCCGCCGGAGACATGCTTTTCGCGGCCGCCGAGCGCTCCGAGGCCGGAAGGGGCGGAACGAGACCCCGCCGGCGAGGCGCCCGTTCGGACCCGCCCGCCCGGGGCCCCGGCCGAGGGCCGAGCCCCCGCCCGACGCCGGTCGGCGAGGGCCCCGCAGAAATCGGACGCGCTCGGAGCTCTCGCGGGCAAAAAACCGGGCGCCCCGGCGGAGCCCGCGCGGGATCCGGGGGAGGCTCCCTCCGGTCGGTCCTTCTTTTTTTGCATTCGGAAAAAAAAACTGACGAGACGGCCGAGATCGTCGCTTCGGTCGTTTTTTGCCCCGACCGCGGGTCGGAGACCCGACCCGCGGCCCCCCGGCCCGAGCGGGGGAGTCGCCCCCGGGCGCGATCCGCCTTTTTTTCCCTTTCGGCTCGCGAAAAAATAGCGGCCCGAAGCGGGCGCGACGCGACCGACGGTCCCCGAGCGAGGGCGCCCGTCCCGCGACTCCCTCGGGACCGGCCCGGTCCGGCCTCGCGGGGGCGACGACCTCCGACCGGCGCCCCGGACGGGGGCCCTCCCTCCGCGGGCCGGAGCCTCGGACCCCGCGGCTCCGGGCCGGGGCGGCGCGGGACCCCCCGGAGGGCCGCGCTCCGGAAGGGCGGGGGGTTCCGAAGGACGGGCCGGACGACGGCGCGAGACGGCCGAGCGTCGGGCGGCGGGCGGCGAGTGTCTCCCCTCCCCTGCGCCTCCCTATATAAGGAGCCCGCGCCGGTCGGGTCGGATCACTCGACTGCATCGCGCGCATCGCTCCCGACGCGCACGATCTTCTCCGCAGACGAACGGACCCCGACGAGAGCGAGGTGAGCCGCCTCGACTCGGACCGCTCGGTCTCCGGTCCCGTCCGCCGCCGTCCGCGCGCCCCCGGGGAGGCCGGAGTCCCGGCCGCCGGGACCCGGGGGCCCCGGGGAGACCGGTTTCGGCCGCCTCGGGCCCGGGCCGAAAAAACTCGTCCGGGAAGCGAAGAACGGTAAAGTCGTTGCGAAACCTCGGGGCCGCCGCGGACGCTCCGCTTTGGAAGTGCGCAATTTCTTCGGCGGCTTCTCCGACGAGCTAATGCGATAATCGGACGTCTCAATTGGAAAATTGGGCTCCTCCGTCGGACGCGAATTAGCGCGTTCGTCTCGCGCGGACGCCGCGCTCCGCGACCTCGGAGGTTCCCTCCCGCCCCGGAGCGGGGGAGGCCTCCCGGGCGGACGGGAGCGGAGCCGGGGGGGGCGCGGAGGCCGACCGGCCTCCGCGCTCCTCGTCCTCCCTCCGGCTCCGCTGACCTCTCGCGTCTCTCTTTCAGGATGAAGGTTCTTCTGGCGTCCCTGGCGCTCCTGGCGGCGACGGCCGCGATGCCCCGCCCGGCGAGCGAGCCCGCCGCGCCGGCCATCAACGACGGCTACTCGTCGGTGTCCTCCAACCCCGAGGACAAGCCGGCGGCGGTCCCCGAGAAGGCGGCCGAGCCCGAGAAGGCCGCCGACGCGGAGGCGTCGGTCCCCGAACCGGAGAAGCCCGCAGAGAAGTCCGCAGAGCCCGCCGCTGAGTCCGCCGACCTCCCCGTCGACGTTCCCGCCGGCGCGGACTCGGTCTCGTCCGAGTCCTCCGAGGAGAAGAAGGACGAGAAGCCCGCGGAGAAGGCCGGAGTCGACGTCGTCGAAGCCGCCAAGCAGCCCGCCGCCGTCGCCGAGGAGTCGATCGTCCCCGACCTCAAGTCCGTCGTCCCGATAGTCGGCGAGCCCGCTCCGGCGCCCGCCGCCGACGCAGCCGAGCCCGCCAGAGGAGGCCGCCAAGGAGGCCGCCGTCGAGGCGGAGCCCGCCAAGGAAGCCGCCGTCGCCGCCGAGCCCGAGAAGGAGCCCGCGGTCGCCGCCGAGCCCGCCAAGGAGGCGGCCGCGGTCGCGGAGCCCGCCAAGGAAGCCGACGTCGCCGCGGAGCCCGCGAAGGAGTCCGCGGTCGTCGCGGAGGCAGCCGTCGCGGCGGAGCCCGCCGCCTCGAAACCGGAGAAACGCGAGGTCGACGACAAGGCGTCCGAGGAAGCGTCCGACGAGAAGAAGTCTGAAGAGAAGCCCGCGTCTTCGGAGGAGAAGAAGTCCGACGAGTCGGCCGAGGCGGAGCCCGCGCCCGCGGCCGCCGCCGTCGCCGTCGCCGCCGAGGACGAGGCCGTGAGGGTGGTCAGAGACGCCGAGGGAGAGAAGCCCGAGGCGGCCGCGCCGGCGCCCGCCGACGCCGCGGCCGCGGCCGAGGCGCCCGCGAGCGACGAGTCCGCCGAGCCCGCGAAGGAGTCGGCCGAGGCCCCCAAGGAGTCGGCCGAGGCTCCCAAGGAGTCGGCCGAGGCCCCGAAGGAGTCCGCCGAGGCCCCCAAGGAGTCCGCCGAGGAGGGCGGCGCGCCGGCCAAGAGGGACGTCGGCGCCGAGTCGGACAAGTCCGCCGAGAGCTCGGAGGAGAAGCCCGCGAGCGCCGAGGACAAGAGCGCCGAGTCGAGCGAGGGCGACAAGGTCAAGTCGCACGAGGAAGCGTCCGAGGAGCCCAGCTCCTAGGCCGCCGCCCGCCGAGCGGGGGCGCCCCGGGGGGCGCGCGGGCTCCCCGTCGCCGCGGCGTCGCCGGCGAGGGGCCCGCCGGCCGCCGGGCCCCCGGGAGGGCGCCTCCGGGAGGGACGGCCCGGACGCCGCGGAGCCGCCGGGCCGCCCCTCCGCGGTCGCGCCCGGGACGAGAGCGTTTTCAGTGTAAGTTATGTTAAGATTTTTTTTTTTTGAAATAAAGTACGTTTTATAAAAGATGACGATCTTTGATTCGATTTCCTCCCCGCCTTCCCCCGAGTCCCCCGCGGAGAGCCGAGCCGAGGCGAGAGCGAGCGCTCCGTCTCGACCGGCGCGCGACCGAGGCGACGCCCCCGAGGCTGCCGGTCCGCTCTGAGAACGGGCGCGGAGGCGCAGAGGCCGCGGCGCCCGAGGGCCGGCGAGGGTTAACGCCCTCTCCGCGGGGGGCGACTCGCCCCGGAGCCCCGGCCCGAGACGGCGACGCCGTCGCGGGCCCGAACGACTGCGGCTCTCGAATGGCAAATGCGAATTTGCATTTTCACAGCTAATCGAACGCAATTCGCAAGTCCGAGCTGCCGATTCGACCTTCGGAGGGAAGCGCCTCCGAGACGCGACGGGGGCCCTCGCGGGGCCCTCGGAGAGGTCGGCGGAGCTCGCGACTAAAAAAGGTCCCGAGAGTGCAGTCCGTCGGGTAAACCCGTTTCGGACGTCGGTCGACGGAGAGCGTCGACTTCTCTTCCGCGAATCTATTATTAGAGCGACGGATAACGGGACCGGCCTCGGATCCTCGTCCCGAGCCCCCGACTAGAGGCGCCTCCTCTCGCTTGGGAATTTGCGAGGCGCCGCACGAAGAGATACGACAAATATGCGCAGGGCCCGTCTCGGCCGTGACGATTGCCGATATTGCAACGCTTCCGTCTGCGATTTAAAAAAAACATCACCGGAGAGAATCGAAAGAATGCGCCGCGAATTCGCAGCGCGACGTCCGAAAGTCGATCGATCGTCGACCGTCAGTCGGATCCTTCGCTGAATAGATTGTTCCCGACATTTGCATAAAACCGATTCGGCTACGGAATAATCTCTGCAATTAGACAACGCGCGGGGTCGATGTTTGTTTTTTGTTTGGGTTCGAAAGGCAATATTTTACATCGCCCCCGTGCGACGACAGTCTCGGCGATCTTCGAGACGTTTCGAAAGAGGTCGCAGGACGAAGCAGTCGGGTCGATTCGAGCGCTCCGGACGCAGATCGACAGCCTAAATTGTTCGGAACGGCGCTCTCTCGGCGGAGCGTCATTCCGAAGAATCGTTCGGTCGATGTCGAAAGCCTCGCGTAGAATTGGGAAACAGTCGATGGGTCGATCGATCTAACGACGTTTGCGTCGAGACGAGAGCTCCGAGAGTAGCGTTCGAAAGATTTGCAAAGGTTCAATTCTTCATTTATGAACTTGAACCTCGATCCGAAGAGACGTCCGCGACGATCCGAAGCGACGAGTCCGAGCGCACGCCGGTTGGCAAACTGCGATGACAGATAGACCGGGGGTCTTTGAACAGCCCGAGGTCGTCGAGTGAGATGCGATCGAGCCGAGATCGATCAAAATGATGCAATTGTCCGTTAGCATTTGGCCCGCTCGCGCGGTCGAGCTGAAAGAGCAGCATCTCTTCGCTGAAACGGCCGAGACCGGCGGAATCTCGCGGGACGCGTCTCCGCGACGACGATGTCTCGCGGGAGCGTTCAGCTTTGCTTTTTTAAAACAAGACTGGAACGGATCGGAAAAAAAGGACGAAGCTGGCGTATGAAAATATCTGCCCTAAGATGCGGCTATTCTCGATGCAACCACTTTTTCCAAGAATGCAAACCAGTTTTAACATAGTTGTGCGATTTTGAACCGCGGAGCCCCTAGACGCGTCTCCCAGGACACTGACTCGGGCTGCTCGCTCGTCTTCGATCCCCTTCGGTCCCGCTCGGACGACGATACGATATATTTTTCGAACGACTTATTATTTAATATTCTCGCACGCGAACGCAGTTCGTTAAACCCTTCGCTCGCCGAACGCATCCTCCGCACTCGAGAGGCGCATCTCGGAGCCGCGGCGATTCAAGGCGACGACGATTGCTCATCATCTCGGATCGGGTCGAACCTTCGAGAGTCTAGAGCGGCTCTCTGTCTGCTCGTCCGGGAAGTATGAAATGATCCAATTAAAATTATAAGATTTTCCTTTTGAGAAATCAGCCGGCGACCGCCGATCCGAAGTGTTCGAGCTCATTCAGTGCTCATAATATACTCGAACATCATTTATGAAAATTATGTATTTTTGTTCAAGAAATTGGGTTCATCTTTGTTTTTTAAACGGAATGCTTCCAAAAATTGGAGTCTTAAATAATAGCATTAACTTTGCAGCTATCTTATCACGCTCAAAGGACACTTTTCATATCACACACTATAACAAACTATATCTTCTTAAGATGTTCTTGTTTCCATTATAACAAATTTCTTAGTGATGTGGATATATTCTCCACTACACTTGGAAATTATAAGCAAAATATTAGTAATTTAATATTTTGATCTATAATCCTTAGTTCGTAACTTGTTTCCTTATAGTAAAGACTTTGCTACTTATATATATAATAAAAAATACTTAACGAAAATCCTTAGATTCATACGTTTTTATAAGAAAACAAAGTTCTAAATATTTTTTCTCTAATATCATAAACATACGTAAAAAAAATATATAACAATTCAATCCTGCAAAAGTTCGTTATCCATCACTCAATAAGTTCGTAGAATGACATACAGTTGGCGCCTTATGATTTTTCGATCCGATATTTAGTTCATAAGTTAGAGTGGTTTTAGTGACGCTACTCTTGTAATTATCAAAACAATGTTAAAATCTGAATTTCGTGTGATGGTTCGCATTGTCATTAAATGGGAAAAAATATCATTGAAGCAAAATATGTAATTAGTTTGACAAGTGTTATTCGGACTCAGCTCCGTCGAGATAAATGATAGAGAAGTGATTTGATGATTTGTGTATGATTGAAATTCGGCAATTGTTCCAGAAAACAAAACAAAAAATCCACAAAATAGTTTCGGCCGATCGTAAATCTAAGTTGTTTTTAAGATAGCTGACACTTTAAAGATAATAGACTGAGAGCTGGCAGCATAAATTGAAGATCATCTAACACATATGAATAATTTAATAGTTGTGTTCTGGCATGTTTCTGGACTATCATTATGACAGCCTGAAGAATAGAAGGCGGCGTTATTCACCACTTTGCACCAAAATTTATCCATGAGAAAACTCTGTACGAATTGGGTACCGCGTTTGCTTACACTCGATAAAAAACAACAACGCTACGCAACGCTGTTTCAGCGCAATAAAAAGGATTTTTGGAATGCGCACGATATTTTAATCATCAATAGCGAATATTATATGGCATTATTGATGCGCGACCCAAAAGAAGAATAAAAAAGTGCTGTCGCAAGTCGATCGCAGCAGTGGCAAAATTGCACAATTAGACTTTGAATCGCATCCCCATCCGTGGTATTATCCGGATCTGGTTCCGAGCTACTTCTACCTGTTTGCAGATCTAAAAATAACCCTCCAGCGAAAGAGATTTGGCTCCGCTGAAGCCTATTTTGAGACCAAAGATAAATCGCTCTACAAAAAAGACATCAAAATATCAGAGAAGCGTCGGAATGAAGGTATCTTTCTTAAAGGAGACCATTTCAATTAATAAAGTTGCCGTTTTGTTTTTATAAAAAAGTTGTTTTATTAGACATCCTACGAACTTATTGAATGATGGGTTACGCAAATAACATATTAATTTATTGATTGATTTTTGAAGTAAAAGTTTGTTATTTTAAAAAATCTGCGGCTCATGATCAAGCTTTGGTCTCCAATCAATCAAAGCTGTATTTATATTTGTAACGGGGACTTGAAAGGATTGAAAGTTTGAAGAAAACATGGAGCCAGATATTCGAATCATCCCGAGTTCCCGCATGCAAAGGGTCAATAAGGCAATATTTAACACGGTGCACTGAATATGTATTTAAATAAGGCGCATTAATTCTTTTCGATTAATTCTCAAACAAAATGTCAAGAATGCGTTAATTACCTTAACCTTTCGAAGCCCCATTTTTACACTCAGAAATGAATATTCAAACGCTCTATGCGGCGTGACCGTACGATCATGCTGGTCTTTATTGGAGGCGTACATTAAAAGCGTGCCGCGCGGCAGTTTCGCAACTCCGTGAGTTTGCTTCATTCGTAATGCATAAAACCTTAATTTATTGAAAAAAAAACAAATATTAAAAATGAACGCTCTTGTCCGAAACCTGTATTTACATATGTAGGCCTTGTCAGACGTCGTGATTTACATGATGATTGCTGTTTAGAAGACACTAGGTCGATCTTAAAATATACGAGGGTGGTCCCATAAGTAGCCGACCTGATGTGCTACGTTGTTTAGTACTCGGTTTAACCAATATCAAAACCGATGTATTGTAAATGAAGACTAGATAAAATAAATAGATATATGGTCACAAGGCCTGTGGGTTCAACCGGTCCGCTTCTCGGACCGCTGACAAATGAGATCTCGCGATCGGACGTCACGCCCGAACATGTCTACAGAACATCGGGTTACGAGTCGCACAAGCGAGCATCAGCGATCCCGTCGGATCATGTTACCAGGTCACAAATCGATGAAAGACTGTCTGACACTCCTCTTCTGTACGAATGCGATTGGAGACAAGAAGGTAAAGTCTCTTCTTGTTTACTCTTCGGAGAGCCTGCGAACAGCAAGAAGTGCAAAATGCGAAAGGACAGGCTGCCGTGGAGGTCAAACAGCAAGGCATGAACCGACGAAGAGCTGTTTACCGAATGGATAGATTCTGAGCTGGATAATAATCTTCCTCTAAAAGCCATGCTAATTATGGATAATGCTTTTGTCCACACTAAGAGAATTCAGAATATTTTGGAGGAGTTTAGTTTTATAAAAACTGTCTTCCTTCCACCAACACAATTCCTATGCGAACTCTGTAGGGTGCCTGAAACTCATCGATGCAGCTTGGCAGGGTGTCTCAAGACGCCGAAACAGTCAGTGCAGCCTCCACCCAAACCAACTGCACCACTTGGGTATAACCAGCAACGGCGACAGACAATCCTTGAATAGTGATCCAACCCACAGACAGGACAGAGAAGCAGTCGTACGCAGGCGTCCTGAGCAAGCTCCAGGATCGGGCAAACGCAGAAGGCCGCGGCACAGTCGATCAGGAAGACGGCTCGCGGAGATTTGGTCTTGAGACTTCGTCTGGGGGATCCCGGCGCGTAAGCGCTGTGCGATTTCCTGGGCGAGGCCTGATTTTCGGGTCTGTCACGATGCCCCAAAAAGGACGGTCGTGATCCGCGACCTATACGAGGAGGTCGAATTCATAGCTGAGGCCCTGAATGCGTGATGGTGTTGTTCGGCACCTTCACGTGCACAACGATAATACCCTGGAGACCCGAGTTGAGGTTGCTTCCGCTGTCTCGGCTACGGTCACTTGGTGGCAACCTGCAAAGAAGAAGACAGGAGCAAGATGTGCACAAAGTGCTGGACAATCAGCCAAAAATCTTCAGAGTGCAGTGCACCTGAAGCTCGATGCAAACCCTGCAAGGACGGGGGAGAAGGACGACCGACACCGGTGCGGGAGTGCAGTAACTTCAACGACGCCCTCAAGAAGCGAAGAGGCCACTAGGTCGCTCCACTTGAGTAGAGCAGGCCCCCTTCGGGCGGATAAGAGAAACGAAGGGAGGGCTAAGAGCCTGAGCGACTAGCAGTGCAATGACGAAGGAGGTCACAAGAGGGGTTTAGTGGATACGAATCCTACACTACCCGAGAAGGGTGTTTTGAGCTGGTAAGCCCACCCATGGAATACCATGAGTGCGAAAATTTCCCTCCCACAGGAAAAAAAGGGTGTCTCAAGAATAACACTGAATTGCGTGGAGAAAGTTGTGGTCTGAGGTAGTTTTGAAACGAGACTTCCAGGGGTTTACGAGTAAAAAGGTGCCTCTCGAAGAAATTGTATCCCTGGGCAAATCTCTAGGCTTCGAGGTAAACGAATTTGACATTGAAGAACTCGTTGCAGAACATAGCGAGAACTTCAGCGTCGACGGGTTGAAGGAGTTGCATAAACAACAACACCGTTGACTCGTATGGAGGTTCTGTCGGGAACGGAGAAGGATAAAAAGAAACTTAAGGGATTAGTATCATTAGGGCTAATAATTTGTGATGTTGCTATGGCTCATTTCAGCAGCCTGTTCAAAAGTTGCCAAAAACAAGTGTCGTTTGAAAAATTCTTTAACAGAATAGTTAAAGATAGTGAAGAAAGTGAGCCAATATTTCGATCAGTTCACAGATTCGTTCTCACTATAAACAGGGTATCGAAGCTATTGAATATCGCCAGAATAAGTGTATCGATCTTAGAGGAGACTATGTTGATAAATGCAGATATTTATGTATTTAAAAAAAGGTTGAGTATAAATTGTTCACGTTTTTCTAAAAATAGCATCCATCTGCATCGGATGGATCGAGTTCGATGATAGTGTTTACCGTTACCGTACAATCACGCCGGTCTCTAAAGATTCAACTTGCACTCCGTACCCATTTGTTGTATTCAAATGAGGCAGTTGATGGGATTCAAAGTGAAATGAATTTATTACAATTATTTTAGGTGGCACCCTCCCCGTCGACCTTGAAAAGCCATCAATCGAACACTGTTTAAGATGATAATCAGTTACAAATTATTCTTCGTGGAAGGTCACCAAAATAATAAAATGATCGCATACAGAACATCGAAAAGGTCAATGCTTTTGCAAATCGCTTTTCGAAATGACGAAAAAACAATTCTTTTATCTCTAGAGAGAGCATTTCGACCGGATTGATCGAAGAAATTCCAGAAATGTACATAAAAATGAATTAAATACGGACTTGGAAGAAAAAATGTACCTAAATGGATTTCATCCAGCATGGGACAAACGTCACAAAACATGTTTTTAAAACGCAATTCACTTTATTTTTCTATATAAATCTTTCCACAATTAACGACATGCATCTATAATATTGATTGGATCAAATATAAAGTAAAAAGGAATATAACAATTTATAAATGTGACACACTTTTCTAAACAATCTTCTTGCGCAATTAGAACAAACTTAACATTTGGGAATCCATTTGACGACTAACTTGAAAACAATACTCTGAACAAAATAAGAAAAGAAGGCAAAAACTTGGGCTATTAATGCAGGAAAATAATATTCAATCAGTGATTCTTAATTGTACACAATGCGCATGTTATTGATTTAATAAAATCCTAAAATATGATGATGTAATTGCGTCTGAAGAAGAATGATGAAAAGGATATAAAAACGAAATTTGATTATTATTGTGATAGGTTATGCATAAAATAGCACTTTCAAGTATTATAATGTCAACGTAATATTAACTGCACGTCTTATAACCCGTTGAAATACCAACAGGTGTTGAACAAACAAAAAACATATTACCTATGAAAATATTTAATTTAATAAAGTTCTGTTTGTGCATGCAAATAATACTATCGTTAATTGAATTTAAGCATTCGAACGAGTCTTAATTCGTCGAACGCGACTCATCAGCTATCCTAAGTAGCGACACAAAAAAGCATATTGATTCCGTGATCCGCCAATTCTACAAAACATCAAGTCACTCACCCTATCCGTCAACATCCTGTAAGCGATCACGCCTAACGACCACCAATCGGCTGCGTGACCGTAAGGCTCTTGATTTAAAACTTCAGGCGCTGAAAAAATAACGTCCGTTTATTCGAGCAAAAAATTGTACAAATTCACTGTGCATTTTACGATCATCATTCATTCGTTTCCAATCGACCTCCATGTACGAACACAATCAGAATATCTCATAATAGGCGGATTGATACTTCTCGTTTGGTGTATGGAAGAATTCTTGATGATGTAAAGCACACGTCACTTTGTTTTTATGAGCGATCGGTACATATTTAAGCATGAAGACTCTCAACGCCATCAATTATACTGTGTTTAACAATTGCATTTATATTCATCGAACGTTTGAAGATTAAATATATGTACACAGTTGCGGCGGCACATTTACTAAATTAAAACAAATCAATTTTCACGGCTTTCCATCTAGACCGTCGAAGTGGCGATATTATCATATTTACATTTTAACATCGACGTTGCAAAAAGTACAATAAAAAATCACATTATCAAATATAATTATCTTTACGATTCCGATCCACAAGATAAGATAATTGAAGAATCCTTTCATATCTAATTGATGATGATGATGCCCACGATACAATAATTCAATTGGATCCATGTGAATTTTCTTATTGAAGGAAAACAGGAAGCAATTTAAAATTATTTATAAACTGAATATTTAAACGAACATCGTTTGACTATCAGTTTTACAATAACGGTATACATTTTGAGCTCTATTTTCGTCAAAACTCCGCTTTGTTATTAATTTTTTTCATAGCGTATATTATATCATTCTTTAAATAGCGCCCCATTGATGTTTACGTCACAAAAACACGCTTTTTGCATTCATTAATTTTTTAAAAACAAGTTTTTTTCAATGATTTTACAACAACGAATTAGCATTAACGCGTTGTAATCTGAAAATCAAAGCTGAAAAATTCATTTCACCCTCTCGTTGCATACGACGCGATTAATGCCAATTTGTTTTTATACATATGATATATAATGCAAATAGGACGTTAAAATAACGTTACATTATTATAGCATTTATATAAAAATATAGACGACGTTACAAGTTTAATTACACATTTTATCAAAAATATAACCCATCCGAAAAAAAGTGAATGGTGTGTTGAAGTATCTGTGATGACCGAAAGGTTAGGCTCATTAGCATTTAAATTGAATACGATTTCAACAACAGGAAAGACCTTCACAATTTCATATACAATATTCTTTGGAAACGTTTTATTTTTAATTAAATTTACTTGTCAGACAACAATTATTTATAATACGCGCTACATAAAAAACCGTAGGTATTATTGTTACTTAGAATTAAGATGAAATGAAAAAAATGTTAATAAGTGACTCCTTTAATGACCTTTTCATTCATATTATACACATTTAAAAATAAGCAATAAATATATATTTATATACCTATATACGTTTTATCACACATTTCATACAATATTGACAATAAATCACTTTTAATATATATATATTTCATCTTATTCAACAACTATTCAGTTAATACGTCAAACCAAGAGATAACATAACATAGAGATCCATATAAATCTATATTTAATATTAATTTTGGACCCCTATACTAAGATATCTGTATTTACTATTCTTTAATAATTGAATATTTAAACTGCGTGTTTTAATACAAATTTCAAACAAAATATATATACGACTCGTTGCCTAATAAATTTGTATATCGACGACTTTTTAGTACACGCGTAATTTGTGACGATTATAAAATCTTGTATGCAATCTTTTCAATACATTTGATTGTATAACTTGTGTATATATAGTTGCTTAAACGTTTACAAGATGTGACCCAGTTAACGCGTTTCGGCGTCGTTAATAAGGGCGGTACGAAACGCGTCAAACAATCTATTTATGCGCCTTTTTCATAAACACAAAACCTATTCGCGGCTTGGAGTATGAAATAAAATAACGGACTACAAAGTACCTCTTTATTAAAACCTTCAAGGTATTAAAACACTTATATTTTTATTTCCCTTGTATAAAACTTCATGTACACAATTAACAGAAATAATTTGGCCACGCTTTGACCATAAGGCAAAATATTAATTCTCTAACAATTCACCTGTACAATGAAAATTTTACATAAAAGTTTCAACTAACATAGACACATTACGAACTATCTTATCGGTAAATACATTGTAAGTATAAAATAATCAAAATAACGCTATTCGAAGGAACTTTACAAGACATTTTTGGACAACAAAAATATTATCGGCTTTCGGAAAAGCGCGTTATTTTGATCGACGGTCCCCGAAAATAAAAACGAATGACGTATTCCGCACGTGTAAGCTAAATCATATTCGAAATGATTTCACAATGAATTTTGGTTTGAAACGCGCGTCTCCGATATCCGTAATATATTTGTTGCCGTGTTTTTTTTTTAAAAACAAATTTATAAAATAAGTTTAGGTTGGACTAAATCACATAATGCATTATTAACTAAATGCAAACAAAAAAGTCTTACGTCTAAGATTACAAAATTAAGTTTAGTTATACATAACCAACACCATAAGAAATTAAACCCCGAATTGAAAAAGACCCTTAATAAACATTGTTAGTGATTAATACATATTAAATAACAAAAATATAAAATTACATACATATTAATTTCAATTCTCACTATGTATACTTTGCACTTTACTAATCACATGTTGGAAAAATAACAGAATTATAATTACAACAATATTAAAAATTATAGAACAGCCATTCTTTCACACGCAAAATCTATAAAACTATCGAGTGCTCCGCCGGTCGATATTACATAGCACAGAGATCATTCCGATGTTAACTAAAAAGTATCGTACACATAACGGATACTGATATGCGTAAATAAACAATATCCATACGCAATTGGTGGGGATATTTGTGTTATATTATTAAAAACACGCCGATGAAGAATATAAATTATTTTTATAATATTACAATCGACGCAATCGATTTAAATCATAAAAAAGAGATTATTTATATACTAATAAAAATTGATAGTGTAACAAATTCATTAGCACATATTTACATACGACTTGAGGTATCAATACTAATTTATTAAACGAATATTTACATTGCCTAAGCTTAATAATGTACAGCGACAGTACCCACAAATCGGAAAATCCAAAGGCTCACGCAGGTGGGTATAATTTATAGCTTTTGTACAATTATCGATTAATATTATGGCAGTCTCTCATATTTAATATTATAGAAATATTACAAAGGATTATCAAATGCTTTTATTAATTTCAATTTTAGAGAGACAAAAGATGATAACGCTAAGTATGCGGATAACGTCGAATCTTGTGAATACGTAGAAAACTATTATTAATGGTAATTGTGCTTTGGCATACATTTAATGGTCACATTTACAATCATAATTATTACTATATCAAATAATAATAGGCGAATACTTCATTATTCAAATATTAAAATGTTGATATATTTTAGAAAAGATAAGAATAAAAAAATATATAATTAGATGCGTGCGTCGTAAGTTGTTATTTCATTGTGTTTTTTTTTTCCTTCTAATTTTATAAGCATTACGCGAGTATTTTACATGAAAATTAAATATGTACACAATTTTACAAGGCAACTATACCAGCACAACACTAAATAACGCTTCAATCACAAAGCGAGAGTTTCTCGTATTAATTTTTTCATGGTATTACCGACGCTGGATCCTGAAGGTCCGGCCAGGTTATAATTGAACTTAAACAGATACGGTTGGACGTCGTCGTAGGACGTATCGAATATTAAATCGAGATCCGATTGAATGGGAACCGACGGAACGTAATCGTGTCGGTTCATGACTTGCGTTATGAAAAATATTTTTTCCTGCAACATTTCCCCGACTTTTTCCCGATACACCTGTCTTTCATCTTCGCTGTGAAGATTGACTAAATCCAATCGAATGGTCCACACTTCCCACGGAATACATTCGGCTTGACGAAACCATTTGCTCCGTTTCTTCTGGAAAAATTCTAAGCTAATCTGACCGGTGGATACACCGTCGGTGCTTCGAAGCAAATTAGAAAAGCCTTGTATTTCTTTACGCACAGTCCGATCTAAGCCTTTCGATGAACAACACACGTACGTAAAATCAATAAAGTCGCAATCGACGTCCATATATCCGATCGTACCGATAGAATAACTACCTTCGTTATTGTATATAAATTTACCAAACGATCTATGGAATAAGATCGTATGGAATATACTCGCGACTGCCTCGTCGACTTGCCCACCTTCCATGGTAAGGGAAAAGGCTTGCGATCGAGCATTCATCGTGAAAAGTTTAAGTAATTTTGTTCTTTAAAAAAAAATTATCAACTAGAGGCACTTTGAGAAAAATATATCATTATTCAATTGGGACGAAGAAGCAATATACTCTTTTAAACAACACTAAACTATTACAGTACGAAAGAGATTACAAAACCTATTGATTAAGAACAGTTTATAGTTAAGTTCGAGGAATATAGATGAAATGTTGAAGAGTGCATAAATATTAAAGAGCGCTGTACCCATATACTGTAGCGTTCCACAGAGAGTCGTAGTACGCGACCCGTATTTTAACCACTTAGATAAACCAAAGTCAATAAGTTGAATATGACCGAAAGCATTCAGAAGAAGATTTTCAGGTTTGAGATCTCGATATATTATGCCAGCATTGTGAAGAAAATCTGAAAACATTAAAGTATCGTTAGTTAATTAAATGCGTTTTAGAATCAATCGAATACTATTGGATGTGTTAATAAGTTCCGGCCGTTTTTCGTAAAAATAAATCCATTATTTTAAGCAAGTCAATTAAATTATTGCCCATCGTTAGTCACTAATTTTGCCCGTCTTTCTGGCAGCATTTGAATTCCACGTCGAAAAAATGACATGATGTTAAATACTATCCAAGAATCGGGCCCACTTTTTGGTATCTTCATAAGAAATGAAGTGCTAAGTACCAAGGCCACGAATCATTGATCGAAAAGTGGTAATCAGTAGGAGCAACGTCAGTAGAATATGGCGGGTTTGATAAAACTTCCCATTTTATCGTTTCCAAGTAGATTTTAACCGCTGATGCAGCATGCAAAAATCACCTTGACATGTCTTCTCTCACAGGACCGTGGGTTTAGGATCTCCTTGCTTTGGTTTGGGGTTTCACTGACTTTGGAGTGTCCTTGCGGAGATCCATTTCGTTGTTTGTCAGCGGTCTGAAATTTGGACCAGTTGGCCACAGAAGCCTTGTGATCACACACTCCAATTTTAGGACTTTCTGCGAGTTTGGGGGAAAATGTATCCCCAGGATTTTCTACAATCGGGTCGTAGATCTATATATTTATCCTAGCCTAAGAATTTTAAAGCTAAATTAGAGTCTTTAACCAGCTTCCCCCGAAACTGAAACCGTGTTAAACCGAAACCGTGTTAAGCGAGGGATGGGTGTATATTGTCATGTCTTTGGATATATTACTTCAATATTTGACTCAAATGCATCAATTGCTTTTTGTAGAGATCTACTGTGTTGGTTTGGAGCGGCTCATTACATCAAATACAGAGCATGAGCTTAGAACCATGGATATTCCAATTTGGTATTCCGATGCTACTGCTTGGCCGGGCTTAACCCTCAATGCTTGGGATTATAGTAGTATATCCACTTTCCATTGTACAATACGATGCAATTTTTTTTTCTTTTTTGCGGTTGGAGCAGCTGTTCACATGCGAAAAGACGCCTTTCTACATCTCTTGGCTTCAAGTTGTAAGACAAGATCCTTCCTTTTGTATCATTCCCAATGCTATCAGATGATATAATGATTTTGCAAGTTCAAATTGCATTTGACGTGGATCTTCATCGAGCAATGTTTGGTGCACCGCTGCATTTTCATCAAAATAATTATTTTTAATGCGATTATACCGATCTCTGCATGTTCTTTCTGCTAGAAGACGATCACCATAGGTTTCCGCAAAGATTCTATGTGCTTCAGCTGCAGATTTCTTTTGAATAAAGTAGTGCAGTAAAATTCTCAGCAAATACGGTTTACTTGGCGCAAACTTCAACATGTTTCACGTTATGAAAAAAATGTAGTTTAAACTTGGAATGTTAAAGCTATTTCACACACACAATTGTTTCACCTCTGATGGTGAAACGGCAGGAACTTATTCACACACCCAATAAAATAAATAACTAACCTAACACCAAAGCAATTTCAGCAATATAAATCTGGACCAGAGCTTCAGGCAGTATGCGGTATTTTTCTAGCAGTGCCAAGAGCTCCCCGCCTGGTACATATTCTGTAACTAAAAACAAAATTAAATTTGACTTATATTATTTAACGTATTAACAAAGTTGCACATTTATAAAAATATCGAAATAATCAATTAAAAAAACCTATGTAAAGTCTTTTCCGACTCTGCCACTTTAAAATGCTGGCTACAATAAACGGATTATGCCCGCATACTTCCTGTATGTGCGCTTCGTCCTTCACTTGCCTTATGGCACTTTCACAAATCACCTTTAAAATTCAAAACGTAAATATTTTTAATAAAGCCCACAAATCATAAATTATTTCAAATTTACAAAACATCTTACTTGTCCCTTCGACAAAACTTTGAGCGCAAAGAGCTCGTTCGAATCCTTCTTTTTCACTTTGTATACTTTTCCAAATGCGCCTTTGGATATGGTATCGAGAACTATAAATTTCTTATCACTGATATCGGAACTAATTTTAAACTCGGGCAAGAACAAAGACTCAACGTGGGGAACGGGCCATGCAGTTTTGCTGGCTGCGAGATGATTCGTCAATGTCGCATTATTCCATCTGAACACAATGCAAAAAGAACACGGTAATCAATTGAGCGTTTGATAATTGTATTTTAATAAATGAGAGAAATTAACTCACCTCCGCCTCGACACCCTCGACCAAGGCCGCGTTGAACTATCGCCGGAACGATTGCTTGCGACGGTTAGGAAGGATCGACCGCTCAAATTCCCGACAAAACTTGATAAGCTTATCTATAAATAAAACGAAGCATGCTTTGTAATTATATCACTGATTAGCGATTATATGCACATTCCACACATTGATATCGCAAGCTCAACAAACTGTGCGCAATATAAGATCTAGATAAAATATGCATATGCGATATATTACTTAAAACTCAATCATCAGGATTCTAAATATTGCTTTTTAACTGGCAGCAAATAGCAACAGATGCGATGGTTTTTACTGTGTAATACAAGGATTGGCAACTCCTGCCTGCAGACAGGGTTTGACTTCTTGATTTAAAGATATAACAGTTTGGGTCATAAACTAAGAAAGGTCCTAAACCATTGGTGTAGTGCATGATGAAATACAGAGCAGAATAAATTTTTTTACATATTTTTTTCCTTCCAGCCATCCGCCGGCGCAGGGTTATAGTGAGGATTGAGTCAGTTTTCTCCTTCATTTGGCCGCTCCATCTTCGTGGCGACTGTTCTCTTCCTCTCTTCCCTGACACACTGCCCACTATCATTAGTTTTTCTAAATTTTCTCCATCCTGACGAGCAATGTGTCCGAAAAACTTTAGTATTCATCCCAGGCAGGCGGATGAGAATCTATTTTTTATTTTTAACTCCGTCAGGATGGACTCCTCAGCATGCTACGCAAATATCCCACTTCGAATTCATCAATTGATTCTTTTTCTTTTTTGAGCAGCGTCCAAGTTTCCACTCCGTATAAAAACACGGAGAATACGAGCGTTTGGACTAGGCGGAGTTTAGTAATTATTGAGATTTCGCAGTTCCTCCAGATAGGAGTGAATCTGGTCATGGCATGTTTTGTCATTCGAGCATGTCCTATTATTTCTTTACTACAACCCCCATCTTCACATATTTGTGACCCGAGGTAAATGAACTCATGCACCGTGTCAATTTTACCCCAATTTAGGGTAGTTTTTGAAGTTCCTGTTCTATCAATTTTTATTATTTTGGTTTTCATCTTATTTATGAATAACGCACAGGCTTCAATTTCCACTTCGACACGATGCAGTAGATGTTCGAGTTCTTCTTCGTTGACTGCTATGAATGTAGTATCATCTGCGAATCTCAAGTCCTTCCTATGGAAAACCCTCCTTTGCAGCCATCTAGTACATGTCTTATTATATATTCCCTGTATATATTAAAAAGTAGTGGAGACAACGTAACCCTGTCTTAACCCTTTCTCTGTTTTAAAGCATTGTTAATTGATAGGGTATCGTCAATTTTTATTTGTGAGTATTTCAATCTATCCTGTAGAATGTGTAGCATTATTTTGCTGGCATTCGCAATTAGAGAAATTGTTCGATCAATTTCGCATTTGCGTGTTGAACCCCATTTGAGTATAGGAATAATCGTAGAGTTGATCCATTCATTTGGTCGCTTGCAGTCATCCCATATTTTCACACATATTTGATTTAGTGCGCGATATCCATCTTCTTCGATGTTTTTAAGGATCTCTGCGTATATGTTATCGGGTCCTGGAGCTTTATTATTTTTAAGCTTCTTAATGGCCCTTGGTGTCTCCTCATATATGTTGGATTCTTTTGTGTGTGGCTGTTGTAATATTGGCGAATTCTCTATGGATTGTGATCGGTCCTTGTATAGGTTTTCACAGCAAGACTTCCATCTCCTTGATGCAAGCAAGACTTCCATCTCCCAATGGCCGTTTCCCATCATAGAGCGACTTCTCGGGGAGTACGGTGTTGATTTCCACTACATATTTATACAATGCTTATGAAAGCATCAACAGGGAAAAGCTCTCCATGTTGGAAATGGAAATCCCGAGTAAGCCGATGAGTTTGTCGAGGATCTTTTTGTGAGGTACGCTCCAATAGTGCCTTGTCAGAGACTACGTAAATCGTGGCATATAGAATATTTGAATCTTTCTAAGAAAACATTCAGAATACATTATATTACAGTCTATCAAGCTTTCAACGTTGCGGACATCAATAGCAATGTTCGAAACCGGAATAATTGTACATACGGGCATTAAATTAAAATCTACAAAGCTGCTTTTTCGTCTACAAGTAGTTTATACTAATTATTGTTAAATAAACATTGTCTACTTTCGATACAAGGTGGCTAGGGCTTTGGTAGACTAACAACGTCATATTACAACTTTAATACGGAACTCGATTGAAGTATTGCAACTTTCAAAGCATTGCAATAAAAATGTAGGTCAGAGGTTGGTTGAGGATAAGCTTTTATTAGAAAAGATCCAAAACTTTAAAAAATTATGCATGGCGCATCAGGTAATAAATTTGATACATAGGTAATTTTATTCATATTCATTCATTTAATTTTTTTAAAATATTTACCTGTATAAAAATAGTTGGCTCTGAACACTGACGGTTACAGAAAGGTGTAGATCTAAATAATCTATATGGATATTATTATGTAGTAATGGCAACGGAAAAGTGACAATAAAAGCACCTAAAATAATATTTTCTGAACCACAAAAGCAAATACATAAACAGATCACAATTAAATAGGTTAGGTGCCATCTCATTCCACAGGTCATTACGTTTTAGGATATCTTTAAATTTAAAAAATTGGCCCAAGCTCCTGACCATTGTATGTTAAATTCAGTATGCGAGAAGAAAAATAATATCGTATTTATTATGATATTTGAAATCGTAACTTAATATTGTCAATCTATATATATATGTATATATAAAATGATTTTTAACTAAGTTGGACCAAATTTATTTTTTTAATATTTAAAATACGCATTATTGGCATAATGGTGAACGCGTTTGTATGATCGTATTTTTTAAAAATAAATATTCAAAATACTGTTTAGTTGTTTTGGATCGACTCGCAAAAATATAAGCGCCATTTTTATAATAGTAGGACGACGTCCCGGAAGCAATTTTATGTGGATTTCGTTTCGATGTGCGCCTTTTTGCGCGCCACGCATAACACTGTCGGTGATTTTAAAATAATGCGTCGTTGATTTTGGCGAATGTACATATGGCGTTGTAAACACTGAGCGAACAAAAATATGGCAGGGTTTGTTTAACAATACGGAGCGAAGGCGACGGGGGGGGCGCGGAATGGGGGGCGAAAACGGAAGACTCACTTGACTGGCGAATCGAGATGAGGTCGGCGGGGCTTCAATTTGGTTTCGGCCGCCGCTACCGCTGCTGCAGTTTCCCATCGACTGCTTTATACGACCGCATCACTCGCTGTCATCAGCTGCGTCTAAACTTGCCAGACTTAATAATGAACCATAATCAGTGTTGCCAAATACAACACATCAAATCCCATTCCATACGCTACAATTCCATAGATACAAATTCCATAGATAAAACTACATCAATGTCATCGATTAAGGGTGTAATCCGATTCAGGTTCCACGTTCCCACACTTTAGACCTGGCAACATTTTATGTTTTGTTCACACTGTTCACAAAATTGACAGAAATCGAGACAAAAATTTCAACTTTTGCCTGTCACCAGCAAGAATATCAATAGAAAAAACATTTGAATTATGGAAGGAACGTTGGTGACGAATTTTAGGCTGTTAACCGACGATAAAAATTGAAAAAAACACCTGAATTTTTGTTAGCTACTTTTTAATATGTACATTGTTTTAACTTTGTGTCGTTCTTGTTTGTTCACTTCTTTTTCTTTTCTAGAAGATATTTATTTATTGGATGAACATCGCCCATTTTAGCAGCCATAGGTGCTCAATGACTAGAATAAACGTTTCGTTATATATTCAGTGGCATTTAATAATAAACACCACTCTAAGCTCGAATAGCGTTGGCGGGAAGAACTTTCAAATTTAATTCTTGTGACGTCATACTTGCTCACGGTGCTCAATGTAAAAGAGGTAGCAGTGTGAGCAGTCATCATGACATTTTTTATAATGGCAACTCCGGACTCACGCTCCACCGCATTGAAACACCGAAACTTGTAAACATAACCTGCAAATTATTTTCAAACGTCACATGAACAAAGGAGCTATTTTACAAGTAATTTCTGTGAATATTGAAAGTGACGATAGCGAAACTGAACGATTATTAGTATCTTCATCAAATAGCGACGGACACAGAGGGAGAAGCTAATTTTAAAATATCGTATAGAAAATTACGTTGAGAGAGCGGTGCCAAGATATTCTGCTGAAGAATTCAATTCACACTTCAGGTATGTTGATAATAGGTAATAATTATTAAACCACGTTTTTGAACACAGATTCTAATGATATTTAACATGTTAAAATAATTAAAGAATGTATCCTGAAACATTTGAATTTGTTCTGCAATTGGTAGGAGAAGCTCTAAGCACTACTGCTTCAGTAAGTGGTAGAAAACCAATACCAGCAGAGAAAGAACTTTTATTAGCTATTTGGATAATGGCAGCTCCAGATTCACTAAGGTAAAATATATAAATGAACATTATTTTTATTCTGACATTTGGTCTCCACTTTACTATATTTAAGTTTTGAATATTTTCTTACAGGTCTATTTGTGAACGTCTAGCTCTCCCATTTGGCAAACTAGAAACGTCGCTTTGCCGATCATAATAATAGGTGTATCAATAGTTGTATGTAAATATTTTAAGGAGAGCTTATGCTGTTTATATTAATGATGAATCTATCTTACATTGTGGTTTAAATTCCACTTATGTTGATTTAGTAAGGTTAATTTCTAATATGCATACTTACTTTTAGTGTAATACAATTAGTTCAAGATATTTCAATTAGTATGTTTTGTTCCAGGCTGTTTGTACACAGAATCTTATGTTTACAAGTGTGTTTGCTGGTAATGCAGGATGTGTGCATGATGCTCGTGTCTTTCTGTTATCTCCAGTACAGCAATATATTGAGACACAGGAAGAATATTTTCCACCAGATTCTCATATTATTGGTGATGCAGCATTTGGGATACATCTGTGTATTATGACACCGTTTAGAGATAATGGACATATAACAAGACAGAAAAAATTCAACTTTTGCCTGTCATCAGCAAGAATGTCAATAGAGAGCGTTGGGATTATGGAAGGGACGTTGGCGACGAATTCTAGACTGTTTACCGATGAGAAAAATTGAAAAAATACCTGAATTTTTGTTAGCTACTTGCGTGTTGCACAATATTTGTATTTTAAAACAAGATTTAATATCTTTTCAAGAATCGGTGCACGTAAGGAACCAAAGGAGGTTGATCCAAGACAGTGCATTTCAAGGTGCACGCAAACAAATTCAAATTATGAATACATTAATGTTGAGAGACAATTAATTTTAATAAAATTACATATATATTTTTGATATTGTTTATTCAATCTTTTTGTACTTTTTAATAACACAAATAAACTTTTGATAATCAATAAAACTATAATTACTTAAAAATCTTTGGTGAGTTAGTCTTCTAATTTGCTAGTTCTAAATGTATTTGACATAAAATCTAAATTATATAATATAATGTTTGGAAAAATTAAAGTGACATTTTTGGTATATTTTGTACATCCTTAATTTTATACTTAAACATTAAAAAGATTATTAAACTCAATCAATAATGTTGTATTTACTTAAAAATAAAGTAAGAACATGAAACAAAATAATTGCATAATTATTTAATTTTTGATAGGGCTTCTAAGTGTGCAATTTTGACCTTCATTTTTTCTTCATGTTGTCTTTCTCTTTGAGCTATAATATTTAAGTTAACAGCCAATTTTTTTTCTTTTAGTGCTATATTTTTTAACTTTGCAGCCAATTTTTTTTCCTTTAGAGCTATAAGTTTGTCTATTTTCTTCATTTTGATATCGTGCCATTCTCCTTTCTTCAATTCGCTTTCATTTTTAGAAGATATGCAATCCTCCATATATGCACTTAAGTCTATTTTTTTTCTTTTGGGAGTTTTTGGTTCTTCGCAGACAGAAGAACTTGATAATGTTGAAGAGGGTCCTGCCTCTGAAGCCAATGCCTTTGGGTGAGCCCAACTGGTTTTCCCAAATAAATCATTAATTTTCTGTAAAATTAAAATGCTGCTTTTGTACACTTTCCAAGACTAATGTAATTTCAAAAATCAATAATATACAGAAACCTTAAAGCATTTAAATTAATTTAAGTAATGAAATTGCAATGATGGAACAGAAACCAGTCCTCATTACATAGATGATCCAATTTAACCAATAAAATACAAGAAATAGCCGTATTGTTAATATAATATTGTATACTCACTGCAAAGTACGGCCAGGTGATCCTATTATTTCCTGACTTGTTGTTGTGGTCTAAAGTTTTTTTAAATGTTTTCTTCAGTCCATTTAGTTTGGACTGGCACTGTCCCCAACTAACTTTATGACCATGCTGCTCCATTAATAAAGCGATTGTCTTCCATATTTGTTTGTCTATGGACTCCCGATGTAAATTCTACTTGATTTTCTTCGTACAACGACAAAAGTAGATGTATACACTGGGCGGTCCATATAAATAATGAAGATTCATTTTCTGCAACAAAATTCAATATATTGGGCTGGTGGTAAACATTATGCCTTCTTACATATAATTCTACACCTGTTATTTATTTCACTGAATAATAATCTAACAATTACCTTTATTAGCTGTCCTTTGTTCAGACAGTGACGATACTGACGATTGGGCTTGAGCTTTCCGTTCTTGTTCTGCATTCTATTAATGGCAGTAAAACTGCAGGCACTAAAATATAAATATTTAATATAAATAGTACTTGTTTCCATTTCTTTCGTGCACCATTATTTAAGATAGATAGGCACTCATTGGCTGAGTTTCAAAACAGGCCAATACCTATTCATCCAGTAGAGTGCAAATTTTACCATAATCTGGCCCCTAACATCAACATATCAGAAAACCAGATTTAAAGTGAAATTCACCATTTACTTACTGGATGGATATCGCCCATTTTAATAAATACTTACCACTCTGAGCTAAAATAGCGTCGGCGGGAAGAACTTTTAAATTGAGCAATTCTTCGCTTTCTTCCAAATAAATAGAAACATCTACATATTTAGCCATTGTAAAAATAATTTATGCGACTAATTTGTTAAAACTCAACTAATTTCCGTTGATTTATCCAAGAAATAAGGTTGACGCCAATTTCGCGTCTTGTTTTGACACAAAATGGCGTCTGTCACTGTGAAAACTGTGAACAAAGCGTAAAAAGCGCATAGTGTTGTCAGGTCGTGGTGTGGTCTAAAATGTAGGAACGTGGAACCTGAATCGGATTATACCCTAAATAAATAAAAACGATTAAATTGCAATATATTTTAATATAAATAATTTTTTTATAATGATAACAATCGATATTTTATTAAAAAATCATTTGGCTCAAAATATTTATATTGTTATTTAATAATTATAATTAAAATTGATATTGACAAACTATTTACGTAAATTCTAATTACTATTGAGTCAGATAATAATTATTACAGTATATTAACGCAGTTAGAATTCTGTCAGCTTAAAAAAAAATCAAAAAGTGTTGCTACAAAAATTAAATTAGTTTTTTATTATTTTAAATACGTGTTGATTTTTTATGATAATAAATATATTATTTTTGTTTCAAATTGCAACGAAATATATTTTGCGTTATTAAAATGCTCACTGGCGAACAGGAATTCACGCGTGATTTTTTGAAGTCTGTCGGAATATTGTAGCTTAGCAGCCTCGTATTTCTCCTTGCGGTCTTCTTCAGTGTAGTTCGAAAAATGTCGGGGATGTTTGCTCGTAGAGCAATTGCGCTGGTGCGCGGCGCTCGTTTGTCTTCTGGTTCGGCTGACGGCGGCTATGGAGGTAATTTAGTCTAGCGTCGAAATATTATATAACCAAAAATCAATCTTTTTCATAACCCCACCCTACAGCCCTTCTGATTACTATGTAATATTTTTAACCTTTCATTATATAAATTATTCATGATTCCAAGTTTATTAGGAGTATAAATTCCATTACAAAAAATATGAATTTATTAAATAATTGAAAATCGATTTCATGCAGCCGTCAAATATACATCAATGTTAAATAACATCTCTGCATGCAGTCATCTCTGAGATTTAACCTATTATATTTAATTGAAATAATGATTTTTGTGTTATCTTAATGCATCTCAAGCGACGTCATTTTAGATCTTTATCTCATTGCAATGTAAGAAAATCTATTTTTCATTTACAGGCAGTGTGAAGCTCTGGAGGAATCTTACATTATTTGTCGCGTTCCCAGCCATCGCCGTGTGCATGGTCAACGTATACTTGGATGAAGATCACAGCAGGCCCGAGTTCATTAAATACGATTATTTGCGCATACGCGGAAAGGTACACTGTGAATTCTTTTTATTACATAATAAAAACTAGTGTTTTATTAAGAATATTACGATTAACGAAATTAATTTTTTAGCGCTTCCCATGGGGCGATGGTAACAAGTCGCTGTTCCACAACCCCCATACCAATGCCTTGCCCGAAGGCTACGAAGATGATGGTCATCACTAAATTTGAAAAAATGTAGTGTACTTGTTGTTTTCGGATGCGGCTTAGAAAAATACGATCATACAGCATAGATTGCTTTTCATCTATAGATTGTTTTGAATAACAAAATATATGTAATTTATTTGTTAAAAAAATAAATTTATAATTTTTTTTTTTAATCGATAACTATATTTTATTTGATCACTTTTTAATACACGTCAATGTCGAAACTTTAAGTATTTAACATGTGCAGTGTGTGGCTGGAAATCTTCCTTATTTGAAACGTGTGCTCAATCAAAAAAGTGGGACCTAACGTTTTCTGTCATGTTGGTTTAGTAACAATCGTGCGATGGACTGTCTTAATTAAACTGATATCTCCTATACTGTTTGTGTTATTCATTTTTAAAATAAGGTAGTTCCCCTGCCACACCCTATATTAAGGAAGTAAACCAGTTTAGGAGGCTGATTTTTTAGCTGCTGGCTGTTAAAAAAGAAATGCTGCTCCAAGGTCTCCAATAGTATTGTCCCTTGCCAAATATATTGGCGTTATCTTCATAAACGAAAGAAATAAATGACCAGAAAATGAATAATTTTATTGAATATATTTTTAGATGCATATAAAAATATTTTAAATCGAATCGCTAAATTAAAAAAAGTGCATTTGTATGAAATTTAAAAAAATATTTAAAGTATAAAATCTCTCGAAACGAAGTATAAAATTTAAGAATATATACATATATGAAAATTTGCATTCTTATAGCACAAAATAATTTTACAATTATACGAGATCTTAGCTAACGGCTATCTAATTTTCTAATATATTTTGATACATTTAGATATTATTTACTACAATATCGATAATTTATTATTATATTAAATTAGCGTTACTAATCCATAGTCGATTTAATAAGTGCCTGATCCCATGGAGAGTGAATTTAAAAACATTATTTCGATGTACGACTAAACGTAATAGACTGAGAGCTGGCAGCATAAATTGCAGGTCATCGAATACATGTGAATAATTTAATAGTTGTATTTTGGCATGTTTCTGGAGTATCATTATGACAGTCTGACGACTTAGGGGGAGAGGAGGGGGTTGCTAGACTATTACCAGCTTATTAAGATAGTACCAGACTGGTTCAAACTTGCTGAAGCTAACCAGAAAATGATGTCAATTTTAAAAAAACTTCCCTCCCAAACCCAACGACATTCAGTCGTCAGACTATCATAATGATAGTCCAGAAACACGCCAGAACACATGTATTAAATTATTCACATGTGTTAGATGATCTTCAATTTATGCTGCCAGCTCTTGGTATATAAATAGTGCACCGGTTTGATTTATCTTTATATTAAAAAAAAAATACTCTTGCATAAATCATTTTATTTGATACAAATTATCGAGGAACTTGCGCGACAGTCGATGCACGTTTTAAATTTGTAAAATGAATCAAATACTACTAATACGTAGCAAATTAACGAACAACTATAACAGGACGGATTTATTCGAATCCTTCTAATGTCGGATTTCGTATAAATCTTTCGCTTTATATGAGAACATTTAATAAATTCAAATGTAACCCCATTTTTATTTAAGATTTAATTTCATTTTGACTCTGTATGGTAGTTAATCGAGTCCAAATACATCTCCTCCTTTTCTGTAGTCTGCATTTGCGTAGATGGCTGTTTGATTTTTGAACAATGCGCAAATTATAGAACCTCTATCTCCATAGCGTTTGGTTTTGTGTCCCAGCGATTGAAGTCCGTCGATAACTTGCTGCAAAAGATGAAACGTTGAGTCTAATTTTCTAATAAATTTATGTTAGTTTGATTTTAAAGATTTACCTTAAGATTTCCATACTCGTAAGCTATCACGTTAGGAAGCATTTGATGGTGAATTCTAGGAGCGTCCACCGCTTCTTTGATAGTTTGTTCGAACCAAAGGCTTCGTATAATCACCTTGAAGATTTTTAAAGGAAAGATGTAATATTTTGTTGTTTATAATGTCGTTTATTTAATGTGTTTATAATTACCATGGCTATGGCGGTTGTTATTTTAGTGCCGCCTGATGCGCCTATGACCATTTTGACATCGCCTTCTTTGTCGACAATAACAGAAGGACTCATCGATGACATCGGTCGTTTTCCTGGCTTGATTGTATTTGCTGGCGATCCTGGCACTCCGAAATAATTTACAAATCCAGCTGAAGAAAAGTCATCCATCCCGTTGTTTAGGACTATTCCAGTATTTTTGGTTGTTATGCCTACACCGAAGCTGAAATTGTTTTACATTTCGTATCAATTTATTCATTTTTGTGATTATTTTACTCTGATGATCTGCTGGGTGAGCATTTAAACGAAACTCGGAGGTCATGCTACCTTCAATATCGAGCAAGGATCCGTAAAAAACTTAGAGCTGCCATACAAGACAGCAAACAACGGTATTGGGCACAATTTAGCGAAGAAGTAAATTCTGATCCCTGGGGACTTACAAGATAGTAATAGGAAAACTATGCACCAGAAAACAAGAACCCTACTCTTTCCCAATACTTTTCCATAAACTTTATCCGAGTTGACTATTTGTGGCTGCACTATGTTATTGATGAATATGGTTATTATAAATTTTTAATAAGACCTTTTAAAATCTATTTAATTAAGTTTTCGTTTGTTCAAGCATTACATCCCCACGCAATAGCGCTGTTAGTCTGAGCAGATTAAATTCTCCAGATTAACAGCGACGTCTTCCGTCTCTTTTCAGGAGAAATGTGTTAATTCAACAGCGCCATCTCTTGTGGCCCTATGGAGACGTTGCACCTGTATACCGACGAATCGCTTTTTACGCGTACACTGTTGCTGGTTAGGTAGTGACGAGCAGGAGTTGGGAGTCGGGGAGAGTCGTCGGTTAGCCTTGGTTACGGGAAGTCGTCCCTCCTGCAGCCAGATCTCTCTCTCTCGTGTAGAATAAGGAGTTATTTAGAGAAGAGAGTCTTTCTATTCAACGCCCGTCTATTCCCATCCATTTGTCTAGCAACATCACGGCCCGATAGAAAAACGGACCCGTGCGCCAGCGTGGCCATCCCGACGAACACGTGGGGGTGGTGAGCAACCCAGGGACTTTGCCCCCGCCTTAACGTTTTATTAAAAGCAGCTCACCTCAACAGCTTATTAAAATATATGTTCTACTTACTAGAAATTAACAGTGCTCGTCACAGAAACTGCATCACCATTCGGAGCCAATATAGATACGTGGGCAGTGCCATGATCGGGCTGATTGAAGAAATGTGCTCCATAATGGGCAGGAGTGTCGTACGTTCCCGAATCATTTATGAGCATTCTTATTGAATCTGCATACTCGGGAGATGTTAAATTTTTAACCATCTGAACAAAAATATAAATTTAAGCAAAATAATAATGAAAATTTATATTTTAAATGATTAATTTTACCTTTTCGACGTCGACGAAATCTGCATCTCCAAGATAAGTCCTCTTTGCGTATGTATATTTAAATGCCTCAATTATCCTATGATACGTTAATACTGTATTGTTGACTCCATTTATGCTATCTTTATTGAAGTTGTACCCCGCTAGTACATTTAATGCGAAACCTAATAAAGCACCGCTTCCCGGGGGAGGAACAGAATAAAGAATGCCGTCTTTCGCTAATGGTACGCTAATCGGATCTGTCCATTTTGCTCTGAAAAAAATATATTAAAAAAAATGTAAGCTTATTTTTCAACGAAATAATCGATTCGATAAAAAACATCAAATATTTAATTTAGTCACAATAAAAAAATCGTTTTGACACATCGGATTAATACGAAAAAGTTATGGCCGATTTATAATCGCTTATGTCACAACAATTAGAAACGTCACAATCCGCGTTTGACAGTTGAGCTCTGATGGAATGTCAACGTGTATTGAATAAATACTCGCTTCATGTATCGGATTTAATATATTTATCACGAACGTGCGATTTTCGCGTGAGAATTTAACCTTCAATTTTCGAAGATGGCAGACGTCGTTGAAGAATTTCATAAAAAATGGTGGCAAGAAATTTACAAACGACTTTTTGGTGGAGTTGTTTTCATTGACGATAGCTTTGCAGAATGTTTACATTGGCAAGGAGGATTGATTAATTTGTTGAACGTCGGTGCTAAATCGATCAAGTGTCTTTCACCGTTTGAGGTAAATCATTAAACATGCGCCTGCTTTATGTACGCTTCATACTATGTAAATAAAGCAAATGGCGAAACATCTTTAAATGATACGTAATTTTATTACATCTTAAGTTAATTTAAATCGAAAATATAATATAATAGGGCCCCATATTCTGGTCATTAGAAAATAAGATGCATTTCATGGTTTTTTTAACATAGAGATTCCACTGACATATTTATACGAAGGTAGTCTCAGAAGTACCAGAATTAACAAAGAAAACACCACAAATTTGAAAAAAAAAATCTTTTTTTATTGCATATTGCGCACACATTTTTCATGTACAAATTTTCAATCAATATGCGACATATAGCACTTTTTGAATAGCCTACCATGTCTGCTAGCTTGCCCACCAGTTCTGGGACTACCCTCGTAATATTATTACGTTTTTATATCAATGAATTTCTGATTTCAGAATGGGAATGTTAATCAAAGAAAAGTCATCTTTATCGCCAAAGGAACCAGTACAAATATCGATACCATACAAGAAATACTTATTAACAGTCATTTTATCAATTGCATATTAATAATAGCCGCAGACTCTAACGTGTTACAATCCGAATCCAATTTATCTTATGCGGGCATAGAAGATGCGATTTCTAAGATTATGCCAATCAAGGTATTTATTAAACTGTTCAGATTTAAATAGTGCACTAATCGATTTTATTCATCATTAAATATGTACTAAATTTCAGCCTTGCGTAGTCGAAGTTATGTACGCTCCAGTCTTTGCCATATCTGTTGCAAACGGTATTTTTACTACGCCCATATTCAGCAAACTCTATCCGAAATTCGGATTGCATCTGTTTCCTAGTCAGTCATCAACGTTAGATTTACATTCGTTGTCTTTAGATGATAAAAATGAAGTGCGAAGATTAGCTACAAGTTTCAACAGTCTACTAAGTTATATGGACGTAAAGGATGATATATTTTACATGGGACCGTTTAGTTCAATTTTAGCCGGTGTTTTAGAACATTTACCAGAAGCCATCCAACGAAGAAAGGTAATAGAGTATAATATCGGTTATACATATTTAGAAGCGATAAAATAATTTGAAATTGTTTTTTAGAATGCGTCTAGTCAAGCTTCCATTATTTTTATCGATCGCACCGTCGATTTAGGAGCAGTCACTTCTCACGGTTCCGGTTCATTATTGGATAAAATGATGAATTTATTACCACGATTTCCTGGTCATTCCACAGACTTAGCTGTTGATATATCGTCGTTGTGTGAATCTGATATGTAATGTATTTCATATGAATCGCTAAAAAATATGTTTTCATTGATTCGTTTTAAATATAATCTGTTTTTTTAGGGTCACTGTAACTGATGATATTCATTTAAGTCCAGGCTGTATTGTGCATCCAAAGGATGAAAATTGTAAACAAATCTTTGATCATTTAGTAAACAAACCACAAACAGAAGCAATGTTTGGATTATATAATAAACTATCTAAAATAACTGGCGCAAGTCCTAGTAATTTACCATCGCGAGTTACGGCACAAAATCTGGAAAAGCTTGTTTCTACATTCAAAGGTTTTTTTAATTTTTTTTTATATTGGGTGTGTGAATAAATTTCTGCTGTTTCACGAACTTAATTCAAAAGATATCTGCAGCTGAAGCATATAGGATCCTTGTAGAGACCTATGGTGATCATGCTCTGGCGGAAAGAACATGCAGAGATCGGTTTAATCGCTTCAAAAATAATGATTTTGATGATAATGCAGTAGTGCACCAAAAAAATTCACACACGCAATTGTATTCTTACTGAATGTTTATCAATAAGTTAGTGATTAATTTGCAGGAAACCATGAAAATATAAAAGCCAATGCCGGATTATTACAGCAGGCTTTAGCAATTATTCAAACTCTAAAATCTCCCAATGTACAACAAACAGATCTTCTTTTATGCTTAGAACAGCAAATTCTACAAAGTATTACAACCAGCAGAGATTCTACCAGTGTTTTATCTCAGGTATGCATATGTAAAATGATGCATTAAAATAACCGCGGCTATTATTATATTATAATTGTAATTTTTAGATAAGCGTCATAATTAAATCATGGAAGCAACGAGGTCTATCGATTGAACGCATACTGTCTTTACTTGTTCATATTTATTCTTTGGCCGGTGGATATATAACTTTTTCTGAGGCGCAGGAAAAAAACTTATACGACTCTCTATGCGTAGCATTATTTGAAGATACAAATTTCGAGGTATTAAATTGTGAAGACATCGATGACGTCCACAGTCCAGAAGGCGCCAGCACATTTGCAAGAATGACGATCACAAAATTAAGAGAGATTTCCAAAACTAGAGATTCATTTTCTCGGTGAGTCAATCGTGTATTTAATTTATTTTTAAATATCATATTATTATTAAACGCTTATCGTTTATAATGTTTTTTCAGTTATAAATCTGTGATAAAAATAGTGGATAAAATATCACCATCAGAATATAGAGGCGTCTTACAACAATTGGTATGTGACTTGGTCGATATTAAAAGACCTGAAATACCGGATCTTAAATGTAGAACATCTGGACTTAAAGATCTATTAAAAAGCGGCTTAAGGTGGGCATATTCAGTATAACGATAACACTATGCAAAATTATATCCATAGTTAATATTCGGAATTCAACTCTTTGCAGTATTTTAATGAGTTCCACGACGAAGAATCCTCAGAATATCTCCAAACATCCGTTTGATAACCCCACGGTGATCATTTTTGTAGTCGGTGGAGTGACTATAGAGGAATGTTTCAAAATGCATCGCGATATAATGATCAGTGGAACGGACATTAATGTTATTATAGGATCTACATCGTTTGTTAATCCAGTTGAGGCAATGAGACAGGCTTTATTCCTTAATTGAATTTATTAAGAAGATCATCAATTGAGCGTTACGCGGTTAAAAGTGTTTAAATCTATTTATAAATTTACTTTTAAAGGCAGCAGAAAGGTTTTTATGAATGAAAAATGGCATAAAGTTCCATATTAACGCATCTTTTGCGGGAGCGTGCCATTCGTCATATGCTTAATATCACTTAAACTAATCGCGATCATGCGTAACTGTGATCACAATCCTGTTTATGTCAATACATTTGAAATAGGTATTTTATGGCATTAAGAATGTAATATAACGTCGTTAAAATGTCCGCTGTGGCTTCGCTTGGTGGTATGTATTTGATATAGATAAGCCCCAAAGAAGACTTTCGCAAACATGTATTACAAAAAAATGATGACTAGTTTTTGTGTGAAATATCCCCGCATAAGATGCGTTGTTTTATGTGTATGCGTTTTTATGCGTAAATTTAATGTGGAAAATTATGCCTTTTTATGCTTATTGCATTTATTATTTTATTATTTAATGTAGTAAGAATTCAAATTTTAAGAAATATACATAAGCAATATAACAATGTCTATTATATCATTACCCGATAGAAAATCATATTCTAAAAATTAAAGCGGCTTACCTGTATTTTTCTAAATCTTCCTTCGTGATGATGCTGCCTATTTCTTTGAGATCTTCGATGAACATATCAGACAGCGTTCCATTGTATAATTCATCGCCTCCCTTTTCTGCAATAGCTCGTAATGTATTACAGAGTGCTTTACTCGGTTTTATCAAACTGCCGCCTTTTTTGAGCTGCTGAGTGTCTTCATCGTAGAATGATTCCCTGTAATATCGCAATTGGTTTGTATATTGATGCTAAAATTTAAGAACTGAATTGTGTTATATATATACATATATACCTTAAGTTTTTATCTGTTTCTGTTGATTTGACGCTTTTAACGCCATCGTACAAAACTTTTGACATATTAAAACCGGTTTCGCATAATTTTATCGTTGGTTCTATCAAGTCTTTCCATTGCAGTACACCGAATTTTTTATGCGCTTCCCAATAGCCGCGAAGCTCTCCTGGAACGCCAATTGCTAAGGGACCTAAGGATAAATTCAATAATAAGACAAATTATTGAAAGCATTCAATATGCTGCCATATCGTTGCTGTATATTTCATTTCTATTTTTTCATACATGATTCAGAGTTTTTATATTTTCATATCGTTTATTGACTTGTGAGTACATACATTGTTTATGAAAAGAGCGAAATATGCAAATCAATTTACACAGATGACTGTATGAATTATTGAATTGTCTGACTGAATGCACACATTTTGAAATTATTTAGGAACGTAGTATATTTTGTTATTTATGCAGCTGTGACATATATGCGTATTTTTTAAATAGTAAATTTAAAATTCACCGGTTGCTGAAAAACACCCAGCGAATTAAAAAATATGCACCTGATTTCGAAGCTGCTACGTTGTCTTTGAACATGTCCTCGGTCGCCTTTAAGGGCGCAGCTTCTCTGGCGTTCAGCGTAAATGCCTGCTTGGTATCCCTCTTGTATATCGTCATGAGGAAACCACCGCCGATGCCCATGCTTTGCATGTTGACGATGCCATTGCAAAACATAGCAGCGATTGTCGCATCCACCGCAGATCCATTCTTGTCGAAGATTTCTCTAAAAATAACAAGACAAATTACATGCTGTGGAATTTGGTCGTTATTGATAGTTTTTCTTTATCGTTATAATTATGTATTATATGGAATTTAAACAAAATGTTATTTAATTATTCGTGGCTGGTATATTTACTTTAGGATGATACTTGTTTTGATCGACACATACAACACATTTTATATTCCCAGTCATCGCATTACTAATTCTTTACTCGCTCATGCAATAATTAATTTCAATGCCCATCTGCAGGAGTTGGGGATAGTAGATTAGTCAGAGTGTCCATGCAAGCACCTACAGATGAACCCAGAATATGTTCTGTGAACATGTGTCGGCATGGTGTCTTTCCCCTTCATTTATCCTTCGCGCTTTCTCCTGTCTCTAAATGGAACATGAGTGTCCTCTCATGCTCAGTTTGTCTACTATCTGTTGCTACTTTTTCAGACTCCCTGGCTTGCTTGTTACTTAATATCTCTTACAGAGTTGATGCTATTTAATAATATTAGCATATGGAACCTGTCTGGCTTTTGTACCAGGAAGGTGCAAGTAGAACAAGGAGACGGACTTGAGGAAAGGCAAATGAAGAATTTTACTTTGCTACGATAGTAGTATTATCTTCCGCTGCCTACTATATCGCTTTGAAATCGCCAAGCTGGGAGGGTCAACCTGATATAAGAAACCATTCAGTATCGAATTTGCTTGGGTAAATTGCACGTGGACAGAGATACACTCTTAGTCCGGCAACGCCTTTGCGAGGAAAGGACAAAATCAATAAGGTTATCTAGACTAATTTTTGCACTGTCTTCTGAGGTCATGCTATCTTCAATATTGAGTGAACGAAGAAGTGAATGTACGATACAGATGAAATGGATGTAATCCCTTCCTATGAATAGATATTGAAGAGTTCTACAGTGAACTATTTGTGGCTGCGCTATGATGATACAAGATCAGGGCAATGACTTATATGATTTACATCAATAGCAATACATTTGAAATGGGTTCGCCACTAACTAGTATATATTTTCATATAAATGATCGTTTAATTAAACTCGTTCTAAAATAATTAATAAACATTGATTGTTCTTTAGTAAATTAAAACTGTATTTGCGTCTTATCTATAATGCTAATGGTTAAATTTGATTAAACCATATTGTTGAAGTCTATATAAACAAGATAGCGTGATAAATGTGCACGGTTGCTGTATTATTTACGGGGATGAAATAAAATACAAGATTGAGATGAGACCGAATGCATTGTTTCGATGAAAACGTTATTTTAGATTTGCTACCGTCAATAAGTTTCTAGCCGGGAGTGTTTTATAACGGTTTTTAAAATGCTTATATATATATATATATATTATGATTTGTAGACGTTTATAGTAATAGACGTTTGAAATACACTGCTGGAGACGTATGCCTAAACGCTTATTAAAAATAAACTAGACGCTTAAAATGTATCTTCTAATTCTGGACGTATTTCTTATAATGATAATCCAAGGTATAAAATGGGTTGTATTTATTACACTGCAATTTTACAATTGTAACAAAACTCAGCATACATTCATTGATAGGGATCGAGCCGTTTAATATGCAAATCTATAGATAAGTATATGATCTTTAACGGAAGATAAATTTGCATAACATCGTCATGATTCAGGTTTAACAACAAATATATTTAGCAATTACTATTTAAAATGCATACATAACCTCAATTTAAATTTGTTGTTTCATTATTGTCGTTTTAGTGTTTATTTGTATACAAATATTTAAACAGGGCAATAAATAGAAATACAATGAAACGCTTTTCAACATTTTAAAATATATTTATTTTTTAAATTATAATTTTTTTCATAATCATAATATTAAAAAAAAGAAATGCCTTAAAATTAATTATAATGTAACATATAATATTAAATCACGAAATAGACTATATCGAACCGATTATTTCGAGTTCGAAGAGTATTACAAGCATCATGATTGTGGAATTTAAATCAGACAAACCCCCAAAACGTATTGAAATTGAATATACGCGCGTATTCGAATTGGTTTAAAAAATAAAGAAAAACATAAAAATATTTTCATAGTATCACAACGTAAATATTTTTTAATGCGCGAGTGGCTTATTGCACTCTTAGATTACATATTTTTTAGATTTATTTAATAACACAGTTTTTTGCTTTTTTTTGTTGATGGACGAACGGCGGGCTCTCGCGGACTGCGACAGGCAAGGGCGAACAAAAACTGCTGATGGCCAAAAATTTGAAAATGCGTCAACGGTGGCGTTTTCAAACAAAAGAAAAACGCTACGACGAGGTTGATTCGGGCGAGATCGGCGGGTAGGTGGAAAGTTACAAGGTGATTATTGCGACGCTCGCCATATGCGTCACGGACCTCCGACAGAATATCAGCTTTTGTTTACGTCAGCGTTGTGGATGGCTTTGTGATGGCGACTTAATGTTTTGAGACCGCCTGTCGCTGCGATGTCGGGAAGCCGGGGCGCGCTCGGGACACGTCCGTTTAGTTCTTCACTTTGGATTCGGCCTTCTTCTGGTTGTTCTCAGTGTTCATCATCTTGGTGACGATCTTCCTCGAGTGTCCGGACGGGTCATGGTGATTGGTATGCTCGCTCACTTCCTTCTTGCTCCTCTGCTTGCCGCTGTGCCCCGAATGGACGTGCTTGTCGAGATCGTAGTTGTAATGTTCGTATTGGTCGAATTCCACTTCGGACATGATTGAGTTTAGTTTTAGAGCGGTAGGACTGAACTGGAGCAGAGTATCGACCCGACTATTGCGATGGCCGCTCGAGGGAGGCCTTTATAAGTTCAGCGGGCCGCGCATGCGCAATTTGCTCATTCAATGTCGCAATTTTAAACCTCTTCGCGCGCATGCATTCATAAACAACAAATATTTATTACGTAATATATGTAAACAAAATTCTCAACAGTCGGTTTCGCAAATCATATATTATATTAGGGCGTACCACATGAACGTTTGGAATTCAATCAAAATAATTCAAGCTTCAAAAACCGTTTGTCAATAAAAAACATAAAAAAAAACATTATTTCAATACTCCAAATGAGCAAGACCAAAATGAATACGGTAAAATCTCGTAATTTAAAGCATTTTGAAATATTTATCTAACAGAAATCATACACCTCACCAGCACAATGAAGGCTACTATATCGAATCATTCCCGCCGAAATCTGGACGCTTGAAAACAGTGGCGTAACTACTAATTGGCGAACTTAGGCGACGCCTAGGGGCAGTAATTATCTTATCTATGTATAAATATATACAGTACATATCAATTTGTTATATTAACCTTTCCCTACCGATGATGTATTTACTACACCTCGACTCTAATAATGGGAATATCGATATGGAATATAATAGATACAGGGTTCAGAATTTTTGTATTCCTCCGTAATATAACTACGAATCACATCAAAGTATTATAGTATATAAGTATTCATATGCAGCGACGGAAATAAATAATTTGTCAGGAAATCGGGAATTTTGCAAGTTTTAGTTCGTGTCTCAGCAGAATGAAATTGTATCAATCACATTGATGGTGTTATACGAAAATGGGGGCTCACGCGGTCCTCAACTCGAACTAGCATTTAAATATCTGATGACGATACCTCCAACGAGTGTGGAAGCTGAGCGTGCATTTTCAGCAGCAAGTTGCCTGGCTTCCAAAATCAGATCCGAATTTTGTCGTACAAATTCATTAGTGATAGTAATAACATAACAACAATGAAAAAAAGAGGAATTAGACAACTTAGTATGTATTATAAACACGGACAGAGTCAATCAGTGTTGGTTTATGCAAAGTAGAATGGTTTAGTAAAATAAAAAGCATACGCAACTCTCGACCGGGTCGGTATTCTTTGTTTTGCGCCCATGGAGGGCGCCTGTTTTGCCACGCCCTGCTTAGAGTAGCATCACCGAACTGTACCTCAAATCTTCTCTAAATTTCGCTTGATTTCACGCATTCGTTTGCGAGAAAACGAATAATAACGCGTTGCGCAACAGAGGATGCTGATTCTTGCCTTCTTTCTTCAGTGACGGAATTCAGAAGCTTCCTACCAATAAATTTGTACAGCAAAATTCCGGGTTATATTTGAATCCCCCTCGTATTAAAATTAGCTGCTAAATGATCTATTATGACTTTTGAATCTTCATCCCTAACGATGGTTTTGAATCTTCCTCGAGTATCATTATTGAGATTGTTATTATTGGAACGAAATTTTGTTCAACTCGAGTCGCGGCGGGACTTTGAATAACCGAAATTCCGAATCTTCATGTGTAACTATATAATTTCGTACAAATTTTAATCATAGATGACATTTTTGGGGTTTTTGGAATCATAAACGCTTGGATATTTAGGTGATCCAAGGAATTTTAATAATAAGAATCCATTATTCATGTTTTTGGTCTGAAAATAGTTTTTTATTACAGATATAGTTTCAGCCATTACATCACTCGTTTGTGCAATTTAATGCATATTTTTATAGCTCATTTGTATAGAATTTTATGCGCGTTTGTTTTGATATTTTCCAACAATTTGTACGATTATGTGTCTTATTTGCGCACGCGTTATAGCCTTATCAATGCGGTTTGTTTTTAAAACTTTCCATCGTTCGATTTAAGCGATTTATTTTACGGTATTTACATCCATCGTTCATTTTTGACACTCTGTCTTTTTCAGTAGAGATAAAGCTCTTAGATGAAATCAAAACGACTTAACGAAGAGATAAGGCGAGCCTTTAACTAGGTCATGTTTTATTTTTCTCACTATTCTCTTCGGAGACTTCAAAATAGTAAACGACATTGAGCCACGCGTACAAATTAATTAAACGCTGATATTAAAATTATCGACGCAGTTGGCTGTGACCTCTTTCATATGGCGAATAATGCACTTTTTTATTGTCCATAAAATAGTCTAGAAACGCGATATGGTATATCAGCATTCGTTCCTCAATGAATTGTTAGGATTTATAAAAAAATGTGGATTATGGACGATTGTATGCCTCATGAATCATCAAATTGTTGTTATAAATGCATATCCGCTGATAAAGGTGTTGCGATTTTGGTAATGGCTCATATTTGTGCCAAGTTCTGATAACAATCATGTTATTTTATATATGTTTTTTTTTTTAATTTTCTTAAGGTTAAGGTTATGTGGAGTTAAAAGAAGAAAGCTGGAAATCTGAAAACTGAAATGGCAAAATTCTGCGCATAGTGCAGTCAAATTTATTTCTTAATGTTATTTCGTATTGGTAAATGATTAATTCAAGTATGTATGTACATCCCAAATATATCTTCTTGGGTACTTTCTATAAAGCGTGATTAACAATCAATCCATTAAAAATTTTGACTGTTTTTGTACTTTTTTTAAAAGTCATTTCATATGAACGTTCGGATTTCGCAGGTGGGAATAAAAACGCCTTAATTTTTACAAAACATAATAAATTCAATAAAAATAAGTTTCATTCGCTTCAATAGTCTTTTGCCAACGAAAAACTGATACATCGCTTAATAAATTCGCGGCACATCATTTTTTTGGCAAAATTCAATTTTATTCATCGACATAATCTTCTTCAAGAATGATGCATCCAAAACGATTTATTTTTAGCTTTAATTATTTCCTTATTAGAGCCAAATCTCTATCCCTGGAGAATTATTTTTAGGTCTACAAACAAACAGAAGTCGCTGAGAGCCAGATCCGAAGAATATGGTGGATGGGAAAGCAATTCAAAGTGTAATTCGTGCAATTTTGCTATTGTTGCAATCAATTTGTGACACACGATGCATTATCTTGGCGAAGAAGCACTTTTTCATTTGGAATCGTTTATTCGCAATTGCTCAAGTTCTTCCTTTCTTAAAATAGTCGATGAATAAAATATCGTGTGGTTCCCAAAATACGGATGCCAAAACTCGTAATCGAACCGTTATAAGTGTTAGGAACATAAACGAAAGCAAAACCGAAATGAAAAAAATATAAAGAGTCTTAACCATCATAAAATTTAAGTACAATAGGTCGGATAAATGATTAATCCCTTTCAACAAAGATGGGACGACTTTCGTTCATGTTGTCTTGAAAACAGACGTTTGTTTTGATAATTAAGATACGAGCATCATTCTTCGTTGACCAATTTTGTTATTCCCCTTTGAATATTCTGGAGTGTTGTCATTAGCCGACTATTACCCTTTTTTTGCAAAATCTAATCTTTCAGAAGTAAACTAGCAGGCTTGCACGGTAACGCTGTCCTTTTATTTTCATGACCCACTAATAGGCAAAAATAGCTGAACAACAGAAAGCAGATGCCATGCAAGTTGAACCTTAAGAAATATTCTTAAGAAATTAACGAATATTGTGTGCTATCAACAGTGTTAAGGTTCATTTATTGAGCTTGGTACATCATGAAAGCTTTAACGATTGCCTCGGAGATTCATTGGCATTTAATCACTGCCAGATACTTTTCTGTTGTCGTATAAAATCCATTTTTCATAAAGTACGTGTAGTTAGTTCTGCGGTTAAGCGGTCGGATTTGTAACTCAATCATTTTGAGTTCAAATACTATAAGAGGTGTGTCTGGTAACCACATTTTTAAAAACATATGTACGCCATGAAATATTATTTCAAAGTTATTGGTAATGGTCTCGTAAAAGGGATTGCTAAAAGCCACCTTAAAATAGCAAAAATAATCCAAGCGTCTCAGTTTTTGGCGTTCTGATAATTCGATATTATTGGAACGAAATTTTATCCAATTTTGACTGACTGAAATTCCGACTCTTCATGCGGTATGCCCCGATAATAAGATTTGTATTTGCCATTAATTTGCAGTCTTGCTTGAAGCGAGGTTGTGAATTGGTTTTTTCCGCATACACCCAAACTGTGAGACGAAACTTGTTTTATTCGAATTAGCGAGTCTCTATACATACATTCAGAGTGAATTGTGTAATGAATACAGTACTTGAATCGCTGGCTGAGGTGGATAATCGGCCATGACACTAATAGAACGGCCTTTAATCGCAAACGATTGTCGTCTTTCGTCTGTTTATCCAAGAACAGCTGAAATATCCACGGATCAGCAAAGTCTCCAATTGCCCAAAGCTACATCTGAATGAATTGCAGGACAAAGAGTACGGAGCTAGTGGATGCATTTGATCCAATCGAGCAAGTGTATCAAATGGACGAAGCGAGGTCTTTCAGACATCGTCATGGCAGTTGACTTGGATTATAAATAAAGCTAGGAAATATGAGTCATATCAGTCAGTGGATCAGTGGATACGAAGCCATTCGAATCATCAACGATTCTGGGTTTAACACCAGATTTAACTATTGTTTTAAGTACCCAATTCTATCGATACCCATTAAATTGGCGAGCAAAGAAAGATGAACGATCGGTTTGATTTATTGTATGTAATTGAATAATAACCGAAGATAGAAATTGGATATCGTATTGATTTTAGCAAGAGCAAGTTCAAGTGCATTCGTTAAACTTACACATATATAGCTATATGAATAAAGCCTTCCAGATATGTCGTCATCCCCTAGTCTAAACGTCCACCCCTGATGAATATTTATGAAAACATATGGAGCTGAGGATTGCGTTAAGAAAACGAAGGCAAACCCCATTTCTTGAACAAGAATGCATCATTTTTCTGACCGAGTAATAATCAGCAAATATACTGGGAAATAATAGTAAAAGTTTTTCGCAGTTTGATGATAAAATCGCTAGTGTCTCGTAGCTTCATTTTTTGCACAATCTGCTCAGTTTCAGAATCATATTACAAGAGTAAAATGAGAAATAAGCTGAGCTTATGAAGTGTAATATTACTGTTAATTGGACCTTAAAGCAATGCCACTTCATGCATATATTGACTCAATATATCCACGCTTTGTAAAACTATGAATATCGTCGTTGTTCATATTTGCTTGGGTTTAAAGCACTGTAAAATCTATGAAAACTATTCTATAGAACGAAGCCATGAAATAGGGTACGTCCTTAGACAAATAAATCCAGCGGTGTCAGATCTGGGAACCGTGCGAGTCACGGAATAGGGCACGTCCCCAGGCGAAGAAATTCGGTGGTGTCAGATCTGAAGACCGTGCGAGCCATGGAATAGGATCGCCACAACAATTAATTTACAACAACAATTACAGTTGAAATAAGGAAAATGTGTCGTATTAGGAAAATTTAATAAAAACATCATAAGCATAAAAAGTATTTTCTTAATCCTGACCCTGCCAAACTGGTACATTTGATTTGATTTTCGGAAGCTCAGAAGTAATTTTTTTTGAACTAATTGCATTAAATAATGATTTGTTTAGATCAAAAAAGCATTGCAAAATATAAAAACCGTTATTTCGTGTCAATGTCAATGTGTAAAACACCCTTTCTAAATAAAAATGAAAATCTGTTTGTTGATTTGTTTGTTTGCGGTCTATACATTTCTATAAAATTCATCCAAATGCGATGAAACTTTGTTGAGTTATTGGGCGTGTATTCAAGAAGGTTTTTAAATAAGTCATTCATTCGATTGCGATGAAACTTTGGGGAGTTATGCATTAGAAGAAGCATTGTTTGTGTATGAAATCTGTTCTGCGAGACATTTAGCGGATGCACCATGTTGGCGCATATTGCTCTGATGAAGTGAAGCGGAAACGAATTGCTTTTCTGTTTATACAGAATTCGCCAGGTTAAATGTTAGCGTCAACATACCAGCTAAACAGCAACTCTAGCTTTGTATAAACAGAACTAGCTTCGTTTTTAAGCTATTATTTTAGCTTAGTCTTCCAGCAAATAGCTCTATTTGCTTGAAAACAAGTCTTATGTGAACCGGGCATAAAAGTGTGGACTATATTATGATCAGAGCAGGTCTTCATTTTCCTATGTTCATTTGCTGTCTCAAATGATTGCTTTCCATTATTAATTATGTTTAATAGCAGCCGCATTAAATATCGATTTAAATCCTGATATTCGAACACAATAACATAAATTTAAGACATCAAATAATGAATTTACAGCTGATCGATCACATTTTGATTGCCTTTTAAGACCTTTATCGATTTATGAAAAGACATGTCTTTGTTGTATTGTTTTCATCGAATTTAATGCAATTATGTATTTTTAACATTCTTTTTGAAGGGCTATTTCTGAAAATTTAACCATATGGTCACGCTCGTCTCCAATTGATTTGGACAGATATAATAAACAATATATGGGACAATATTATCAATAAGTAGCATGGATAAACATAGGATAAAATGCTATCAGCTTTCCATCATGTTTGTATAGGCGTGATTGAAACGGTCTGCTAAAAATAAGATAAAACCAAACAAACATAAAAAATGAACAACTATAATTATAGTCTTATTAATTTCAGGATAATTTGTTGAAAATACAATCAGCACAGCATAGGTCAAATGTAAGTCTCTATCTTGTGTTTGAATGCAAATAATAAATTAATATGTGCTGTTGACATGATAACATGCATGTATTTTTGAAAAGCGATTAATACCTAAATTTCAAATAATTATTTCAGATTTTTCATTGTTCAAACTATGGCGTCATCAGCATGATTTATCATCGTTGTAACCCACCCGTAGGCATTATTCAAAATTATAAACGAACATGCGAAGTTCCAGTTTATTATGTGAGCACTATAGGAGAAAGCTAATGATTTTAAACACGGTCATAAAAGAAATCCATGATCCATGTGTCATAGATCGTCGATCGAAACGCAATCTTCTAATATATAAAAATGAATTGGGTTTTGTTCGTTCGAAATGCGCTGCCATACCGTTCATCGAATTGCGGTAAAACTTCGTCCACTTATTACTAAAGATTCCGCGAGTAACATGAGCATAGTTTAATATATAAAAATCAATGTTTGTTCATGTTTATAATAAAACCAATTGTACTCACTTTCCAATGGAAGAACATGGCGGTCCATCAGTGCAAACTGCTCCCTTTTTGAATACGTGGAAATGCGAATACGATGCCGGCAGTTCTACTTCAACGTCCGGAGGAATCAATTCATCCTTCTTTTTCGGTGCAGGAGTCTTGGATTCGCGCAATATAAAATATATCGCGACGATGATGCATATTCCTATTATGCACGCCGTCAGGACGATGTTGGTCCTCTTTCTGCGCGGCCTGTGAAAAATAACGTTATGTTTAAATACGTACTATTTGTTTAAACGAAAAAGTGCCGGACGCTGATATAGCGTCGTGGTCGACACGTGCGAAAAGTGCCAACGTCGATATATCGTCGCGTTTCCGATGGCGTTTAACTATTAGTATCGAGAGAGATTTCCGTTGCATAATGCCTTCGTAGAACACTGAATGAAAGCCGACGATACTTTTTAATTGATATGTGGTTGCAGTATGATAAGGGTGATTCATTCCGACGATTCTCTAACATTTCGATGCCCTTTTGGTGGAACGGTTTATCGTTGGGCTCAGAATATGATGCGCTGTCTTGGCGAAAGAGCACTCTTTTATCGGTCGACATTTATGCTTTTGGTCACTTTGAGCGGCTTTCGCCGGTTCTGATTTGACTCTGGAAGTGTAGCGATGGATCTATGTCTCATCCGTTGTCACATACCGCATGAAAATAATCATTTTTTTGCGTTGAAATAGCTCCGAACAGCGCTCCGAATTGTGGACGCGTTGTTGTTTTTGATCGACTGTTAGCAAACGCGGTAACCACTTCGAACAGAGCTTTCTCATTGACAAAATTTGGTGCAAAATGGTGAACACACTATATTTTAATATCATCAAGGTGCTAGCTATCTCACGCAATTTTGACGTTTATCAGAATTGGAAAATGATATTTTTAGCAATTTTGATAAACGTCAGATTTTTATGAAATTTTGAAGCGTATGTGAAATGTCGATGGTGACGCGCTAGAGATGGGAGTCATAAGAGTGTTCGGATAGCCTTGGCTACGGGAAGACGTTCTTCCCGGAGCTGGATCTTTCTTGTCATTAATACTACTGTTGCTGCATTAATTTACGAAAAACATACGCAAAACATACTTCCTTTTAAAATCATATAACCTTTTTTCAAATATTTTTAAAAATATGAATGCATTTAACAAGCTCAATATAATTTTTTTACGTATCCATGTTCTTTTGGGCACATTCAAAACTTTCACTAATTATTTCAAAGGACCAGACTATTGAACGTATTATTTCAAATAGATGTAGCATCAGCAGTTGCAGGTATAAAAATTCATTCAACGTATTCATTAATTACTGATGTATATGGACGGTCGGCACGATCATGATGCATATGTGGCATCATGCGGCCACCAATGGTCAAATCCGCCGAAAGGCCGTCGAGGCCACGAAAGTGTTAATGAATAATTAAGTTAAGGCGAGATTGTTTTTATTCGACACGCGTTCACCTCCATCCCAACGCACGGCTCCACAGCGGCTCGAAAGAAGAACGAACCCGCGTGCGCGGCCATCTCGACGAGCACATGGGAGCGGGAATCAGTCCGGGGACCCAAGAGCGTCCCCGCTCCACCATTGGTGTCAGAAGTGCAGAAATCACGCCATAGCGCATAATTACAATAGTGGAAATTCTACAGCTTATACATTTCATGCATGTTGAAATAATTACATCTGATTTTCAAGTCGGTCATATTAATTCAATTTAATGCTAATCGTTGAATAAATCAGACGAAGTTGGTATCGCATCGCTTACTACCTTAAATGCCACCTTTTGCAGATTTATTACAGGAATAAATTCAGGTATAATTAGATTAATATGTTATGGAATTGATATTATCGAGTCTTATCGTCCATTAGTGTTCTTGATGTATTTTTAGCATTGCATACGTGTCGCCTTCAACGTTGTCCAAGCCATTAGATATACATCGGAGGCGATTGATTTTTCGTCGTTGTTTTGCGTCGTTTCGTGGTGTTTTATAAAACGTGTATGTTGATAAACATTATAATGTGGGAGTCGAATCGTTCTGGAGTTGATGGGAGCAAATGGGGTGAAACGGGCGGACGTCGTGGGAAAGGCCAGAAAATCGATAAATTCTCGACAGCCTCGTTCTCGAGTCGACCTATTTCATAATATGGCGAAACCTCTTGGAATGCTGCATTGTACTTGGAAAATGTGTTGCATTTGTATTATGAAATTAAGCCGAATCGAAGTCGTTCTGAAAACTATTAAAAAGTTGAAAGATCTCGAAATAGATCGAATCTATGTTCGATAGAATTGCGCCACTGTCTTATCGCCACAAAGCGATTCATCGAATCGGATTCATCTTGTTATTAAGAACCTATGATAATTCAGTTGCTCATTGTTTTGATTGTGAAACATTTTTCGATGATAAAAATATTTTTCAGAAGCGTTCAGATGACGCAACTTATTCGGCGTCTCGATCATTCAATATTCAATATTTAAACAACCACCAATGAATCATCTGTTTGAGTGTTTGAATTGTTGTATTTAATAGTTGTTTGATTTAAAATACTCCCACATTGTGGCTTGGAGCGAGACGTCGTATCGATTGGGGTCGCCGATAGCCCCAAAATATGACCTATTTATTTAATTTAAAATGTCAAGAATTGTGCTTCATTAACCACAAAAATATTATTTGATTGCAAGGAATAGGGCATAAGTGGAATACATTAAAATGTCCATGAAGATATTCTAAGTTTTCCAACAGGAATGAGAATATATTCTTCCTTATTCTATTTAACGCTTAGACGGACACGTCTGCATTATGCGTCATTTTTGTATGAAAAATGACTGCCTGAACAGGTTAATACATTGCTGATAACAATACAAAGAAGAAATTGTTGAAAAAAACGGAAGAAGTGAGGCTTTAGATAGAAATAATTAATATGAAAGCAATTAACAGATCATAATATTATAAAATGATTTTCTAAGAATAGAGATTTTATATATTGTGGTCATTGCCTTTCATTTATGATTGTGTTGCGATAAGACTATTTAAATAGGAATTCTTAAACAGGAGAGGATCTAACACATTCTTATTAATTGCATAGTATCATATGAAAATTCGGAATTTCAGTTAATCAAAGATTGTAAATGGTTCTTTGAAATATTTTACAAATTCGACTACTTCGAATTGATAAAGACATTGTAGTCTTTAATTGTCTTTAAATACGGAGTTTAATTCGTAAATGGCACAAAACAATTCTTTCCGGTAATAATCCAGCGGTTGAGAGCTTGATTATGGTCATGACTGACGAGTCGGTTGCGATGAACGACGGAATACATTTAGGACTTCATCCGTTCGGTGATAAAGGTCGAACAAATTTATAGTATTGGATAGAATTCATTTTCTTTCCGACTCAATATCTTCCGCCGCTGTTTTGATAATTCGGCACTGATGTGATGACACCTCATTGGAGGTTGGGAGTGGCATCATCAAATCAAATCTATTCTTGAAAATAGAAAATCCGAAGCTGCAATATATTAATTGTATTTTTTTTGTGGTACCATAAAAGGGATTGCTAAAAGTATCAATCCCTCTTATGGTACATTGCCAATCATTTTGACATGGTTTTTCATGGCGTGTATATGATTTTAATGCATCTTAGTGCGATATACATGCATATGCTAGGACGCACAAGTCGCTATTAAAAACAATATACAAGCCAAAATAATTTTTCACGCAATTTCTAATATCTCTAAATTCGATGGCAGTTTCTTTCATAATAAGTTTGTTTTATAATAAGAGTTCGTAATGTTCAGGTATGGCATCCGATTGCAAGGCGCTCATTCGTCACATCAGTAGTCCGAAAAGCGGACCGATTGGACATACGAAGCTTGTGGCCACTCCGTCCTCTTTTAGAGCGTTTTACGACTTTTTCTATATAAAGGAACAATAATTTGGATTTATGGAGAGGGGGGGGGGGGAAGAAATTTAGATACTTGCCACGGGCATTTCATACCCTTATTACGGCTCCGCATCCATCCTATTCATCAAATCTATCTCGGACAGATTTTCATCTTTTTGCCATTTGTATTTTAATGAATAAAAGTTGATGAAAGTTCTGAAACTCTCTCGGGGCAGAGTCCCTAGAGGGCTCCTGCTTCCATGCGCTCGTCGAGATGGCCGCACTAACGCATGGGTTCGTTCTTCTATCGGATCAGGTGCATCCGGCGGATAGATGGATTTTACCGGATCAAGTGTAGAGAGAGAGAGAGAGAGATCTGGCTGCGAGAAGGACATCCTCCCGCAGCCAAGGCCAATCGACGACTCTCCGACTCCCGGTCGGTCGATAATTGCAGATGCAATGTCCTTGAAGCGCCACAGATGATGGCGCTATTATAATTGAACATTGCACCTAAAGAGAGACGGAAGATGTCGCTATTGATCTGGCGAATTAAATTTGCTCAGATTAACCGCGTTATTGCATGGGGATGTTTTGTAAAAGTTATGGCACGTTAATTAAATTATCTAAATGAATTACGAACGTTCATATGATATGACCCAATAAATAGACCACGAAATCACCAGAAATATACGTTTTTTTCCATCTGGGATTGGTTGAAAATTAAGATAGAAGATTTACAATGTATTTTATTAATTCAGATTTTGCAATTATGATAACCATGTGTTGAGACACAGATCAGAGTGTCATCAGAAGAGTTCACTTTGATTACAACACATGGCTCGTCTCGTTTATTTGGCGGTTTTAATGGTTATCCATTTCTGTCTATCTTGGCAATCATCCACAGAGAGTTAAGAAAGTCCAGATCCGACTGTAGATAGAAGTTCAAGATATTTTTTTGTCTCCCTCGACGTATTTTGAGGAAAATTTCAATCTGTTGCTCTCTTAAACATATGTGAGCATCAGCAAAATCTTTTGTAATAGTTTCGGCAATTTGATTTAAATGCATTTTCTTAGTGGTGGCATCTCATTTTCCAATTTATAGAAGCATCCCAACATTGTTATAAAGTAAAAAAACGCTAGATGGCTAGAGGACTATTTTTGGAGTTGGGAGACGCCAAGTCTTGATAGGTTCATCTCACAGTTAATTTGGTCGTTTAAATGCAAATCACATTGGGTCTGCTTGTATATTTTATGACAGCAGATGGATCAAAACCATTCTTATACCTGAAGCTGCAATTTTTAGCAGTTTCCCCGACGTTCGAGTCCAAGAACGATTACGTATGGGACATCCCAGTGGGAACTTATACTGATCACTTTCTATTTTTATACCTAAACATACATATGAAAGGTCGAGGAACTCTCCAAATCTTAAATCGATCTATAATTACCCCAGATGACATCGCATTCCATCAGATATCTGGGGGGGGGGGGCTGTTGGAGAATCGCCCGTCACGGGCAAAAAGACCAGCGAATAAAAACGTATTGGAATGAATCATATAAAAAAATCGTGCAATCATTCAACGTGTTGGAAAGCCAGTTTTTTTAATGTGTTTCGTGATTCGTAAAATTAAGTGTTTTGGATCACCTTGAAAGGATTGTTATACCATCGGCAGTGCATGAAGTTGAGGAAGTCTGTTTTTGCAGATTTCATACGTGCCGAATATAAATTGGCACATGTGAAGACTGATGAAGATCAATTGAAAAAACGTTTTTTTTTGGCAATTTGATCAAGATAAAAAATCCAACATAATTGATGAACATTCGTGCGATTTTTGTGTAGAAAAAAAAACCCCACCCAATTATGTTAAAAGTCGACAGAATGCTATTTAAATTGACAGAATTCTGTTCGCATAATACAGCGTTATCTAAATTGGGTTTCTTTGTTCATAAACGTTCTTATTAATCTTCTCTCAACTAATACACAAGTACATTACTCTGAATAATATCTGTTTAAAATACATTTTCATTTTGTTTGTTTGTCCAAAGTGTCATATTTTATTGAAATAAAATTTTATGACATTAAGTGTGTAATATAACATCGTTCACATGTTCGCCGTGGCTTTGTTTGGTGGCGCGTATTCGGGGGGTGCGATTTTTGATTACTTTGTCGCATAAATCTGACTGAAATTGCTGGATGGTGTTCATCATATGCCATTTTATTATGCCAGCTGCGCGAGATTACCATGCCCTCAAATCGCTCATGCAGAATGTCCATCATGGCATGCGCTGTGTGTAGTGCCGTCCTGTTGAAACCACTTGTCGTTGGTATCCATAATATCCAGTTTAGGCAATAAGATCAATCGTTGTCTGAAGTAATATTGAAGCATCGAGTGTTTCGTCATTTAGCCTGGATCTAATTTGAAAGCCAGGAAACTTGCTGCTGAAAATACACACTCAGCCTCTACACTCGTTGGAGGTATCTTCATCAGATATTTAAATGCTAGTTCGAGTTGATGACCGCGTGAGCCCCCATTTTGACTGATAAAATTCCTTTCTACTTGAGACACGGACTAAAACTTGCAAAATTCCCGATTTACCGACAAATTATTTATTTCCGTCGCTGCAGATGAATACTTATATACTATAATACTTTGATGTGACGCGTAATTATACTACGGAGGAATACAAAAAATCTGAATCTCGTATCTATTATATTTCATATCGATATTTCCATTATTAGAGTCGATGTGTAGTAAATACATCACCGGTAGGGAAAGGTTAATATAGCAATTTGATATGTATACATAGATTATACAATTACTACCCTTAGGCGTCGCCTAAGCTCGCAAATTAGTATTGACGCCACTGTTTCCATGCGCCCAGATTTCGACGGGAATGTCTCGATTTAGTAGCCTTCGTCATGGTGGCTTGCACGCGTCATTCATCGCTTTAACCTTCCATGATAATTTGCCATATACTACTGAATAATTCACAATAAATTTGACAGATGTAGCTTTAACAATATGGCCGCTATAACCTAATAAATTTCGAGTGTCTATATTGAAAGGCCCCGTAGATAGTATTCATTTTATTCCACCAAATGTCTGGAATCATATTTTTGGACCAATCGATCAACTTCAATCGATTGAAATAACAAAGTTGTACGCCTTTATTGGATTAAAGATGTGATGAGACCCAAGAAAAATCCAGTAGCTTCCAGTAGATCAGATGTAATCATTATCTTGTTGGAGTCATCGGGAAGCTGAAAGTTATACCAAAAGATGGTCCTGTTATACCCCATCTGGTTATAGTATGTGGGGACATTATCCAAGCTAAAAGCCTGGAGATATTGGTTCGAACACGTGGGCGTCATTTGGAGTAATCTGGGTGAGCCGAAGTGGGAGTCCCTATTATACGCAAACGAAGGATGCAACCTCAATAATTACGAATTAGGTTATAAATTCAAGCTCCTCATATTTTTTTATGTCACCCAATGTCTGAGGTGATTTCAAATTCATAAAAAAACTGTATCAGTAGTCTACTTTTAAAGGCGAGAGCAGCGCAATTAATTAGCCGCTTCAACTGTATTATTAAAAGCAATTAAATCTATCGCCTCGCGCTCGTTAAAACCGAGTACAAGCAAGGACTCTTGATTTGATATGCTTTTATGCTTGGAAATAATTTTGATAAAAACATTGAAATCAAAAGTTTGTACGTGTTTCTCTACCATTGGACAAAACATTGTCACAAATGTTTTTCATATTTTCGCTCACGTATTCAAAAAAAAAGTCATACCACACCTTTGCACGTTCATTATGCAAATAAAGCGAAAAATAATTGCATTACGTAATAATGCAACGTTTTGTGTAATGCCCAACAAATTATCGCATGTTTTGCGATTATAGCTCAAGAACGCGCCAATCTTTCTTTGTATCAAACAATAGTTTGCTAATTTCAATGCGAATAATTCATGTCTTTGTTTATGCAAATCTAATACTGTTTACAATTTGACAGGTTGTAAATATTTCGGTGGCAATGTTTTCCGGACCGGTTCAATTTGTTATTTTGCCGCTGGAAGTTTTGACGTCTGTGATGACTTTCTGCGTCATGAACCTTGGACAAGGACATTCAATCCGATCGTCCAAATCTAATTTATACACTATCTATAGTATTCGCCTGGTTAGCAACATTTGCCGATTGGATCGCTAAAACTGGCAGACGAGACATAAATGTAAATTTGTGCCAATAAAAAGCAGAGTTGGGGAAATATTGAGACAATGCCATCATAAAAATGTTCAAATTGTTTGTTTGTGTTTACATTCTCTGTTTGTGGCATTTTCTTGGATTGGCATTGGATTGGTTGACCAATAAAAATAGTCGAATTCATTCGGTATGAGAGCATTTTTGATTAAATCACGGATATAGCGAGTAATCTTGCTGGGAATCAAACGATACGTTCAATATAAATACTTAATTCGTACAAAGAGCGTGTTATGTTTGAATTTAACGGATATAACGAGCGAAAACCAGCAATGAAAATGAGCGAATTTCCATTAAAGATTTGATTCCCAATTAGGCTAATCGCTTTGAATGTCCTTAAATCTTAAATTTTAGCGTTATTTTTAATGCCATTATAAAAATTAATGTAAATGTAATCTTCTAATTTTATTTGTAAGACACGTAATGTACCAATTTTATTTGTACTGGTTTTCAAAAATTATAAATATTGTGTATTGTGATATTGTCAGTTCCTAAGAAGATGTTTTGATCATCGTTGTCGTTTTTGAAGACCCTAAACCCAAACTAACAGAGCCGTAACAAGCAAGTAGTCCCAAAAGTACCCGACCTAATGTATAGATAGCGGTTGATCCTGTAAAAAAGTGCTATGATAGAAAGTGTCTAGTCGCTACGTTGCTTCTGTGATCGTACGGATAAAAAAAATGACGCAAAAAGCCCCAAAAGAGGAGACGGAGTAGCCATAAAGTTTGTATGTTCAATCGGTCCACTTTTCGGACCGCCGATATGACGAATGAGCGCCACGCGATCGAATGCCATAACTGTCTGCAGAACGATTACAAACTCTCATTATGAAACGAAGTGGTCCGAAGAAGACTGATCTGGTGGGTTCAATCAAGTCAGTCAGTGTTGGTTCATGTATAAAATCAAGTGCAACTCTCGATCGGGTCGGGATTCTGCGTTTTGCGCCCCAAGTCCAGTTGCCCCGTGGCGGGCGCCTGCTTTGCCACACCCTGGTTACGCCCTGCAAACTATGATAGTTTTGTAAAAAAAATCTTAATTCTTATTCTTGATAAGATTTGCTCAGTAAAAAAGTCATTATAGGCTTACTAGAAATTTATTTCTAATTGCAATATGCTGTGGAATAATTTGCTAATTGTAAAATGTTCGCTCTGACGTCTGCCATCGCCCGCATAAACTAATCGCTTTTAAAGTGCATGCGTACTTGAGCATACTTGATTATTATAATTGATGCATTTTTACTTTGAATTTCGTCTAAAAAAATAAATGCATTTATTGTTCGCTTTTGCAGCTCAAATTCGCTCGATCACCACGCTATATGACCTGCCCAGTGACATTTTAAATTATATACTATATGCGATTTTATTTATATTTTTAAAAAAAGTATATAAAAATATATATTATTTAGTGCTGCAAAGTAATAATAAATTTATATATTGTTGTCATTAAAATTGTATTTTGTATTGGCATTCAATAAAACTCTCTTCGTTAGTAGACGAATGCTTAAGCCGGACTTTCACACAATTTTTTGTTTGCTTGTTTTTTTATTAAAATAAAAAGTTGTTTATCGCCGATTTTTTTCGTCTACCCGATAACTCACTTCAATTACGAATTTGCAGATAGCGTTCATAAGACGTTAATAACAACGCATAATAACGTTCTTATCGATGATGGTATTAAATTATATCATGTTTTTGTTTGGCTTCAATTAATTGTTGTTGCAATAAGACATAAAGTTATGAAAAATGTATTTTTACGGAAATACAATATCTATACAGCGTCAATATTTACATAAGGGTATCATCGTTGAAGTTGTTTTGTTTTGCCAATAAACATTATCTTTATGGTATTGAGCTAAATTTACGTCCAGGTTAATGTTTATCACGCTTTCAGATAAATATTATTATTTTATTGGTATTGACTTGTTTGCTTACAAATCATGACGCGCTTACATAACTATTAAAGCGATTTTTTGAACGTATGCTCAACATTATTTTGAGAACAGTGACCGTATTCTAAAATTTAGCTCATTGTATCGCACAATATCTTACCGGTAGTATAATTTTCTCGGAAATAATGTAATAACGGATGATTTAATTTGAGACATTTTTAAAAGTGGATTTCAGCTCATCCTCGCACATTATTGGCACTGCTTTCAGTAAATAAGAAATAAGTTACACGAACACGTGCTATTATTGGAGATTTTGGCGTAATGACTGCCGAATTGAGGCGGTCAAGCATTTGACCTATATTTACAAACAAACGATAAAAGATTGTATTAAAAGTATTTATCTCAACGTGTGATGCTATCTGTTTTGTCGAATTTGAAATATTTACTTAAAATGACATTTTTTAAAAGGCACGTGTTCGCTTTTTTTGATACAATGTCTCAATGCTGCGTCTCGAATTGGTGTCAATAATATCGAACAAAATTCTAGATTAGTCACTTTTATTGGATCAGCTGAAACTAAATGCGCACTAGCTTTCGTATTGTTCATAATATTTGTTTTGAAATTTCATCATTTATTTCTAGTTTAATCTGCTTGGCTGTGTTTATTTTGGCTTAAACGATAACCGAAGAATTATTTGAGTTTATCTTTATAACGCACTCTCGGATGAACTTCTTATGAAGCTATCTATGAATTCCAAAATAAATAAAATAAAATAAAAACTAGTAACAAAATGACTAAAATAGAAGTTGTTAATAATATTTTTTTTTACTATAATTTCAAAACATTAATTTTGACAAACAAATATTATAAATTGCTTATAGATTATTTGTGTATAGAACGTGTGTTTATTTTTTGTCAAAAAATCATATTTTGCATGTCGTAAAAAATAGTGCGATTGTAGATTTATTTATTTGCATTGTTTTGTGGCAGCCCTGCTTAATCAATAGTTCACGTTCATCATGGAAATTTTCTTATATTAATTAAATTTAAATTCATTTTTAGTGACATCTATTAATAAAAAAATATAAATGCTGCTCTTTATAGGTTCTGTTTATTATTGGTTTGAAAATATGATAAAATAGCTAAAATACACACCTGCAATTTGAAAGTATTTGCATTGAATATAATAGTATAGTGTGTTTGTAATTAAAGCGCATTTTTTTTATTGATATTTAACACATGCGATGCGAAGCGTTTGTTTATAATTAGAAAAAAAAATGTTCTTACAATTTAGGCAAATTTTCTCGCCGTCATTTTTCTATCTTTGGCATATGATTCTTTTTCCGTATCATTTTGTCCTTTTTCTTGTCTTCTTGTCCTTCTGTAGAGATCCGCACTGTATATGGGACGATGTAATCCCGAACACGATCTCATTATTCACAATATAGTCCTTGGGCACCCCCATCGAAAATTTGTCCGATTCAATATCTTATAACCTCACTGACGGATAATTGTTTTGTGCGAAAATCTAAACTGTGAAGCTGAATCCGTTTGCATGACACATACGCTACAGGACGAACGACTTTCATCTTCGAATCCATTTCGATGTCCACTGATGTAAACTATCCCATTGAAATGTTAATTTCGCGAAATGAGTCCACGTTAAATTTTCGTGCATCACTTTTGCGGCAATGTGCAAAATCGATAACCTTGTAACACAGTTTCCTCTCGAGGCTCTATTCTCGGACTGAATGCGACATGCGCATTTCCCCATTAAAAATAAGGATTTGTAAATATTTGGGATGAACAATAAATGTCTATTTAAAGGCAAAACAATGATATATTTTTTGTTTTTATACAAATTTAAATCTATAAATCTTTTAATCTTTATTGTAATAAATTATGCCCGTTGATAGTGTTATCCATATGGCTTTAAGTTGTATAAATTCATTCAATATTGTGATCTAATTCAATTGAAAATTGAATTCTAATTTATTTCACATGGACTTTTGATTTTCCCGTATATATCGTTTAGGATTTTATTCATTTTTATTCGTTATGGTTATCATTTTTGCCTTTTCCACCCCAAGCATTAGACTATTCATATTTTGCTAATGTAACACATCACTCAATAAGTCCGTAGGATTTCATATAGTTGGCACCACTAATGACAATTATTATTTAACAAATTTAAATAATACATGTCAAAATTTCATAAAAATCTAATTTTTATCAGAATTGGAAAAATGTTATTCGGACTCTGCTCCATCGAGACTGATCATAAATAAGTGGTTTGCTGATTTTAAACTCAGCCATACAAGCACAAAAATAGAAAACCGCAGAATATATAAAAAAAAGTCCACAATACGGATAGCTGACACTCTAAAGATATCAGAATGCTATCTATTTACCATTTTGCATCCAAATTTGTCCACGAGAAAGGTCTGTTCGAAGTGGATACCGCAATAACAACGCGTCCACAATTCAGAGCGCTGTTTGGAGCTATTTCGACGAAAATGATTTTTTCATGCGGTATGTGGCAATAATTGAAAGACAGATCCATCACTACATTCCAGAATCAAATCGGCAGTCAGCTGTTTGGACAACAACCGGCGAAAACCGCCCAAAGCGACCAAAACTAGATAAATTCAACGATTATCATCTTATCTTCTATTGATTTTATCAGCGCAACTTCATATTAAATCCTTTTATCCTCAAGAAAGTATCTTATGGAGATCACCTCCGTTTAAAAATGAACATGTTACTTTTAACAAATTTGACGACTTTGTCAATGTTTCCGATAATTTCCCGCATTTATCGTTTACATCATTTGATAAATGCACTGTGTGCTTTAATAAGTATGCCATGCAAATGTATTTTGTAATTTGAATGTGTTAATTTAATGCGATTCGGAGTAAAATATCGAATAAGAAATGAATTTGCATTTATTGAAACGCAGAAAAAGTTGTTCAACGATTATGGGAAAACCACACAGATCTATATCGCGTTAATTGAGCCATTACTTATACAGTAATTTTCTGCCATGTTGAATCATTGTGGTGATTCAATTGCATCTATTTTAAGCCCTGTGAATGAAAATATGGCATATTTGCATAATGAAGGGCATTTTCGATCTGAAATTAGTCTGAATAGAACTCCAAACAAACTCTAAAATCTGTATAAAATTAGTATTATTTATAGCTGCTTAATAATGACGAATAGACGTGTCTGATAAAAAGTATGAAATTTATACCGTGTTAGTCGAATCGACTAAGATTAGCATTCTGGGATTTATCTGGGAATCATATATAATTCAAGGCATAGAGTCCGACAAGGCTACTGTTTGATAAGCACTGCTCGCACTGTTGCATATTGAAAAATATCGATGTACATCGAAGATTGGTGATAGCGATTCCAATGGCACAATATATTATTTATTTCATACTATTTTATTAAACGCCATCGAAAAGCGGTCGTTCGATTAGTGCGCGAAGGGTGAAAAGTGCTTGTTTTCGTGATTTCGAAAGACCCATTACTAAATTCATTCGGAGCCCAGTTATTAAGCTAATGTCGATTGCAATTTGCAATGTCATCACACATTTTGTCATCGTAATTTCTGGTTATTCTTGCAAAATTAAGGTCAAATTATATTTTTAATTTAATTTTTATCAATAATTAATAACACGGTGCTTCAAATGATGAGCGCAAATATCACACGTTGTGAATTTATTAATATTAAATTTTATTTTCATTAAAATTTGACTTTAATGAAAATAAAATAATAAATAAGATATACAGTGTCCTCCAGACTGAGTGTTATCAATTTCATTCAATAACAGCACGTCCATTTTTCGCTTGATTTGCAACTATTCAAATAATGACACAACACGTGTGCCATGTGCCATGATGACACAGACCCTGTGTCATGTTTTTCATCAACTTTAAGAAATTAACATAAATTCTCAAAAAATTACAGGGGGAAGTTTATCTTTGTCAATGGTTGTGTGGCTTAAAATTGTGTTGAGATAATTGCCAAAAAATAAGACAACAATATAGTTTCAATAGATATTACAATGTGTGTTCATATCATGTACGAAAGTCATCCAGAAAGTAAGGTTACATCATTTATGTAGGGTCGAAAATGCTTGTATTTAATCGGGTTACCAGGTTTTATATACCAGTATGAAAGACCTCCACTGCCAGTGTTTTTTGAATTGTCTTTTGAATTCTGGGGTGTAGTGATACATCCACGAAAGAGTCCAGAAAAGCTTCTCCCTCTTGTGCAAATCGATCCAAGAATTCACGCACGGTGGTCACGCGATTTGACGGTGTTCCGGTGTGAGCTTTCTGGGTACCCATCTTGTACACAACTCCGTATAACCAAGTTTTTCCGACACAATATCACCGAGAAGACTTTGAGAAATCTCAGGAAATTCTTCGTGAAGATCGTCAAGCATCACACAGCAGTCATTTCGCACTTCCATTCCTTGCCTCGTGAGTATTACAGAGCCGTAACGAGGGTATGAAGCGCTTGTGGCAAGTATCTAATTGCGCGCTACCTATGATATGTATTTGGTACACCATATGAAATTCTGAACCCCGTATCTATTATATTTCATATCGATATTCCATTATTAAAGTCGAATTGACTGTAAATGCGCAAACTAGCAGATATGGTAGACCTTTCAAAAAATGCTTGTACATCGCATATTGGCTGAAAATTTAGACATGAAAAAGCTGTGCGCAAGATGGGTGCCGCGTGTGCTCATAATGAAACAAAAAGAGCTTTTCAGGGCCATACTATGCCAACAAAAGTACACTAGCAATGTGTGAAAATCTGAATTTAATATCCATATCCGCAAGGATACGCTCATTCCCAATTTCGAGTGGCCACTTGCGTTCTGAGCACAGGGAAGAACATTCATCCCTAAAAATGCCCCCAAAAGCCCTTAAAGAAGACGGAGCGGCCACAAGGTCTGTGTCCAATCGGACCGCTTTTCGGACCGCTAACGGGATGTGGCGATAGCGAGCGACAACCTCTCCATCGGAAGAGTTTACTATGACTTAACAAAAGGCCGCAGGAGCCTTACTAGATGACCCTCCCTAATTTAGCTGGAGATATAGAACAAACTATATGAATTGTTCTAAAATGGTAGTCTAAGACAAGAAGTTATTGATGATGCTAACATAGCAATATTTTGGTGAACTTTAGCATTGACTTGTTAAAACGTAATTGAGATCAATTAGGAATCAAGTCGTTCAACTCTTAATTGAAATGAAAATGAAGAAGCAAAATAATCAGAATTTTTTCATGGGCTTTGTTTTATATTATGAAATGGAAGCAATCAATTTTGTCACTGAATATCTTAGTAAAGTATCACGAACCGGCTCTCCGCGCCGGTTCTAAAGTCTGAATTTTAATTTACAATCTTATCGACGATGCTGAAAGTAACAAAAATCCTATTATAGCTTTTTGCAAGATAACTACGACATCAAGGATGAATATGAATGCATCATAAAATAATATTAAGCAATCAGCAATGAATGTGCGAAAAGAGATTTGGTAAGAGTATGTATGCAAAGAAAAGTGCCACATTGATGACTAATAAAACAATCATCAAAATACGGATAACCCTCGTATAACACAATAATTGGGTTCCTTATGAAAATGCCGTGTGAAGCACATAAATAGTATAAAAAACTGGGCTGCGTTCCAAAAGTAATTAAACTACATTATTTTATATCTAATAAAAGCATGTTTATTGAAAAAAATGATGATCAAAAGGATTACATATTGATATTATATGAGCTTTTCTTAGTCATCATTGTTTGAATATGTTTTTGATTGTATATAAATTTACATTTTTGGATCTTTCTTCAGCATCATATCTATTTTTATGCTCTATTTTTTACAATAATGATTGTTTTGAATTATTTGCTTGGGTTATCCTAGATGCCATTTCAAACAAAATTGTTTCAAACTTCAATGTCTTTGACATTCATATGGACTAATATTGTTACTCAGCGTTACAATGAAACCGCGTTTAAGAAAAGTCGTGCTATTCGAGGGTATTATGTTTTCTGATTATTTGAACCTCTTCCCTTCAATTATCCAGGCTCAGACACGCGGCGTCTGTCTACCTGTCTATCTCAACGTCTCAACGAGGTCTTCCGACGAATCTACTGCCACTCGGTCTCATATCTAATATAGCATGAGGGACTATGTGAATCGAATTGACGACTACCCTCTCGATTGGACCTCATGATCATTCACAAAAAATGATTTATCAGCTTATTTATTAACGCTCCCCCAGCGGGCCACCGAGGTGAGCGTATCGAAGTGCACTTTGAACGGAGACAAATTTTACACTTTCTTTTAAATGTTATGGTCGAAATATTTGTCATACATGTGATAAATTGAAAGCGAACTTACCAATTAGCGTTGCCATCCACCGACGAATAAACAATCTGCTGTCTACTGTTGTTTGAAGTTTGTGACTCCACGCGGACCATATCGGCCCCCTGAGGGTCTTTACTCTCAGAATTCCATTTTATTGCCATTTTGGAAGAACTCAACACTCACTGAACACCCATTATAGTCATTTGAATTCTGTGGACGCTGCGATTAGGTTACAAACTAACGTTTTTGTCGTCCATTGTGTGACGGAACGAGTCGTAGACTGTCCGCATGGCCCGTCTACGCGATAATTGTACCAGTAAACAAAACGAACAAGTTGAATCACACTTTTTGGCAGGCCGTATTTCGGATGAGTCGTTTGTGGTCTATACCGGTTTGTATTAATAGTGCTCCATTTGCTCGAAATTTAAACGATTGTCAAACGAGTGCTCTTTGACGACAGCGATTTGGATGTGTCCATTTGGATTCGCTAATAAAAACTTGCTTTCATTCATTAGGACACGGCATATTTGGGAGCGCCAGGTAAACAGTGTGGGGCTAGTCATATGACGAAAATAATTTTGAAGTCTCTCCGAGACTTCTTTGAAATAATTTGGGTCCAATTGAATTAATGCTAGGCTTTCCTGAATGCAAAACCATGAAGAAGGTCGACCACGCATAACTTGCCTTAATATAAACGGCAAACATTTGAGAACATGACAAAGAGCACTCCTTAAAAGACTTAGAACAATGAAAACATGTCACTCCTATATGATCAATTGGTGTTATAATGGAAATCAACATCATATTTTAAATGAAGATAATAACCGGCCAGATTAAATACTACTGCACTACTGAGTGTTTTGCACATTTAATGACATTTTTTTGGGGGGGTCAGGGGAGTCTTTTGCTATGTATCACACATAGGCCCTATGTTTTAAGTGTCAGGGTTGTCGAAATTGATTTTTTTTTCAACATTTTGAAATAAGTCCCAAAATTTCAGCTTCATAATAGTACGAAATAATTGTTTTGTGTATTTTGCAATGTTTTTTTAATCTAAATAAAGCATTATTTTATGAAATTGGTTTAAAGAAAATTACTTCTGAGCTTCCGAAGTCAAATAAAATTTGCATACGATTGGAAAATGTCGACTAACAAATATTTTGAACTTATTTTAGTTTTAAAAAAATCTCTAGATTATACCCTTTCCAATGATATGCTACATGTTTTACAAATCATTCAAAAAGTTCCCAACCAAAGAAATCCATTGGTGTTAAGTCTGGAGACGGTGAGAGTCACAGAATAGGGGACGTCCCAGGGCAAAAAAATCCAGTGGTGTCAGGTCTGGGGACCGTACAAGCCATGGAATAATGAACGTCCTAAGGTAAAGAAATTTTTATCCCGGAATGCTATCATTGCGGAGCACCCTATGACGATGCAGCGCGGAATACTGAAAAGGATGTGCTACTCGATGCGTTGACATGTAAATACACTATCGCCTGACATAATGAACCCTTTGATGCTCAAAGATGTTAAGGCATGGGATACGTAGAGCAAATACACAACGTGCGTTATGCAGAAAAAGGAGAAGGCTGAGCGAGAAAGATGCAAAGGCCCACCGTAACTGATGAGCCCAGAGGGAATGTATGGCTACCAATCTAGTGCAATACTTAACTGGTAGTCGGGTGGCAGCTGAAGAGTAAGGGGGTTTTAATGGGTAAAAACCCCACACTATCACCAGAATGGTGGTGTCAAAAAAAAAGCTAAGAAATCCAGTGGTGTCAGATCTGGAGACCGTGCAAACCACAAAGTAGTTCACGGTATCAGACAAAGAAATCCAGTTAACCCCCTTCAACATTATGTTTCACTGTTAAAATTGTCATCCGTAGTGACACGATCTTTTCTCCGCTAGCGGATACGCACGTCATATTCAGTATACGAAAATAGTTCCCGAGATTAATCATTCTTACATTTGACGGACATAACACTGCAATCGGACATATCCGTCATTTTCCATTGAGGTTTGCTTAACTTTCACAATGCGGATATATGCGTCATACCCACTTTGCATGGATTTTGGTCTTGACGGATATATACGTCATATCCACTTAAGGGATTGAACGTCTGTCTAAGTGTCGTTACTTTCGTTTGCCTTAATGTGGTTCTTCTTGGAACTTATTAATTGATGTTTAAAAGCAAGGCTTCAAACCGAACGCACCGATAATCGGTAAAACCGTTATTTTTGCTGAAAAAGAGTTCCAAATTGAATGAAATGTTTGTCCATTAATGCGAGTAATTCTTTCAAACGGGACATAATGATCCAAACAGTAATCCGAAATAAAATGACTGGATATATTTACGATCGTGTTTAGTTGAAGCCCTAATACAAATTTGAAGCAGTGACTTGCCACGGGAAAGTGCGTTCATACAAAATTGTTACAAATTAACCGCCAATATTTTGTCAACAAAGAAAAATTGCGTTTCCTTGAAAGGGTCAAAATGTACGGCAATCGCTATTATTCATCGACCGCTATATCAAACAAAAAGGTGGATTATAACGAGCTGACAATTAACGGATGTGGTTACGCCTTGAAAGAAGAAAAACTATGTCCGGAATTCGAAATGACATATTTTTATCAACCAGCGATCTCGGTCAATTAATTAAGTCTTTGCGATGATTCGTCGATCCTAGTGATCGTCAGCTTTTGAATGATTTGTGGGATTAATTAAAATAATACAATCAGTCTCAATATGGAATATTGCATCAGTGATACACGAGACCCCCTAGGACGACTCATGAAGCGAATTTTCCCATGTATATTGAATGAATATCGCATATTTTACAATAAGTTCGATTTTTAATCTTAAAAATTGCGTCCGAATATTAATGCAGAATAAGGCTAATAAATAACGAGACTGGGCATATAATTTAGACCAAAGGTGGATGGCGGACAATCATCTTGGTTATCTTTGTTCGGGCGATATTTTAATGATTCAATTCTAATTTATAATAAGTCTTTCAGTTTATTAATATGGGATAGAATGAAGTATTAAATTCGCATAGTACTGAAACGACCCACCTCCGGCGATGTCCCAATTCGTGTTTGACCCACATTTTTTTGATTTATTGTGTTATTAATGGACATGGCTGGTCTTCTCCATGCCATGGAATATGTTAATCAGTTTTTGCAATAAATGAATTAAACATTTATGCGATAATAGAATATTTGTCAGGAAGTGTATTGATTTTTCTAAGCAATTTTAAGCACCGTCAGTAATACAGAACAAACACGCGGTTAATCGGATTTTCCCGTTAGACAGTATTTTTTTGCGATGATGGAATTATTCCGGTTAATGATTTGGATTCCTGTAACAGTTAACGCATGTTGGAATATTTCCATGGATTTACTTCCTTTAAAATAAAATAAACAACATGAACTATTCAAGGATAAACGTAGAATTATAATCGATAAAACTACATGCGCTTGAGTCTCGATTTACGCGTTTTTATGACTGCATTGATATTTGATTATATTGCAGATTTATTAGCAAAGTTTAGGGGCAAATATTAGTTATAAAACTTCTTATGGAATAAGTTATAATATACGGTTAATATGCAAATTAAGGTATCCCAAATAGACAAGGATGTAAGCATCTCAATATGAACAGTTATTCACGAAAGACTGGACATGTTTAAGATCAATGCAATATGCAAATGGATTGTCTACATTTTAAAAATATATTAGGAGGACCCGAAAGTATTCGAAAAAATTGTTTGAGCTCAATCTGTGTTCAGACACATTGACGGAAACATCTTTGTAAGTTATTTATCTTGTAGAACCATTGTTAAATATTATTTTTATGCAATAGATTTTATTTTTATTTTTAAGGGGTACAATTTCTAGAACCGAAACTAACGAAGTCTACATTCGGCATTAAATGCTGCTTTTTTTGTTGTTTTGGGTTGGAATGCCACAAAAACCAGTAAAAAACTCTTTTGTTGAAAAACAAATTGTTTTTTGCCTCTAAGCCAGAATTTTTTTTACAAAAAGGGGATCAAAGGGCTGCCAAAAGCGATGCGAAGATGTGTTTTTTTGTTGATAATTTTTCGAATACTTTCGGGTCCCCCTAATACTTGACGAAAGTGCTGTTATAACAGCTTGAATCTGCTCAGTGAAGAACCGGATTTGTTTTTCTATTATAGCATTTAGTGATTGTGAGATTAGCATATTCATAGCGACTGTCTTCTGGAATGATAAAGGACTTCTGCAGTCAGAATTCTTATCTCGCAAGATTATCATAATTACTATACAATGACACCTTTATGATAGATCATTTCATAGAAAAGGTGTGGAAAGATCTCAAAAGACTTATTATACCATTGGGTTATTGGGTCAATAGATTTTTTACGCTTAGATCGTACTTATCGCGTAAATCGAGTATCTATAAACACGTCAAGATTCGAACCACCTAACGGACTCATTTTCAAGGATTAACTAAATCTCACAGTAGATCGCTCTACAAGTTAAATAGAGATCCTGATTAAGACGAGACCTTGCTTAGATTATGCGGTCCGAAAGCAAACAGACCCGCGTGCAAGACCGTTTATCTTAAAGCGCACATATAGAGAGAGGTACAGTCCTTTTGATGTACAAATATATTATATTCATATATAAAAACTACAAATGGAGTATCTTATTTTTCTACATAGTTCCCTTCATTATTAATACATTTATTCCATCAAATAGATCCTCTGTTGCGCAACTCGTTTTCATGCGTGAAATTAAGCGAAATTTTGAAGAGACTGATTGATTAACTACATGACAGATATACAACAACCGTAATTCGTGATAAACCCATCCAATAAACTGAGAACACCCACTCACAGTACAGTACTGTCTAATCTATATATACATATATACAGTACATATGTTTTTCAAATTGTTATATTAACCTTTCCCTACCGGTGATGTATTTACTACACCTCGACGCTAATAATGGTAATATCGATATGAAATATAATAGATTCAGAATTTTTGTATTCATATTGATAGAATAAATGTGTTTCTAATCATGGGTACTCTGTAGAAAAATAAGATACTCCATTTGTATGCCTATTTAATGTGGGTTTCGCATTTGCATCTTTGCAGATTTCCAAAAAGTGCAATACAAGCTTTATATATGTGTATAGCATATTTTTCTTCTAGCATCTTACAAATAATATAAACAAACGATCCAAGCACGTGACGCACAATAAAACGACGTTATTAGACGAATTTGTTTTCAATTGATATCGACGCTAATTAGGCGTCGTTCGATTCGACGAAAATTTGTTGTATTAAATACGTCACATTTTAACAAGCACTGAAGTATTGAATCCACACCGAAACTTTGATTCGACACGACTTATTTATAACTAGAATCGATCGCGAATAATTTTAGCAAGTAGTTTCAAAACGGTGTTGTCGTATCGACGTTTTTCGCCAAACTAAATAGAAAACGATTGATGTTTACCTTACGATGATTAGTCATATAATTTTGAAGTGTGCGTAATTACTATCGTCTATTAGTCGAGGATCGTAAATGTCGTTATCGAATTGAAGATAAAATATCACAAGGACGATTTATATGTTGCAAAAAATCTACTTACGACCACCACTTCTTCAGGAAGCTCTGACTCTCCATTTCTTCGTCCAATGTAATAGTAGCGCCTGGCATTTTGGTGCAAATGTTTAAACTATCATCAGTTTAAATAAGTCAAATCGTTGTGCGATTCTTGAATAAAAACATAAAATAAATAGCATTAAAATAAAAATTAAATCAAGTGTGTACAAGGATAAATATGTTAGTATCATTATTATAAAAAATATTGATTAACACATTACTATACCACCGCAAAAAAACACACAAATGTGTAAGATATTCCCTCAATTTTTTATTATTTGAAAGAATATTTTATGGCATTAAGTATGAAATATATCGTTCAAATATCCGCCGCGGCTTCGCTTGGTGGCACGTATTCGGGAGGCTTAATTATTGACGACTGTCACATAAATCTGGCTGAATTTGCTGGATGGTGTTCGCTTATGCAGAATGTCCATCGCGGCGTGCGCTGTATAAATACATTTTATAATACGAATGCATACCAAAGTCCCTATGCAAAATTTTCCAAATTGGATTTCGCTAAATGGCTAAATTCGTGTGAACGGCGAGAAATTGACGGCCTCGTGGTTTGCCGTACACGCTCACGCACAGCAGTGATGTTTTCAGCAGATCTCGCGTTTCGGTGACGTATGATCTAATCGAATCTATTGACTTAAATATGGTCACCAAACGTCGACAGGACGCTTGTGGCGAGGATAAAAATCACGTAATACGCGGAACGTTTCTCGAACAGAGCGTTGATTTTGAAATTAAAATTTGAAAGCTTTCACACATTGTTCAACATTATAACCTTCCATAGTAATTTGCCATACACAACTTAATAATTCACAATAAATTTGGCTAAGGCAACATGGTTGCTATAATTCAACAAACGTTGAGCGTCTTTATTTAAAGGCCCTGTATCAAATATATGAGACATCCCGAAAGTAAATGTACTGTGAGAATAGCGGGCTGTGTTTTTGTTTTTTAAGGGTTGCCCATACCAGTTGGTAGAGGGGGATTTCCTGATTAAGCGAGAATAGCAGGATCACGGTAATACGTAAATTCACGTTTTAGTGTCCAGCTGCGTGAAAGATGTTGGTAAGAAATCCCGCCAAGTGCGAGCGGGTCAATATAGTGCCCACGAGTTTTTTACGTGACTTCAATTGGAAGGTAAGGATTTTCTGAGCTCCATTGTGAGTGGAGATAGAAAGTGGGTGGCTCATTACACCTTTCCATACCGGTGATGTATTTACTACACCTCGACTCTAATAATGGGAATATCGATATGAAATATAATAGATACGGGGTTCAGAATTTTTGTATTCCTCCGTAATATAATTACGAATCACATCAAAGTATTATCTTATATAAATATTCATCTGCAACGACGGAAATAAATAATAATTCGGGTAATTAATAAATTAATAATAAAACCAGTATTTCGGATAAAGAAATCATGGCATCAGTGTTTTGCAAACGAAAAGGCATTAAATTTTCAACCGTCGAGTAGGTCCAGAAAGAAGTTCTGAAGTGAGCGAAAGAACTGGTGGAAAAAGTTCTTCGAGGAGGTCATAAAGAAGCTTGTGACACGACTCGCCAGATGCATTGAACGGGAAGGCTGAAAATAGTTAAAAAGTGTACTAACATCCTGTATATATTTTTTCAAAAACACTTTTTATAAAAAAATATTTAAAATAGTACACTTACTTTCGGGATATATAATTATATGGTGTGAATATAATATTTGTGTTTGAATTTTCGCTCTTGAATTTCATAATTATTGTTGCGGTTGCAAGCAATGCAGCCCGCCAGAACAAATGTTACCTATTCAATACTCGTTTTTATTGGGTGCTCGTTTTAAAATTCGATATTTGTTGTCAATTATGCGATTAAAAATATTGATTTTTTTTGGCTAAAAATATTTTCTTTTTATATATAAAATATTATATTTATTTTACAAAATATATTTTTTAATTAATGGTTAAAATTTATATTATACACACTATTTAATTATTTGAATACAAAAATAATAATTTAATAAAATAGGCAGTGCTATCTAGCGGTAAACGAATTAACTAAAACTTTTCATAATGGCCGACTAGCGTCGCTATAATTTTTTAATTTAATTAAATTATTTTTAAATTTATAATTCGATACGTTTTCGCATTCAGATCGATTGCATTTGTAGTGATGTTTTTTTATTTTAAAAATAATCCAAAAGATCTACAAAAACTTTTTATAAAAAAAAGTGAAATCATCGTACCTGTTGTCTCAAACCCAAATTTGCGAAGGCCAAATGTATGAACGTGCTTTGTATTTTGAATCAATGTTGACATAATTCTATTTTACAGCGTCGAAGTGTTCAAGTCATGGTAAATTTTAAATTATTTTATAGGGTTTTGCAGGCACGCAGACAGTAAAATCTCAACAGATAACGGACAATGTTTGAAATTCCTACTCGCATTAAATTGCTGAATGTTCTCAAACGTTTTGCATCCAATAAGTTAAAACATACGTGGTCGTGTGAGGAGTAAATATTTACAGGATCGATCCAAGATAAATGGATATCTTTATTTTTAAGCAATTTATGCAATCATTTTCTCACTCCTTTCTGGCAATCGGTTAATTTGAGATCGTCGAATCATCAACGTACGGAACTAGCGAGTCATATAAAACCACATGGAAAAATTTTGCCAATTATAATACATCAGCATTATAAATAGTATGCTAATTATTGACGGAAAGTATAAAAATATTTAATAAGTAAGGCTCAACAAATGTTAAAAACAGAATTTATCTTTAAAACTTTTATATCTATAGCCAATTTAAATAGTTGCAAGGTGCAATCCATTAAGATTGCAAAACAACAAACAACAATCCATTATTGATTATGCTTGGAAAAAAATAGGTACTCAGAGCATAAACGTCGAAGATCATTTTCTATTCTTGTTTTTGAAAAAAGTTTTCATAAAAAGTGTTGATAATTTTAATATTCTGTAAAATAAAAAAATGGACCAGGAAATATTAAAAAATAGCTTAAAATAGCCAAACTATTATATTATACTATTTAAATCGTCTGTGCTTGATGAGAAATTTAGCGGTGATCCTGACACTATACAGTGTTATTGTGTCCAGACTATATTACAGGGATTTGAACGGGAACTGAACTGAAAAAGATAAGCCGGTAAAACCGTTATTTTTGCCGGAACGAAAATTAAAACTGAACCGTTTTGAAATTATCAGGTTTTTTCGGTTCGGTACAGTTTGTTTACGCCAAGCTAAACCTTTTTCATGTCACGCGCTACCACCATTTCCCATCTGTTTTTTTGATTTTGCAGAACAATACCGTTGCGAATATCCATCAGAAGTTTATGGTAGTGATATGATGAGTCAACAACGTTCCACGAAATGGGTTAGATTGTTCGGAAAAGGTCGTAATGATACTCGCGACGAGGCAAGACTGTGGGAAACCATCAGTAATTTCTGATGAACTTGTGTATGGTGCAAAAAATTGAAGAACAAGTGCGAAATGACCACCGTGCGACGCTTGACGACCTTCAGAAAGAATTTTCTGACATTGTTCGAAGTTTCCTTGGTGATATTGTGTAGGAAAAACTTGGATACAAGAAGTTGTGTTCGAGATGGTTGCCCAGAATGCTCACATTGCACAGGAGAGTAAAGCTTTTCTAGACTCTATCGTGATGGGGGATGAGACGTGAGTGTGTCACTATAGCCCAGAATCCAAAAGACAATCACTTCAGTGGCGTCATTTATTTTCTCCAGGCTCAAGACAACCCATTCAGCCAGATCTGTTTTTTTGGGACTTAATGCCTAAAGATGGATTTTATACCCAAAAGGACTACCATTAATGCAGAAGTTTAATGAGAGAGGCATTCAAAAATTATCAACGAAGTTATACACTCAATCCTTCTCTGCGGAGCCCCGATATGGTGTGAGTCGCTAAGATACGAGAGTAACAGGAAGAAGCTGACAATGGTCCAACGGCAGAAGGACCGCATTTCCCCCAGTGGGTTTTGGACTTCGAATATTCCAAAAATCGAGCAAAGCACTGGCAGAAATCGAGGGATCAGTCCAGGGCCGTAACTAGGGCGTGGCAAAGCAGGCGCCTGCCACGGGCGCAACTGGGCTTGGGGCGCAAAACGCTGGATACCGACCCGATTGAGAGAGTTGCACCTGGTTTTTATTTTACTTGACTATCCCACTGTAAATGTATTAACGCGGTAATTGACATAGCAATATTATCACTTTGACGTACACAGCCGTCAAATCCCGTCATGCGTTAGCAGATAATACTTGCTTTTTGCGCCAGATAAGTCTATGCATACCGTCTTCGTGGACATTTCAAATCTTATCTCAGAGAAGTTTGAGTTTTTGAGCCACTTAAGTTTGTTTTCATTTTGATGAGTTTCGTCGATGTGAGATAAGATTTGAAGTGTCGGCGAAGACGGTATGCATGGGCTTATTTGGTGCAATAAGCATGTATTATCTGCAGATGTATGACGGTATTTGACGGTAACTGTGCGTCAATGGGTTAAATGAAATTATCTCGAAACTGCATTTTCAAAAACGATTTAAGTTGGGACTTTTTGGGAGGTTTTTCACTATAATATTGTTGATTGGATGTACTTAAAGTTTTATGGTTTTTACATAAATAAATTACTTTTTTTGGATAAAAATTGTCAAGAATATATGAAAATTTAACTAAAAAGCCTACTTAGTTTATAACTTACTTCTGCACTTATTAAAAAAAAAAATTCAATAGAAAAAATCCGACAAATGTACAACTTCTTGATATCACAAAAAAATGGGGGATGGGGGGGGGGGGGCGCAATTTAGATTCTTGCCACGGGCGCATCATACCCTAGTTACGGCTCTGGATCAGTCCAGTAAAATAAGTTGGACATATCGACTTATAGCAGTCATAAGTCGGTAGAGGGTCGGGAAACATGGAGAAATGACCTTTCGGCTAACGCAGGTGCTGATGGGGCTTAGTTTCTTGGAATCTTACTTGAAATGGATACTGATCGTCGAAGAAGGCAGTGAGAGAGTGGTTCTCCAACACTAGAATAGATCTATAAATATAGCCAGACTACCTGTTTCCCTGAAGCAATAGAATAAACAATACCAGGGGAATAGAGACCGATAAAGAAGGAGTATAGCCAGTAAGAATCTGACACTACCCCATTAACTCTAGGGTATCAGATGCATTCAAAACTACAAATAGAGAATACCGTCCTGACACCCACGATGATGCAAGGAGTGATCAACCATCAATGATTTCTGACGAACTTGTACGAAAAATTGAAGAACAAGTGCGAAATGACCACCGTGCGACGCTTGACGATCTTCAGAAAGAATTTCCTGACATTGTTCGAAGTCTTCTTAGTTATATTGTGTCGGAAAAACTTGTATACAAGAAGTTGTGTGCGAGATGGGTGCCCAGAATGCTCACACTACACAGGAGGGAAAAGCTTTTCTGGACTCTATCGTGATGAGGAATGGAACATGGATGTGTCACTACAATCCAAAAGACAATCCAGAAAGAGTTGGCGGGAGCGTATGATGATCTCTCCATTGAAAAAATTAATTTGACTAAAAAAACTGGCCGACAAACACGCGGAACCAAGCAATTCAGCAATAATTTGGAGTAGCGAGTGGCCATAACTAAAAACTACAGGGGCATATCCCATTTAAATATAGCATATAAATTGTTCGCAAGGACTCTCATCGGGTGGCTTTGACCATCGTGGAAGAACTTCTCGGAGAATATCAGAGGCTCTCTCATAGGGCTATAGGCGCCACCACAAGAAGAAGAAGAAGAAGAGTGGTCACAATAACTGCTAGGAATTGTATCGATCTTGAACAATGATCCTTACATCTGATCGATCTGAATTCGAAATGGCATGCGACACGTTCATCAATAGGCTCAACGCTTTATCCACGTCAAAGGTGGCTTTGTCGAGCAATTGTTTCAGATTTATTAAACGCAAATACTCTTAAAAAAAGTCTGGAAAATGATTTTTGAATGGGCGAGTAGCCTGATGTGTTATTTAAACAAGCATAAATATTTAAATGTATTCATCCTTAGTTCGTAGCCTAGGAATGCCTAATTAAACTCGTTCTAGGAAGATAGTTCATGGTCAAATTTTATCCAATTTTATGGGCACACGCTAGAATAACTAGGCTGTTTTAAATTGTTGGGCTAAGAATAATAAATTCCAATTTAAAATTGCGGAAACGCCTTATTGGCGGGTGGGCTGATGAAAACAATGTCGACAATTTAATAACCGGTAAACGGAGTAGTCATAATAACCGACATACAAAAATTCCAATGATTCACAACACAATCAATTGAATTATGCGGATTTGAAAACAAATTCAATAGAAAAATTTCAGTGGCACTCAATCTTTTATCCAATGCGGGTTGATGAATGCATGACAGACGATCTACAATAATTTGAGCGCACAGATAATATAATCCTAGATCAAATACGAGAAGAGCTTATCAAAGAATAAAAGCCTAAATTCACTGATAGCATAATGAGCCGTTGATATCATAAGTCGATAAAATCTCATGATTTATTAATTATATCACCGCGTTGATTAAAGATCATTCAATAAGGACGCTCTACTTTTAAACGTAAATACAACAAGTTGTATGTGAGATATCCACTCGATTTTTTTATCATTTAAAAGAATATTTTATGGCATTAAATATGAAATATAACGTAGTTCAAATATACGCTGCGGTTTTGCTTGTCGAGCGTTTCCATTGAAAGACCCTTTATATAGTAAACTTGCTGGACAGGCTTTTTTGATTGCTTCAATTTATTTAATTTAATACAGCATTTAGCATGCAAATCAGATTTACGTCATAATGGATCATTTTTCCTAAACGCCAGCATCATTTGCGAGAATAATTTCTTTAAATGCATCAATATTATGATATCAATCAATCGGTTTTGTTCCAGAGCATTGTCTTAATGATTGCAATTTAAATGCATGAGAATCAATCGAAAGGCTTCGATGCTGAATTGTGGCATTGAGGAGGAGGTTGCCTAAATCTGTTTCGAAAGTTGGCTGATCAAGACAAAAGCAAAATATATATATACAGCAATGATAACTCAAATAATACCAATTCAGTATCCAATTTGGCATTCTTGGGGTGGTCTAAATTTGTGTATTTTTATAATAGAATTTTGCGCTTTAAATGTGCTTTGGCGTTGATTCAATATTGGCAGTGATGGAATAAAGCAATCAGTATATTTATAAAAGACCAGACGAAATTCCAAAAGCTGAATGCCACAGTATTTGGAACGCCCAACATTTATTATGGGGTGGATTCTCATGGAATGTTGCATTTTGTTGATAAAAAAAGATAGATATGTTGACACAAAATGGTTCTGCAGTAGAAAATATACATCAGGTATGTTTGAGTGGGCTCAATTCGCACAGTTTGAAAGAATTTACAGATCTAAATCGCTGTTTAAATATTTGTGCTTAACAGATTGAATCATTTTATTGAAGTAATTGCGGGTGTATTTAAGCGAATTTTAATATTTTTGGACCATACATTCATACTAATTGGATGAAAGTAGATTCATTTGGCAGGAAGCAGATATTTGATCCACGGTATCAAATAATGGGCGACAAAGACTTACCTAGTAAATTTGTCGAATTATATCTTCAAAGACGAGATCGAGATCAGTTCTTGGTATACCGAGCGAGAACTTGACATTAAAAACAACATTTTTTCCTCACAAAAAGCCATGAATGATTTTAGCATAGCGTCATTCGATTCTCAGATTCATATAATAGCCGTGTACTGTTCAATATTGACACTGACGTTCGATTGTTGGGACGTTCAAACAAGATCGACAATGGCGAAAATTTATGACAGACGGCAACAACCGACGATTCTAATTAACCATGAGAGTTTATTACCGAATCTTCATTCAATTGGTCCCAAATCTACAAGAATATCTGGGTCAAGACTGTGGTAGCAGCACACGCGGCCGATCAGGTGGCTGATTGCCGATGGACTGACTTAATTCCACTCTCTACAGAAGAAGATCGCCAATTTGCAACCACACAAACCCTATTTTGTTATGGCAATAACGAATATTTTTTGTCGAGCTCATAATGATCACTGATGTAATATTTAATGGCACACCTTCAATGATGGACGGCGTTTTTACGATAGGCCACTAATTTCTGACAATTTCCAAACAAACAATATTCAATCGCTATTATAGTCATTAGGTATCATATCTTATGGCTTACCATGGCTATATATTGAAACGTCGCAAACAACATCGGATATGCGCGTTTAAATAGAAGGGGATCTATGCTACGAGTGTAATTAATTTTAAATTATCACTGCAAATACTAGGATTAAATAGGATCTAGGAAATCGAACAAAATCTCTGGATCGGGTTTGATTTTTAAATTACAAAATTTGAATCGACAATTTAAGATACCAGGAGACTGAGACTTTAAAGGACAGGAAAAGACCGGACCGACCAAAATCGACTGCGTATGCTGACGTTAATTTCATTTTATGTTATACAGCTCCTCAGTTGATCACAAAATTAAATCAAATTAAACCGGATTAAAAGGATCTTTTGCTACGTTATTAATATATTTTCGATTTAAATAAATCATTATTTTATGCATTTGGCTTAAAAAAATATTTCTAAGCTTCAAAAGTCACATAAAATATGCAAACGGATAAGAAATGTCAACTTCTAAATTTTTTAAACAAAAAACTAGCAACAATTTTGAATTTATTTTAGTTTTAAAACGTTCTCAAGGTTATACCCTTTCCAACGATATGCTACATGTCACATAAATCATTCAATAAGTCGTTAAACTTGAAGAGGTACCAGTTTGCCAGGGTCAGCGCTAAGAAAATATTTTTTATGCTTATGATGTTTTCCACAAATTTTCCTCATTCCAACTGTAGTGGTCTGAAGTAGCATTTCCTCTTTCATTTAGAAAGGCAGCTTTTATTCCTTCAATTAATTGCGGTCTTATTCCGTGGACCACACGGTATTCAGACCTGACACCAATGGATTTCTTTGTCTGGGAGCGTGCCCTGTTTTGTGTTTCGCATGGTCTCAACATCTGACACCATTGGATTTCTTTGTCTAAGGACATGCCCTATTTCATGGCTCGCATTTTGTAAATAAATTTAATAAAAACATGACTTGCCGTGAATTGCTTAGGTTGCGTAAAAAACCCGTTTGTATTAAAATTAATTGGAATTAATGAGTTAAACTGTTTTTCAATATCTATAATATTTTTGATTAAAATTATGCTTTAATATCTAAAAACAAGAGTATTAAGCAATCTTTGCCGATCCAAGCATGTCCTTGCAATCTTATGACCACTCGCTGTTCAAATTTTTACTAATTTTGCCTTTTTAACACGATCGCACTGTTTTTAATCCAATAGGAGAGTTGGTATTGATTTAACATTTTCAATGAAGACATTGATCATTTCAAACTGTAATTAATGCATTATGCAAGTCTGAAGTTTACTTCTCGGTACACGCCGTGCTGTAAAGGTACCCCTACACGTCTAAATATTCTCAAATTTGCGACAACTATTGTAATATGTCTATGAATATGCTCTTTTTTCTTTTTCTTTTTCTCCTTATCCTCAGGGCGAATTTTCCGACGATCCACCGCATGCTGCGTCATTCGTAGCGACGGCGAGAAGGACACAATATGAGGGATGAGAAGGGAGAATAGAAGGTGGTGGATCTCAAGTCGATGAACTTCAAAGACGATGTCTTCTATTTAACATCTTTATTGGTCACTTCGGACAGGCTGCGGCTGCGAGGCGTAGAATATGCTCTATGTAGTGAACCCGCACTTCTTTTATACTCGGCTTAATTGAAATTTTATGGTAATTGTCACTGTTCTTATCACTGAAATGCTATTGTGCGACGCTTCTGGAAAGTTCGATCAATTGTATTGCTTTGAAAACATGTTGATGATCCATCATCTTTATGGATGCTGGAGAATGTTAATCGTACTTCCAGAAAGGTCGATCATTCGTATGCTTTTGTAAGCAAATCATTACTATAATTGTTAAGATAAGTGGATTGTTAAATCGGAATTTGCTTATGGCTTTGAACGTGAGAACATTTTGGAGTGAGTCATTCAGCCGAGTATTATTACGATCTTGTAAAAAGTCCTTCCATTAAAAGCGAAATTGACAGGTTTGCACGGCAACCCCGTCTTTTATGTTGGTGATTTTCCAACCCGTTTCTCTCCACGTTACATAATAAATAGTACATAAATCAATTATATACTTAATATTCAGCCTGGTACCAAAAGTGATTCTATTTAAAACGCTATGATGGGGCGCAACAATATCAACAGTGTTAAGGTTTACTTATAATATACAAGTATTATTCACGTTGCGCGGTCCTGAGAGAAAAATGGATTTATGTGGACATACGAATATAGCATCTATTTTTAACTCGATTTAAAATAAACTCAATAAGTAAAGTGTCAAAGAAAGGAGGGCATTTTATTCCAAGTAACTAGGTTAGAAATATACTGTATTTTATAAACATTTATAATGAGTAAAAAAGTAGCTACCATGCTAAAATAAATAACACTTGGTCTGGCGATCTTATATTACACATTATGTATATGTTTTTTTATCAACCCAATGAAGAGTAAGAACGAGTTTTTATGGCTTTAAACGTTAACGAACTTAATGGTATATTTATCAACCATTTGACCTAGTGAGTTACAAATTTATCAACCAGCATGCAATTTATAGTACATGCCACCTCCATCAAAAATGTATTTGAATTTAAAGAAAAAACTAAATGCAAATAAAAATTGACTTCAATCATTCAGAAGAGTTTCTTTGAATTAATATGATCAGCTAAATATTAATGCAATCTGAAGCATCACATAGAAACATCTTCTTGAGGGACCATATTCGTCGTGGAATTGTATTGCTTTTAGGCGATTTATATTAGGATTTCATTGATATAATGTGTATTGATTATAATATTCTGTTATAAAAACACGCTTTGAGTATATGCTGTCATCGACTATTCATTCTGTAAATATTGATACAGTAGTAAATCTAATGAAATTATTTTTGAACATGAGATGTAGGCTGTTCGAAGAAACATGACGCCATTAATATCCTTTTAGCAGTTTGAAGATTTTGTGTGCTGGTTAAACTATTTAACACGTGGAAAAAAGCTATTGGACTTCATTTCAGACCACTTGAGATCTGAATTAATTAATTTCCAGAATGTTAAATCTGCTTCATGCTGTAAATATAAATTGTTTCAATTCAATTTCAACAAGGAAAATCTCTGTGGTAAATGTATTGCTTAGATCATCACCATGAATACTTTTTCATGGTATTCCCTATGAGTATCAAATTATATAAATTGCAATTAACAATGACACTTTCTCATTTTATGGTTTTAATATGGTAAGTGAAAAAAACGGCAGTCTATGCTCTTTAATGTGCGAAAATTATTAAATATAGAATGTTGATATTTAGTATGTTGTCTAAACGATCATTATTGAACACAAAAATATTCTTTAAAGTTTGACAAAGTATATTAATTGGATTGGGGGGAGCCACGTATGTCGATGGATGAGCGATGACATTCTTCACCATGGAAGTCCTAGGTCCTGAACAAGTGATTTGTAGCAAAAAAATTAAACATATGTTTACTTTGTATAATATTGTGTATAGCTTAGACTACAACTAAAAATAAATATTGATAAATAAAAAAATAGTGAGCAATTTAAAAATAGTTTGTGTTTTTACCAAAATTTTTTGTAGTTTTTTGTTCATTAAATACACACTTTTAAACATTTTTAGATAATTGTAGTCTATTTGACGAAGACGTTTATTATACACGTATCTGCCAACTTTCATAAAAAATGCTTGTCTAGGACGCGTGGGAACACTTCCGCGAAATTTCAGTCGCTGTATTAGGAGTCATTATGTTAATCAAACAGTTTTATATAATCGTCATTGTTAGCATGATGCATTCCACTGAAGAGCAAACTCCAAGTATAATCATACTTGGAATTCCAATACAAACAACAATATTTTCATTTGACCCATTATTAACCTTTTGAGGAGTGAGCAAATTTAAAATCGATAAATTCGTTGATGTCATAATCGCTTTACACCGATTACTTTCTGTCAGCTTCTATCAGCGTGAAACTATCTTCAGTCAATTGTAAATAAGCACTGTTGATAGTATACAAGACCACGTCATTTTTTTAACATAAACAATACACAAGAAATCGATTGATTTGCTCTTGCTTTAGAAAGAAATGATAATCGAACAGACTCATTCAACAAGCAGCTACAAACAGGAAGCAGTTAAATAAATAAACACTCTGTCTATCTCCGAGCTCAATGTACAAGAGTGTTCTTTTTGAATAGTGGAGAGGGGGTCCCAGACCCTGGGATAGTACTCCTTTAGGGGTTAATATTAATGTTATAATTATTATAGTATTGCCATCTGCAGTCTACTGCATGATTAGGGCATATATGTTTCTTGAGTGCTCAATATTGAAGGTAACATGATTTCCGTGATCATCTGGGTAACCCAGTGACCCAGTGGATCTCCCAGATCGTATTGAAAGCTTGCATGATGTCTTCAATAAAAAGTTGTTTGGGTATATTAAGCTTGAAAAGCTAGCCGTGGCGTGGCACCCAGATTTACAATTGCGAATTATAGAACGGATAATTATTTTTAGACCTGTTTTTCCAGTTCAATAAGGAAAGAAAGCAGTAATATTATCAGTGCAAAATTATTTGGCAAAAGATTCTTTCAGATTTTTCATATGACTTGTTAATCTGTGAACTCTGCGCGGGAGCTATCATTGATTTAAATACGGATTTTGTAGATTCTCTAGATCCATTCCCTTTTTATTTAAATTAAATTTATTTTAAATTAAAGTTTTTATTTTTCTTATTTTTTGAGTTTTATGTTGCGCAATTGGTTCACTATAAGATCGAAAAGAGGTCTGAAATCTCAAAGAATATCAGGTCAGGTAAAAATACAAAAATCTTCTGTTAGAGAGATGACCCAGCTGCGAGACTCTGATGTCGTCGAGCCATTGGACGCAATCTTCTCTCTGTAAATCTTTTTCACCGATCAGGAAAAATGGTTGCGATCCCAATCTTATTTTATTTTTATCTTTGCGTATCTGTGTCACATGTCTTCGTGGTCACATTTGCGAATTTGTTGATAACATTCACCTATTAGGCCGCCTGGTTGAAAAAAGGTCCTGGTCCATCACTTATCATCCATACAAATCCGCTTTTCTCTTAGGACCGCGCAGCGTGAATGAAGCATGTATCAATATCAATAAATGAACCTTAACACGGTTGATATTGTTGGGTCCCATAATAGCGTATCAAATAGAATCAAACCTGGTACTAGGCAGAGTTTAAAGTATATAATTGATTTATGTGATTTATCTAAGATCCCATAACTAATGGTTATTCAACTGGTAGAAATTGGTCAGAAACTTAATTGAAACGCTTTTTGCAATATTTAAATGTGTAGGCGTACTTTTACAGCACGACTTTACCATCGATGTACGAGTGTATGATGAGACGCAAGACACTCTCTCCGTCTCTGTCTCCGATTCACTAATATCCGCATTCAATGTGCGACTACTCATCAACCATAAGGCAGACACAGTGCTTTTTGGCGGGAGTTTTAGGAGCAATCAAATAAAAAACTCAATTTTGGCATTCATTTTATTTGAAAAATATTTATACATTCATGCAACTGTGTGCAAAATATTCTCTTTTTTGTCCACAACGTACACATAGCATAAAATAAATATAATTTTAAATAATATCAAACGACGTTTGAAACACTTCTCAAAGTACAGGTACGACTTTCATGAAATATGGCCAGCACATTTCGATCACTTCAACAGTTCACGTTTATGGATTAATTCATCAACAAAAAAATTAAATGAACTTCATATTCGATTTAAGATATCTCTTGCAGAGATACGATTAAATGAAGCGTTTTGAACTTGTACAAATAAAAATACGATCAAGGTAACCTTTAATTTTTTCTCGTGTAATGAAAGAATCAGGTCCTTGTAAAAATTATAATGATTTTCAAACATTGATATGTATTAAAATTTCGACTCTCAAATTTCTCATTTTATATGACATTTTATGCCATATAAAATTTATAAATTATATTTTTAACAATTTATCTGGATTAACTTTTATATAATAGAATTTGGTATAAGCTCTAATTTTTTTTTTGGGGGGGAGGAAGGAGCAATCAAATTGCATTATCGTCTACTTTCACGCAGAAGAAGCCTCTAACGAAACAACTCTAAAGATATCATGACCACATCTATCGACACATTTAACAAATATATACCATTTTCTTATAACAATGCAACATTTTCACTATATACATGGTGGACAAAAATTTGCGCCTAAAAATAATATTCGTTCGTAAAATCAAAGATCTTTGGAATGTCTGCGTATTTAAATTATGATCGGGTGTGTTGATCGACTTTATGGATCTTATCGGCTAGCTTAGTCTTAGAAATACTGCTTTTATACACTCATAGTATTAATAGATCGGATTGACGCGAAAATCGATCGAAAATATATCCTTTCATCAAATCCTTTAGCGAGGAAATGCACATTTCTGCTAACAATGGACGTGTGCTAATTTACAACGACATCATATACGAAGCGAGTACACGTCTTATATTATTAATATCTAAGAGTTTACACAATTTGTTACAAAAATATTGACTTAAATTGAAAAAATATATTCGTCGGGATGGGGGAGGAGATAAATATAAGATCATCCAAATGTGATACCTAGACATCAATATGATTCAATTGTGGCTATAAAAATTCAATCAACATTGATTAATATAACGCAGCAACAGCAAGAATTCTTTCTTCTTCGAAGAAATATGATCCAATGATTCAATTTGTCCAAAATGCACATCAAACAGTAACTCTTTTTGGATGTAGACATCGTTCTTGAATAGTGTGGGACATTTAAAAAGACGTTTCGTGTAGGCATTATACAGTGTTGACATCTAGGTTTGGCATTTGGATAGCCCCATATTGTTAGATGGAATGGGTTTTTTTAAGAAAATAGTTTGTATCTTGAGACGCGCATCATTTATCGATTCATTTGGATTTTTAGGATAGATTTCTCTCAATTAAATGGTACATTTATTATTTTTAAATGCAATTTGCAAGTAATTTTGCTGTACAAATTTATCTGTGACTGTATTAAAATATTAATGGAGTATCTTATTTTTTTACATACTTCACTATAAATACATTTATTCCATCGGATAGGAAGCTTACAGAAAGAAGGCGGTTGCCCCGAAAACAATTTGTGCACGTATTGTTCGATCCGCAGCGTTGTCTTGAAATCGTTGCTCTCCTAATGCCTCTTTCAATGGACCAAACACATGGTAGTATCATGAGTCTGGATTATAAGATGGGTGCTCCCAGAATAATTGGGTGAGACAAGTTGATACTGGACAGATAGCGACTTAGTGGATGAGATCAACACAGTAATGTTTTCTGTCATTTATGATCCCCCAAGAAACACTACGCACAGAGCTTCCAGGCGCCCTCCTCTTTTACTCCGCACCCTCCAAAAGGAGGCAAGTCTCTCGAGGAAGATCGGTTTCAACCGAAGGTGTGTTGAAGAATAAAGGAAGAGGTTAACAATTTCAGTTTGAAGGAGACTGCAGCAGATGATAAACTGCTCTTCCCCATGGTACTCGTATTGGTTTGGTTATTTGCTATAGCTGTTGAAGATAGAGGTGTCGACTTTTGCACAGAGTCCTCCTGCTTTTTCTGTAATTGGCAGTTCCACACTCCATTTTACGGGTATAGAGTACTGGGTAAGTTGCTCACCCAACTTATGTTAACCTTGATAACAATTACAGTTACTCTATGTCTAGCAGAGTTCGACTTTTACCCACGGGCGTAGGGTTGTCCCCCTCTTGAGGTTTTATAGATGGGTGTTTTAGACAGACGAAGGACATCCAAGCATCCAAGAGCCCCTTCAAAAGGAGGTGAGGCTCCCGTAGTAAGACCACGTGCGCCTGGAAGTGCCTTGGAGGAGGAAGCAAGAGGTTACGCTAACACGCAAAGGAACTACTACGTGAGGTCACTGCCACTACGAAGTCCAACTTTAGTTTGAATGTAGTTGATGGCAGACTGCAGGGGATCCCCTTTCCCTATGGTACTCGTATTGGTTCGGTCATTTGTAGTACTTAGCCACGGAAACGAGTCGCCGTTCGAGTAGCCCAAAGCCGTTCTCCCCTGTATGCAATAGGCTGTTGAAGATAGTGGTAACGCCTTTGGCACAGACCCCACCAACTTCTGTAATCAGCTGTTTCATACATCTCTTAACGGGTACGCAACACAGGGTGACCCAACTCATGTTAGCAGCGTTTGATGAACAAACCGACGAGGCTGCTTGCGCAGGACCTCTACTCCACAATCATCACTCCAGGGGTTTGACCATTGACCACGAACGTATGGTTACCCTCCCCACTTGCGGTTTTATAGATGGGTATCTTTTTACCCCCCCGGAACAGAAGAAGGACAGCTCGAATGGGTTTTCTTTGTTTTTTGTTAAGAAGCATCCTCAGCATCATCTAGCAGGCGGCAGTAGTAGGTCGCATTCACCGTCTATCTTTCATGTACAAAACAAACCAAAAAATACCTTTCGATTCCCAAAATACCGTAGCCATCACGTTTCCAGCAGACTGTTTCTAGACTTTCAGATCTTCACGAAAATTTTGGACTCAATCAAACACTCGGGTTTAGTATTATCACCAAATTGTGCCTCAAGTCTCCTCAAAATGTCACTTGATTTCACGCCCTTATTTGTAAGAAAACCAATAATTATGCGTTGCGCAACAGATAATGCTTTTTCTATAGTGATTTTCTCCACCTCCAATTTTAATATATCATTTATAAATTTATACAGCAAAATTCCGGGTTATATTTAAATCCCCTCCGTAGAATTTAACTATCAAGCTGCGTGCTCTGAATACATATATTTCATCAACTGAATACTTTTGCTTGGGAAGATTTTTTTATTATCAAAACTATATTTTTAGACTCGAGATAGATGTATATTCTATATAAATATTCATCGAGATGAGAGCTTCGTATGAAGCTGGCTGTATCTATACAATTGGAATACGACGTTGTAAGAGGTCATTTTGGTGCTGTGTACTATGAAACTTATATGCCATCTATATTATATATTTATACTAATCATTAGAGATAGATCTGATATGACAGTTAGTAAAATAGATTTTAAAATATTTTAACAAATCTTTATAAAATTCAAAATAAATCAATCTGCATGTAAAGTTTATAAAAATATTATTATAACCGTATCGAGATGAATTTTGCTATTATTTATGTATAATTTTGTTAATAAATACACCGGGCTAGTAAGGAAATGGTCATTAAATATTGTAATCATCAGACAGTTTGCTATTTTAACACATTGGCTACGGGATATAAAAATGTATACATGTACGAAATTAATCGTTTTTAGACTCATATACATAAACATATCATTACAATAATGGTATTTTTTCAGACCAAGCTTTTTGTTAATTAATCAATATTAGACAGATAGTTGAACTAGTTCACCAATTTTCAGCTTATAATTGCAACTACTTTTTTGTGAAAAAAATGTATTTTTATGATTTCGCCGTGACAAGCCCCCGTAGTCAATGTGTTAAGTTTCAGGTTTTTGTGTCATGGAAGTAAGTCGTTGTATTATAGCAAGAAATTCGGCTAAATTAACAAGAAATTCACCAGTGTTTATTATTATTGTTGTATGACGCTCGCAAGAGAAAGTGCGCCAATTCGTGATTGACATTAACCCGCGAGGCACGAATTGGGGTAATTCAATTCCCCATCCTAAAATCTCAATTATTCAAATACTTCTACAATACAATTTAACATCCAAACGTAAAACATCGAAAAAACCACCTCCGCCTGCAAAACAATGGGCTTCTACACAGTTGTGACTATAAAAAATAACATCAAGAAATAAATTTATAAAATGAGATCAATTTGTTCTAATCTAAACCTTACAAAAATAAATCATTGGCCGCATTCTATTCAATGGTTTCTGTCCCGTTTCTGAGACACAGAGGCCTAGAAGAGTGTGTCAGAATGCCGTTGGGTTTCGTCTTTGGAGGCCGCTTCTTCGTCGTGGGCCACGACAGCAACAATTGCTCCTCGGGTGCTTCTTCTTCGCAGCCTGCCGAATTGCTCAGGCGCTCTTCTAGCGATACGTACTTTCTTTCGTCTTCTTCGCCGCTGCTGGAAGAAGAATCGCTCTTATCTTCAGCGCTGCTGTCATCTTCGGTCGCTTCGCAATTCCTCTTTTGAGCCAAGCAAAAATCACCATCGCTGTCAATCTCGATCTTGCAGCAATTGTCATCCGTCCGCAAAACCTTCCACTTGCGCTCCAGCAGCGTCGTCGTCGAGCAGGAATACTTCTTGGTTATCGCTTCGCGATTGGGCGACCCCGGCATGGAGGGCGTCTTGTCGCTTTCTTCAGAAAAAGCCCTCGTTATCAAAATGCGAGGAGATCGACGTGCAGCCAATGCCGTCGCAGCAACCGGTCTAGGTCTCGGACGTCGATTCTGTACATTTTCTGGCTGCGAATCTAACCCAAAAACCCGCTGCAAAATCAGATTTGCAGTGCTCATCGCTGGTCTTGGGATGGGTATAGCGGACGTTCTAGGATTGCTATGATCGCTCGACTTGAAAGAGCTCTTAAAAGACAGATAAGCTTCGTCTTCCTTCAATTGTGGCATGCTGTTTTCAGCATCTGAGTTTGGAACCTGCAAGGTATTACAACTGGACGTGTGAGCAATCGCTCTCTCTGGTTTCGGCAATCTTGGCGGACTATCGAGTCCGTTGAAATTAAAACCAGTCTTCCAAGCATGATCTGAAGATATCCTTTTAATTTTATTATGTCTTTGAGGACTATTGCTGGATCTGCCCACGTCCAATAATGCTTCCGACAATCTTCTCTGCAGACAAGGCTTGTTCATCATGCTCAATGGCGTGATTGATGGTCTTCTTGATCCGCAAGTGCTGGGAGTTCTCGCTTGTATCTCCTGATTCATTTCGCTCTTCATCATCTTCTTTCGCCAGTAATTTTGGAAAGTCTTTCTCAATATCTTGCTTTTGATGCCATATAAAACGCCGTTAATCGGCGGCGAACACGTTAGGAAAGATGTCGCCAATGTTATGATGTGTGGCGATAATTTTATGTTCCCTAATTTTCCATTTGTTTCCGCTTGAACCAGCGATGATATCGATTGCCATAGGATGATGAAATAATAAGGAAAATATAAGATGAAGAAGGATCCGACTAGTTGCAGAACTGTCGAGAATGCACTGCGATTGCGTACTCGGGGGGCGTTGGGTGATGTGACTGTCGGTACAAAAAATGGATTTCTTTGATGAGTTATGGTGACCTGAGCTGATAATGTGACTTCGTATATTGCTGATGCTATGCGGTGTCGATGATATCTGGCAATCATCAATATCTGAAACATATAAATTCTAGCATTAATTATGGATATTAAATGTGTTAAAATTGATTGATTGATTTAGTATTACCTTTAGATTGCATCCCAGGACAAGAGCAGCGGGTAACAATAATGTGAAGGTGGTATAAACCAAGCAATACCAGAGCGCTCCAGGAGTTGTCCAGTCAGGGATGCATCCTCCCAGTGGTGGACTGGGTCGATATGATGTGGCTCCTAACAATGGAGGAGCACTGAGAGCAAAAGCTACCACCCAAGTACATGCTAATCCACAAGCAACCTAAAAATATTCAAAATTTTGAGATGTGGTCTACCAATAAAACTGTTCAGATAAATGCTAACAATTACCTTTTTTGGATTTACAAGAGCAGCATAGTGAAGTGGAGCAGATATAGCACAGTATCGATCACAGTTCAATCCACAGATTGTCCAAAGCGCAACAGGATGAAGGAGAGAATGTAAAAATCCTCCAAAGGAACAAGCAGTTCCTCCAGCTGCCCAACCACCCAAAGACAATGCACCCAGCAAAACACCCACCGCACCCAAATGCAGAACCAGCAAATTATTAGCAGTTGCAACCTGCAAAAATAAACATTATTAATAATTTTATTATTTAAAAAAAAAACAAAAATGGTTCCGGCCGGGATCGAACCGGCGACCTTCTGCGTGTAAAGCAGACGTGATAACCGCTACACTACGGAACCGCGTCGTTGATCGCCCAAAATATATTACTAAAGCACAATAGCTATCAATTGTGCATTTTGTATAAAAAATTTAAATATAAAAATGTATACGTCATTGTTGATGTACTTATTTAAATATACGTATTTTTCGTAACAAATAAAATTATAAAATAGAAAACTATTTTATCGACTTAGCAAATTTTCAAACCATTGCTCATAGATGTCTCTATAAACAATATTTGTTAAAATATATTATATACTGTAATATTTTATTTGTTGCAAAATTTTCATACAGTGATGGTTAACCATTCATTAATCATATTAAAAACATATTAGTTATATATCAAAAATATCTCCTCCAATATGAATTATAAAAGGTAATATACACTAAATAAAATATATTTTCCTTTTGTGGGACTATTGCCAACCATTTGAACATTGTTTTTTATATCGAATATGTTTTAAATATGCGGTCGCCAGCCACACCTTCTGTATATTTGGATCCATGATAATCGAGTTACTAATCCGACCGCTTAATCGTTGGACTATCTACAAATTGTTTAAGGTGTACGCTACTCATCCTATCCGATAACACCCATCCTATTCATTTTCCGGATAAGTTTTAAATGCATTTATACAATGATCCACGGGAATCCCAGTCTTCGTGATAATACCTCGATTGTTTGCCGTGTATCTGACTCGATTAAGGATTTTAAGCGCATAGTTATAAAATTTCAAAGGTCCTCTCGTTTTCGGTTCATCTTGCATTGTTTGATTTAACCTTATAATTAGAGCCGCATGTGGCTCTTTGACGATTGCAATGCCCTGTAATGTTAGAAATGTGCTAATTTTCAATCTAAATAAACTGCCCAATCTATCTCGTTTGATATTGCTGAGAAGATTTGTAGACTTGTCGACCATCAAAGCATATCGTTGATGATAATTTATATCTGGTTCCGTGTATAACGCCACTTTTAAGTGCGGCCCAAATTTCTCTGGTTGTTTATTGTGGAGATCAAAATCATTTCTCCATAAAGCATCGGATGTTTATATTTTAAAATCGTAAAATGAGAGAATTATGTAGATAGAAAGGTGGAAGACATCTGGAGGATATAAACGATGCAGTGTGTTTGTCTGTTAGCATCACAGGTCAAAATTTATAAGAGTTATTGTAATTATCTTGCACTATAATATCTTGGTAGTTTCGTATTCCATCAAATTAAAGAAATTGTGATGTAATGCGGTAAAATGTAAAAACAAGCGATCGGGAATGATCAGATTTGATTTGTCATTGGATTAATGGGATCGCTCTATTAACCCTAATTGAATTCCACCTGACAAATTTGTTCCATGTGGACACCGATTAGGGGTGTGGGAATTTAATTCGATTGATCATTTAACACATGACACATAAACACCTCTAAATAAACAGGGCAACGTGGGAATACAGCATTTAAACGCCATCGGAGGTGTTTTTCATGTGGTATCGGATGATAAAGATTTTTCACCGCGAAAATGATATCCTCGAACTCATCGCCTTCCAGAATGTATACTTAATGCGTTCCATATAAATGATTTCTTTCCCCTTTTGTCAAAGCAGATAGGAATTTCTGTGTTTTTGAACTGGAGCCAAATTTTGCTTTCATTAGTTCCCGTTATTTCAGTAAACATCCCTAACGATATATAGAGCTTTCGCGCTTCTTAATTCACCCCTGCGATATATTTATATATAGCATATAATTTTGCATAAACATCATATTTTTTTATATAATATATATTCTTCTAATTATGATCGATCCGTCATCAAACGTAGGCGATCTTCATAGAAGATTTTTGTGGAGATGGACTTAAATGTGGTGGTTAACCATTGCCTTTCACATAAAGATTTTCTGAATTTTGTATCAATGCTTGTTTATTTTCTTATATATATAATATAGTTCAGTGTGGAGCAAAAACATCTCAAGGCAAAACTATCGTCAATCGTTGCAGGAGCATTTCGAAGATCAATAGCGACCACTTCCGTCATTTTGCCCATGCAAAAGCCGATCAAATCAGTGCGCAACAATATTCTATATTCCAATGGTGTCAGAAGTGACCGATTACAAGTGACTGCAAGCCGATGAAAATATCGTAAATTACACATAAAAAAAACCTCTTTAGCATGGGTAAAATGTCATCCCCACGCAATGGTGCTGTTAATGTCTGTAGGTTTAATTCACCAGATCAACAGTGGCAATCTTCTGTGGTACTGCGGAGACATTACATCTGAAGGAACGACATCTATCGCTTCTTGTGCGTGCACCGTTGTCGGTCTGGAAATGACGCCTGGGAAGTAGGAGCCGTTGGATAACCTTGGCGGCAGGAAGATGTTCTTCCTGCGGCCAGCTACGAAATCAGTGACGAATACGGTATCCATTTATTCAGTATCCGTTCACTTCCATTCCTCCGCTCAGATCTATAGCGATCCGATAGAAGAACGAATCCGTGTGCGAGCGTGACCATCTCGGATAACACGTGGGAGTGGGAAGTGCTCCCGTTCCACGTTATAACCTCCAAGGCTCACATATTTTGATATTATCAATTTCAACATATCTTTTTTACATAGTCTAATATCATTTGGCCGGGAATATAAATTCTAGGTGGGGGGGGGGGGGTAATCCGTGGGCAACGGTCGAACCCTTGAGGAAACGATGTGGAGTAGAGATCTTACGCAAGCAGCCACATCGGTTTATTCATCAAACGCTGTTGGGGAGCCAAGCTAATATGAGTTGGGTCACCCTGTGCTGTGTGCCTGTGTGATTACAGAAGTCGGTGGAGTCTATGCCAAAGGCGTCACTTCTATCTTCAATAGCCTATTGCATCCAGGGGAGAGCGGCTTTAGGCTGCTTAAACGATGACTCGTTCCCGTGGCTAGGTACTGAACCGATACGAGTACCATGAGGAAAGGGCAGCCCCTGCAGTCTGTCATCTGCTGTAGCCTCCTTGAAACTGGGGTTGGACACGTAGTGGCAGCGACTACACTAATTAGCACCCTTTGAACTTAGTATAAACTCTGTCTTTCCTTCTCCGGGTGGGTGTTAGACTCCACGATGCCCACCGATAAAACTCCAGGGAGGGGAGCCAACTCTACGCCTGTGGGCAACGGTTAAACTCCTGGGGTAATGATGTGGAGTAGTGGTGCGCGAAAGTAGCCTCGTCGGTTTTTCGCTTGTTTCTGTCTTTTTTTCTTGTTGACCACGTCAACCCAGGTTCCCTCCTGTAATGGTGCAGGCTGTTGCTGCGCACACGTCTGAGTACTCGTACTTTTCGTGCCTCTCTCAGCACTTCGTCTTTCTGTTTGTGTACTATTGTGTTTTGCTGCCTTTTCAGTGGCAGCGTCTTCAGTGTTGTACGCCGCCTCAGCCAGCCTTCTGACACACGTAATCATCCTACTCATTGCCTTCTTGATTGGGCTATGGACGGTGGGGTGTGTGCCAATGGCTAGACTACCTGTCACCCTTGAAGCAATGTGTAAAACAATACCAGGGGGACAGAGGAGACCAAAGGGAGCGATTTAGTGGGTAGGTGCGGCTGGTGGGTTTCCCTTATGGAAACTCATGCAGACGTAAATCCCACACTCCCCGGATGATGGCAACATTATCCGGAAGTCTTGCGAAGATTTACGCTCCCACAGGGAAAAAAAAAAAAAAAAAAAAAAAAAGCCTCGTCGGTTTGCTCATCAAACGCAGCTGGGCTAGCCCAGCTAACATGAGCTAACACAGCACAGGGTGACCTGTGTACGCATAAAGGTCGGACTCGTGGTGGCAGTGAATCCGCGGTAGTATATCCTTTGATTTAGCATAATCTTCGTCCTTCTTCTTCCGTCGCACCTTCGGGTGCACATAGTCCGAACCTGGTCTTCCTGCGGAAACCTCGTTTCTCGTGGAACTAAAAAATCAGTGGATGACACTCTCTGTGTGGTTAGTTCGGGGTATCCCGGGAATACGAGGACTCCCATAGGTCATAATTTAAATGCTGGCAATCGCTTTATTCCAATGTTTTTGTTATTCCAGTATTAAAAAAACAATAATTATGGAAGCCCGATACTTATTCTCGAGGCTATATATGAATAATTTAAATTTTAATTGCTAAGTAATATGATACGGTATCATTAAAGCTGAAAAATAATAAGGCATCACAACAGCCGAAGACTGATGGCAAGCTTCGGTTGGTCATGCAACATTCAAAAAATGTATATTGATAAGGAAAATCGATATTCAAAGAAGAACGCAATTAGATGATGAATTGCCAAATAGTCAATTATTCAATCGCACATATTGATAGGAATGGACAAGTCTCACAAGGTCCCGAATTCCGATCGGTTATTACAAATTGGGTGGGAACGACCCCTTAAATTACATAAATATGCGATTGGATGGTTATTGGGGCGTCAGGTGTGAGAAGAAAATTTAAGGTATTAACTTATTTAATGACGGGGGTGATCGCAGTGCCCTAATTTGATATGAAAATTTAATATTTACGATCGCTTGAGGGTAATGAGCGAAAGTTTACACTTTGGTTCAATCTAGATAGAAGCTTTGAAAGCAGCGATGTTCCAATATTGCTGGAAGAACTTTCGATTTTGGCTTTACGAGCCCATGACTCAGGGCCGATAGTCATCTTTTACTTGCATGAGCGAATTTCGCACATGTCTCTTTTATGGCGCAAAAATAGACGTCTACATCTCGATGTGGGACTTAAAAGATGACTATTTATAATCGGAGTAGATTGCAAATATTGATGAACTTCGTCGAGTTCAACAATAAACCAGATGGCGATCCTAACGGTCAGTTTCCGCGTGTTTATCGGCCATTTTGTTGAGTCACAGTAAATTCTTCCGATGGAGAGGTCGCGCTCTCGCTACCTTCTGTCGGTGCAAAATCCCATATGAACCCATCCTATTCGTTTTTCCGATTAACTTTAAATATTTTTGCACAGTGGTTTACTTTTAGTTAAAATACGTAAATACTTTTCGATACCCTCAATATTAAAACATTATCACTAAGTATGATACATTTTTGTATTTAGTGAAAATTTACACGCCATAATTAACAATATAATGTACCATAAGGACGGGTTTATTCTAAATGTGCCGGTTCTCTTCGTTATATGCGATGATAAATATTAAGCAGATTAAATCAGTCAAACGCGTATTTGATTTAACTGATTAATTTATTCGCTTATTTGGTTTGTTTAATCAATATTATGCCCAATTGACTCGACTAATATGATTTTGATTGATGTAGGGTTGGTCGTGGCTGGTTGAATTCGAATTTGTCAATTTAGCGTTGGTATTCAGCGAACATCAGTATTCATGGAAATGTATTACAGAATCACCAATTGACCTTTGATTTGATCGTAAAGCCTCCATCGGGGAGAATTTTGCTTTGTAGCCGAGTGCGAAGCAATTTAAATATCAATAATAATAGGCCAGTTTGATTTCAGCTACTCATCAAGTTCTTAGATGAATAAAATGCGCGAAATAGGCTATATACTCGTGGAGTTCCACTGAAATTGATTATAGCCACAGAAGTAATAATTCTAAAAATATCGTTTTATTATAAATATGAACATTGATTTTTGTATATAATATCTACTGTAAGTTGATTGTAGTATACTTATATTATTTAAGAAAGTGCAAACAATAAGTTGGCAAAGTTTTATTGCAATTGAATGAACGGTATGGCAGCGCCTTAAATACGAACAAACAAACATTATTTTTTATATATTAATCTATACTTATGTTACTCGCAGAATCTTTAACAATAAGTGGATGAAGTTTTATCGCAATCCGATGATCGATATGGCAGTGCATTTCGAACGAACAAAACCAATTTCATTTTTATATATTAGATTATTTAAAAAACCCGGTTTAACCGCAATATTTTGCAATGTTATAAATAGGGCGTGGAAAATATTTCAAGACCATAAACCGTCGGAAATAAATCGGGACTGTACCGGAAGTTGATAATGGCGGTTTCTTTATATGCCGGGGTATAAATAGCCGATAACTCTGGTTATTGTTAAGACCGAATAACCGTTAATGTCCGCCCCATTTGAGATTGCAATCGTGGCCGGTGGGCGATGACTACCCCGTTCTGAGGACGCGTTATTTCATCGTTTCGTGACGAAATTTCGGCGAGAAAAATATCTCGCCACTTAACAGTGCGTCCGTTAAATTTTATAAGCCATCCAGAGGACCGTTATATCGGCGGTCCGGGGACCGTGAAAACGAGCAGATTTCAAATTGCACTCCGGGTCATAACCGACCGGTTTTTAAGTGCTCAAATGGGTCAATATATTTGAAGAGGGCGAGGAAAGCGTTATTAAATATACAGCATGCCCGAAAGTCTGTCTGCCGCGCTTACGCACCGGATTGAGCACATTAAAAAGAATCAAATTAATTATTCATGGCCTACGGCAGTTATCTCCAAGCGCAATGAGCGTGGGAGCTAATAATAAAATAATTGGAAAACTACAAAGATGTGATTAAATTTTGTATTTGCGCAGATAAATTCAAAGATGTAACGTAGGGCGGGGGCGCTTGGCCGTAGAACCCCCGAGTTGCAACCCACCCTGCACATGTGCTTCAGTATTGACGAACTCACAATTGGGTTTGTTCGCTATTGGGTTGATTGAGGGTGATAAAAGAGCAAGATTCAATCGGAGAGTAGTTCCAGCTACGAGACTAGCGGGGAACCGGCAGGAAGAACACATGTTCCCGCGTTCAAGTCTATCAATCGATTTTCCGTTCGTCTTCTCGACGCAAATACATTTCAAACTTATATATGACAGATGAAAACTTAGACAATTTTTATGTCCAAAAATAATAATACAGGGGGCGCAATTCTGTCATAGAATTGCGCACGCAAAGTTTCAATTCTGGCCAATCCGAGACGATTGAAAATGGTGATTTAACTAAGTTCTGAATTTAAGTTATCATGAGCCCTCGTTGCTTCAAATTTTATTGCTTTTATAATCAGTTCAATATTTAATATACAGCTAACACTTTAGAATCCGGGCGATTTTTCGCAAGAAACTCTATTTCATTGGTAAAATTGATATAATTCTTAAATTAGCTAATAGATTGAAACGAAATTTTAATAGTGACCACAAAAGAGTTTATCACATTGATAAATATAAACATAATACTGGTTTTCAATCTGTGGTGCGTGTATCAGCTTGATACAATGCAAAAAGTGATTCTTTTTAATTTGGATTTTATGATTAAGAGACGTTTCTACCTTGTTGGTTCAAAGCTCAAATTTATTTTCTTCGTATATTGGAAAGAACCAATATTTAAAAATACGTTCAGTAAATTTCAAGATGATATAAATAAAATTGGCAAAGTTATAGGCTGACGATGAGAAGCTGCGCTTCGCGAAGCTGACGGGAGGAGTCCTTTTGTCCAAGCTCATGGAAGTGCTTTCATACGCCCTAGATGAGCAATCTTTATAAAATTTAGCAAGCACGTGTATAATAAATGTCTTCATCGTATAGACTACAATTATCCAAAAATATTCAAAAGTGTTTATTTAATGAACAAAAAACTACAAAAAATGTTGGTAAAAACATAAATTTTTCTTTGATCGCTCACTATTTTTTTATTTTTTAATATTTCTTTTTAATTATAGTCTAATATGTACACAATATTATACAAAGTAAAAATATGTTTGATTTTTTTGCTGTAAATCATCTGTTCAGGATTTAAAACTTCCGTGGTGAAGAATGTCATCGCTCGCGCACCGAAATAAGTGACTATTATATAATCGTATATAGATAATAGAGTCCCTTAAAATAGTATTATTTTAAAATATCAGGGTAACACAGGGAGAGAGATACGTTAGTGAGTCTTAAGCTTTGTATCAAATAATGAAATAAGTCGGCTTTATTCTTAATCTCTCGGGATCGCCAATAAAGTCTCGCAGTTGGGTCACACTGACCATCACAGTTTTTACAATTGACGTCATTTGATACATATTTAAGCTATGCGCTTATTACAGTTTACATAGTTGTCGAAATTGCTTTTCAAAAAATATATTCAATGTGTTTTTAATATAAAAATGCAATTTTGTAAGTTTTTTATCGGGATATGTCTATTATTACAAAAAGCTCTTTAAAAAGTATATTATGGGGACCGCCATTATTATACTTAATTACATATTGCTGGATATTACAGGAACGTGTTAAGCACCATGTAAGCTAATATTCCAATCGGCTTCCGGATATGCAATTATTTTTTATGGATCAAAAAATAAAATTTAGGGATTTTTTCAGCGCGAAAACTAATAAAAAGGGATCAATTAAATAATAAATTCCTCCCCCCGGTCCGAGCATTGGATTACTAATTTCTCAACGTCATATATCACGCAATTAGTTCGAAAGCCCTAAAAGCTTCAGTTAGTTTTGCGCCCAAAAAAGGGGTTAATAAAATTAGAACCAATGGCGAGAGCTTGCGTGCTAAAACAATAAGATTTACTGCCGGGAACACAACTTTTACATTCGTTAGAAAGACTCTAGGCCAGCGCTAAGAAGGCTGTATCCGATTAATTCGACCCTAACAAGTCTCCAAGGATCGGATGAATCTCTATACGAACAGGATCCGATTTATTTCTCATTCGATGCTTTAATAGCCCTATTCTCGCATTTTAAAAAATGTATTTGTAATATAATAATTATTTTATGGAGAACGCCCGCAAATAAGTTATCGCCAGCATTCGTAGTAGATTTTGCGTATTTGGGCGGTCCGGTATTTTCCTGCTCTTCAAAGTGTCAGTCACCTGATGTCTTCTAATGTTATAAAGCACATTTTTGCTGGAAATCTTAATTTTATCAGCAATTATTTATTTTTTAGCAATTATATAGATACAAATTACGATATTTAATACATAATTTGATTGATTTCGTCATTTTATAAAAAAAATCGTATTTTTTTAAAAATTATATAGCACTTAGCGATAATGATTATCTTAGCTCTTTTTATTGCGTTTGCATCAACAAAGTGCTTATTATGATGTATGTGTTAAGTAGATTCTCATGTTTTTAGACGAAACTCCATTATATGCTAGGTGTTTCCAAACTTATTGGCGGTAGTGTGTATATCAGCGTTTATGGGCATTATTTGTGAAATAAATTACAGGATCGATATGATCTGATCCTTTTTATATCCTCGTTCAAGTATCCGCCTAATGTACGCCCAAGTCCCTCGAAAAAAATGTCCTTTACTAAAAATATTTTAAAATATTCGAACCATTTTTTTCAGGCTGAAAAAGATATAAACAAAAAATGCCCAAGCTTGACGGTAAAAATAATTTGCTTTTGCTTAAAGTACATTTCAAGCCTCTTCATCTTCAGCGCTCGTAGGCCTAGTCGAATTTTCACCACTTCCATTTTGCCTTTTTCGTTCCGACAGACCGTACGTGTTTATGCTGCGTTCGAATGAATTAAGTGCGTCCGTCATTATTTTTTTTAACTATCGCAATTTTCGCCGACCTTTTTTATTCCTCAAAAAATATAATAAGAAGGCTCGTGATTATAGACGAGTGTCTCTTCAGTTCGCATATTTACTTATCATTAAGATGAAATATAATTGGATGTCCGCTAAAATGAGTCATGAAATGGCTGAAGACGAAAAAATGGTATTCTTGGTGCAGAGGGTTGTTTGGATGACCTTGCGTCAAGGTGCGTGAATTATTCATTGTATTTTGATATCTCGTGCCGTTAGGGGATGTTCTCGCCGTGCAAACAATGGACTCTTATTTTCTTTTCGTTTTCATGTTGTAATAGGTTCGAGTTGAAAAACTCCAATGCGACAATACATAATCAAACAGAATACAAGGGAAAAAATGTTTTTTTCACCTTGAAAAAGACAATGTTTTACAAACATTTCCAATCAGAAAGCGTCGAAGACAATCAGGAAATTCATCTCCAAATGTAAATATTTCATCAAGTCCTGATAATGTAGCGGAAATTTGATGAAATGGATAAACATATGCGAACTTTGAATTTGACAAAAAATATGTATGGTTGTTCAACTCTATTAAACTATAACGAGCTTAAATATTTCATTGAATATAAAACATTCTTATTCATTCAAAATATTGGAAGATTTTAGCTTCCAAACTAATTTAAGCCAAGTATAAAACATCACTCAATAAGTTCGTAGGATGATATATAGTTGCCACTATTATTGATAAATATATGGTTTTTGATTTTGACTAATAATTCATTTGAAAGACTCAAGTTTCATATTATACGTGTCGAAATTCCATAACAATCTGACGATTAGTCCACAAGTTACAGTGGTTATAGTAGTGTTACTTCTGTAATTTTCAAAACAATAGAAACATCAGAATTTCGTGTGATAAAACATTGTTTTTTAATGGACAAAAATATCTTTGAAGCAGAACAATGACTCGAAAAGTGATATTCGGACTCTGTTCCATCGAAACGATAGAGAAGTGGTTTGGTGATTTTGAGCATCATCCAAATTCGGTCAAATTTGTTCCCAAAAAAATTTAAAAAAGGCTATAACACAGATGGCCGAATCCTTAAAAATATCAGAAGATAGTGTATACACCATTTTGCATCAACATATATCCATGAGAATACTTTGTTCGAAGTGAGTACTGTATTTGCTTATGGTATATCAAAAAGAACAACTCGTCGACAATTCAGAGCGCTGTTTGGAGCTGTTTCAGCAAAATAAAAAGGATTTTCTTGCTACGGTATGTGATGATAAATGAAACATGGATCCTTCATTACACTCCAGGCTCAAATCAATAGTCAGTTGAGTGGACAGCAACCGGTGAAAGCCGCTCAAAGCGATCAAAAACGCAAATGTTAGGGTTTTCGCTTCTGTATTTTAGGGTGTGATAGGTAATAGTCTTTGGATTCCCAAAGACTATTACCTATTTGTAGACCTAAAACGAATGCTCCAGGGAAAGATATTTGGTTCCAATGAAGAAATTATTGCCGCAAATTAAGCCTATTTTGAAGTCAAAGATAAATCTTTCTACAAAAAGGTATTGAAACTTTGGAAAATCATTGGAATAAATGTATCACTCTTGAAGGAGAAAAGTATATTTTTTAGTCATCCTACGAACTTATTGAGTGATATCTTGAAATACTATTAGATTTGTTTACAATGTTGTATTTTGCTTTGTTTTTAACCCTTTGAGTAGTGAGCTAATTTTAAATCATCATATACTTAGATGCTATATTCGTATGTCCGCCACTTATCATCTGTACAAATCCACTTATCTGTCAGGACCGCGCAGGGCGTATAAAGCTTGTATATAAATAAATAAGCATTGTCGATAGCACATAATATTCGATTATTTATTCAAGTAAACATAAACAATACACTTGAAATCGATTCATTTGGGTTATAATTATTAGTCGATAAATTTTGGTTACCGATCTAATCGTAAGATGTATGAAAGACACTCTTTCCTTACTGTTTATCTCCAAACTCAACGTGCAAGACACTCTCCTTCTCTGTCTCTCTCTGAGCGTTCTCAGGGACATACAGACGATACATGACAGATGAAATTTAAATTTCATGACGAGTAGATCTAGAAACTATCGAGCCGGCAAGGCGCGTTAATTCGCTTTAATACATTTTTAAGCCATTAAATAATCATTTAGACCTGTAGATAGACTGATAATATTTATATTGAATGTAAGGATTAATCCAGGGGAAATTTCTAGAATAGAAGCGATTGGAATTAGGTGATGAAGCCTTTGTATGGTAATGCAGTCCATTGAACTGAAGATAGTGTTGATTAACTCCATATAAGTTACGGAGCAGGGAACGAATAAATTTGTATTGAATTATACGAATCTTGACCTGAAAATAAATAATATTTTTTTACAATCATACTGGCATAATATCGTATATTTTTATATGTAATATTTGCTTTTAATAACAGAAAAATGAGTCGCGTAGACGAACGATTTGCGACATCAACGACGAAGCACTGCAGGCGAAAATTGTACGAAATTCATCGACTTATTTACAATTCCTTCCAATGTGCTTAGGTGCTTCTTTGGCAATCTTTAAGCACTACTAAATGATTAAGCATGATCCAAAGACTTTATTTAGTATCATATAATAAAAGCTGAAAAAAGCACTCAATCCGAATAATTGAAATAATGCATGAGAGATTGTATTTCTTTGGTGGATTTGGGATTCGAAATTCTTTTTAATCCCATTATATTCATCTAATTTGACACCAATTATTTTTCATTTTTCTTAGACCACAAAAGCATTAACGATGTACGATTAAATGTTAATGACATATAATAAATACGTTTCAATTAACGATTACAGAGCTTTGTATTGATCTCATAAAATCGGACATTTCATATGAAAACATTCGATTTTACGCTGTCAAATCCAGATAAAAATGCTTAATAAAATATACTCCATTATCGTTCGACATTTATATTATTATCAAGCTGTCAAGTATATTGTTCGAGCATTGAAAACGAACTATTCGGTCGCAAGTCGTTTTTGAACATCCCAAAACATCTCCATGGACCAGCGTTTGAAATATTTATAAGAAACATTCATTTGTGAGACGTCTCATCATAAATATGGCATGTTTCGCCTTTTTGCGGTGTTGATATGGGTTCTAAAAAAGAGAAAGTTCAATCAACGCGGTAAATCGCCATTCGGCATGAGATTTCGTTTATCGTCCGTATCCTCCGTATCGTCCATTATGATAAATGTTCCCGATACCCTTCATCCGAACTTGGAAATATATTATTAGGCCAATATTTATCTTTAGGTCGTTTTTCACCTATATTCTTCTCTAATAAAATACAAACAATGGGAGAATTTTATCGGATTCAGACGCGTTGATCTGGCTTATGTGATATATAAGGATGGCCATAAATCAATACTAAACTATCATTTTTGCTATATTTCGAGATTTAAAATGTATGCAGATACATTGAATAATTCATAAAAATTGACGTTTTCTTGATGTTCTGAATTTCAGGTTCACAAAAGGCCTACTTCCATAATAGTCAGACACGAACGCTATGCATGAATAATGGGATTTCATGTTTGTCTTTGGGGGTAGTCGTTGGATTGGAAGTAATGTATTAAAACGTGTTTGACCCTGTGAACATGAAGTGTATTACAATATCTTGGCCATTAGATCTGAGACTTAGTAACAATCGCCAACATCGCCGGGCTTAGATCTAAAAACTCGATAAGTCCCAAGTTTTAGCACGAAACGTCCGTTAAAGTACCTGTTAAATCATTTTAATTAAGGCGTAGTGCGATAAACGCTGGCAAATAGTTGCTGTTTACTAAGTTTTTTGAAATATTAGATACATTTCACAATATATATAATTAAAGTCGATATATTAGCATCTGTGAAACATATTACGACACAACTTAATAAATGCATTATAAAATTTGTATTAACCAGATAGAATGTGCTGAATGAATCTAAAGAAGAATATTTTAGGACTGAATCTGGCAAAAGTAAGACTTCACATTAAAATTTTACAGGGTCTTTTAATAAAGACGCTCAAAATTTGTTAGGGTTTAGATGCCATGATATTAAAGCAAAACCTCTAAAATTAATATGAATTATGTAATCATATATGGCCAATTATCATGGAAAATTATAGTGTTGAATGTTGCGTGCAAAGTGTCAAATTTTATTTTCAAAAACAGTGCTCCATTCGAGAAAAAATATCATTAGCGATGAGGCCCAATTTTAGATTAAAATATGTGTGAACAAGCAAAATTATCAGATTTGGGATGATACCAATCCACATAAGATACACCAGTATCAAATGCATCCCGAAAAAGTTACTAGTTGGTGTGGATTTTGATCTGGCGGGATGATAAACAATTTCTTGTGGTTGATATGGATATTGATAATATGTGGTTCTGTAGCGTGAGTGATTTAACATCCCCACGCAATAGCGCTGTTAGTCTGAGCAGATTTATTTATCCAGATTGACAGCGACATCTTCCGTCTCTCTTCAGATGTGTTATTTTGACAGCGCCATCTCTTGTGATCCTGCGGAGACATTGCACCTGCATACCGATCGATCGCTTCCTGCGTGTACACCGTTGCCCGTTGGGTAGTGACGCGCAGGAGGCGGGAGTCGGGAGAGTCTTCGGTTAGCCTTGGCTGCGAGAAGTCGTCCTTCTTGCAGCCAGATCTCTCTCTCGTGTGGAATAAATAGTTATTTAGAGAAGAGAGTCTTTTTGTTCGACGCCCGTCTATTCCCATCCATTCATCCAGCAACATCATGGCCCATTTTATTTAATTGGTCATTACACCACTTTGTTTCGTTGCAATTCTAAACATATACCAATTTATGAAGTGAAACTTTCATAGAAGTGGTGGGATAACTTGAGCTGAACAAGTCAAAAAGAGAAACTTTTCGAGGTACTTGTTGAGGTTTTTTTGAGGTGGCTTTTAGCCCTTTTGTGGAGCCATTGTCAACCATTTTGACATGGTTTTTTATGGTGTATATACGTTCTTAAAAATTATTATCTACTACTATTTTCCAAAGTCTTTTTAATACAATATAAATTATTAGCTAAAAGATGAAGCTGTGTTTGTGTAATATATAAAAAGCGTAGCAGGTTGTTTCATGCTTTTCCTAGACAAAGAAATTCACTGGTGTCAGGTCTGGATACCGTGTGTACTACGGAATAGGGCACATCCCCCAGCAAAGAAATCCAGTGGTGTCAGGTCGAGAGACCGTGCGTACTATACTTGTTTAATACTTTTTTTTATGGTACTATCAATCAAAGGAAAGCCAAGAATTTATTTAAAAAAATAAAGTTTTCCAATGTTTAATAAATAGATTTTTAAAATGCTCATTAGGTCCAGGAAGTCCGACTATTAACTATGGTTGGTGCCGTGATTGGACTCGGCATACAGCAACACGAATCACTTCGTTTCCGAATGAAATATTAAATTTTCAACAGGCAATTCGAAATTCAAACGGATCAATATCGTTCATAATGTAACATTTATAAAGATTTTACGACATTGAACATTTAGGGAAAAACGGAAAAGGTCAATGGCGACCATAAAGGAATCTACGAATTGATGGGATTCAATCCGCGACAGTTCTACGAAAAATATCCAAAGGTGAGTCGCTTCGGATTGAGGACATTTTCTGTTATTTGTCTCCGGTTGACGTTTCTCACTGAAAGAAAATTTACAGTCGACAAAACACCACCGTCTTCAGACGATATGTCTCAGAATGCGAATAAAGGAAGGACTTTGAGCGCGAAATTGCCCCGCCGGGTGTGGCAGCCATAATGGCCACTGGAGATGGACCATTTGAAATAAAGGATACAGGGATCGAATAATAAACAGTTCTAATAAATTAGCCAATATCCAACGAGATTTACACCAACGAAATACAATACCTTTGGGAATTTTCAAATATTGCATTTATTATTTCATATACAGAGTGCGACAAGGAAACTGTCTTAATTTATTGCCTATGTATTTTTGAATGCACGTTTTGTGACGATGATTATACAGTCGCTTGAAAAATACGCCTCTAAGGCGAACGCGTACCTCTCCGCCAAAAAACTTTAAGTCCTGCTCTTTCGAATGAGTGTGATCTCATTCCTTTCAGAATAACTGTCGCTTCAGGGCGCGCGTTTCAAATAAGGAAGTTTCCCTGTCGCATAATATATTAGGTCATCCCGAAAGAAATCCATTTTTTATATTTTTATTTACCAATCAATGTAAAATATAATCTCCTTCATTATTTGCAATTAATTAATACATTTCCTGCATGTTTTCAATTTTTTATAAAAACTTTACAGTTTTGATTGAAAATTTGTCGACAATAAACATTTGCAATTATTGTTTTGATCAATTGGAAAAGTAAAGAAGTTTAAAGAAGTCTGAATCATTTCCATGGAATTTGCTGTTAATATTGGGGCATCATTGCATTTCAATATGCTGCTCATATTATTGAAAAAATAAATTTTCTCAACATTTGCTGAATCTTGTAAAAGGCAATGACCTACGTTTTTCCCAATGGATTATTTCTACTTGAGGAAATACGAATGGGATCAATGCTCTATTTATTACATATTCTTTACTCTAAGTTAAATAACTGTAAGAAACTCCTTATCTTATACTATTTTGCATCGAATGCTACCTTTCATGAAATCCGATTCAGAATACGATAAGGAATAGCGGACAAAGTAGGATGAAAGCACCGACTGCATTTATTGAGTATTGGCGTGTCTTAAAAGCGAGCTCTGGGCCATTGCTTCTTATATAAATTTAGTTCTTTGCTAGCATGAATATAATATTACATGGAAACGTAAAAAAAATATATTCTAACGATATTGAAAATTGGCAGAAAATATTTTATTAAATACGAGGGACATCTAGAAGTAAAGGTTACAAGGATTCCTGAGGCAGTAATAGTCTGGTAACCCTCTTCCCTTCTAAACCCAACAGCACTCAGTCGCCAGACTGTCATAATCATAGTTCAGAAACACGTCAGAACACAACTATTAATTCACACGGGTTAGATGAGATTCAATTTAGGTTCGATCTCGCTCCGGTCTCGGTCAGATCAAATATTCTTACACAAGAAACAATCAGAGTATTCACACTATCGGATCGTTCCAATCCCGTTTTTTGTATGAGAATATTTGACCGGACCGAGACCGAGAGCGAGATCGAACCGTTACCGGCACCATAGTGTGGATCAGGCCTTATGCTGCTAGTTGTTAGTCTAAAATTTAAACAACTTTTTTTAATGGTTTTGGTTTATAAAAAAAAAAATTTATGCAGCACAAGTGGATATAAATTGAGGATCATTTTTATAGTATTTTAGAGTAATTCATGCGTTGCACACAGAAGCATAAGCGCAAAGGTTTGCAGACAGACATCATGTTTTATTGATTATTGATTAGCGCCCAGTCTTGACTTTCCACAAATTCCACAACAAGTTTCGTCTGAACTTGACCTTACACTATCGTTAGATTATATCAACGAAATCATTATGTTGTCTTGAATTCTTTATAAGGGATAGTTAAAAGAAATGTAAAAATAGCTACTAATCAATTTGAAAAGCTATTTTTGCCCTGTAGAAATCAACTAAATCCACTTTTACCTAATTGAAATGGCAGCACGCAGCGATCATTATTTGTGGTATTTGCGGTGGAAAAGTTTGAAAAATGCAGACATTTACAGCGACTGTTAAATCAATTAACAGAATTTCCTTTTTGCCGTAAACGCGAGCGAAAATAATAAGATTATCTTAATTGGAACGCCAAGGTTAAAATTGAAATAAAAAAGTTTACTCTGCCCTGCAATAAAATTAAAATGCTCTCGAAGGCGAAAGCGTTGGCCGCAAACCTTTTCACAAGAAGCAATTAAACGAGGTTATATTTAGACCGGAAAAAGTTTCCGAATGCCGCTAATAAATTCTTACCCCCCGGGTCATAGAACCACCCTAAAAAAAAAAATCGCAAAACTTTTAGACAAAATTTAATAAATATCTTCCATGGAAATGTTATTGCTTTCTTTCCTGCTTGTACCGAGAAGAGCGCATTAATCCCTAAACGCGCCGACTTTGTATCCGAATATCATTAATAATTGAGAGGATTAAACCGAAAGGGGGAATCCCGATTTGTATTATCGTCGTTGCGAATTAAATATGTTAATCTATTGTAATAATATTCCTGTTTAATATTGACGTCGAAAATAAGTCTTTATGATGTCTGTCCGCATAATAAAATCACTACTCCGGTTTCAATTAATATACATTTTCGGAAGACACGACGCGAAACCGATATACGGGGTGGCATTTTACATCTGCGTGGGCAAAGAGGAGTGATTATACCGCTGAAAAAAATCTGAAATAAAACGTCTCTCCGCAATAATGAAAATATCACGTGTCGCGAATTAATTACGGATGTATTGAGTCGTGATTTCTTTTGACTATGCCAATTCCGTAGTAGTTATTCCCGTATGTCATTATTTCGGTTAGAACAATAATTTTCATAGAAATCTTATACGTATATTTTAAAGATAAATAAAATAATATATGCTGTCTCATAATTAGTTGATGGGGGGAAAAAAGACCTGGCCAAGGACCTAGGCTGTGAGAAGATGTGATCTTCGCGCCGGTTTGCCTGTAGTCTCGCAGTAGATCGTCCTACAAGTTATAAAGATCTTGATTAACCTTTCCTATACTATGGTGTATTTACTACACTAAGTAGAGTTGTTGTAAAGTTGTAATAATGGGATTTTTTACAACAATACTACATTGAATTTCGATATACTATCTATATCGATATATATATTGTGGATACTTGAGGCACAGATCGATAATGCTACTCTAAGTAAGACCCAAGCGTTTGTGATTGGGCCCAAAATTTTCGTAAAGGTCTGAAAGTCGAGAAACAGTCTGCTTAAAAAAGTTATGGCTACGATATTTTGGGACTGGAAAGGTATTTTATTGATTGATTTTCTACATGATAGACATGCAATAAATGCGGTCTATTGCTAGATGCTAGATGATGCTAGAGTATAGGGGTCAGTACAAGTTCTAACAGGACCATGGACATCTTCGCCATGGAAATGAAAAACACAGGAAAAGAAGAAGCTCGGGAAAAGTCAATCCAAAGATGATAAAATCGCTGGGGCACCAAAGCCAAGGAAAGGTGGTTACACCAATTGATCCCAGCGAAAATGGAGAGATAAACACTGAGAGCTCACCTATCACCTGACCCAGATGCTGACGGGACATGGGCGTTTCGGTGCTTACCTATTTAAAATTGGCAAGGAGGACTCGACAAAGTGTCACCACTAAAAGTGGGAAGCGTGGACAAATTTCGCCAATGAGGTCATGCGGAAGAAAGAAAACGGAGAAAGAACTAGAAGAGTGAACACCGGTTCGTAAAAAAATAAGCAATGCGAAAGTTGATTCCAAGAGGGTCGGTGGAGAAAAAATGGTGGGAGTTTTAGTGGGTGAGAATCCCACACTACCAAGGTTTTTAATCATGCTGTCTTGTTGAAGATTTCTCCCTCCCAAGAGAAAAAAAGATGATGCTAAAGTTTCGCGTTGCGCAACAGAAGATGCTACTTTTTGCCTTCGTTCTTCAGTGACGTACATGATTTTATTAATCGCCTCAGTAATTATATCTTCAATTTTTTCCACAATTTGGATTTCACCCAGAACCTTTTATAATAAGAATCCAAGAAATAATTCGCTATGGTAATATAAAAAATGACTAATATGAATTAAAAAATAGGTGGCGTTGTTATATAAAAGTCAAAGCAAATCTAAATTCAACTAATGCTTATGTTAAATACGAGATTCTTTGTTATCAAATTTAAAATCAAGAAAAAAGTGTTTTTGCAGCCGTATTTATTGATTATTTGCTCTGAATTTGTTTTAATGTCAATTGAAATAATTGACACAGTGTGGTGAGGGAGATGATACAGAGTGCGGCAGGGAAACTATCTTATTTTAAAAATGAATTACACAAATAGTATAGGAGATATCAGTTAAATTATTTGTTTATGTTATAAAACAACATTTAAAGAAACACGAAAAAATGTTAGATTCCGCTCTTTTAAGTAAATGCCACCCTATCCTTCTTAAAATAATAATCGTCTCAGGGGGCGCGTTTCAAATAAGGAAGTTTCCCTGCCGTACCCTGTATTATTCTAATCATGCAAAATTTATGGATTGATGGCAAATGAATTTATTAGATAAGCTTGTGTCTGTATATGTTTTAAGTATGTATGAATTTATTATTATTTGATGTGGTTTTATGATCAATTTATTACCTTCATAAAAGCAATCGAATTTCAGTAATTGTAACTGTTTGCCCTCTTTGTTTCTTTAATGCGATCAAACGCTTTTGGATCAAAGAATATATGATTTTATTAAGAATATTTTGGCATTAAAATAAAATGAATTTTTGAACGATATATACCCTATTGCCTTAAATTGGGACGAATAGAAAGACGCTTGGTAACAATATATTAGCTTCAGGTCGAAACCCTGCTCAGGTATATTTATCACATTATAATCTCATATGGAAGGAAGAGTTTTGTGTGTTGAATACATTTTTTTTGTATTTATGTACATATCACACATTAGAGGCTTTGATATCGAAGGATAATGGATATTGAGTGGGATATGTTTTATATTAATTCGATCGAGCGTTTGTCAACCTTCGAGCGATAATTTTATTGACGTTTCGGCCCAAATCGGTATGGATAGGGCGAAATAAAAAATTAACCCTGTACATTGACATTGAATATAATGAAATGTGTGGGATGTAATTGCGATATGAGTGACTCAGTCGCGTGCCAAGTTTAAGGGTTGTTTTGATAAGCCGGCAAAGGTGGACAAAGTAGCCCAACACTGCCAGAGCACGCATATTCCTAAAATAAACCGGAAAAAAGGTTTAATGGCTCCATATCCAGACCCGTTTTCATGCAGGATTTTTCACGATTTACCCTAAAAGCTAAACGTGGAAATTCCGCTGTCAAACGGCCAAAATGTGACTCCGGCTTCTCTCTGACTTGCTTGAATATTGCTGAATTATTTCCTGGTGATAAAAAAACATGTTGTTTGGATGTTAAATTTTATTTATGGAATTGTACAAAGTTCTGTTCCATTGGGAATCGTACAAGTCGTGGGAAATCCCCTGGAAGAAAATATTATTAAAAGCGATGCAATTGCCGTCCCCTGAATGCAATTTATGAATTCAACTGAGTAAAATAATTGGATTTAGATGCAATTTGCCACGGACAATGCTCTCCAGAGATAACCACAGTTTATGTAATATTTATGTAATACAAATTTACAAAGCAATATATGAATTATATGTTTTAAAATGTCACATTTGTGTGATGATTTTTATCATTTTTTTTAAATGAATGATCATAAAAATACAGTGCAATTAATATGCCAAATAATAGTTATTGTTTTTATTATTACATCACGCCAGAAACAATTCATTGTAGAGGAAGGAGCCTTATTTCAAAGTTAGCAACCTGTCCAAAACGATTCATCCTTGTCATCTCCATCTGAATGCACGTTGAAGTCATAATCATTATGAAAGGATTCATCAAAGAGATGCTAGAATATTAGCCCTAATTATAACTGAAAATTCCTTTTATTGTATAACATTAAATCCTGAAAGGCGATAATACAGCATTTAATGCTATTATAAATCAAGTAGCAGATAAACCCTTCAAGAGTGTTTATGGCAAGATTTGTATAGAAAAATATGTTTGTACAAATTTATAGCTACCATTTTAGTTAAAAAAAATGGATTTTTTATGCAATTTTTGATCCGTTAAAAATAGTCAATAATTATTGTTTTGATAATATTTTAGTTAAACATAATATTGATGACATTATGAAAATTTTTCGCACGTTGAGTTTAGAGTTTGAGATATTAGTAAATCGGAGACAGAGACGGAGAGAGTGTCTTGCATCTCATTATACACTCTTACATTGATGGCAAGATCGTGCTGTGAACTAGTGGTCCGTGGTCTATTACTGGGCCGCAGAACTTTAGTAACACTGCAGTCAAGAATATTTCAATATACAAGCTATATTCAGAAAGTAAGTGTACTAGGTTTTAATATTTTTTTAGAAAAAGTGTATTTGAAAAAATATTACAGGATATTGTTGATAAATTTATACATATGTTGACTATTTTTTCATTTAATTATCATGTCGTTCAATGCATGTGGTGAGTCTTGGTACAAGCTTTTTTTAAGCCTTCCTCGAAGAACTCTCCTACCAGCTCATTTCTCCACTTTAGAAATTCTTTCTGCACTTGCTCAGTTGGTAGAAAAACTAATTCCATCGCCAAATCAGGGGAATACGGGAAAGTTGTTCAAAATATCCCAACCAAATGAATACAAGAACATTTCGGTGCCTGAGGCTATGTGAGGACAGGCGTTGTCGTGCAACAAGCACACTCCTCTCAAATCAGAGTACATGGCTCGCACTTGGTGGGATTTCTTACCGTCATCTTTCACGCAGCTGGACATACAATGTTAGTTTACATATTACCCTGCTCTTGCTATTGTAACGTTGAGGCGGGGGTGCTCTCGGGGGCAGAGTTCGACAAATCAATGGGAATGGAAAGACTCTCTTCTCTAAATAACTATTTATTCGACACGAGAGAGAGATCTGACTGTAGGAGGGACGACCTCCCGTAGCCAAGGTAAACCGACGACTCTCCCGACTCCCGACTCCCGCCTCCTGCGCGTCACTACCCAACCAACAACGGTGCTGGCGCTGTTAAAATGACACACTGCACCTGAAGAGAGACGGAATATGTTGCTGTTAATCTGGCGAATTAAATCTGCTTAGATTAACAATGCTACTACTTGCTGTCAGGAAATCTCCCTTTACCACTTAGTGTTTAAAAAAAAAGCACAGCCCGTTATGGTCACACTACACTTACTTTATGAACATGCTTCGTATTAGCAAAGATGCAACAGCAGGTTTTGTATTAATTTGTTGAAAAAAATTCATTGTTTCTATTAAATTCTAATGTATCAGACTTATATGTATATTTGTTAGTTATATCCATTTGAAGGTTAATTTATTGATATACAAGCTTGGCTTCACGCTGCGCGATCCTGAGAGAAAAGTGGTTTCAAGTGGTGGACATACGAATATAGTATCTATGTTTAGTTCAATTTAAAATTAGCTCGAAGGGTTAATTTTTTTTTTTTGCGTATAAAGTTGATGTAATGAAACGCACAGATATGATGCGGACGGTATTTATTGGGTTAATATTAAATATGCTTAAAACGAAACAGTATTGTTTGGTTATATTAATGAAATACATTAATATAAGGTCTGAAACAGCATCCAAAATTCGTCTCAATTAAGATTATTAGCCTTTCTCCGCAGATGGTCCGTTCATCCGGCGCTTTAATAATCGGCCCGGAAATGTACTCCAAATCCTGCATTTGAACGGTTGAAATATCCGCACGAACAGGATGGGATTCAAATCCTTCAGGATTTAATTGATGTATTAATTAAATATAAATTCCGGGAATTTTACATATTTTGACATTTAGTTAAATAAAATAGTGATCTGTTATGGATTCAGCTCATCTCCAATTAAGTTCCAGAATTTGCCATTTTCGTAAATGCATTCCGAATGGAGGTCTAATTACAATTTAGCTTCTCGTTGATTTATGGCTTAGGATATCCTTTCGATGGATAATTACAATTGATAATTAAGGGTGTATTTTAGTCTAGCATTTTGAAAAAATCAATTTTGTTTTTTTTTTTTTCAAAGTTTAGGCTTTTAGATAACTAAAAGGGCTAAAGCCGTGTCAATCAAGATACACTCTTTTTTTACCACTCACATTCTGAAAATATCATTAAACATCTAGTAAAAAATCTACATTAAAAATGTTTTTTATTTCATTTTTGTCGAACTTAAAAAGAAGTCAAAATTTGTGCCTCTAGACTAAAACACCCCTTTATTTTTTTATATTCAATAAATTCGGTTTATTTATCAACATAAATGTTTATAGAATTGAAATGTATTATTTTATTAGTCGCTTATGGGTTTAATATTCATCGTAATTGAGTGATGGCAGTCATATGCCGAGCGAGCAATAAATTTGGCATGTCAATAAAACAGCAATAAATATTGTGATGTCTCACTCTAACGCTCAATGAAAGAGGGAGATAAATCATTTTCGACGACTGGTAATCGCTTTGTTTTAAATGGGTGAACGCAAATAGCCGATATTACTGTACTATTGAATTTGCCAGAATCGATTGATTCAGGGCAAATTCCACATACTTTATTTTAATGTGCGACTTTTAATTTTTTTCCATTTATTGCCGAAAATTCATAGTTTCTGGTCATAATTTTAAATTGCTCTTTATGAGGATGTTATTTTTTTACATTTTATTTTAGGGGGTGTATATACGGGTACGACCGTATCCGCGGATTCAATGGTGTATGGCGAGTTTCCGATGAATATCGTATAATTTGCGTCATCAAGTATTCACGAGTTCGAAAGGTCACCAAGACTGGCATTGGACCAAACTAGCAGATGAAAATAACCAAATTCGTGATAAACTCGCATTCGACCTATTCATTTATCAAACGAATGTGCCATTCGATATTTCATCAAATTAAACAGGGGCACGGAAACGCTTAATAATGGATGGATTAATACGTATTGACGTATCGCAAATTGGCTTTCGTGCTACTTTAATAATGGCGTTTTTTGTCGTCTTTCGAATGAAAGAAACACATTAAAATTAAAATGTATGGCAGTCGATAGAACTGTCCAGTTACGACAGGACGACCATGGAGAAATGACGAGGGTTTCGACGCTTGTGAGAAACAAGATTGGAAAAAATGCACGACACAAATGTCCGGACGGCGGATCGAAGCTTTTCCATGAACTGAAATTACAGGCTGTCCGATAGGGCGAAGTTTTAAATATTTAATAGCCTTAATCTATCGAGAGCTTGTACTTATATTCGAAAACATTCATATATGCGTATAGATATGGTAAATTAGTTTAATTACACGGTGGGGAGTTCTCTATCACAATAATGACGTGTGATATTTCACGTCTTAATTGTATAGCACCAAATTATGTACATATTCATCAATTTGGCATTAATTAAACGAACAGATATTTCAGGGATTTCCCTATCGTATGTAGATATACCTATATATGACCAAAGTTTTGAATAAGCAGTAGTATTTACTTTATCGGGATCAATAAAATTGCTACTGGACATCTCTATTTTTTTAAAACGACTACAATAACGTGGGCCTCAAAAATATCGGTTTTATCGATTTGGTACACGTCTATGTATTGATATTTCTATACTAAGGAGTTGAAGTAAAACGCTACAGAATGTTTACTATTTATTATTTTACCTGTTGGTTACATAAAATACCTTGCAAACGAAATTGACGCTATAGGAGGGTTGATTGTACTTCAGATTATATTGTTATTAACGAAAATTTCAACTTGCAATCTTAATCAAGGCAAGTAGCCAAAAGTTTAACGTAAGCGATCATAGATAACACCCCATGTTCGCTGATTGGGTTCTGCTTAATTCCTAGGTTATATGGATTTTATATGGATTAAGCTGAAGTCGTATAAAAGCCATGTTCTTGTGAACGACGAGAAATTGACTGCTTCAGCTCTTTCCATACGTTCTCACGAACAGCAGCGATGTGTTCAGCAGACTTGCGTTTCGATGACGTACGTGTGTGGGCTGATTATTTATCTAACCGGTTGATTCGAATTTCCGTCAACTTCTATCGAAATACACTGTAAAATTATTTCTTACCTTATTACATATTTAATAGGGAGTTTCACTTTAAATATATGCATAGATTTCGACCACGAAACTGGATACTATGGAAAGAAAAAAAATTCGACTTCCAAATCTGAAGAAATGGAAAAAATATTTCAATTTTTGTCTTGAATTACTGTAGTTATTCCGTCGTTTTAACCTTCTAACGCCTCACATTGCCGGCACGAGTCCATCCAAAATGCTCAGCATTCACAACCCGCCGATTTTGACACCAGTGTAACTATTACTATTTATTCCACACGAGAAAGAGAGAGAGAGAGAGATTTGGCTGCGGGAGGTCGTCCCTCCTGCAGCCAAGGCTAACCGACAGCTCTCCCAACTCCCGCCTCCTGCGCGTCACCACCCAACTGGCAACGGTGCACGCGCAAGAAGCGATCCGTCGGTATGCAGGTGCAATGTCTCCGTAGCGCCACAAGAGATGGCGCTGTTAAAATAACATATTGCACATGAAGAGAGACGGAAGATGTCGCTGTTAATCTGGCGAATTAAATCTGATCTGTTTAACAGCACTACTACGTGGGGTTGATAAATCGCCCACGCTATGTTATGTAAAATTGTTCTGGAGAAGTTATCTGATGTTTAGAAGATGCTAATGATAACTTCATAGTATATTGGCCCTCCCTGTTATAGAGTTTTCTGATGATAAATCAATGGTGCCATATTGGTTGATTTAGGAACATGTAATAAGACTTTCCAATTTAGTTCCTGGAAGTATTTTGCGTTATAGGATGTGCATATGACTTCTTTTCCATTCTAAATTTGGCATTTTTCATTGGTTTTCTTTCAAGATTTTCGTTGTATTCTAAGTTTAAAATTATCAGAAACTGTTCTCATTTCATCTCTAGTTACAATCTGATACAATACATACAATACATGGTACATGAAGTCTAAATTTATGTAATCATTCTGTAATAACCTTGAAGTTAATTAGCTATGTGAGTAAGTCATAATCGACAATTTAGTGATTCTGCAACACGACAATGCACAACCTTACAAGGTGAAGAAGACGAATGAAGAAAACAGGGAATTAAAATGGGAAGAACTTCTACACCCTCCATAATCACCAAATCAGGCTCCAACGGATTATCATCTTTTTTGATATTTGACACATTCTCCAAAGTATAAACGAATTTTTGAAACTCAACTGAACTCGAAAATCATATTTGTACATATTTGAGCTCAAAAACTGTGGGATAGTAGTAGGTAGTAATTCAATACATCTAATACTTCTCGATCGTATAGTATCCTTCGATATCAGCGTTAGAAAATAGATATCACATGAGTTGGATATCTGTATAGATCTTTTAACATTTTGGATGTTTTATAATTATTTTGCAAAGGTCAAATAAGCATCATTGAATGCCTATTATAGACTTTTATTTATTTTACTCTTTGATTTCTCTAATATATTTGATTGTTTCTTAGTATTTGATACTTAAATACCTCGTTGATATAACCTTAAGCTTTCAATTTTGATCTAAAATAGCTATTTTAAGCCACAATATTCTTAAGTTCAACTATTTTTATCTTAAGAGACAAAATAACAAGCATGATAAACGTGTTTAATTGAATATTCATATGAGAGTGCGTCCATAAGTGTAGGCGTTACGAATTCGTTGAGATATTTATAAGAGACGTGTACCTTCATGAAAGTATGTTTATTTTGAGCATTTCGGTCCTAAACCTTCAAAAACTTGACTGAAAAACATGACAAACAACCCAAAATAATTATTTTTCGACTAGATCTCAGTTCATTTTAAATTTATTACTTTTAAGAAATGGATCAATCTCGCACCATTGAATAATTCTTCTCAAATACATTTTTTATTATTGTATAGGATTTCATCTCATTTTCAAACGCCATATTCCTGGTTTTATTGGATTTTCGTATGAAACGCTCCAGACGTAAGTATTTGAGGATTTCTAAGTGAATCTGAAAAAATAAAGTATGTCAAGATTTTTCCTAGGATATCAATGATATTATTAATATGCTCCATGTAATTTAACTAGTAATATACAAGAATTCAAACTATTATATTTTTGTGCGCTAAGTCAAAATTTTAAATAAAAATGAGGATTCAAATCTGACAGTTGGAAATTGGACTGTCAATGTGGATCAAAGACATCTATGTGAATTATGAATACAAAGGTCAATATTATATCCGTGAAAATTCCCAGAAAGATTTAGCCAAAACACATTTCCATTTATCCATGGACATTTTAAGCATTTGATCGTCAGCTGGAATTATATCGCCTTCGAGACAATAATCCAATTTATGCCATAGTCTTTGATCATTTTGTCCCTTTCCTGCTTTAATTTTATGTAGGAATTTTGTCATAAAATTTGATTGATGTTAATAGCTTTCGTTGGAAAAAATGGATGAATTTATGATCTATTCGCTTGTGAACTTATGTCAATTGCCATCATATAAAGCAGTATATGACGGATATATAATGTATGTATATCAATGCCCATTTAAGAATAAGAATCGCAGATATTCACACACAAGATTCGCCAAACTAAGCAGTTGCCATAGAAAGCATGTTTGTCGGCCAGTTTTGTTCAGTCATAGTAAATTCTTCCGATGGAGAGGCAGTCACGCGCTTCCGCCACCTCCTGTCCATGCGAGATCCACGCGATCATCAAATTTTTGACTTTGCAGAACAATACCGCTGTGAATATCCATCGGAAGCTCGCGGAAGTTTATGTTAGTGATGTGATAAGTCGACAATATGTCGCGAACTGGATTAGGTTGTTCAGAGAAGGGCGTACTGATACTATGAGGCAAGGAGTGGGAGACCATCAGTGATTTCTGACGAATTTGTGCAAAAAATTGAAGAATAAATGCAAAATTACCACCATGTGATGCTTGACGACCGTCGCGAAGATCTTCCTGACATTTATCGAAGTCTTCTTGGTGATATTATACGAAAAAACTTGGTTATAAGAAGTTGTGTGCGAGATGGGTGCCCAGAAAGCTCACACCGGAGTCCCATCAAAATCGCGTGACCGCCTCTTGTGAAGCATTTGGATCGTTTTCCACAGAAGAGAGAAGCTTTTCTGGACTCGATCATGACGGGGGGGGGGGGGGGGGGGGTGGGTGTGTTATCCCAGAATCCAAAAAGAGCTGAATGCTGGAAATTTAATGGCTATTAGGGCATACCAAATGAGCGTTCGGAATCCATAGACGTGAATAAAACGCCATTACTTTTAGAAATCACTAATCTTGTAAAATCTAGGACTTTAAACATAAATTAAAACAAGAATATGGGGAGCTATAAATAAAGACGTTTATCAACCATTCTGAATCAACATTGATATAAATTTACATACAAAATATGCCGAATAATCCAATAAAGTATAGGGAACGATCTGAAACAGGAAATAAAAGCTTGCGTCGCTCTTGAATTACGACCGTCGATTTGATAACTTGGTCCTTTGAAAATATTAGGAGTATTGAGAATCCATTATTTTTAGCTGCTATGATTTTTTCCGTATATGCTTGTACACGGACAAGGTAAACATCATTATATTTTTAAATTTAAGAATAAAATGTCTTGCTTCAAAACTGACAAAATAAAAATCAGAATATACCGAAATTTTGCATCTATTTCTACAAAGCTAATTTTTGTTTCAGTCAGTGTTTACGCCACAACAAGACACAATGATGCCGCTGTTAATCTGGTGAATGTTTGTGAATGCCACTTTGCCCACGCAACACTCTTTCTTCCGTATCTTCGATCGTCTCGGTCGAACACGTATTTTTATTAAAAAATAATAACGGTCACCCAGCTGTTTTCTTCTCTGTCTCAAAGTATAATTTACATGAAATTAGCTTTTAGTAGTATAACATAATATATGCTTGCGTCGGATGTTCTAGTAATACAACACTAATGACAATGCTTATTATGTCTATATAACCCAATTCTTATTTTAAGGAGTCATCTCACTTTATCACGTCAAAAAGGTCGTTCATAGTTTTGACTTCTTCCTGTGAATGGATATTGAAGAGGCCCATAGTTCTGTAGTGGACTGTTAGTGGCTGCAGTATGATGATGATGATATGTGCCATTTAGATGTTTTAAAAACTGTTTTAAATGTTTGTAAAAATATTTTAAAATCTTAAAAATGCCTCAGCATCTTAGCGATCCGTATCTGACACCAGTGTAATGTGGAAGACACGCAAGCCGCGGAATAATACACGAAAGCAAGAGTCGATGATCCAAACCTTGTCCAACGCTTGGTCGTTTAGTGCTTCGAGTAACCTTGCTGTAAAAAATAGCGGATTAATTCCCGGTAGCCTTAATTTGATAAATTTAAATTTGATGTTTCAACGAAATGTCGTCTATTTTTGAATGTTTGCTTAGTTTTAATTGGTTTCAATTAACGCACGGCCACCAGCAAAGCCGCCCTTGCATAGCCGCATGGAACATAAAGGTGCTTCACTTAATGGCGTTAGCATGTCAACAGCCGCCAACTCTTAACGACCCGACGTTGTTCGAAAGCATAGGTCATGTTTGATATTCCGCTCGAAGCATAACTCCATGGAATATTTCGATCGTGGCAAACAAAGAGCGTATTGTCTGTCGATTTGTTGCCGATTTCTCGAATAGAGCATATTTGCTCTCGAAGTGCGTTGTCAATTTTTTCGAATTGAGATTTCAGAACTTCCATTGTTTCTTGACATTTCCAAATTGAATCTGCGCTTCGAGTTCATCTGCTTCGTTTTTTTTTTTTGAAGTCTGCTGAAGAAATTCGAATGTCAACGTTGCGGAGTAAACTTTCGCAATAAATAATGTATTTTTGCAAATCGGAAATTTATGACTTTGATATAAAATGATAATTTATAGACGCTCTATTCTGACACGAAGAAAAAAGCACAGGGACTATTTCTTTTATACGACGGTCTAAAAGCTGTGCACTTCTAAGGCCATCTCCACTCGACCAAGAAAATCCATTTTACGGCCGAATGTGTATTGAAAGTTTTTCGCTGTGGAAATTTCCGTTATTTTTTACAGGGCAGACACCGCGGGCGACCTGAATTTGAGCCCTCGCTAGTTTACTTCAAGCCTTAATATGTTTATCGACGTAATGTCAGAATCGCGTCTACTACTTACGACCTTTACGGTTGCGTCCTTTGTGCGATGTGGAATTCGACCAAAAAAAGTATTAAAGAAAACATCTCCAGTATTTGCTTTGACAGATTCCTGGCTACACTATATTGCATAACAGTTTATGCTAAACGACAAAAGATACGCCTCTCAGTTTCTACATATATTTTAATATGATGCATTAAAGTATTATATTTTATTGTAATACTTAAACACAAAAAAATAGTAAAAAAATTCACTAAAAATATATTAAACATGTTCATCATCTGTCCTTTGTGCTTTCGTGAAAACGCTTTGTTATGAGAGTCATCCAGAATGTAAAGTTTAACAACATTTATGTAAGATGAAAAATTAATGCAAAGTGAGCATTCTGGGCATCCATCTCGCACTTCTTTTTATCAATTTTTTGCACAAGTTCGTAAGAAATCACTGATGGTCTCCCACTACTGGCCCTTGGCACTGCCCTTTTCTGGTCACACTCGTTGGAGGTATCGTCATCAGATATTTAAATGCTAGTTCGAGTTAATTACCAATGTGTTAACACTATCAATGTGACTGATAAAATTCCTTTCTGCTGAGACATGGACTAAAACTCGCAAAATTCCCGATTTCCCGACAAATTAATTACTTCCGTTGCTGCAGATGAATGTTGATATACTATAATACTTCGATGTGATTCGTAATTGTATTACGGAAAAATGCAAAAATTTTGAACCCCGTATCTATTATATTTCTTATCGATATTCCCATTATCACAGTCGAGTTGTAGTAAATACATCACCGGTAGGGAAAGGTGAATATAACAATTTGAAAGAAATATATGTACTGAATATATGTATACATAGATTAGACAGTTACTGCCCCTAGGCATCGCTTAAGTTCGCCAATGAGTAGTTACGCCACTGTTTCCAAGCGTCCAGATTTCGGCGGGAATGTCTCGTTTTAGTAACCTTCATCGTGCTGGTGAGGTGTACGATTTTTGTTAGATAAAAATTTCAATCCCGAATTTTTCGGGATTACGTCTACTAATCCCGGGATTCATGAGCACCTAAAACTGTCCGGGATTCCGGCATTGGATTCCCTATGCGGAACCAAATAAACTGATCGCGCGCGACGATCTCTCCATCGGAAGAATTAACTGTGACTGGACGAAATGGCTGACAAACACGCTTTCTACCCACCAAATTCGAAATAAAAAATTCCCCGCCCTCAGAAGCCCTTGTAAGCTTACTTTCTGGATGATCACCGTAGACAAAAAATGTCAATTAATCATCTTATTTTTTCTCTTTCTGTATTTTGTCAATTTAACGTTGTTAACAGGGAAGAAGACATTAGTCTTAAAACGGCGTAAACTAAATGGACGCTATAAGAGGGTTGAATGTATTCAACTATTTTTATTGCCAAATTTTTTGCAGAATATTATTAAAAAGGCGTCCAGTATTCCATCATTCCATTATAAGCAAGGAGATTTCGACTGAAAATATTTATAAACTTATTTAATATTTGCATAATTTAAATTATGATTCTAATACTACTGCATCGTTTTTGCTTATTAATTTTTGTACTTCAGACGTAGAATATTCAAAATTAGAAACAAGCAAAATAATAGGAAAATTACGCAATCACAGGACAAAAATGATGTTAATGTACGCATACAGTTTTTGTTTTAATAGAATACTAGTATCACTTGCGGTGATACTTTGATGCTCGTTATAACCGATATTGACAATATTTCATGTATCAAAATGCTGAAATATTTGTAAATTTATTATCAATGTTCAATTGTTAAAAAAAATGCAAATTTACTTCATACAAAATTGTTTTGGTATCCTATTTCATGCATTACGGGGTTCAAACAGGTCTGTTTCTTGACCTTTCCTTGTGATATTGAAATGGTTAAATATGTATCTATTTTCAGTCTGATGTCCATGAATTTTTGGTGTAGTCTCGTATATAAAATGAATAAAACGAGATTACACAGGATTGCAGACTCCCAATGTACGTATTTCGAGTGCGCGCTGCACTTTTGTAAGGTCTCTCTGAATATGCTCCAGCTACCTCATGCTCAGGGAAATGCGACGGTTTCTTGAATAGTGAATAATATATGCAAAGTCGAGGATGCCGAGAGATGAAATAGTGGCCTGAATGCGAAAATAGGGGAAAGACGTGGGATGGAAGGGTTTTATTGGGCTGTTTGGTCGGCTTCTATTAAGTGTTACCTGTTGATTGCACCCAATCTGCTGACGCACGAGCAGTTACGATTGTTTACATTCCCACATTTTAGTGTTGCACACCAATCTTCGTGATTGAATCTTTAACTTTTACTGCCGTGGGTCTTCTTTCAGTCTATTTTAGAACCTGCTTTGACGGTACTGATTGTTTGAAAGGGGTGATTTAAAGTTAAATGGAGCTAATGGACTTATTAGTAATTTTTGGTCAAACTTATCAATGTAATTTCTTAAACTGACCCCAGTATGGTCTAATGTAATCCCGGAATCCCGGGATCGAAATTTTGTCAGTTCGATGATAACGCGCAGAAAGCGGGAGTCGTTGGATAGCCTTGACTGCGGGAGGACGTCCTTCCCGCAGTCAACTACGCTTCATTGATGTCAGAAGTGGCTTAAAGCAACCATATATTTTACACAATCCATTGAATTAATTTACATCTGTGTATTTTCAATATAATCTTATACCTTTTCAACTTATTTATATTATATTTTTTTATAAGGTTTTTTTTTCGGGTACATTTATTTCTATTTCACATGTCAAAATGTGGTTAGATATGAAGCCCAAGGAGAGGGGAATAATATCGTTCTGCGCTGAAACCATTTATATCGCATTTTTAAATTGAAAAAGGGACAAGACATAAAATACAATCAGTATCTGCAAAATGCTCCATCTAACGCCCCCAAGAGGACTTGAAGATGATCCGAAAAACAATCACTTCAGACGATTGATAAATATTTTCAATTTAACATCAATTCTGCTTAATAGACAAGCTTAAGCACTGTCAAGAAGAATATTTGTCACAATTTGATACAATTTATCGGTGTCGTAGGGGTTAATATTACTTTTGACCGGTCGAACTTCAATCGGTCCACGATAACTATTAAGTATCGAAAGATCGATTTGTGGTCTTTCACACACAAAAAAAAGTTTTTGCTATCTATCGCGTGATATAACCAATAAGCTACTTATAAGCTCGACAGGAAAATCTCTAAAGAGCTTTATTCTTGTCCCTCCAGTTGCTTTCTATTGCGGCAGAAAAGTTATTTTATTGCTTTTGACTGAGGAACATTATTGCGGACTTATCCCATCAACGACACTTCCCCGTGGCGCATCCAGCAGGATTTTCCGTTTCCGATTGCTTTTCTTCTTCTACGGGCGACATGTCGCTATATAGGATATTGGAAATCGACGACAATTGATATATTTCTATACCCATTTAGCACCACGTTTGAAACCGTCGCGGTATGAAACCGGCGGCTAAATCCAGAGGAGCGTACCCAATTAAAAGTATAGCCGTTTTAATCCAGCCGAGTCCGTTTAAATATTGAACCTTTTTGAAGCAAGGCATCATTAACAAATATGATGAGCCCTCGAAAGCCCTTTGATCCGTAAAACTTCCTCAGAAGAGTAATTTTGCATATTTCTAGTGATAAATTTAACATGCGTTATTTTAATCCCCTTGCCTTAATCTGCCACATTTTACATGGATTATAAGAAATTGCTTTTAAATATGATGATAGATTTTGAATTATTAATACTGTAAAATTATATCAAATGACTTCCCCACCTTTTTCTCAGCTAATAATAAATTAGTTATTTATGCTCAATGCGAATAATAAATAAATGAGTGAAGCAATGTGTCAATTTAACAGAAACATCGGATAGCCTTGGCTGCGGGAAGACGTTCTTCCTCCGTGAACGACCCGAGAGCAAAACGGCCCCGCATATCGATCATCTCGATGAATATATTGGCGCGGCACAGGATCCCTGCCCCAGGAGTACCTACACTTCATTAAGTACATTGGTGTCAGAAATGGGATATTTTTATTGATTCTAAATAATTCACGTTTTTATAACTTTAAAATACTAATAAATTTACGTTACATAAATGCAATATTTTTAAAGTCATAAAATCACTATTTTTGATGATTCATGCCACATCCATAGGAAACTTCAGATTTTTTTATCTGGGGAAATTATAATTATTTTATAGTATTTGAACCGTTATTTTTTATATCGGTTTTCGTTCTGGTATAAAAAACGGTTTTCAGTTAAGTTCCAATCGATTTGTAACGTGGGCGATTTAACATCCCCACGTAATAGCGCTGTTAGTTTAAGCACGTTTAATTCTCAAGATTAACAGCGACATCTTCCGTCTCTCTTCAGGTGCAATGTGTTATTTTAACAGCGCCATCTCTTGCGGCCCTACGGAGACATTGCACCTGCATACCGACCGATCGCTTCTTGCGCGTGCATCGTTGCCGGTTGGGTAGTGACGCATAAGAGGCGGGAGTCGGGGGGAGTATCGATTAGCCTTGGTTGCGGAAAGTCGTCCCTCCTGCAGCCAGAACTCTCTCATTCTTGTGTGGAGTAAATAGTTTTTTAGGGAAGAGAGTCTTTCTATTCGACGCCCGTCTATTCCAATCCATTCGTGCAGCAACATCACGGTCCGATAGAAGAACGGACCTGTGCGCTAGCGCGGCCATCCCGACGAGCCGTCTGGGGACTTTGCCCCTGAGAGCGCCCCCGCCTTAACGTTACAGTATATTAATGAAATAGCCCAGGGCTGTGAATCGTTATTGTTTTTATTTCGGTTCAGTTCCAAACATATAAATCGGTCAAAAAAACTTATTTTCTGGGATATTTTTGAATATTTTATTTTTTCTCACTTCTACAGTCAACCCTCTTATAGCGTCCACTTCGATTGTGTCGATTGTACGATCAATGCCCCCTCATGCGTGTTAATCACTTGTGCAAACTAAACACGTACAGATGTTGTATGAGTGCCTATGTTTCTATAGCGTTTTATTTGTATAACGTGGTTCCTATCTTGACGCTATAGAAGGGCTTATTGAAGGAACTATTGAATTAAATTTTAATTATTCTCACAGATCAACCCTAACTAATATAATTAATCACACGATTATAAACTTTACAGATCCAGAAAATCATAATAAAATTGGATCAAAACAATCGAGCAGAAATTTTGTTGTTGCGTGAATGATTTTACGCGAATCGTTTAAATATCGCGTAAATCTGTTTACATTGTTGTTAATAATCGTATCAAATACTCCATAAAAACACTTGAAGGATGCTTAGTACTTTGAACACTTTTCACGAAATAATGGAATTAGTAATGGAAGATAAAATCGAATTAATATAATATAATCCCCCACTTGGGCGAATTCAATTTAGGTGAATTTAAAAAGTCTTTATGATATTTTAAGCTATAAATAAATTCATAGAGGGAAGAAAGGAACTACACCACAAAGAACACTGGACAAGTACTTCAATAACTCAGATAAAAGAGGAGAGATAGCATCCAGAGTATGCAGAATCTATGCAAATAATCGAGCGGTCCATATGTATTTTATATCACAATATATGAATACACATATGTTTTTCTTTTCCTTGCGATTTATTTTTATTAACATGAAGGATTTGTTCAATAAAAAAATGGATTGAAGTCAAATTCGATTCGAATTGCGCTGAAATATTCGAATTTTCATATTGAAAATATAAGAATTCAGATCGAAAATTTGCAAAAATTTGATACAAAATTTAATTTAATTTATTTTTTAATTATGGCAATAAATATAAATAAAATTATGAACATCTCGGTGTCCAAATTAGATTTGAGTCTCGTGCTGTAATTTAATTTTTGACTAAAAGCAGTGTGTTCATGTCGCCATATAAACTCTTTAATGACACATGACGCCATAGAAAAGTCGCGCCTTTCTTCTTTGCCTGCAGAAAAATCCTCTTTTTGATGGAAGAAAGTAGATTATCTCCACAGTTTTGAATCGAAAACTTTTTCAACGGATTAAAATGTTGCTTTTTTCGAATCCAATTTGAATTCCTTGGACAAATTTGAGCCGGCATCAAACATCGGCGCACGTTGTTTGCGTTCGCTCAGATAAAAGGCCATGGGCCGTGTTCGCGTTTATTTGTCGAGTTGTTATCGACATTTTTTTCACTGCAGGATGGGTAGATTCAATAAAAGGGACGAAGGCACCGGAAAAAACGTCGGATAAAGCGCCCCCTTGACGCGGATACAAAACGAGCCACTAACATTATTGGGGGGATAAAAGATGGCGTCCGTCGGCTCCCATTAACGCTAAGTATTTTATCATACAGAGAGACAAACTAGCATAATCATTTTTTGCGAAATTCGCCCCCCCTCTAAAATATAGCCGGGGGGGATGTTTTTCTGTAATATGTAATTGAAAATATGATGGATGCACGGATAATAGGCGCCGGAGACCGATTTTGGGACATTGAGTGATCCATATTTATTAGCGTATCGTTTCCCCATGAGATTTTATTCACATCAAATACAAGTAGAGAGATTTTTCACTCAAAACTTTTTATCAAAATAATAAACAGCCCAGTGATGGGCAAAACGGTTATTGATATAGCAAGAAATCAAAACATTTCACGTTTATAACGAGCAAATTTTGGCATAATTGAAGCAACAATATATAAAAAGACTTATTGCCTGAAAATTAGTTGAGTTTCTGAAATAACTACTTTTATAAATGAGCCATTTTTTTAAAAATGATATTGATGATAAAACTAAAACTTTCAATTTAGAATATAAAAACTAATATAATTTTGATGAAAAAGTTTTTTTATTGTTTGCGCGTAAATAAAATTGGTATCCCAATTCATATTTAACGGTTATAACGAGCATCCATTTTACAAGCTATTTAAGCATTTTACAGGTATTTTTATCACATTTGCAACTAATGATATTTACTATATTTTTAATATAAAAATATGCCAAAAATTGGTATAATGGGCCCCATATAATAATAATATACAATAATAATAAATATAAACAATAAAATCATCAATATTGAACGTTTTCAGTGAATTTGTAAATATGAAAAAAATTGATCATTGTTAAGTGATACAATACTTTTATTTGAAAGGTCACGATTCACCTATATAAATTAGCCTTTGAGGGGGCTTCTATGATCAAATAGATCATAGAAGACCCTGGCTACGCATTTATTCCCGTAAATGCCGCAAAATGCCCCAAAAAATTAGGCCACAAGGTATGTGCGTACAACCGGTCCGCTTTTCGGAGCGCTGATATGACGAACAAATGCCTCGCGGTCGGACGCCATACTCGAACATGTCTACAGAACGATTACGAATTTTCATTACAGAACGAAGTTATCTGAAGAAGGCTGATCGGACGGGTTGTTTAAATTTTTCAATCGGTTGAAAATATTGTTGTCTTTATTTTATTGCGGGGATATCCCAGCTGTGTGGATCCAATGTTTACGCAATAAGGAAGAAAAGAGGGATTAGACAACTAAGTATATATTTTAAAAATGGACAGAGTTAATTACTGTTGATTCATGTAAATTGGGATACAGGTCGTTAAAAAACCTACAGGACAAAAAATGTTAGGTCCGCTCTTTCGAAAGACCGCCACCTCACTTTTTTATGGAATAACTATCGTTTCAGGGCGTGGGTTTCAAATAAGGAAGATTCCCTGCCTCACCCTGTATCAGGAAAACATTCCAATAAATTTCTTATCCTAACGTTCCTAAAAAAATTAATATAATCGGAAAGCTAAACAGTTTTTACGGCAAGTCCAACTTTTCCATGTTACATTAGAAAATCTCGAATTAGTAGGAGTTTTGTATAATAATTTTTAAAACGTGGTCAATGATATAATCAATTTGCTGGTTGATGATGGATTTATATGAACTTGTTATACGCTGATGAAATACTTTGTTCTATTTTAATAATTTGAGTGTTTATGCCAAATAATTACAAGTGGCTGATGGATCGTCGCGTTGACAGAACAAGGGTTAAGAATACATTTTGGCCGTGAAGTTCTCCTCCGGTCATTGTTTCTATCAGTGTGAAAATTCTTGGAGAAACTCTAAGAAAACTAATTTAAAGCTGTGTCTGTTATTAGCTTTTGTATCAGCTTTGGTCCAGTAGGTGAGAAAACTTTAGGTAGGAAGTTTAATTGAATTTGCAACGGGGTCGTTGCAACCTATTGAAAATTCGTGGGTATCGTGAATAATGGATAAGTCAACCTTTGAAATCGCCGATTTTCCGGAGTGGTTTCTTTTGTATTCTGAATTCAATATAAGGCTAAAACAATTTAAATTGCACTTGAGAGTTTTTGTGAGTTAATATTACAATGTTAAATTCCTGATATTCCTGACCGATAATGATGTGCCTGAGGGTCGTTGGATAGTGCTCTTCAGGGGAAGGACATTCTTGCAGCGAAACCTTAAGTGGACCCACTTCCAAGACATAATATATTCAAAGCACAGCATACAGAATAGATAGTAATTTGGGTTTTATACAAAATTTAGCTGAAGCAGCATCCAGGAACTCCATACTTACATCGACTACATTTGATCATTTTTCCCAGAATTTATGGTACTTCATGTGTGAAAAATCCATTAAGTCATTCCTATGTAAAAGCTTGAAAATAAAATAATAAATATACATTGCTGGAGCCAAGGAGATAAATTCAAATGTATTTTTAAATCATGAAAATCTACGCTGTTTATAAATGTCATCGTATTTCATTCAAATGACTTTCATTGTTCTGCATAGCTCTGCAATGTTGAATTTTTACCCAAGCACATTTTTATTGTCGTTTAGTCATTCAAAAAATGTAATAATTTCATAAAATTAAAATATGCCAGGTCGTTGTTGAGGCAATTTCGAGACATGGGTGCTCGTACGAGAAAATAATTTAATTTATCGCCCTCTTCACCTTCGCATTGCCTTTTGAGCCTTTGAAGGCTGCTCAAAAAGTTTCATTTTTAAATTAAAAATGCTGCAAAATGTATCCAAAGTACACGCCTATATCGCCATTAACATTTTCCATGTATCAAAAATATGTGTATTTATTCGCAAATAAACCTGTTGTTTGCACGTAAATATCTAAGATGGATACAACGATATGCTTAATTGCGATCTTAGATAATGTTGACGCAAATTGTACTCGGGCTATGACGAAGATAATTTTCTAAGAATTACAATCTATATCTGGTTATCTATTAATAAATAGAATCTATTTTTATTATAAATTTGCCTGAAATAATAATGAATCATGACATATTATATAATAATGCTTATAAGACCGAAGAGCGAACAGCAATTATTATTAATATCATTATGATTGATGGTGAGCTAAATTTGTGTTAAACATTTCAAAATAATTAAATCAATAAAAAATCTAGAGAGATAGACCCCAGATGCGAGACCGCTGGGGAGCTGGCGGAGAGAACGCGTCTTCCCGCGAACAAAGCTTTCAGGGGACTCATATTTTTATTTCGTTTTGCAGAAAGTATTTTATACCTTAGTGAACCTATTTAACACTTTCTCGTCGGGTTTCGCATATGTGTGTCTTTTGGGTATTATCAGTAGATGCAGAAATGCGTAACTGTGCGTCTTAGCCATTATATACTACTTAAAGACATAGATTTAATTAATATATTCTATAAATTATATTTTTTATTGCCTCCGGTACGCGCACCACAATTTAAAAGGTACTGCTATGTATATATATATTCTATACAGTAAGATGTCCTTAACATTTTCTCCAAAAAAATCAGGATGTTTCTTATTAATCATAAAGTAAGAGTATATTTTCTAATATTACAATATTTTTGGCAATTCATCGCAAAAGGAAAAAGACAATGCTATGCGTAACCCGACTGAAATGTGTTAATATGGTTTTTATAGCGTATTAGCGAATACCCGGCATGCATTGCAATGCTATAAGCGCTTGATAATTATTTGAAAAGAAACGCAGTACGTGGTTTATTGCTTCAGGTCACGTGTAGCGCGAGGCAAAGAGCTGAAATCCAAAATCATATGCACACTGGCTTTCGTCTCAAAGACCGACTTAACCACCGTATTGTGTCTGCATCCTTTCTATCCCCGTCCCCGTAGCCCAAATTTCATTTCATCATACCAATATGCGCCAACATCCATACAATATTTTTACTATACCTATGTTATTTCCACAATTATAAACTGTTAGTTGACAAAGTTTTATCGCAATCGAATGAACAGTATGGCAGCGCATTAAATACAGACAAACAAAAATTGATTTTTACATATTAAACAATGCCTATGTTACTCGCGCAATTTTTAGCAATAAATGAACGAAGTTTTATTACAATCTGATGAACGGTATAGCAGCGCATTACATACGAACAAACAAAGATTTATTTGATTGATGAGAGATAAATATATAAAACCCTTAAATTGCAGGAATATCTACTTAATAATATATCTAATATAAAAATAGGATGAAAATCTGGACGCGAGTCGTCTATGAGGGTCTCGCGTATAAATTCCAATTTAAATATTTTCTGAATAAGGACTTATATAAAATCGATCGAATTAAATGCACATATTTACTTGAAATAAAATCATATTTATAATTCTCAAGATGTCTACTATATATATTAGGTAAAGCGGAAAGAAATGTCATTTTTTTGTTATTTGGAGAAAAAAACTATTTTAATAAAATAATAGTCTGAAGGTGCAATGTCAAGAGAATATGGTGGATGTTGCAGCACTTCCAAATCCAGCTCCTTTATTTTGTTCTGCGTAATCCTTGCTGCGTGTGGTCTTGCATTATCACGCTGTAATATTCTTCTTTGGTTGTTAACTAGCACTGATCGCTTTTTGAGCATGTCCGCTTATAACCTATCTAATTGTGCACAGTATAGCTCTGCTGTGACAGTTTGGCCAGGTTTTAATAGTTCGTAGTGAATTACGCCAATAAAATCCCACCAAACACAAAGGAGGATCTTTTCAAGGATAATGACGGTTGAGGGGTAGAAACAGGTGCTTGATTTGAAGAAAGCCACTGTTTTTCCTTCTCGGACTGTTGTAGAAGACCCACTTCTCATTCCCAGTAACGATCCTTTTTAAAAATGGATCGGTTTCATCCTGGACAATAGCGATGAACATATGGTTATCCGTTGTTCCGAGATCGTTGATGATAGCTCGTGCGGTACCTAAATTCCCTGTCTATGTATTTTCCCGAGACTTTCTCTGTTACCACTTTTGAATTTTTTGAACCACCTATGGCATTTTCGAATATTAGATATGTTGCCATATGGATCCCGGATGCTCTGGGTGGCTTTTTTTTGCTTTTAATCCTTTGTCGAATGAAAACAGTAAACAAGATCGCAAATGGGTCTCATCAATTTCTGGCTTGGATATTTTCACTGTGGCTAAAAAATATAAACATGTTTGAACAAGGAAGACAAATAACAGAGCTTCAAAATAACATCAACCTTGACGTATTCACTCGACAGCAACCCGAGGCAAACTGACGGTAAAGAGGCAACCATAAAAAATGACATTTCTTTCCGCTTTATCTAATATATTCTTGTCTGATCATAAATATAAACGAATGGCCGTCTAATCGATTTTTTATATAATAAAGACTATATTTGAATTTACATTACGCTGAAATCCGCAGATTTAGATAGATCGAGAACTGGATATGCAAGATTTTAACCGGCGAGTCTGGATAAAAATGGAAAGCTGGCAAATCCTCATTTGCGTAAATATTTTCAACGATAGAATATCAAATTTATATTAATTATACCCGATATTTTTATGAAATTATGTTATTTTTAAAGCACATTTAGTATTTAATGTGTTACCGAGAGATAATATGTGGCTGAAGATAATTGGAATGGATTACGACCAAAGAGAGCTATTCCAAAAAGATTAAGCACCATAGAGATCGTAATATAATGGGAATTTTGATTAAATTATTTATAATAATCGTAGCCATCAAATGTTATGTAGTACAGGGTGCGGCAACAAAACTACCTTATTTTTAAAACGATGAATAATACATTGTGTGTTACAGAGAGACATTTTAAGACAGTCCCCTGCATGATCGTTACTAAACTCACATAACAATAAAAGTTAGGTCCTGTTCTTTTGTATGAATTTTAAGGCACCTGAACCAATATGTCTTATAGGGCATTTTATATTACAAAATCTACCTGCACACGAAGAAATGCACCGAATAATTTTCAAGGAGCAAAGAAGGAACTTAAGTATTAACTTTTCAATTTTGTAAGAAAATAGGAAAGTTCGCCGGGGAGGGTGTACAAAAACAAGAATCAAGCAACATGTTTCACTTTAAAGGTCCTTGTGTTTGAGCAGTTGATGGTGTATTTGCAGTTTTCCGCCTTCAAGACAGCAGAACTTTTTCATGGTCGTAATAGAGAAACTTGCTTGGGGAGCGGAGCAATTTTGAAGTTTCCTATATAGAAAATGCTAACATTTTACGAGCGAGAAATTTTAATTTCGACTTATTAACTTTGGAATATTTCCGGAATTTATTGATTATTTTTATACCCGCGTTGTGGATATTGGATATTGGTAAATTTATCCATCCTTGATCCATTTTATTCAGGGGTTGCGGAGCGTTTACCTTGAACGTTGCTTGGTTGGATGTCAATCTTCATGTCAATTAGAAGCATAAGAAACGAAATACAAAAAACTACATCAAGCAGTGATATTATCGTTGTCGAGTCGGACTAGAATCATCGTGGTGATAAATCGCCCCGTAGAAAGCTACGTAGGAATTCGAACATATGGATGCTAATGAAAACACCACGGTTCGCATTTATTTTCGTATAATTTTTCAACTAGACTTCCAATAATCTTTATGCCAAATAAATAAGAGCATATGTCGAATTCGAAGCGCTCACTTCAACCAGAAAGCAATAACAAAGCAATTAGGGGTTGCTCGGTGCTGGCTCACAAATTAATGGCGGGCTTAATCTGCGTACCCTCCAAGGGCGACCGATTACTTCCATTTCATTACATCCCTGTTTCGGAGAAGATTCGTCATGGTTTCAAAGGTCGCATGACACATGCCAACTTCTTTTTCTTTGGCCCAATTGTCATATTTAACCGAGACTCGACATTTCTTGGGAAGGAGTTCAAATTTTCTGGCATTCCAATGGCCTTTAAATAAGGACGCTCGACTTTCAAATATAAATAAAACCAATTGTGTGTGAGATATCTTCCCAACTTTTTTTTATATTGGAAAGAATATTTTATGGCATTAAGTATGAAATATAATATCTTTCAAATGTTTGCCGTGGTTTTGATTGGTGGCACGTATTTGAGAGCTCCAATTTTCGACGACTTTTAGCAAAAATCTGGCTGAATTTGCTGATTGGCATTTGTTATGTTGACTTTGAGGGGATTAATTGTTTGTAGTTTATATGCATAAACCTTCGATTTAAGATAGCTACAAAAGAAGAATTCTAAAAGCGTTAATATCGCTTGTGCGGAATGTCCATCGTGGCAAACGCTGTAGCACCGTCCTGTTAGAACTACATATCGATGCTATCCATATCGGAGAAATATGCGGAGAAGCTCTCCGTGTCTGTCTCCTGAACTGCGTTACGTTCTCTTTCTGTCTCTGTTTGTCTCCGAACTCAATGTACAAGAGTGCTTTTTCTGAATAGTGGAGGGGAGTTCCAGACCCTGGGATAGTACTCCTTTAGTGATTAAGATCTCCTCAATTATGTTTAATTTTTTAAACAAGGTAGTTTCCCTGCCACGCCCTGCACATAAGCAATAAATTAACGTAGGGCTAATTGTGATAGATTGATTCGCTAAATAATTATAATATAATGATAAACTACCTAACTTATCGACGATCTTAGTAGGCTAAATCAGTTTGAACGTCACGGAAAGTGAAACTTCAACTGGCAATTGGTTAAAAAGAGAGTGAGAATCGTTTATGTTATTTCTGTCTTCGATGCATACACTGCATCTACTGTGTATGTGTGAGCTACGAGCTATGCGTTTAGTTTATTATATATTACACAAGCACAGTTTACATAGCATAAAATTATATTTTCCTAGAAGCTAAGAAGTTTGAAAATTGGATTGAAAAGCAAGCGTTCTTAGTTTCCATAAAAGTAAGAAACCATATTTAGTTTTCCATAAAAGCAAAAAACTTTTTAATATGACTACGTTGAATTTATTTAACAGTTTCCTGGAATATATAGAATGTAATTTTTGCTTGGCTGATTAATGTTTTAACCATTGAATCACGGATTAAGTATTTTTCTAGATCCAATCAATACTATACATGGGAATAAATATCTATTTTTCGTATAAATAATTTAATGCATACAAATTCTAATTAATTATTGTTTAAAGATAAACGACTCCATTAAGGAGATTCCTAATGATATGAAGGAAAGTCATGTTAATAGCATTATAATCATAGTTGATCTTTGGAAAATATATCACATAACATTGCTATTAATATTTAATTAATCATTTCATGGAGGTATACTAATTTTACATTTCAAAGAGCTGTTCCTCATTTTAGACAGACAAAGCGATGAGTATTTCAGACAAAGGCCCCTTTTTTTGTCCGGAGCGAGCAAACATTCAATGGCGTCGTAACGTCTATTCTACTAAATTTTTACTTTATGTCCATCGATCGCACTGATGAAATTACTCCGGACTATATTCAGATTACGTCCAAAGATTGTACTCGGAATGGAAAGAAAATTCAAATGGAATAAATTAAGCAATACGCAAAAATGAAGCAAAACTCACCTTCCAACCCCCCCATCTATTTCGGTCGAACATTCTTCATAAATTTTATATGAAATTGAAAACTTTCTTGTTTGTTCGACGTCCGTTTGAGCGAGAATTTTCAAACCGATACAATATGAATTATTCCACGACTTTCATTATTCAACCCGGCCTTAATCTAAAGATTTTCATTGTTCCAGTGCCTATATTCGGTGGGATTATCCGGTTTTTAAAATTCTAAAACCCAAAAGAAGCCTATTGTAGGTTTAGCAGCCATTGTAGTTTTTGAGTGTCGCCTTGAATATAATCGTGTCTTTATATAAAGACTGCGAATTTCAAGATAAGGCATGTTAGGGATCGATCCTACGCAAATTCCCGGCTTTGGAAAATTCAACAATCTTCCCGGCTCCACTCAGCGAGGCTTATTTGCAGAAGAGCTGTCTTCCGATTGTTGACAAAGCCTATCTGATGCTTTACACGCAATTTATTTGGCCAATAATCTCTGCTCTTCTATCGTTTTGCGAGAAGCTTTTCAGATCTGATCGCGGAGGATCAAGGTGCACTTCAATGTATCTCAAAACGGAAGATGCGTGATATATTAATTTCACGGCCAAAAAACCACTACTTTAAAATAGAGTCATTAAAAAATTGATATAAATACCAGCAATGTATATACTGGGTGTATTCCAAAAGTCATGAAATATATTTTTTTGGCACACCCATATTGGTCGCATAGTATTCAAACTAGTTGCGTAAGATGGGAGAGACCCTTAACTTTACACCGCATCAAAGTTAATCAAATATTAACAATTTGTACCGGTATTATCAAAAAAATATATATTTCATGACTTTTGGAACACAACCTGAACCCACAAGAAGTTGTAAACCCAAGTCATAAAAATATTAATAATATTGAAATTCTTGAACTTGATACTTAAGCGAATGATGTAAAAATGTAAAGCATTTATATACACTTAAACCTTTTTTGTGCGGTAGATGCGTTCTGCAGAAAATCGCACAAAAAAAGCTATGACTTAAATAGAAAAAATGAAGATGCATTCAATGGATTTTAAAAACCGCATAACTTTGAAACAGCTATATAAAATATATCCAAAATCGCATAAAAAAAGTTAATAAAAAAAACAATGTGTCCCATACCCACCCAGTGTCAATATCATCATTTTCTATGTAGATTTTCTCTTTTCAACAATATAATTATAATTAGTAAAGATGTCACAAAATGGTGACTGTTTAAAAAAAATTCAGTCAAGTCATTTTTTTGCCTTATTTTGTCAGTTTTAATTTTTTTTTGAATAGTTAAAAAATAAATTTTGACATATATCTGGTAGGAATAATAGAGAGTTATATATAAAAGATTCGTATCCAGTTTGAAGTAAATTAATTTATTAAAACTTGAGATATGTTGTCAACCGTGTTGAAAAAAGTGGTTTCGAGATAAACGCGTTAAAAGATTTCATTATGGTAGGACCGGTCAAGTTGCCGCGTCACTTAAATAGCTATAACTCCGTAAGTAGTCGGAATTTTGGAAATTCCTTTTGAGAATATGTTTTTAAAAGTCGAAACATTGGAAAAATGCAAAAAAACGAAATCTAGTTTTTCAAAAAACCAGAGTAAATTTATTTCCTATTTTATCCCAAATATCACAATACGTATTCGTTAGTGAAATTTAAAAAAAGAAAAAAATGATTTAAAAAAATCGCATAACTTCGAAATCGCACAAAAATAAGTCTGAGTGTATTATTTTTTGTGTATCAAAGGCAAATTATGAGCATTTTTATTTTTAAATTAGCGGTTGGAATGAGTTAACCTGCGTTGAGACAATCGATTATAATTATGAATATTTTCGACCTCCCAAATTGATGCTTCTTCTTATAAAAGTGTCATTTCTATTATAAAATTCTAGAGAAGAATTTTTCCACGGGTTGAGATTTTAAGATTATTTGAATATGAATTTTTAGGTAAAAAAGGGTTTATGAGTGATATGTTAGTATTTACGATCTGATTAAGATCCTGAATCTTCATAATAAAACGCCAAATGCTAACCAATATTATATAATCATCCGGTTTATTTTCAAGTTATTTTCATAGAAGAACTGTAATTTATTATTATACCAAAATCATATTCTCTTATATGTTCTCAATTTCACGTTTCAAAAGGTCATAAAATGCAACAGAGGTTCTAATGTGATATGTTCGTCGCATAAAGAGATCTTTTCAAACGTGCAACCCCGAACGATGTGACGCCATTCAAAATTTAATAACGCCATGTATCTTCACGCAATTTTCTCAAAATGGACTTTCGAGTCTTAATACACCTCCTGCACTATCTCATAGGTTTATTGCGAAGTATATCAAATGTGCAGTTTGACTTTTATGCCGCTGTAAAGAGTCGCATCACGTCCGCTGCAGCTGCAGCGAATGCATCTTTACAAATCCTCAGTCAAATTTTCAATATGTGACAGCGCTTTGTAAAATGCATTCGAAGAATGGAAATATGTAATCGTTACGATGCCAGAATGCATTTGAAGCATCGTCGTCCTTACAAATCGCTTTATCTCATAGCTAAATCAAAGCTCAAACGGCTCTAATGCGATCACGATTTCGTCGAGCTTTTATTGCCCATTCAGTGTCTCTTTACAAAAGCTCTTCTTTTCAAAGGCGACGTGTATCTTTCGAGTAGTTTTCGTGTCATTTGACATTCGTACGTGCAATATGTATGTAAATAAGGATAATAACCTTACTGTATATAAATAGCTTTGTATGAATTGTAAAAGTAGTAATGACCCCGCGGCACACTCGCTTTGGGGCTTTATTAACATTTGCTTCCGTTTTCAGCGATTTCATGAAAGCACTTCATTTTTTTATAATTGCTGTGAATGTATTTCATTCGGGCTTGGATTTTTAAGAACCCTTTTGACGGCTTTAAATTCTGGAAACGTTCGACTAATCCGCAGAGTACCAAAACTAATATTTATGTTAAAATAACACCTATACAGTATTACAAGGATGCCCAATTGGTCGATCGCGATCGACTGGTCGATCTTAAAGCAAAATTTGGTCGATTCTGAAAACATCCGTAAATATTGAATGAAATATATTATTTTATAAAAATACTAGCTGGTACTTAGTACTAGCGCGTTGCTGCCACAGAATTAATAATTCTTTAAATATCGTTTGAAATTTGAAAGAGTTATTTTGCTTTATTAGAAATTATATAAATAATGATTTTTTTTGTTTTATTATAAATATGAACAAACATTGATTTTTATATATAAGATCTACTGTAAGTGAATTGTACTATACCTATATTATTTGAAAAAGTGCAAACAATAAGTTGGCAAAGTTTTATCGCAATCAAATGAACGGTATGGTAGTGCATTAAATACGGACAAACAAACATGATTTTTATATATTAGACTATGCCCATGTTACTTGCGGAATTCCTTAGTAATACGTGGACGAAGTTTTACTGCAATTCGAATGAACGGTATGGCAGCGCATTTCGAACGAACAAAACCCAATTCATTTTAATATTTATGTTCTATTTTTCAATGTTCTATTCAAATCTACTAAATATGTGCATAGGATTGAATTTTTGATCGGAAAATGATAAAATAGACATTCAACATCGGCTTCATATTCATCATATGAACATTATAACTATTACAGTCAACCCTTATATAGCGACAAGATAGGGACCATGATATAGATAAAAAACGCTATAGAAAGTTAGGCATCCATTTTCATATTATAAATAACTTTGTAGGTGTTTATTGTACGCGACTGATAATTTGATAATTTTTTTCACCAAAATTCGCAAGATTCGCCAAAAACGTTTGGCGACACAGAACATGCTATAAAAGAGATTAGTGTACGAAAAAATCGCTGCAAATGCTATAGAAAAAAAAAAACTTACAGAAGTGGTCGTCATTTGTTGATGATTGATGTGATGACTCTCTAGTTTGTACTCGTTCAAAAAAAAATCGTTTAAATATTATATTAATTTATAGAAATACAAGTGATTTCACGATTATGAGATTTTTCGCAATATTTAAGAATATTTAGACGTGTAGGGGTATCTTTACAGTACAAACTTGCCATCGATGTACGAGTGTATGATGAGATGCAAGACACTCTCCGTCTCTGTCTGCGATTCTCTAATCTCTGCACTCAATGTGCGAAAATATGCTTTCTTTTTCGATCGATTTTATTTTTTTAAGATTTTCAATATTTTTGATTGAAGATATTATGAATCGTAATATTTTTTTGCAAAATACAAGTTAAGGCTGAGATTCAAAGCGTTTCGAAGAAACTCATACATTACTTTTAAAAAAGCTTTCTAACTTTCTAAATCCAGCCGTCATATATTTCATGTGCTTTTAAGGGAGAGAGTCAAAAGTTTAACACCCCACGGAATTTCTCGGCATCGACGGGATTGTTCTTATATAACTTGATAAAAAATTTATGCGAATGCTTTTCGATGCTATCATGGGACGTTTGTTAATATTTTAATTAATTTGATCCTCATTCGGGGATGAAATTCGATATCATTGCCAAATTTCAATAAGTCGGCATTAACTTGCCGTCCGCGGGGAAATGGAAAAGCATCCACGAAATTGAATACGAAATGAAGATTCTATATGAACTATTTTTTAGCATCGATGCCTTAAGTTCAATATCGTATGATTGCTCGGAAATGGTTATACAAGATTAATTCCACATCGGTTTTGTGCTCAGTTGACCTCAAATATTGTTTATTTGCCTACCATGCTTAATCCCTCTAAATGATAAATAGGCACGATTGTCTTCTGAATTGTGCTTAACATGGCAATTGGAAGACAATGCGAACCATTGTGCAAATAATGCCACGAGATAGTAAAATACCTCTAATCCCAACTATATTAAATTTAATACTATGGATCAATCATAAATGGATCCATAGACATATATTGTAGAACCACTTCATATATGTCAGAATTTGAAGGCTTCTTGCATCTTGTTGAAAGCTCCATATTTGCCGGAATTAATTAAAAGCAATTTGTATAATTTATGATTGCATTATATTTGGAGCTTTTAGTATTCAGATGGCAATTCAAATATGTCAGCGATTTAAATTCAATTCAAAGCTCGAGAGCACTTTTTTAAGAGGCTTTGTTGTGTGAGGATATAAATCATGATCTCCATAGGAATTCTGCGAAATCGCTTAATATAGAAGAATATTCAACAGATTGTCGGTCTGTATGCAGACGCTCACAAATAAAGACGATTTTTTTTCTTAATCCCACGCGCAGCCCCCGGAAGATTTCCTCGAAAGCCTCCCTGAAAGTTTTACGAACCGATCCGATAATTTTCTCGATTCGCATTATTTAATTTTCCTCATAAATTCCGCCACGGGGATTTCAATTAGTTTTAAAATATGTATTTTCCGTTCAATTTAAATACTTCAGAGTTATAAGAAAACTTTTCACGTAGTATAATCGAAGCAATAAAAAACATTAGGCGATTAAACAGGCAATAAATATCAATTATTCTTAACGGGTCTGAACCTAATATAAAAGAAGAAAACGGTATCTTAATATATTAGGAGGACCCAGAATATATTGAATAGAACTAGTTGATTGCATTGAAATAATTATCTCCTTTTTTTAATATATAAAAATGAATTGGGTTTTGTTCGTTCGAAATGCGCTGCCATACCGTTCATCGAATTGCAATAAAACTTCGTCCACTTATTGATGAGGATTTCGCAAATAACATAAGCATAGACTAATATATAAAAATCAATGTTTGTTTGTCCGTATTTAATGCGCTGCCATACCGTTTATTCAATTGCGATAAAACTTTTCCAAATTTTTGTTTGCACTTTTTCAAATAATATAGGTATAGTGTAATTAACTTTAAGTAGATCTTATATATAAAAATCGATGTTCGCATGGGAAATTGAACAGAATTCATCAACAACTCTGCTATATTGTGCATGCTTAATATCAACATATAATTCCACATGAATTAGATTGCAATATTAAAAATATATGTTGAATTCAGTAGGAAATTAATTTCAAACGCTATACATAAACTCTTCATTGATTAACAGACATCAGATGGCTTCAGATGACATGACAGATGGCTTGTTTGAAAGGCAAAACTATGATTAAAAATGTATATTGTATGATATTTCCAAGATAGTATGCAAGAATGAGATTCCATCTTAGGAGGTCAATGTGATCAAATCTCGATGTCATCCATTATTCACTGTTGCAGCTTGGTAAAGCTATCACAGTAGACAACTTCAAATAATGTATGAGAAAATGAATTTTCTATCATCTACTAACGTTCATATTTTTCTAAATGTACATAATAAACGGAATATAAATAGATATTGTAATTTAGAAAAACTTTTGATGGAAAATAATGAATAAAAAGCGGACATTTCATATGAAAATAATTTATATTTAAAATTTTAATTTATGCCATATTAAATGCATCAATTAAGCTTTTATTCAATGCTTTAAAATTCTTTTGGACTGAACTAAAATAAGGAGGCACAAAAGAAATACGTTCTAAATATGTACTTTAAGGAGGCCCTTTGATGAATGCTTAAAGATTTAAAGATTAAAATATGAATTTAAAAAAAATACAAACTAAAGAGCTATGATTAAATCTTACATTGGGTGTTATTTTTTAAGATAATGAACTGTATTTCAGGAATTATTTATGATTGATGAAAATCTATTTTTTCTCTAAAGGCAGTTAGAAAAACCTGTTGCTTGACTCGTGTCTTTGATGCCAACTGCGATCTTTTAAATGTTACATCATAATACATTTTCTACAAAACACAAGGAAAAGCGAGATGAATAGAGGAAATGGAAAAATAACTGAATTTTATATTATGTGATCCGCAATCTAACGTGATGACTTCTGTTCGTGAAAACTTGCAGTCTTACATCAGAATTCATGCACTAAGTATAGTATATTCTGACGTTTATACATATTTACGTCATAACGTTAAGGCAATAGGAAAATTGCAAAACATACACTGAAGGGAAGCATTGGTAATAAAAGGTAAAAAGGAAAAGAAAGAAGATTTCCAGCTGCCTTTAAAAAAATATGTCGACTCAAGTCAATTATTTATCCCATTTTTCGGGAGCAGAATAAGTAGGAGACATAAGGTAATCGCCACAAATGGACCTCTCAATGTAATGGGTTTTAAATTAATGCCGGATCAGGTCAAAGGTCCTTCAAAGTGCCCCAAGAAAAAAAGCTTTGTTACCAAACCAAGTAAAATTAAAGAGAGAGTCATAATGGGACTCTAGGGGACGAAAACATCCCCTTGAAACATTGTTACCGAAATCACACGTGAGGTCACTTCGGAAGAAGGAAAATCGATAGACAAAGTTCATGGCTGCGCTCGTAAATTTTACTCTAGAAACCTCGTATGAGAATTTTATTTTGGTGTATATAAATTCTTACGTTTTTTAAGCTCAATATGGATGCTTTGAGTGCTTAAAATCTTAAAGATTAAGACTCAATTCGCCCGGGAGATGAGTACTCCCTTCCTAAGCCCTTCAGCTTCCTGGGATACGTTCCCCAAAGACTATCCGAAATAGAACGAATTATAAACAAAGTCTTATTAAATTGAAAAAAAGGGGCGCGCACAAAAAGGACAAGCTTCAATCAAACGACTTCTTTAAAACCGCGCTAATCTTTTCAGACGTTACTTCTAATATATTCGGATATACAGGATATTTTGCATATGGATTGAAAATTTTTTTTTAGTGGTCGGGGGAAGGTTTTTTGCTACGATTCATACACAGGCCCGTATCAGAGTTGTGGCCCTATATCTTAAGTGTCATTCTTTATTAATTATTCTCCAGATCTGACACCACTGAATTTATTTGTCTGAGAACGTGTCCTATTCCGTGACTCGCATGATCTCAGATCTGACACCGCTGAATTTCTTTGTGTGGGGACATGCCCTATTCTGTAGCTCACACGATCTCCAGACTTAATACCACTGGATTTATTTGGGGATATGTCCTATTCCGTGGCTAGCATGGTCTCCAAATCTGACACAAATAAAAAAAATAAGTAAAAAGATGGAGGTGATCAGATAGTGACACAAATGCATCCGTCTTAATAATTATATTTTTTTAATGCAAGAAGAGGTTACAGCTACGTGATTACAAATGATCTAGCGGGAAGAATACCTTTTCCCGCAGCTGAGGCAATCTATCGATTCTCCCTCTGTCAGTGTTCTTTCTCTGTTAGTAAAACGCAGAGAAGATAAAAAGCTGTCGTTAAAATATCGTAAATCAAACAAATCTTTATTGATTTCATAATTGATATTTTTTCATTGAGATTGTCAAAAAATTATGATTCAAGCGCTGTAAATAAGGCTGTGGAGTTCTGTAGTTCATTTATTATCTAGTTTATATATGTATAAGTATTCCCACGAAAGCACAGACGATAAAATTTTGGCATACGAAAAACACAGTTATGTATGATTAAAAAATAGATATTGTTCTTCAGTTTAAAAAGACGTTGTAAGCTTAGACTTTAGATGTTTGCAGACTCGTTGCATGCATTATTAAATTTAATGGATGGCATATTTGTCGTGGATGTTCGCAGAAAAATATTTTTAATGGGGTATCTTTCATGATGTATGACGTTGTTGCAACTCCGATGCATTCCAGTATGTGTGTAGGAAGAGCGATGGTGATTTTAATGCGGTCCTCATAATTGGAACATCGGATTTCATCGCAAATACCTCATCTCTTTTATTTTCATTTTCAAAAGGAAATTTCCGTATAGGGTTATTTTATGAATTTCAGACAAAATTTATCATAGACAAAAGGCAATTCACTCTATGCACGAAATTTCACCCTCACGATTTCAACCATCATGAAGAGGTAAATAATCATAAAATAAATTTAAATCATAACCTGAACAAATTCTTGCTTTATTACAGTCACTCGTGGTTTCAAATTAACGAAAATATTCCTCTTTAATCAGACATAATTGCATTATTTATCGAAAAACTGTTGGACTGTGAATATCTTCTGAGAAGACAATTTTCTTGTGATTGTTTTAAATTAAGTTCAATTATCAGAATATAGCGAATGGAACTGATTAATTGCATTGAAATTGTTAATAATATGAAATACAAACATATTTTTCATGTCAAGATGTTTAAATTGGCGTTTAATAGAAAGATAAGATTACTAAACAAATTTCTACTAGGAGGACCCGTTGAAGTGTTCGAAAATTTTGAAACCTTATGTATGGATACGGTGACGGAAATGGAAATATTTTTAAACATTATTATGTTATAATGAAATTATAACAGTTTAAAGATGTCAATAAGGTTCCAAAAAATTAAATCTGACAATAGAATATTAAGGGACGTTTCTGCCTTATTGGGCCTAAAAGTGATTGATTTTTTAACATTTTTTTATTCGAAAAGTATTAGTTTATAGAATGTTTATATTTAGTATATTAACTAGACGATTTCTATTGAAAACAAAAGTATTTTTTAAAGTTTGACAAAATATGACAGTGGGAGTGGGGAGAGCCACGTTTGTCGGTGCACGAACTATGATTGACATTCTTCCCCACGGAAGTCTTAAGTCCTGGACAGTTGATTTGTTACAAAAAAATTAAACATATTTTTATTTTGTATAATATTTTGCATAGTTTAACCTATAATTAAAAGGAAATATTGTGAAATAAAAAAATAGTGTGCAATCGAAGAAAAGTTTGTGTTTTTACCAACATTTTTTGTTCATTAAATAAAAACGTTTGAATATTTTTAGATAATTATAGGTCAATCGATGAAAACGCTTATTGTACACATGCCAGCCAAATTTCATAAAGAATTCTTATCTAGGGCGTGTGGGAGTACTTCCGTGAGCTTGGAAAAAGTAGTTTCGATAAAAACGCGTTTAAAGTTTCTCCTTTTTCTTCGAATTAAATTTATATCGCCTTGAAATTTACTTAAACATTGGTTTTTTGGGCCGATACAAGAAGATTTTTTTAAAATCAACAATACAGAAACATCCCTTAAGGGATGAATCGAGAATAGGAGGAGCGTACAATTTTGACAACGATACACTCAAATTACTAATTGAGACAGATCATGACAAACAATCGAGGAGTAATCGCAAAGACTGGGATCCCATTGGGGCTATTTAATACTCGCTGACAAAATGAATAGGATGGGCGTTATGGGATAGGATGGGTACCGCCCGCCTTGACTGAACACAAAGATAAAAAATCTAATTCCAAGGTCTAAACCCGAATTAGCTTATTATTAAAAAGGTTATTTTGTGCATGTGGAAGGATTTAGCAGGGAATCATTCATTGTTAGTTAATGAAACCGGAATAAATTATAACTACACAGATTTATTGTCGACAATTAAAGGTTTTGCATCAAGAATTAAAAGAGAAACGTCTGTATTTATTCAACAGAAAGCAGACGATACTGTTTCATGATGTACACCCTCATAAAGTAATACTGGATAAAATACGGGAATTAAAGTGGGAAGCGTTACCGCATTTTCCTTATTCACTGGAACTCGCTCCGACGGATCTTCACCTTTTCAGGTCCATGGAGAATAAAGGGTTAAAATTAATTTTTGCTTTTAAGCCTGAAAGTTTTAACAAAAAAAGGGATCATTTAAACAACATTTGAACATTTAAAAAGATCAAAATGTTTAGGCACCAATCTAATAAAACAAATTATTCATATCATCATATGGTGTATACATTTAATTTCCATGTAAGTGGAGTTGACCTTTTGCAATAATTCATGTCGACCTTAGAATAATAGCAATAGAAAATAAATTCATTTTCTCATAAATAACGAATTTTCCAACAAGGCTGTAATATTTGTCTTTTGATTATGTATGAGGCTGTAGATTTCCCCGGAGGCATCATTGCGACATATGAGTCCAATTATACACTTGTATTTAAAATTTGTATCGAGTGTTGATACAGTGGGCTCTTGTTCCATCTGAATATCATAAGGATTTAGGTTCAAATCCAGATTCTGAAATAAATCTTCATCGTAAATTGAGACAATTAAAAAATCATATTCAAACTTAAATATTAACATAACTAAAAACAATTGTAGATATGACATAATTTTGCATGAATTTAGCCGAAAATGATCTTATTTTGGAATTTAAAATAAGCCGAAGATGTGCAATTGACAAAATGGTTACGTCCAACATTAGCCCGGTCGGAAAAACAATTTAAAAGCAATAAAAAAGTTTTTATCCATTTTCATTTGCTGAACGATATCCGAATCATATCAACTGTGCTCATTAACCCTTTCGCGCGATTCAAATCACGTAAAAGGCCCTGTAAGAAGTGTCTTTGTATTAGAAGCACGTCTTCTTCCCGTATTACCCTTACAATGCTTCACTTCTTCGGTAAAAATAAATATATCCTTTTCGCCCGCGCCCTTGGAGGCTTTCAAGACACTGTCACGAGAGGATCTTCTAAAAATGGGATAAAGGCCCGCTGTCATACACGTCTTGATAATTCGAAATAAAGACATATTTTTCACGGGAAATTTGATAAATCTGGGAGAAAGGAGAGCCGTCGGCCTTGATGGTGGAACCCAAGTTCATTGTCTTCGAATATGAGTCCCGAAATACGTAATTTATTAAACGGTTCCACGTGGAGTCGAGTAGCTTTCGAGGAGTTAATTATTGTTCAAAACATCTTCTTTGTTGCTATCCTATAAGTTTGGTATGCATGAATTACTCCAAAGAGCATGATGATACATGCCAAATAATATTTATATCCATGGCTAAATCAATTATTCGACTGTATTTTTTTGATCCGACATTCAACACGAACCTTTTAATTAAGTTTATCTTTCAAAGGTCTACTCGTCCGAAGGACAGCTGTTAACAAATGTGTGTTTATTAAGGCAAATATTTCAATTTGCTTTGTGGAGTTCAATTGGGAAAATGATTCCATATGGGATGCAACATTTTATTTCAACTTCAGCTATTTTTAATTAAATTTGTGAATGAAAAGCATAACGCTTTTGAAGATGCAAATTGTGTTCAGTGCTGTGTTATTCATTAGTTTATTGACGTCAATGGTTTTTATTTTTCGTCGAATTTTAAAGCAACCATTTTTAAATACATTTTTGTTTAACCCTTCAGTTAATGAATGTTTCTATTGCCTCCCGTCAATAAAAGTGGTATGGTTGGACCCTCATATATTTTGTATGGGAATGAATGACGACTACAAAAAGTGAAGATATTATGGAGAAGATAAATACGTTTTTTGAGACTGGAGGTTAAAAGTGGAAAAACGTTTGTGGAGTTTTTCAGAAAAAAGTAAAAAAAGTAGCTTCCAAAGCAAACTGCATGATTCACCGGTATCTCCTTATCAGTAAGACACTTTCAACTCCTCTACAAGAGATACTTGATTTACTGATAAAAATCGTAAATTACATCAAATCTGAAGCTCTCGATACCGATTACTTTCTGTCAGCTCTTATCAGCGTAAGACAATCTTCAATTTGGGACAGAATCAATTGTAAATAAGCACTGTTGATAGCATACAAGACCACGTTATTTCTTTACATAAAAAATACACAAGAAATCGATTTATTTGCTCCTGCTTTAGAAGGCAATGATAATCGGACAAAGACTCGTTCAACAAGCAGCCACGAACAGTAAGCAATTAAATAAATACACACTGTCCATAGCACACAATTTTCGGTCATTTCTATGCGTAAAAAAATAACACACGGATCTATACAATCGTGCGATGTATGCGGGGAAGCTTTCCGTCTCTGTCTCCCGAACAGCGCTACGTTCTCTCTCTGTCTCTGTCTGTCTCCGAGCTCAATGTACAAGAGCGCTCTTTCTGAATAGTGGAGGGGGGATCCCAGGCCCTGGGACAGTACTCCTTTAGGGGTTAATGACAAAGCTTGGTTGAAAAGAGTAACATATCTAGCAGATATACTAGAGCAGCAAAATAGGGTTAACCTGAAACTTGAGCGTGGATTTATAACTCTTCTTCATTTAAAAACGAAAGAAAGAAATAAATCAAATGTTGAGAATGTCGCGAGGTTGGTGTTAACAAAAATTCACTCACGATTTTTGAGGCTGGTCAATAACATGCAACTTTAACCATCGTATCAAATTAATTATTAAACATAATTATATTTTAATGACCTTAATATTTTATTTAGAAATTTAAAAACAACTTTTGCCGTATTACTAAAGATGCCTTTTTCAATTGCATCGGGTCACATGACTTTTATAAAAAAGGGGACGCCATCCGAAAAAGGTTGGGAATCTAAGCTCTAGTAGCTTGAAAACCAGCCTCGTGTGCACTGGACATTAGACTATCGTTTATATATAATATATATATATATACTCCCCATGCATTTGTTCCATAATATCTCCCTTAACCCTTTGCGCTCCTATGTCGAATCTGATTCGACATTGATTTTATTCCGGAGCTGGCAGCATAAATTGAGAATCATCTAACACATGTGGGTCATTTAATAGTTGTGTTCTGGCGTGTTTCTGGACTATCATTATGACAGTCTGGCGACTGAGTGTCGTTGGGTTTGAGAGACAAGGGAGTGGAAATCTAGTGAAAATTAAATATAATTAAATCATACTGTCAAAGTAGTTTTTTTAAATTTTATATGAATTAGTGAATAAAAAATCATTTATAAGTGTTGCCAGACTATTTACTGCGTTTTAATATAGTACCAGACTGGTTTAAACTATTTTTAATATCTTATATTAAAAATAAATCTGGGTCTGGCCAGACCACTTTCAATGAAAATAGAAATATCCTTCATTTTCGAAATAGAAGGATCCCAAAATTTATTTTAGCTACTATTAAAAAATTCATCGCAAAAGCAAAAAGGTGTGACCAGACCATCTTATTGATAAACGGGGTAAAAAATATTACGTATTTTTAAAAAGACTATATAGAAATATACTTGCATTATGTATTGCGAATGAAACACATATCTAAGTAAATACTTGGAATAAGAATCGAATCTTTTCCTTTATTATTATTTGTACGGAAATGTTTGCAAGAACGTTTGATTTTAAAGAAACCTGTCAAAATGCTTTTACTCTTTTTATCCAAAGAACGTGTAGAATACTCAAATGCTATTGTTATTTTCTTATTTTGTAAGGCAACAAGCCAAAACAATTTGCGCTCATATGTGGTAAATCTGAAGGCTCGATTTAGTGTAGTAGAACAAATTGAAAAGTGTAGATATGAATATTTTTAAAGTGTATTTCATAATACATGTGACAGGGAAAACTTCTTATTTGAAAAAGGGGTTCTGAAGCGACAGATATTCTGAGAAGGGTGACACTCTAACGTTTTTTGTTACAGTTATACAGAGGACTGTCTTTAAATATCTCTCTGTAACATGGACAAAATAATTCAACTGATATCTGCTATACTGCTTGTGTTATCCATTTTTAGTTTAGTTTACTTTTCGATACATCTGAAATTCATCTTGGGATAGGGAATTTTAAAATACATTGGGATTTGAAGTCTGTAAACTCCTATTGGACAAATATTCTCGCATCCTTAGAGAAATAGAAGACTGTATTTATTCAGCACCAACGGACACGTGTACACGTGTTCCAATATTCGATTTCTTCGAGCGCAACATGAGAAACAAATTAAATTTTAAATTACAAGCCAACGTCAAATGCTTGTGGACTCTGGGGGTCTTTTCTTTAATTAAAACTTCCCCCATCAGAGTGTTATTTCGTATCGCTTCCTCACTATGACGTTTTGTAGAATGTCAGGCGTGTTTGCAGTTTCCGCTTCCGACGGATATCGCCGACGTAGCGAATTCCAACCCCCCGTTCCCGGGCCGTAAAAGCCTTCGATTATCTTTTTTCAATACCCAACAAATGACCCGTTCGACCAAAACGGTTGAAAGTCAAACAGTGGTTAATTAAAATGACGGCTCAATGGGCACGGCGGCCATACTCTCATGCAAACACAAAAATACGTTTCATGGTGTACATCCCGGAAGTTTGGATGTTTCCGTTGAGCGTGCGATTATATCCCGTATTGGAAACCTGGAAATTTGAACTTTCATTAAAATTTCAAATCCCCGATGGATGTAAACGGCGAGCTAAATTACACGCTTTCATTAAACCTATTATAGAGAAACGTTGATAGAGCAACAACATCGGCTTTTAAATATATATTGGGACGAAAATTCAAAGCCATACCAAAAATGAACATCATCCTATAATATACAAAAAGTTTATAATCTCGAGATTAAGTTGTAAATAGCATGGGCTAAAATATCACTCGAATGAAGATATTTTAAAAAAATAACACAACATAGAGTTGATATGAACTGATCACGATTTGATTGAATAGGGATATCAAAAAATATTCGTGACTGTCACCGTAGCAGTATCAAATGGTAAATAAATTGGACTATTAAAAGTTCACATTGAATCGCCCCCTCTACGGAGATAAAATAAAGGATGTGGTCGTATGCTGCGAGTCCGCGTCGAGGCTGCGGAGCCCTATCGATACCAAAAGAAACGGATGCCCTCGTCTTTAAACACAACAATTCAATGCATATTTTCATCGCTTTGGCAATCGTTCGATCCTTTTTTTCCCGATTTCGATTTTAAATACATATCCACTTCAGCTGCATTTTTGAGTCGTTTTTTTTCTCAGACTGTGCTCCATGGACCAGTTTAATTGTGCAAGTGCGCAGATTATCATGAAACAGTATCGTCTGTTTTCTGCTAAATAAATACGAACGTTTATATTTTAATTTTCGATGACGAAACTTTTAATTGTCTACAATGAATTTGTGCCCCTGTGGAACTATTTTATTTGTGTTCGACCAAGGCGCGTGATATCCATCCTATCCTATAATACCCATCCTATTCGCTATGTCAATGAGTTTTAACGCTTCGAGTGCTGAAAATCTGAGACAGACGAATGTCTTACGTCTTATTATACACTCACATATCGGTTGTAAGATCGTATTGTAAAGCTACCCCTACACGTCTAAATATTCTCAGATATATTTTTATTTTTTTAAGTACGCGTAATAACGCGCTAACGCGCGGGTCCGTTTTTCCTATCGGGCCGTGATTTTGCTGCATGAATGGATGGGAATAGATGAGCGTCGAATAGAAAGACTCTTTTCTAAATTACTATTTATTCCACCCAAGAAAGAGAGAGAGAGAGATTTGGCTGCAGGAGGGACGACCTTCCGCAACCAAGGCTAACCGACAACTCTCCCGACTCCCGCCTCCTGCGCGTCACTACCCAACCGACAACGTTGCGCGCGCAAGAAGCGATCTGTCAGTATGCAGGTGCAATATCTCCGTAGGCCCACAAGAGATGGCGCTGTTAAAATAACACATTGCACCTGAAGAGAGACGGAAGATGTCGCTTTTAACAGCGCTACTATGTGGGGATGGTAAATCGCCCACGCTACACATCTTTGAGTGTTTTACAGTTATTTTTATTCTGACATAGACTAAGCTCAAACACAATGTCTCAAAATGTTCGAATACTTTCGGGTCCTCCTAATACAATTTATTTAATTTGAATTTTTATTATATTACTAATTTTTCATTGTAAATATCTAAGATCATGTTGCAAAATTTATTGCATATATAAAATATTATTTAAAACCTCCTTTTGAACACATTATTTACAACAGTATGGATCGGTTAATTTTCGTCCTATTTGAACAATGTCAAAACTAACTTAATTGGGCAAAGTAAATATACTTTTTGTGCAAACTTATAGCTTGGGGTAGCAACGAATATATTTGCCACCCTCGATTCGATGTTAATCATTTTTTGTAGGCATTGTTCTAAACAAGCCAAATCCTAAAGATTTACATGACCTTTTGTGTTGAGCATAATCAAACAACTTCCATTGAAAACTCCTTGTCAGTTGGTCAAATATTTAACTCCAACGTTGATAAAGCTTAAGACTTTATCAATGTCTAATATCGTAACCATTTTTGATTTTGGATCATTCAATATGGATGTATCTATTGATCTGTGTATATGACGATATGTTTGTGTTATTGACATTTTATTAAATTTACACACGCTAAAAGATAATTTTATTATAAACATTATTATATATTAAAAAATATTAATAATACACGCATTTCAGTAGAATTATTTAACAAATAGTGACAATCAATTAACTCTATAATCAATATTACGGTAGACACGTTAAAGATATATTTCAGTATATATTTTTTCCCAGAAGAAATCAAAGCAGATCCAAGGCCATGCTTATATTATATCAACCCCTAAAAATATATATTTAATATTGAGCAACCCCCAAAAAAATATAATTCAATCGACTTGATTGAATTTCAATATTTCTATATTCGTGTTTTGAATATGATTAAGTTAAATTGCATCATATTATCCCTATTTTTTCTGGCATAAATTTCCCCGAAAAAATCTAATGGATCAACGAAGTTATTTAAACGTGACAAGCATTATATAATATTTGATCTAAAAATTAATTTACGGTCGCTCAATTCGAATTTAGATCATCCCAAAATTAGGCCGCAATAAAACTATAAAATAAATTTAAAACTTTGCTCCAATAAAAACTATCCATAAATTTAGTTACACATTATATAATATTTACAACCCTTGTTTGAATTATTATCCATGATTCCGCATTTAGGTTCGGCGTATTTTATATAATAGCCTTATTTTCTCAAAGATATAATATGGCGAGCTGATGACTTCCCCGGGGAGATAAATATGTTTTAGACGATACAAAAATAGTATAATTAGATATAAATCTATATCTATAATAGAATATATTTTTGGATCAACACGAGAAAATATTATTTTTATAGTCATACAAACGATCATAATTATGTTGCGCAAAAACTGTATTCGGAAGTACTCAAAGTATAGCGACACGTGTCTCTCCCGCTGTTTGTTTATTAACACATTCCTGTCGGGCTACGCATAGCATTAGTCTTTCGATTTATGCGGGGCGTATTTGTAATTATCGCGTTAGACCCTTTTTTTTAAAGGCAATTAATCACATGGTTAAAGATTGTATCCGAAAGACGCACATTTGCTCAACGCAATGGATATGTTGCGTTAGATCTTTTTTTTTAACCATTTGAGGAGTGTGCAAATTTAAAATCGATGAAGTCGTTGATGCCATAATCGCTTTACACCAATTACTTTCTGTCAGCTCCTATCAGCGTAAGACAATCTTCAATTCGAGGCAGTCAATTGTAAATAAACACTGTTGATAGCATATAAGACCACGTAATTTCTTTGCATAAACAATACACAAAAAATCGATTCATTTGCTCCTGTTTTAGAAGGAAATGATAATTGGATAAAGGTTCATTCAACAAGTAGCGACGAACAGAAAGCAATTAAATAAATAAATATTGTCGATAGCATAAAATATTCGGTCATTTCTTTGCGTAAACAAATAACACACTTGAAATTGAAATAATTATTAGTCGATAAATTTGGGCTTTTCCGTCTTTGTCTCCCGAGCTGCGCTACGTTCTCTTTCTGTCTCTGTCTGCCTCCGAGCTCAATGTACAATAGTGCTCTTTCGAATAAGTGGAGGGGGGGGTCCCAGACCCTGGGATAGTACTCCTTTAGAGGTAAAAGCCAATTAATCATATGCTCCGCGTCTACCAATAGTATACAAAAGACGCGCATAGACGTAAGCCGACGGGAATGTGTTAGCTGTTCATAATATACTATTTATAATAAAATATTATTAAACCGATCAAATAAGGTTAGTTTATTTGTAGATATGATTTGGGATAACAATTAACCGGCTAATATGAGCCAATCAAAATATTACGCTTAAATTCTCAATTTTTAATAGTGAAGCTCTATGCTATTTACAGTGTAGTTCGAGTTATAAAACTTAGTCTGGTGAACACTATAAATATTTTAGAGTAAGGCAAATTTGAACAAGTTGTATCCTACGGCTTTTAAATAGTATCAATAATTAAAATTAATTAAAACCTGTGCCAAATATGAGTATTTCGATTCAAAATCGATGGCAGAAATAATTTACATGGAAACAAAATCAATGTCTCAACATGTGAGACATAGGACCGCAAAGGGTTAATAAAGTCGGTCAAGTCCATCTATTAACGTTCTTAACACTTATCGTCCACACAAATCAAATTTATCTCAGCGCCGTGTAGCGTGAATAAATCTTGTATATTAATAAATTAACCTTAACACTGTTGATGTTGAGCTCCATAATAGCATTTCAAATAGAATCACTTGATGATCAAAAATATAATCATTCATCCGTTGATGATTGGTGTGATGATTCTCCATTTTGTACTCGATGAAAATAAAACGTTCAAATATTGTATTCCTTTATAAAAATATCAAAGTGATTCCTTGTATTCGTAAAACTTGATACGGAATTTTAATCTAAAAGTGACAAAATAATAAAAGAGTTCGTAAATGTAATGTTTGAAATAATTATTTGAATAAATTTCGGAATATTTGAGTTTAGACGTGTAGGGGCACCTTTACAGCGCGACATCGATGTAAGAGTGTATGATGAGACGCAAGACATCCGTCTCTGTTTCTGATTCACTAATCTCCGCACTCAATGTGCGAAAATACACTTTTTATCACTCGATTCTTAACTTGGTGGATGTAAGTATAATATTTTGAAATAATCGATAAAGTAAAAAAATATATTAAATTGCTAGTTAGCGTAGCAGGTTTTTAAATGGTAAAATTGTTTTGGATTATACAAACATTTTAATTTTTATATTTAAGTAGTGTTTGTGCGATTGCCTTGGGTGTTTTAGTTTCTTTCTTTCAAAAAATAACTCTTTGTTCACACGGTTGATTAAATTGTTCTCTTACGTACATTTGCGAAACATTCAAAGTATTTTTACTTTGAATGAAACAACTCGAATGTTTAACAACCCCAAACAAGAAGCGAGGTCTCCGTCGGTTAGCGGCCATTTTTCGTAAAATACGAGGTGTTGACTTTTGAACTTTTTTTTCTCCTGGAAAGTTTTCTTTCTTGGGCCGAAATGCGAGCAAGACTCTTCATCGCGAATTCGTACATAAATATTGAACTTTTGACATGAATATGTAGGCTACCGAAACGCGTTGCGCAACGCGTATCATAAATATTCGCGGAATGAATTCCGAAAGCTACATTCATGAATTCTATTATACGCCGAGAATGAGGTAAAAGGGCGTATCATTCCTGCTTTTTATTTCCTTCGCCGCCAGTTTTTTACTTGGAGCGATTTTCCGCCTCGGAGGACGTTAAATGCTCACGTTTGTGCGTTTAGTTTATTATTGTGAGCTAATTTGTGGGTAAATTTAACGTCGGCTGAAGAAATTAAATATGCCCACATAATGGCCACGTAAAAAGATCGCCCAAAGTTGATGAGGGTATGTAAACTATAATTCGCTCAACTGAAACAACATTATCAGAATCCCTCTCTGTAAATGGATGCTTGAGGGTCGTGGGTGGGATATTTCACCACAGTTCTGATCCTCATATTTTTTATTTACAAACTCCACGTATTATTAGGACTAACGAGGAGTTAACATATATTTTAACACTAAGCAGCAAATATGAATAATAACCCATACTTTCAACAGGTTATTTATTATAGATGCTATTTACAATTTTCCCCATTTATAAATATAGGAAATAACTTCTGTATTTCGTTCTTGTGCGAATTAAAGATACACAAGAACGAAAAAAGACATACGTCTAAAATGGATTCGGAAATTTGAAGGTATTTGACTTAAATCATCTCATTTCTTTACTAAGGTTCTTACATTTCATATAATATTGAAGACTTGTTACAATTATATTTGCTTTGATAATGAATTTTCTTTCGCCTTATTATTGATCTTGGATAATATAAAAATAAAATCGAAAAATATCATCGGCAATGCATTAAAAATATACGCATAAAACGAGAGTCACCCCTATGTTTTTGGAGTAAATTAGACGATTTTTACCATTTGATTGTGATTATTAAATCCTGATAAATCACAAACGCTACATTTTTTTATTGAGATTTCAGGAAACGTGTATTTTAATAGTTGCACTTAAAAAAAGCTCTTTTAAGAAATGTCAAGCCAGTCATTTTGACATCTTTTATATTGATTCTGAAAAATTTTCAGCCTTTAATGGGATATTCTAGTCTAGATTTTTTTTGATGTTGCCATTTTATGATTTATTTATTTGAGGTAGGGACTATAACGACATATTTAGTTATTACGAATATTTGAATTTTTAAAATTTTAGATGACTAGAAGGGTTGAAATCATGTCAACCAATATACACCCTTTTTACCCTTTACACTTTATCGACCAATAACTTTTTATTTTTTATTTTTTTTTGTTGTATATTTTAAAAATGTCAATCTGGTTAGAAATGTATTTGTCTTTCTTTTTTATCGAACTTGAAAAATACCCAATATTTGTACCTCTAGACTAAAATACCCTCTTAAAAAACTCCATTTGATAAGTTCCCTTAGGTGGAGGTAAATAATATATGAGACTTGAAAATATATGACATTTTTAAGATAGGTTAGATTGGTGACACAAATATATGCATCTTGACAATCATATTTTTTTTAATGGAGAAAGTGGTTACAGCAACGATATTACAAATAAGTCTGCGGGAAGAATACATCTTCCCACAGTCAAAGCTATCCATCGATCCTCTTTCCTTGTTCCCTACGTGTTCACATTATGTCTACTTCATTAAGACTTGATATAATTTTAATCAAAGTTAAAATCTATATTTTTTTCTAAATTGAATTTTATATTCTTATAATTTAAAAAGACCAATCCTAGATAGATAGAGTTTTAAATCTTTGATTAGGAAGTTAATTTTAAATTGAGTCAAACAAAGATACTATATTCGTATGTTCACCACTTATCTGCCAGACAAATCCAATTTCTCCCAGCACCGCGCAGCGTGAATAAAGCTTGTACATATATCCATTAGATGAACCTTAACACTGTTGATATTGTTAATCCCCATAAATAGCGCTTCAAATATAATCATTTTTGGTATCGGGCTGAGTTTTAAATATTTAATTGAATTTTGAGGTTTTATACTATTTATCATGATTCTAAGAAGATCCCCAAACATGAAGGCTTCTGAATATGATTATCTTCTAGATCTGTCTGGAATATTTAGATGTGTAGGGGTACCTTTACACTCTCTCCGCCTCTTTCTTTGATTCACTAATCTCCGCACTCAATGTGCGAAAATATTATTTCTGTATCACTCAAGTCCGATCGCAACTTATGCGCGATTACTCATCAACGGTTGATTAGGGTAAATTGATCTTTACAGATATTTTTTTTAAACGTTTTTATTGTTCAGTGTACTTTATAAAATGATTGAAGCGTAAGGTTAAATTAATTCTTGTTGAAGTGTTGAAACTGATCTGAAAGCTGATTAACCAAGGCAAACAAATAAATATAAAACCAGTTACAAAAATCGAGAACTTTAGTAGGTCATGTCTTAAAAGTTATCAAGGATATTTAACATTTTTAAACAAGTCTCGAGATGAATTTAACACACATAAATAATTCGATTTATAATGATTTACCAAGTGTTAGTTATATTGTGTTAGTTCTTAGACTCTTATTTAAGATTTGGGTTTAAATCCAGATTGTGGGGAAAAAATCCACCATACCAAATAATCCGGAATATGTTTTCGATCGTTTGTTTCGATTTATATTTATTTTAAATTTCCTGAATTTAAGTGAGAAAAAATTGAGATGATCAATGATGTTGGGCAGGGTCAACTAGGAGATGTTAATTTGCAATAATTATTTAAAAAAAAGCCTGCCTAAATCTCAAATTTAAACAATCTTATCTTAATCTAACCATATGTGAAAGACAATGATAAATCTCTACATTAAAATCCTTAATCCCTATGGAGATAACCTACATTTCTTAACGGATAAAGGACCTTGCGAAGAAGAAATGGAGATGATTCATCCAATTTAACCGAATAAAATGATTATTTTCCGCAGGTTTTAGTCAATATTTTTGTAATAAAAACTCTAAGATTATTAATAGCTAAACTGAACACACGCTAAAAATTTATTTCCAAATTGGAATGTTCTAATGTAACTTTGCTCTTCAGCTGATTGCACACATCATGTTTTTGCTGTTTTTGTGAAAGCTTTAGCAAAACTTTTGATTTCCATATAATACGTGACATTTAAAACGTCACATAGCAAACAGGACTCGAAGTTATAATTGAAAAGCATGAAAAAATTCCGAGAGCAATTTTCGACATGCGGGCTGTAATTTATTCCATAAATTTATTAAATATGATTTATGGAGTCTGGTTGTTTCAAAATTGGATTAGGTATGCTCACCTGCTTTGTGAGGATGATAACGACGAGGATATAGCCGTTGAGGAGTAGTCCCAAGGCGGTGATTATGGTCAGTGGAATGCTCAGCGCCAAGGATACCATCCCGATCTTCGGTGTCCGAACAGATCCTATTATTCAGACTCCTCTTTCTTCCATGGCCGATTTTGTTATATATATATTTATTTAATAAAATATATTTATCACTTCTGCGAATATCATTTGAATGGCAATGCCATTTGTAAAATTTCACATCTTGCTCTTGAACGCGTTTTGTATAAACTTTCAGTGTCGAAACAGATATAAAAATTATCTTCTCTCTTTAAATATTTAAACACTTATATATATTACTAAAGCTCGTTTTGTGATTGAATCGCCTTTTTTACATGGTTATATGAATAATTTGGATTTAAATATATGTTTATTAAAAATATTTTTTAATTTCACTTCTTTTACATTGGGATCCATTGGACCTGAAACAAACAAACAGAATTCAATCAAAAAGTGTATCAAAGACGAAAAATCAACATCTAAATACATTAATCATTGTATTATTTCGTAGAGCAATATTTTGGTTTTTAGTATGATAATAGTTTAGATTCTGAACTCTTCTGGTTTGGTTTCATATCCAGATTGGGAACAAAATTCTTATTTGAAGTTTATCCGATCCTGAATCTAAAAATAATGATAAGATCACGCAGGGTTGACTATGAGTGTTTTGATTTGCAATAATGATTAAAACATAATTTTATAATAACGATAATTTTGCTCTTCCCTTATTTGCTCCCATCTTTTATTTTTAATTCATCCTAGCTTAACACACGTGGAAGATAATGGGAAACACACAAAAAAAAGTTTTTAAAAAAAGTAAGATTATTTAAATATAACATTTGGGATTCTTTAGGAATTAAGGCAACACATTTCGATCTCTATCACCGAACGAGTGAAATCCTGAACGTGTTCCGTTGTTCATCGCAGCTGACTCGTTGGTCGGGACCATCGTTTACGAACCGAGCTGCGATCGATCACGTATCACGCCGTGCTCTTAACTGCGGGTTCGCGTGCAAAGTCGATAAATTGCCGTGTAAAAATACGCACGTGATCATGGATGAGCTATCATGTTCAACATGCATTCAACGTTATTTATTTGCATTTTTTTAATAATCCTTTCTATTTAGGAAGGAAATGATAATCGGATAAAGACTCATTCAACAAGCAGCGACGAAAAGGAAACAATTAAATAAATAAACACTGTCGATAGCACACAATATCCGGTAATTTCTTTGGATAAAAAAATAACAAACTTGAAATCGAAATCATTATTGGTCGATAAATTCGAGCTAACGATCTATGCAATCGTGCGATATATGCGGGGAAGCTCTCCGTCTCTGTCTCAAGAAAGTGGTCTTTTTGAATAGTAGAGGAGGGATCCCAGGCGCTGGGACAGTACTCCTTTAGGGGTTAATAACTTATTATGGCTATCTCCAGGTATTTTTGTATAATGCCGTTGGTTTGGGCAATCCAAGAAATATCGCTTATTGTAGTATTCCATTCTCAGGGAAGCACTGTGGTTCATAAAGATGAAAATCTCTTTAACAATTAGTAATGATTTATCGACGATCGAACGACGAATTGTTTTTCTACTTCAATGATAATGCCGAAAAATAATGTATTTATTTTTGACACCCCTAATATTGCATCTAAATAAATGCGGTCATAAATGTTATGAAATTTGGATGCGCGCGCATTTGGATACATACCGAACAATAAGCATCGGGCCGTCATATTGTATTCCATATGTTTTGCAATAATATGCACTATATATGTATAAAAAACCGATCATAAATATTTATAGACATAATGATTTATGTTTGCATCAAGGCGCTAATTGACTTTGATTCGATTGTATAGCGAACGAAACCCTCGAAATCAGATTAGGAACCTCATAGACTTCGTCTGCGTCTGAGTTTGTGTCTAAAATGGAATTACGTACGTACAAGCCGAAAATTGACTCTTAATGGTCTGAGAGAACAGGAGTGAAGCTACTGCTGACACGGTTAATTAGGCAGTGGGGTTGGGGTGGACCACAATTTTCACGGTGAGCAAATAGCCCCACACCAGCGCTGCGGATGATGTCAATAGTTAAAATCACAGTTGACCCAAAAATACATGTGACGCAATCGGATATCGTAACCTGTAATTAGGACTTTCGTAAATAATTAATCATGTCTAATTTCGAGATAATGATAATTTAATACACGCCGGAGTGTTTCATTATTTAACACATTCAATGTTACACGTTTGTGCGCCAACAGCGTCTCAGCAACGTGTGTAATAATGAATTAGGTTGTCCCATAAGTTTCTTTCGCAAATGAACACAGATCTAATCATAGCCATGGTTGAAGAAAGCGAAATAAACTTATGGGACACTCTAATATTTAAACGACTTTGTACACCGGTGTTTTCGTGACGTTTGCGCCGTATTATCGCGACGTACACCGGCGTTCTTGTGAAATCCGATGCTTTGAATCGAGTCCCATTGAATGAAGCATATTTTCGAATAGTTTGCTGGAGTATTGTTCAAAATGCGGGGGCTTTTGGATGGGTTCCGTCTCCTTTTAAGATTTAATTATCTTTATTATCCCGTACAATAACATGGCAAATGCTTCGCTCGTCTTTGTGATATCTTTGGGTTACAAGTACATGTTTCTGGGTCATGAAGAAGTACTTACGGGGTGTATCATCGTAAAACGAGCATTTTACGATGTTACAGATAAATTTTCTAAGATAGATTAAAACTTTCACCGCTGAAAATGTCTTGGACGCCATAATTGCTCGTTTTATTTCGTTTCTTATGAGAAATTGGTCGATCAGATTAATTCGCAATAGATATTTTATTGAATTCGGTATTGATATTAAATAATACACAAATTGTGCATTATGCAAACTCCAGATCATTTGCTATAAATTATAAATTGGAAATATATCACTGTGCCACAGTACTAATGAAGACTTGTAACGGGATAATTGGATATGTTATATGCCACTCAAATGTAATGAGGTTCATCAGCCATTGTTACAAATATATGTACGTATTGTTATGTTAATAATATAATACAAGCTTCAATAAACAAGTCCTTCTATGAAATATGATATAAAAATTAGTTTGTGAATTTGTATGTGTGTGATTCTATCTGTAATAATTTATTTTGGATGAGTCTAAATATTTTTGTTTGAATTAAATAAAATAGAGTTAACGTTAAGAAGCATAATTTAATCGACAGCTTTACAATTGAATAAATTTTGATTGATCTATTTGTAATCATGTTCAATGAGATAGTATGGATTTCGCTCATTAACGTTTATTATGTTATTATCTGTTTATTTGTAGTCTATACATTCCTATACCAATCAATCGATTACAATGAAACTTTAGTGAGTGATTAGGCGTATATCCAAGAAGGTTTTTATAAATCAATCTTTATATACTGGGTATTTTGAATATGTTAAATTTGATAAAAACATCTTAAACTTAAAAAGTATTTTCTTAACCCTGACCATGGCAAACTGGTAACTCTTCAAGTTTAACGACTTATTAAATGATTTCTATGACATTTAGTAACAAAGTTTAAAATAGTTGTTAGTTTTTCGTTTAGAGAATTTAGAAGTTGTCATTTCTCATCCGTTTACATATTTTTTGTGACTGAAGCTCAGAACAAAATATTGAAAAAAAATCTATTTCGACAACCCTGACATTTAAAACATATGGTTTATGTGTAAAACGTAGTAAAAGACCCCTCAGCCTCCAAAAAAATGTTGTCGGCCCATATGCAAAACACCCTATATATATAAAAAAAAATATCTGTATGTATGTTTGTATTATATACATTCCCATATCATTCAATTGATTGCAATGAAACATTGGCGAGTTATTGGGCATATAGCCAAGAAGGTTTTTAACCGTTTCATGAGTACTCACGGAAATATCCGTTTTGACCTTCACTATTCAGAAAGGGCACTCTTGTGCATTGAAGCTCCGAGGCGGACAGAGACAGAGAGAACTTAGCGCAGTTCGGGAGACTGAGACGGATAGCTTCTTCATATGCATCGCATGATTGTATAGATCGTTAAGCCCAAATTTATCGACTTATAATGATTTCGATTTCAAGTGTGTTATTTGTTTACGCAAAGAAACGACCGAATATTGTGTTATCGAGAGTGTTTATCTTCTCTGCGTCTTGAATGAGTCTTTGTTCAATTATCATTTCCTTCTAAAGGAGGAGCAAATGAATCGATTTTTTGTGCATTGTTTATGTAAAGAAATGACGTTGTCTTGTATTCACTATCAAGTGTTCATTTAGAATTGACTCTGCCTCGAATTGAAGATTGTCTTACGCTGATTAGGAGCTGACAGAAAGTAATCGGCGTAAAGCGATTATGACATCAACGACTTCATCGATTTTAAATTTGCTCACTAACGAAAAGGTTAAACTAATCTATATTTATAAAAATGACTGTCCGTATGTGTGTGCTGAATCTGTGTTCTATCCTTTCAGTCCGCGCTACAAGTGACCTGAAGTAATAAATCTCGTAACTGCACTACTGTGTATCTTTTCAAAATATTACTAAGCGCTTGTGGCACTGCAACGCATTCCGGGTACTCGCTAGTACGTGCTGTATGCTGTATGAACGCATTATGTGCGTGCATACTCATCAAAGGGTGTCTTTAAATATTTGTTGATTCTATTTGTTCTACTATGATTATGACTAATAGTCTAAATTAGTTGTCTGTTTATCTTTGTGTTTCTGCGGGAATGCTTGGGAAGTATAAAATTTTGCTTAATAGAGCCAATTTTTGTATGTTAATTTAATTAGTGAGTATAAGAATAAATGTTTTAATATTTATTGTTTCATTTGTAATGTAGATCCTTGGTCAAGTTCTAGGGGCCCAGTTATCACCATCGTGGGCTGTATTCCCAGTTCCTCTAGCAGGCGACGGTATCCTCAGGGCGAGATTTCCCAGATCTACGGCTACCATGTCATCCATAATGTCGGCGTGAAGGACTTGGTTAATAGGGGGACTCAGACAAGTCATAATCCTTCGATAAATCCTTTTGTACAGAGCCCCGATATGGCACGAGTCGCTGAGGTTCGAGACAAACCGAAAAAAACTAGTGATGGTCCAACGATAAGGGGCGCTACAAGTTATCGCGGTGTACAGAACTGTATACAAGGATGTGAGATAATCCCTCCGGTGGATCTTCTGGCACATAAGAGGATCTTGAACTTTGAAGATCTAAAGAATCACACAGCATATGAACAGAAACTGAAGAAAACCTGGCAACGGAGATGGGATCAGACCAACAAAGAAAGATGGACCCAACGATATAAGTCATCGGAGAGCCCGGAAACACGTAGAGACTACCTTCCGTCTTATACATGTTCTGATAGAACATGGTTGCTTTGGATTCTATCTAAAACGGATAGGCGAAGAGGCAACCATATTGTGCCACCATCGCCAGGTGGAGGTTGATGACTTGATACACACTATTAATGCTTGGAATCGGGGTAACTGAGCTTAAAGGCAAGAACATGATCCGCAACATGGTAGCGAGCAAAGAAAATTGACCGAAGAAGAAGAACAACAACTGAATGACCATTAAAGAAGACAGCGAAATAGAGAGGCGCAAAGTGTCATCAACAATAGAAGGGGCTTAATGGCCAGACCATCTGCCCCCCTGAAGTAATGTGATGAACCAAGGGAGAGATTAAGTCAGTAAGAATCTGACATTACATTGGGACCTGCTAGCTCTAGCGTCTCTCATGAAAGATTCCTCTCCCACAGGATAAAAGGCGTAGACGGCGCTTCCGAGGAACTCCAGACCGAACCCAATCTTGAACTGCATTACGCGATCCTCTCGAATTCTCCCCAGTTCCGACCCGAATTGAGATTTAAACCGAATTAAAAGTCGGATTCCCAAATCAAATTTACTAAGTTTAGCTTCCCTCACATTTTTATACTCGTATCCGCCGACCTCCCCACTATCTTTTGGATGCTTCTCGATTCTTTAGCGATTTCCATTCAATCTGAAAAATGTTGTTTCCGCCATCGTATTCACTGCAGGATGTTTCGATTATTCTAAAATCAACATCCGCTCGAAGGCACATATAAGGTGTCCAGGGTCGTAGGCAGCTGAGTTTAGTCAATTTTTATGAAAATAAATTTTCTTTAGAAAAAATTGGAAAATTAAAATATTTTCATATCAACCCCGATCTTTCCACGTTACAAGTGAATTAGTCAACCAATAAAATAACAATCAACATAAAAAATGAGAGCTTATATTTGGGTTTAGTGAAAGTTCAAGAGCAAGGAGACAATTTCAAAATTCACCAAACAGCTCTTGAATAGTTATTTCGAATCAAAAAACGGCATTAAACTAGAACAACGTCCAAAGGCACTCCCACAATCGCTAATTTTGCATAAAGTTTCTTTGTTTAATACCTCCCGCAAAACGTTTTTCCAAAAACCACCCTCGCTGGGAAACTTGTTTGCGGTCTGTGGCCTTTGAAACGGTATGCTTTGACGACGCTTTGAAATAAGACTATCGCAACGTTTTGTCGGCGCAAAGGGGACATTTCACAATGGCGGATATTTTCAAAAAGTTTCGTCATAAATGGCAGATTTGTTGAGGGAAAAAATTAAATCTCCCCCGCAAAATTCCCGGAAAACGAATAACGAAATGCGGGACCATTTCGCTCAATATATATTTGCATTTGAAAAACATTCAAATGCTGAATGGACGCTCATTTGTATGCAATTGACATTTCGCATTTTGACCCTTTGATTGGTGTGTTAATTTTAAATTGAGTTAAATATAGATGCTATATTCGTATATCCACCACTTATCGTCCTCACAAATCCACTTTTCTCTCAGGACGCGTGGCGTGAGTGAAGCTTGTGTATTAATAAATGAACCTTAACACTTTTGATATGGTTGAGCCCCATAAATAGCGTTTCAAATAGAAACACTGTTTTGGTAGCCAGGCAACCTTCTGCTGAAAATGCACGCTCAGCCTCCACACTCGTTGAAGGTATCGTCATCAGATATTTAAATCCTAGTTCGATTTGATGACCACGCGAGCCCCCGTTTTCGTTTAATACCATCAATGTAAGACACGGACTAAAACTTGCAAATTTCCCAATTTCCTGAAAAATTATTTATTTCCGTCGCTGCAGATGAATACTTATATACTATAATACTTTGATGTGATTCATAATTATATTATGGAGGAATACAAAAATTCTGAACCACATATCTATTATATTTCATATCGATATTCCCATTATTAGAGTCGAAGTGTAGTAAATACATCACCGGTGGGGAAACGTTAATATAACAATTACTGGTAAGGTTAATATACAAGATACAAGACTGTTATTGCCCCTAGGCGTCGTGTAAGCTTGCCAATTTGTAGTTTGCGTCCAGATTTCGGCGAGAATGTCTCGATTTAGTAGCCGTCATCGTGCTGGTGAATTGTACTATTTCTGTTAGATAAAAATTTCAATCCCGAATTTTTCGGGATTATGTGCACCTAAAACTGTCCGGTATCCCGGGATTGAATTCCCTACGCAAGACTCTCTCTGTCTCTGTCTCAAATTTACAATCACTGCACTCAACGTGCGAGGATGCTCTTTTTGTATTAATTACGAACGCATATATGCGCAATTCCTAATCAACGGGTTATGTTACCAATCAAATGGCAAAATTCGATAGTTCTAAATTTGGTCCTAATCATTTTGCTTCCGACCATTACTGCTGAGATTTCAATTTAAAATGATTATAACAAAGTATCGATTGCAGCTCGTTTCAAGAATTTTAAAATAATCAAATTCATTATTCCCACGGGTTTTTTCGCTTTTGCGTCGTTTCAAGTTTCAATACAGACTCAGGTGGCTTTTACCAAGAAAAATGATTAATTATACTTCTTTCTCAAGCAACAAAAATATTTATTAAATATTGTTCCTGTATAAACGAAATTCCTCGTTTGATTTTGATCGAATGTTATATTAAGCGTATTTTGTTCGATTAAATAATGTTGTTGTTTTGTGTATGTGGATCGCACATTTAATTGGTTTGTCAACATTTGCGACCTAATTGAGTCACAAAAACGACATTTCCTCGCGAAAACAAATTAGCTACAAAAAATAGATTTTTCGCCTTTTGAATTGGAGCAAAGGCGACATTGGTCTGATGATCAAAAGGTTTGTCGTTTTATTGTCGGAATTTTTTTCGCGCGAAGACATCCAAGTCTTAGCGCAAAGACGAACCGAGACTTCAAAGCATCAATCAAGTATTTAGCGAGACGCCTTTTCAGGACCTAAGCTCAAAAACCTGGACAAAATATTATTTCAAATTATATTTTAATATCGCTCTAAACTTCACGCAAGAGGGCGCGCCTCAAAGGACATCGTTCCATGAGATACAATGGAATCTCGTGTACAATTTAGGGCCTGTTCAAATTCGCCGTAATATATTTTAGGGTAGTGTTTCTTTTTAATATTGTTGAAAGGGGGCCTCAATAGTTTTTATTAAAATGCCTGTGCCATAGTCGCGTATGGTACGGAAGAAAAGCGTTTATGTGTTATTTGATGCCACTCTATTTTAGCACCAAATTCCTCAAATATCATACCGAAAATTGATAGCAACCAATTCTATCGTATTTCAGAAATTTTGTCGGAAATGTTGAAGAAAATCTAGTATGTGTTTCAATGTATCAAAATTTGATTCTTGCGTTTGGCACGTCTTGAGCACATAGCTGCCAAAAATATTGGAATTTTAATTATACTGATGAAAAAATCTTTCAATGTGTAAAAACATTATTGAACTGCCAATGTAATATTTTTTCAGCTTAAGACGTTATAATATATATTTTTATAGCTTCTAATTGAGGGCATTAATGTGCCTTGATAAATCGAACAAATAGACGGAGGAATGACCGAGGAAAATCTCAATATAGTCATCATTCAGCAAAAATTGTATCAAAATACTAATCATCCAGAGAGTATACGGTGTGAACATTCTGGGCATTCATCTCGCACACAACTTCTTGTAACCAAGTTTTTTCGATACAATATCACCAAGGAGACTTCAACAAATGTCAGGAAATTCATCGTGAAGGTCATCAAGCGTCACACGGCGGTCATTTAGCACTTATACTCCAATTTATAGCACAAGTTTGTCATAAATCACTGATGGTCTACCACTCTTTGTCTCGTCATGAGTATCAGTACGACCTTCTCTGAACAACCTAATCTACTTCCTAACATATTGTAGATTCATCATATCATTACCAAAAACTTCCACGCGTTTCCGATAGATATTCGCGGCAATATTGTTCTGTAAAGTAAAAAAGCGGATGATAGCGCGAATCTCGTACGGACGGGAGATGGCGAGAGCGCGCGACGACCTTTTCATCAGAAAAATTTACTGTGTCTGAACAAAATGGCTGACAAACACGCGGGATTAAACAAATTTACCGTTAGTATCCCCCCTAAACGCTGAGTATACCAACTTTGAAACAAAATAAATCCAGGACCTTTGTAATCTTGACGAACGACTTAACAAATTTCTTTACCAAAATTATAGACCACATTCTTAGAGATATATACTTTTGAGAAATGAAATTTAAAATAAAAAACGATTTTTTTACCGTGATAAAGTATGATAGAATTACAATGAATTTCGTCAAGAATAGTTGTTTTTAATTTGAAATAAACTATAGAAATTAAATCGTGACAAAGTAAAATGTGATGCATTGACATTTGCATCAGGACAATCATATGATTAGGTTTAGGACTCATTTTCCATTGTAATTAGAATGGAAGCCGACAAAAGATGTGAACTTCAACACTTCTGCAATTTGACACTGTTCATTAGGGCCACTTTGGTTAAAATTTTCAGATACCAACAATTTCTGGGTTTTAATGGAACAATTTTCATTGACGTAATTTTGCTCCGAAGAAGTTTTCATAAGTCGCGTTAAGCGATTCTCCGTAAAACCCTCTCCCAATACGAAATTCAATACATACAATATTTCGCTCATCGAAAATATTATTCATTCTCATCAAAATTCAATCATTCGCCACGGGCAGCAAACTTTAGCAAATTCAATTTGCTCATTTTGCATCGTCTTGGTGGAAAATATTACGATTCCAAATTCGAAAGCTCGGCTTTCCGTCAGGATATCAGAAAATTTGAGCGATGCTTTGGGAAATCGCTATAAATACATCAATTAATAAACTTCAATGGTCTCTAATCCTTTTCACCCCGTCTTAACTTGTTAGGTAATTTTATAATTGGATAAAAAAGAGCATCTCATAAATACGGCGATTGATTTCCCATCCGATTGTATTTGCAGTGGAATAGTTCTTTCCGAAAGAGCGATCCAACTGCGAGACTTTAATGTTGAACCGCTTTCTAAAAATTGTTTAAAGCCAATTCAAGGGCATTAGAAAAAAATATCGATCAAGGCTCACGTTTCCATCTCCCCTAAAGACTTTTCTTGTAATCACAGCACATGCGTTAACATGCGGACCATCGATAGTTTTTCAAAAAATTCTGTACATCGCATATTGACTGAAAATTTGGACATGATAAAGCTGTGCGCAAGATAGGTGCAGCGTTCGTTCACAATGGAATCAAAATAGCGTGATGAGTGTTTGGTGATATTTCTCAGCAATAAAGTTTTTTGAGTTTTTAAATCAATTCAGGATGAAATATGGGTCCATCACTTCATATCTGAGACAAAGGAACATGGAGAGCTCCCACTGATCCGAGCTGTTTATCGCACGCAACTATATCTACACATTTATCGCCGAAAATACCGCAAAACCAAAAGAGAACGGAGTGGCTAAAGGTTTATGTCCAACCGGTCCGCTTTTCGGACCGCTCACATGATGAATGAACGTCTCGTGATCGGATGCCATACCCGAAAATGTCTACATCACGATCATGAACTCTCATTAGAAAACGAAGCTGTCCGAAGAAAACTGATCGGGTGGGTTATTTAATTTTACAATCGTGTTTATTTTATTGCGGGCTTATGGCGACTGGGTCGGTCCAAAGTATCAATATATAAAAACCACGTGCAACTCTCGACTGGGTCGATATTCTGCGTTTTGCGCCCGTGGACAGGCGTCTGCTTTTTTACCCTCTTGTTACGGCCCTGGATTAAAGCCCAAGTCTTTTGAGTTATAAATCCAACTTATAATCACGGAATCCAATCAAATTAACAGCTCAAAATATATTGATCGTTGAATGTCTCATCATATACCTAAAATTCTCTTATTCATGATCAAATTTCGGTTTAGAGATGGAGGGAGTTAGAGGAGAAAGAGATTTTCCTTATGATGATATCATAGATAATCCACTTTTTATTCCCAGTTATCATCCGGATGAAGAAGGGTTCGATTTTGTTCCGTGCAGGCAGAGATGTGATCTTAGTTTTCATTTATTACTAACACGAATCATCTTCGTTTTAGTTCATTTTCTATATCATTATGTATACATTCAGTGATAACGAGAGAGAACCAAATATGCGTTAAATTAATATGCGCATACTTGCTGAAGCTTATTGTAACCGGATCGGACAGAACTTTTCGGTACTTTCGGTAATAACCTAATAATAATGTTATTAATCAAAAATAAAAATGCCCATGTGTTGTGCCAACCCTGAACAAGAAATGCTTAAAACCCGTAAATGATCCCGCAAAAAGTCGAACAACTTTTTATGCAATTTCTAAATTCGCTGGCAGTTAAAAGGTTAACTTGAAAATGACAACCTTTTAGAATATTTTATTGATCCAATGAATATGATAAGAAATATAGGGTTTCAAGCAATATTAATTAATTATATTGAACAGTTTGTTAATTGAGTGTCGAATCCGATTATCTTTGAAGGTTTCAAGCGTCTGTGTTGAAAACCTATATTCGATGTTGTATATTATAATATATTGAATTTCACTGAACGTCATTCTTTTTGTTTGTTTCACTATTGATAAGACGGTAAAATTTAGATTGTGCAATAATTAATCTGAGATATTTTTAGCTGTAAATTTGTAGCTAAACATTTCAAGCGCAATCGCTTTTAAGGGTTGGTTTAAAATTAATTAAGACCTTTTTTATAAGCGGGATAAAAATACGACCCAATTAAATTAGCGCGCCCCTAAAATATTTGCGTGGCGAAAATTCGTCTACAACGCGACGTTTTCACAGGCAAATCGCTTCAAAGTTTCAACGTCAAAAACAAATAAGGAGACACAATTTTGCATATTGCTTGCCATTAGAGTCCGGAGCCTTTTTTGAAGTTCACCAAATAGTCCATAATCCATCTCCATAATGTCCATGCAAATAGACCCACACGCAAATGGCGCTCAACCCCTAAATAATGGAGTGTCTTAATCGATTGTTCCCCTGCAGTGTCGTTAAACCCATAACGACTTACATTTGTGAAAACTTTCAGGGTCGAACAAACAGAAAGCCGTGCTTTTAATGCCAACGGCCTCTTTTCTACGAATTGCCGTACTTGAGGTTATCGTCCTTCCTTGGCTGAACCTTCAAATTGATGACGAGCGTATTTTTGTAAATAAACACACGTTAAAAAACGGTATTATGATGACCTACATCTGCGCTTCCTTGATTAAAGCTCATCCATGTTATTCATGAGGGATCCGTTTAGGGCTGAATTATTGATGTGGCCATTTCAGCCAAAGCAGAACTTCAAAGCAAAACATATTTAATTCAGAATTTTATCGACTATCATGACTTCATGAGTGTCTTCGTTTGTATTTATTTGGTTTTGTCAAGGATCGGGGGCCTGTCTCTTCGGTGGGCGTACTATTTTCGTTCGGAGCTGAAATGTCAAGGGGGTACGACGTAACAGTACTCCGATAAAAATAGGGGGTTCAGTGGAGCAATGTTTTTGTCACATTAAAAATTCAACGGCTCAAACGTTTGCCCAAAACGATTCTTTAAAAATAGAGTCGACACAATGGAGCAGAGCCTCCAAATATATAATCCCTCCTCTTGTATAATACACAAATGTGACAAAAGCATTGCATGAAAACAATATTTTTACTGGAACTCCGGGATTATGTAACATATTGAATTATGTATGTCTTGGTTCTCGAAATATATACGTATTTTCGAATTGGCATAATGGATAGATTCTGCCCTATTAACTATAATAGATCTGGTAACAATACACATGGAAGATAGTATTGAAAATTCCAATTGATTGTCTCCATTTAAATACTGCCAATTAATACAATATTTTAGATCTGGCAAGGACTTATTTGTCAAAAATTGTTAAAAAAAAAATTAAATTAGACAATGCTGTACTAAAATTCTAGAATAAATACATATTTAACCCTATAAATACCGCGCGCACAAATATGTGTTATTGTCGAAATGGCCCTTTAAATTTGTGCACATATTTTTTATATTAAAATTATATTTTAAAAATTTTATACATACGTTATTTTAAATGCACGGAAGAAATAGTATCCCCACGCAAGTTCACTAGATTAATCGCGACATCTTTCTGTCTCCCTTCAGGGGCAATGTGGCAAATTAACAGTGACCTATCTATCTCCCAGCGGACACATTGCAGAGGGATCAAACCCAAAGGCTAACATGTAAATTCTTCATTTATTTTTTAGATCAATTGAATTACGCGGTAAATCAAAATACCCTAAAGTTTTGAGGCCCTTAAAGGGTAGGTAAATAAATAAAGGACATTTTAATGTTTTTTTTCCCGACGCTTGGTGTCTCTTCCCTGTCACAATCTTTCATACTATCATCATCAGATATTTAAATGCTAGTTCGAGTTGATGACCGCGTGAGCCCTCATTTTCGTATAAAACCATCAATGTGACTGATAAAATTCCTTTCTGCTGAGACACGGACTAAAACTTGCAAAATTCCCGATTTCCCGACAAATTATTTATTTCCGTCGCTGCAGATGAATACTTATATACGTTCTTACTTTGATGTGATTTGTAATTATATTACGGAGGAATACAAAAATTCTGAATCCCGCATCTATTATATTTCATATCGATATTCCCATTATTAGAGTCGAAGTGTAGTAAATACATCACCGGTGGGGAAAGGTTACTATAACAATTTGAAAAACATACATGTACGCTTTATATGTATACATAGATTAGACAGTCACTGCCCCTAGGCGTCGCATAAATTCACCATTTAGTAATTACGCCACTGTTTCCAAGCGTCCAGATTTCGTCGGGAATGTCTCGATTGGTGAGGTGTACGATTTCTGTTAGATAAAAATTTCAATCCCGAATTTCTCGGGATTACGTTTACTAATCCCGGGATTCTTAAGTACCTAAAACTGTCCGGGATCCCGGGATTGGATTCCTTAGCTAGGAGTGATTTCTTTCAAAACTGACCCAAGGTGAGCATCGTTCATGCTGGATTTGACAGGAGACTTATTTCGAGACGTTCTTCCAAACATGGAAATTGCCTCACATGGGAATCCTTATGACTTTGAATAGTTTTGTTTCTTCAATTTCGACTGTTGTTTATGTAAAACCTAATGTACTGTTGACCTAATGTACGGGAGTGGCGTCTATCTCTGTTCTTACGCATGCATCGCTTTCCATCTTGTGGTAATGCGCAAGAAACACGAATCGACGTATGGCCTTGGCCACGGGAAGATGTCCTTCCCGCAAGCTCATAGCTATAACCTCTTTCGTCATAAATAAAGATAATAATTAAGACAACAGTGTTTCTATCAGCAGCTGACCAACTCCATTCTACTGCTCGTCATTACCACGGCCCGAAAAAAAACGAACCCACAGAATACGCCCCCCGCTCCAAGTTACAACATCAATCAATTTTCGTTCACAACTTCATCATTTCTCAAGATCTTCTAAGTTTTTTCCGAAGAATTTGATATTTACAATCTGACTAAATTAAACATGCATCAAAAGCAGGATAATTAATAGAAAAAACCTTCGTATCTAAGTATATTTATTGGTATGCGAACCACCATTTGATTTTCACTAATTTTATCGTTATTAAATTTAAAAACAAAATTCGGCAAGAAATGAATAGTTTATGAAAATACAAAACGATAAATATAATGGCTCTCTGTAAACCAAACACTCATTTCATCCCCTAGGCTAAGGGTCGCCACTTAAAAAGATTCTTCAGGGTATTTGATACAATGTAAACGGAATTATTCAATTTGAATCACTGTAACTATTAAAGATCAAGTTTTGGCATAGCGGGATGCTTCCTGGAATCTTATTATTAAGGTTCGAGTTCTAAATTATTAATAATCGTTCAGTAAAATCCTCAACGCTGAAATCTTTGTTTTTTTTTTGTTTGTAAAAAAATGTGACAGTTGTATAAACTTTGGATTGTTTATCAGTTCGTCGCTTATTATTTATGCTGAAGATTATCATAATGTATATCTAACATAATGGAAATGCTTTTTCAGATTATGAACTACTGCCATTAAGTTCAACTATTGATTCTAATAAGTAATACCCATATTTGATTAAATTGAAGCAAGAAATCGATAAGAAAGGGTCAGGGTTGAATGATGAAAAACGTATAACATTCCAGCATAATAAATTACTAAATTACAATATAATTATTGTTTACTTTTACTGATAAATACCAGAAATTCATATTCTCAACGATTTTATCATATTTCAATCTGGAAAACATGCATGGCTTAATGATGAACCATGATATAAATGAGCCATGGCTTACTTGCATCCTTTATTTACGAAGGCATAAATTGGTACCAAACGAAAATTATTTGAATCTAAATGAAGTGTCGTAAAATTTATTTCATCGTATATGTGCTGGAAATTTATGGCGCAGATCAAATGATTGGTTTTCGCGATGACTTAAATCTTATTTGATGTAGAGCTCGTAAATGGTGTTTTATATTTTTCCAATTTATTCAACAATACATTAATAGAATTATAAACTAGTAACCTTGATCGTTGGATGGAAAATATTTATTTTTGTAGCGAGCGTATGCATGGTTGCATGGTTATGAGAATGTGTTTTTAACGTGTGCACGGGATTGAGTGAAGCGCATGGTAGAAAGTAAGGTTGCAAGGACTCCCGACGCCGAGGATTTTTTGTTGTTTTAAAATTGGCACATCTGGTGCATAGGGGGGATTTTAACGGTTAGTTTTTTAGGTCCCGCGTGTTTGTCGGCCATTTTGTTCAGTCACAGTAAATTATTCCGATGGAGAGGTCGCAACGCGCTTCCGCCACCTTTTCAGCTTTCTTCGTGGACTCTTCTAGCAGGACAACTTTTATGGACTTTATCATGACAGGGAATGAGACGTGAATGTGTCACTGTATCCCAGAATCCAAAAGACAATCATAAATGAGCTGGATACTGAGACTTTGATGACTATTAGGGCATACCACATGAACATTCGGAATTCATTCATTTTTTTGGTATGGGCTAAGAAGCCTTTTTTGTACATGGTTTATTTATTTTTGCACGATTATCTTTTATCGTGCAAAAACATTTCCAATAAAGATCATGCTCAAAGATAATGAAAAAAATCCGTTTAGATTATAGAAATTGTACTCAAAATCTCAAATAGGCTATAATTACTACTCAAATTTCTTTTTTGTCGTCTTTTTTATTGTCGATTGATTTACTTCCAGAGATTTTGAAATATATTTTATATATTTTTGATATTCAAAATATTAGCTATGTATATTTTTGATGCATTTATTTTACCAGTCGATCACGATCGACCGGTCGATCTTAAAGCAAAATTTGGTCGATCCCAAAAACTTCCGCGATCGAATGATCAAGATATAATCGAAATAACAACTTGTTTTAAAAAAAAAATATAAAAGATCGAACCTTCTGGAAGCAGAACACAATAATATTCCAGATGATGATAGGAGCAACGTCCATATCTTAATTACCTTAATTTCCATATAAACTGGGCAATGGAATTACCTTACAAGAAGATCGCTACGAGAGAAGGACAACATTAAATCGAGTATAAAAAAGATGCCATACAGTCAAGCTTCGAGTCAACTTTGAGTCAGCTTCGGCTCAGCTCCGAGTGAGCTTCGAGCTAGCTTCGAATCAGTTTCGTCTCAGTTTCGAGTGAGCTACGAGTCTAGTTCTATGGCTTAGTCAGTTTCGAGTCTAATCAAGGTTCAGTTTAAGGCTCAACTTGAATTTAGATTTACTTCTAAGCTCGAGTTTGGGTCTTCTACGCCTCGCCGTCGCAGCTTCTTCAAAATGGAGCGAATAAACATGCTGTGGAGAAGCAATCGTCTTTGGAATCAAACCCCATCCATCCCTCGTCAGTCCTTCCAAAAAGAGGTAATTTGAATACAAAAGTTGAAGGGTGCATTCACAAAAACGATAAGCTCCTAAGCCAAAAGAGGTAGGGCACCCTTGTCTTAGACTATCCATATTATCTACAAAGATAAATGGATCTTCAACATATCAATTATTATTTATGGCTATCGATCTGTTGTATCATCCAAAGCATTTTTTAAAATATCTTTGATATTCGCAATTACTTCAAAAAAATCCTACGAACTTATTGAGTGATGTTTCATATAATATATCTGAAATATTTGTGATAAAAAATGAGTTTAAAGGGCATTTTTAAGACTATGTATAGATTCGTTAAGTGGGTATACTCTGACTAAACGTCTGGGTAAGGGTTGTGCTGCGAATGACTGATGTGAAGTCGACACCGACGATGACGAGAAGTCAAGGGAAGCCCAAAGTGGCGTTTCTGTGCCTTTAACGACCTCGTTTTGGTAAGGGTTATTTTAGGAGCGCCCCGGGCCCCGACTGTCTTAGACGACTGACTTCAACTACCCTTGTGAAGCTCTAACGACCTTTTTCAGCGCCCACGGCCTAAAGAATATGTTTACGAAATGTCCCGAAACTTCTTACAAACTATATAATTTAGCAATTGTTTGGGCTTCCGGTCGGGGAATCGGCACGGAAGTTGCTAAACGATACGATTCAATTCGTACGAAAAGGTAGATCAAAGGGCTGACGGAAAAAGTTTTCATTCATTAGTCTGCCAAATTGGAAGACTAAATTTAATTTTATACAAAAGTCAAAAGTAGGCTCATTGCCTTTTGTTGAGCTGAAAAAAAATTGTATCATTGTAAAAGTTTTGTACATAAGGGTTGTTAATACGATCCTGGAATTTCAATGAGATATAGCAACAATGCTGTATTATACTCATTTTTCCTTCTGTTTACCTGAATGTATATTTTTTAATACACTTTAATTTATTATATTTTAAATCAAAATGATTTCATTGTGTAACATATTTGAACGGTTGAAATTACGTCCTCATCCAAATAAAGGCACAAATTTAAAACATGCCTTTGAAAAATATTATATATATGTGAACAGTTACGTTCGTACATAATATAAAAATAAACTGACAATAATATTTCAATTCCAAGATTTTTTCGATGAGCGTTCAATAATGCATCTAAGTAGTCAAAAGCTAAAAAAGTTTTTCAATAGTATTCCTTGTTTATCTTCAATCGACTCATTTGCAATGGGAAAAAATCTTCAGATCGTTGACTATTATGAAACTTCATCGGCTTAAAATATCATAATTCAAAACACGTTATTGAGCGTATCTTTAAATTCAAATTTAAAAGTCTAAGTAGGACAGTAGCCAAGTAGTCCAAATAGTATTGGTTGGTTTAATTATTGGAACAAACATTAGTGAATAATAACCTAAAAATAACATAAATGTGTACTGATGCTTTTAAAAACATTCTTCCTCTCACAACCAAAAAATCGAGTGATTTTAAGTCCCTGCTGTTATGATGGTCTAATATGAAAACAGAAAATGCTGCTAAATGTTATTTAACTCCTAACGAATGACCTAGTATTTTGAGACTATTGCAAAAATTGCTAAATGTTTAATATGTAAAGTATTGAAATGAGGCTGTACATCATCTGAATAATTTGCTATGAATTGTGTATAATTTTTAATTAAGATTATTTAGGTTTAATTATAAATATAGCGTAATATAGTAACAGTCAACATTTAAGTTGACAAATCATGATCCCTTAAGTAAAAAGCATCACGCACGGAAGCAAACCACTTAAACTTGTCTAGGCTGAGACTTAAAACACACAAAAAACTTAAATTTTGTTTCCGACCAAGCCTCGGTGCAAAAGTTAAAGAAAAACATCAACTTTATACGGATTATATAGCACGGGAAAGTTCACGGCATAAGCACTTTATTAGTTATAAAAAGCTCCATATTAAACGTACGATACCGTCGAAGTACCCAAGGGCTATTTTTTTCATATTATCAATAAAATATTTATATATAAATCTGACGATTTTAAAATAAGACCATGATATTGCGAGCTTTTATACCGTTATTTTATTAAAATTGAGCAAGACATTCGAGAATAAGGGCGGCTTTTATAACCCACGCATGCGGTCAAACAATCCCAAGAACAGCGCATTCAATTACATTTTCATATATTTGAATATTCTCAGATTTATAATGTGACTTTTTTTTTTAGCATATATTGCCTAATGAAAATTTTCTTTGAGCCTTTTATGTTTGCCCTTCCTGGAAACCAAAATACAACCCACACGTGTAATTAATCCGAATCCGAACATGTTTTCTTTCCATTGTTTCGTAATGATTTGATTAAATTAGAACGTCAGGCGGAATTGATTTCATCAAAAAATTTCATGCATCAAGGGCTGTTGTACATTTTTTTTCAGTTTGGGGTTGAAATATTAAACAGCACGTAAAGGTCAAGGCATGATACGGACGAAAAGGACGTTATCAATGCCAGGAACGAATATGTAAGTAAGCAAATGTCCGACTTGGAAAGAAAGCCTATGCTATTATCGATATTCAAGATCATTAAAATTAGAAATAATTACCAAGGGTTGACCCGAAACCCTTTCATTAATTCAAAATCCAAAGTTACACTTCTTTGAACCCGATCGGAGCGAGTGGGTGTTTTGATTTTAATTACAAAAAGTAATCCGCAATTATAATATTCGACCCTATCCATGGATATATTAATCCTTGAACAAATTAATAATTTGGAGAGATTGAATCTCTTTATTCCATTCATAGATAATTGCAGAGTACACCATACCAAGTGTTACTAACGTCATCCAAACTAATTGTGAAAAACACAACAATCATAACCACTTAGCTTTTTAACTGTAAAAAGTCGTTTGACTTATATATTTTGTGTGTGTCCTAGCACAACGGTTCTTAAACTGGGGGCAGAGTTCCCGGACGGCTCCCCGCCCCCCACGTGTTGAACAAAAAGACTCTTCTCTAGATGATACTTTATTTACATGAGAAAGAGATCTGGCTGCAGGAAGGACGTCCTCCCGCAGCCAAGGCCAACCGACGACTCTTCCCGATTCCCATCTCCTGCGCGTCACTACTCAGCCGGTAACGCTGCACGCGCAAGAAGCAATCGATCGGTATGCAGGTGCAATGTCTCCGCAGGGCCACAAGAGATGGCGCTGTTAAAATAACACATTGCACCTGAAGTGAGACGGAAGATGTCGCTATTAATCTGAAGAATTAAATCTGCTCAGACTAACAGCGTTATTGCGTGGGAATGTTAAATCCCCCACGCTACAATACCAACAAATGAAGAATTTAAATGTCCTGCGGGATTATTAACGGGCTTTAGGCATTTCTTGTTCAGGGTTGTCACAACATATATTTAATATTTTTATTATTTTATTTTTTGTTAGTATTATATACACTTTATTGATATGATAATTTATATAGGGTTTTCTCTGTAATAATACTTTTTCATCATTGATTCATCACAAAATAGATTCAGTTGTGTAGCAAAGATCATTCAATGGGGAATTTATTTAAAAATGCGCAAACATTTTAGGATCTACCACTATATGTCCCTATCATAATAATTTTTAGGTATATAACAATATTTATTTTTCTATGAAAAAACATAGCAACTGTCGTTTTGAGTCGTTTAAGTGAGCAAAATTATTTATTTGGATATACAATAATTATGTGCCAATAAGAATGACCAAATCGATGGAAATTTAAAGAAACGCCCGCAGAATCTTTGAAGTAGTACCGGGTGCGGCAGGGAAACTATCTTATTTTAAAAATGAATAACTCAAACACTATAGGAGATATCAGTTTAATTATTTTTTAATCTTTATCGCTTTGGGATGCGAATTTTAAATAAAGAAGTTTCCCTGCCGCACCATGTATTTGTATGCATAAAAGAGCTTTTTACATAATTCGCAAACATTTCTTGCTCATTTTTTTAACCCGAACTTTTACAATAAAATTCAATAATCATCTAAAAATATGGTTCAAATTCAGACCGTGGGAATAAAATCTGTATATCGTCACAAATTTGGAATAAACAAAGCGGTACAGAGACGCTTATGATTGAATTTATAGCAATCATTGAAATATAATGATGATGATTTTGTTACACTCTTATAGATATTATCCTGCCTAAAATCTTGTTAAATTAATGCTTATCCTATTTATTTAATGGGGAATATCATATGAAAAATGATTTCGCTAGAAGTTAAATAAAAATGATCGACGTTATGGGTACTTGTTTTCATACATTTATGAGCTTGGGGGGAACGCTTTTAAGTCATTAAATCGTAAATAGAACTTTCATTATCATATAATGTTATTGATTTATATTTTATACGGCGGTATAAAATATTTATTGATGTAATTTATGAAAAATCATCGTTCCGGGTAATTCGCCCAAACCGACTTACATAATATTGGAGGGTTGCGTGTCCGAAACGCCGGTCGTAGACTTCCCAAATTTTACTTACAACCTAATAAAATGCACAATAATTGGGAGAAAATGTGTTTAATGAACAACTTTACATTAGGACCCATAAAATTGATGGAAAAGTTGATTTCCGCACGAAATGAGAGTTGAAGGGCGTTTCGGCTCGGGGTCGAAAAGCTTTCGTTTCGGAAAGCTCATTTGTGAACTTGCGTCTCTGAAATTCGCTACGAATTAAACTTTGCGAGCTTCGCGAACGCAGGATAAGCCGACTTGAAATTGAGACATTACTTGATTAAACCTTACATCAAATTTATTTCGCATCTATTAAATTAATAACCGAGAAATGATTTGTGGGCGCTCATGGACGCAGAGCTTAAAGTATCAAATACGTAAAGAGCTCCCAATTAACTCGGACGCTGCTTCACAAACAAAATGTAAGACGTCCAAGTAATTAAAAGAACTTTGCAAAGTTATTATTACTGGCGATGGGCTTCTCAAATCCTAGAGTTGAACTTTAAACTATGGAATGAACGAAAAAGTTAACCGACAAATTTGTGGAGAACGTAATTGCAGAAAGTCTTCGCCGGGAAAATCTGCTTGAAGAAATTTTATCCTCAAGGTTCAACGTGTTAAATAACGTTTGATTGATAATTTAAGAAACATTTCTTTAGAAAAACTATTTAATATTTGTATTTAAAAATGATGAATATTTTATATGTGATACTTTTGAAATTCGTAGAATTGTTGAAAGTCGGTTGAGTGAATATGGAATTGTTTTTGAACATGAAATAGTAGCAACAACGACTGATGGTGCTAGTGAGATGAAAAAGTTTGGGCGTAAAAGTCTCGTCGTCAATGAACTTTGCATAAATCATCCTATACAACTAGCTGCAATTGAAACGTTGTACCAGAAAACTTATCAAACAGAAACAGAAGAAGACTTAGATTATTCCAGTGAAGACGAACAAAACACTAAAGAAAGTGACTCCGAAAATGATAATTCAGGAACTAAAACCAAATCGTAAGTTTGAGTCCTAACTTCTATGATGCTCTTAACCTGTATGGGAGTACTATCGGAAATATCCGTTTTGACCTTCACTATTCAGAAAGAGCACTCTTGTGCATTGAAGCTCCGAGGCGGACAGAGACAGAGAGAACTTAGCGCAGTTCGGGAGACTGAGACGGCGAGCTTCTTCATATGCATCGCATGATTGTATAGATCGCTAAGCCCAAATTTATCGACTTATAATGATTTCGATTTCAAGTGTGTTATTTGTTTACGCAAAGAAATGACCGAATATTGTGTGTTATCGAGAGTGTTTGTTTATTTAACTGCTTGCCGTTCTTCGCTGCGTGTTGAATGAGTCTTTGTTCAATTATCATTTCCTTTTAAAGGAGGAGCAAATGAATCGATTTTTTGTGCATTGTTTATGTAAAGAAATGACGTGGTCTTGTATTCACTATCAAGTGTTCATTTACAATTGACTCTGCCTCGAATTGAAGATTGTCTTACACTGATTAGGAGCTGACAGAAAGTAATCGGTGTAAAGCGATTATGACAACAACGACTTCATCGATTTTAAATTTGCTCACTAACGAAAAGGTTAATGATACTCGAAAAATTATAAAATTGTTTAAAAAAGGGACAAAAAAATTCTTGAATTGCAAAACTGCATTAAAAATCATTGATTGATTTGAAAATGGACCATATTTGGAACGTATCAAATATTGCCGTAATGAGAAAAAATTTTTGATGTACTTCATCCTATAAAATTGACGATTGAAGCTTTTATTCCAAAACTATCGTTTGAAATTTGAAAGAGTTATCTTAATTAGAAATGATAGAAATAATGAAATTTATTTTATTTTGTTTGTTTTATTATAAATATGAACAAACATTGATTTTTATACATGAGATCTACTGTAAGTTAATTGTATTATATCTATATTATTTGAGAAGGTGCAAACAATAAGTTGGCAAAGTTTTATCGTAATCGGATGAGCGGTATGGCAGCGCATTAAATACAAACAAACAAACATTAATTTTTATAAATTAGACTATGCTTATGTTACTCGCGGAATCTTTAACAATAAATGGACGAAGTTTTATCGTAATCCGATGAACGATATGGCAACGCATTTCACACGAACAAAACCCAATTCATTTTTATATATTAGATTTTCTATTGGAGAAGATGTCCAATATCAATACAACTTTATCAAACAACATGTATGCAGTACTAAAATAAAAAATCGCACAAAAAGGAAACAAGCCGCTTATTGGTTTAATTCATTTTTTACAAAAGCCTGACTTCATCGCAAACGACAAGCACTTTTACAAATGCCTTTAACAAATGATTGACTGCACCTTTTCAATAATTTGCAATAGATGATTCAAGATTACATCAAAAATATGGTTGGGGTGGACACCGCTAACCTATTAGTCACATCTTACTGCTTTATGCACAAAAAAGTATTGGAGAAAATTGGTTTTGTTTGGCGAATTTTAAAAATTGAAGTGAAAAAATGATCACTTGTAACCTATATATGTATACAATAAAGTGTCAATAAATATCGAAAACATTTTTATTTAAGTTTAAGTTATATACCTATTATTATATATATACATATATTATTTGAGTTATATACCATTTTTTCCCAATGTATTATCATAAACATAATCTTAGACAAATATACTAAAAATCGCTTGGAGTGCTAAGGGTTAAGGGACTTTCTCGACACTTATAAATTACTAAATAAATAAATAACAAAGATCACAAAGGCTAAATTTAATGAGTCTGATTGCAAAATATTAACCTGTATTTGTAAAAATGCGGTTACACAAATTTAATCATCTCCAGAGGATAAACCCATATCAGTGATAATCAACAAAAAAGTGCATTTCTCAAATCAAATCCAAGCTGATTGATGTCTTCGGGACCATTGCTTACAATTGCGATTTGTTTTTTTAAACGTTTCATGTATGTTAAAATATACCAAGGATTTCTTGAAAACACAAATATAAAACTATAAAAATAAAAACAGTATTGGAATTTTTTGTTCATCAACTTTGTGTATTAATGCTATATTTTTAATTTTACAAAACAACAAAATATAATTAAATTATAACTATGTAAAACACAAAAGAAATTTTCCATTGGTCCAATTTTACGTAATAAAAAAATAAATTCACAACATGGAGGCGATTTTGTAAAGCAGAATGATGCGAAATCCCTGATGCTGTTACGTGTATATCAGCTTCATATTGCGATAACAATCGAAATGCCTCCAAATGGCCATACAACGATGCATTGTAATGTTCGTTGGTAGCGATGATATTCGAACCGTATTTAACTAATAATCAAATAATATTAAAATAATTTTGTGGGTGGTAAAAGTTTTCGATCATCTTCGTCAAGATCATAAAAATTATGTCATATGATAAGAGCAGCGAATCTACAAATAGGATTTTTTGCGCTGGGTAAAGTTAAAGAGCCCCAGATGCGTACAAATCATCTTCATATTGCAACAGCACTTTAACTGCATTCCTACACCCATACAGAGACGCATACGCTATAGGAGTGATGCCGAGTTTGCACTCTGCTCTAATATTCGAACCCTTTTGAAGTAATCTTTTAATTATATTAACGTGACCCTCCCTAGCTGCCCAATGTAAGGGCGTTCGGTCGTTTTCGTCGAGATACTCAAGAGGATTTCCTGACGAGAGCAGCAAGTCCACAATTTGGAGATGATTTTTAAACGCTGCGCGATGTAAAGGAGTCCCTGATGCTGTTCCATAAATATCAGCTTTATTTTGCAACAACAATCGAACTACATCCAAATGGCCATACATGGATGCAAGTGTCAAAGGCGTATTGTCGTATTGGTTAACAGCGTTGATATTCGAACCTTTTCCAATTAATCTCAGAATAATGCCAAGGTTGCCGCTTGAAGCTGCATAATGTAAAGGAGTCGCGTTGTGTTCATCGCGATCATCAATAGGATGTCCACACGAGAGAAGTAATTCAAAAATTTGGAGATGATTTCCTTGCACTGCGCAATGCAAAGGAGTCCTTGATGCTGTTGCGTGTATATCAGCTCCATATTGCAATAAAGTTTTAACGGCTTCCAAATGGCCATTTGAAGAAGCTTCTGTCAAAGGCGTGTGATTGCTTTCATTGATAGCGTTGATATTCGAACCCCTTTCAATCAATTTTCTAATGGTTGCGGAGCGACCCTTTAAAGAGGCCCAATGTAAAGGCGTCGAATCGTATTTATCGATATCATCAATTGGATGTCCAGACGAGAGCAGCAAATCCACAACTTGGACATGATTTTCTTGCACTGCGCAATGCAAAGGAGTCTTGGATGATGTTGCGTGTATATCAGCTCCATATTGCAATAAAGTTTTAACTGCATCCAAATGGCCTTTTAATGAAGCATCTATCAAAGGTGTGTTATCTTTTTTGTTGATAGCGTTAATATACGAACCATTTTCAATTAATCTTCTAATGATATCAGAGTGACCGTTTAAAGCAGCCCTATGCAAAGGCGTCGAATCGAATTTATCGCGATCGTCAATAGGATGTCCAGACGAGAGCAGCAAATCCACAATTTGGAGATGATTTTCTTGTGCTGCGCAATGTAAAGGAGTCCCTGATGCTGTTGCGTGTATATCAGCTCCATATTGCAATAAAGATTTAACTGCTTCCAAATGGCCATTAAAAGAAGCTTCTAGCAAAGGTGTACTATCGTCTTTGTCAATAACATTGATAGTTGAACCATTTTCAATTAATCTTCTAATGATATCAGAGTGACCGTTTAAAGCAGCCCTATGTAAAGGCGTCGAATCGTATTTATCGCGATCATCAATAGGATGTCCAGACGAGAGCAGAAAATCCACAATTTGGAGATGATTTTCTTGTGCTGCGCAATGTAAAGGAGTCCCTGATGCTGTTGCGTGTATATCAGCTCCATATTGCAATAAATTTTTAACAGTATCCAAATGGCCTTTTAATGAAGCATCTATCAAAGGTGTTTTATCGATTTTGTTAACAGCGTTAATATTCGAACCCTTTTCAATTAATCTTCTGATGATGTCAGAGTGACCGTTTAAAGCAGCCCTATGTAAAGGCGTCGAATCGTATTTATCGCGATCATCAATAGGATCTCCAGACGAGAGCAGAAAATCCACAATTTGGAGATGATTTTCTTGTGCTGCGCAATGTAAAGGAGTCCCTGATGCTGTTGCGTGTTTATCAGCTCCATACTGCAATAAAGTGTTAACTGCTTCTAAATGACCATTTAATGAAGCTTCTAGCAAAGGTGTATTATCGGTTTTGTTAACAGCGTTAATATTCGAACCTTTTTCAATTAATCTTCTGATGATGTCAGAGTGACCTTTTAAAGCAGCCCTATGTAAAGGCGTAAATTCGTATTTATCGCGATCATCAATAGGCTGTCCAGACGAGAGCAGCAAGTTCACAACATGGAGATGATTTTCTTGCGCTGCGCAATGCAAGGGAGTCTTGGATGCTGTTGCGTGTATATCAGCTCCATATTGCAATAAAGTTTTAACTGCATCCAAATGGCCTTTTAATGAAGCTTCTAGCAAAGGTGTGTTATCGTCTTTGCTAACAGCGTTAATATTCGAACCCTTTTCAATTAATCTTCTGATGATGTCAGAGTGACCTTTTAAAGCAGCCCTATGTAAAGGCGTCAATTCGTATTCATCGCGATCATCAATAGGATGTCCAGACGAGAGCAGCAAGTCCACAACATGGAGATGATTTTTGTCTGCTGCGCAATGCAAAGGAGTCTTGGATGCTGTTGCGTGTATATCAGCTCCATACTGCAATAAAGTGTTAACTGCATCCAAATGGCCTTTTAATGAAGCATCTATCAAAGGTGTGTTATCGCTTTTATTGACAGCGTTGATATTCGAACCATTTTCAATTAATCTTCTGATGATGTCAGAGTGACCCTTTATAGATGCCCAATGTAAGGGCGTCGAATCGTATTTATTGCGATCATCAATAGGATGTCCAGACGACAGCAGCAAATCCACAACTTGGAGATGATTTTCTTGCGCTGCGCAATGCAAAGGAGTCGCTGATGCTGTTGCGTGTATATCAGCTCCATATTGCAATAAAGTTATAACTGTATCCAAATGGCCTTTTAATGAAGCTTCTAGCAAAGGTGTGTTATCTTTTTTGTTGATAGCGTTAATATACGAACCCTTTTCAATTAATCTTCTAATGATATCAGAGTGACCGTTTAAAGCAGCCCTATGTAAAGGCGTCGAATCGTATTTATCGCGATCATCAATAGGATGTTCAGACGAGAGCAGCAAATCCACAACTTGGAGATGATTTTCTTGCGCTGCGCAATGCAAAGGAGTCGCTGATGCTGTTGCGTGTATATCAGCTCCATATTGCAAAAAAGTTTTAACTGCTTCTAAATGACCATTTAATGAAGCAACTAGCAAAGGTGTGTTATCGTCTTTGTCAATGGCGTTGATATTCGAACCATTTTCAATTAATCTTCTAATGATATCAGAGTGACCGTTCTTAGCTGCCTGATGTAAAGGCTGTTCAGATGAAACAAGCACGTCCATAACTAAGTACGTATTATCGTTTACCACCGTAATATATTCACGAAACTGTTTCGATGAAACTGTGTTGTAATCGTGAAACTACCTTTATATAAGCTTTATAATATTCATTTTATCTCCTATCTTATCTCCAATTTAATATTGCTTCTACATCTGGAAAAAGGCTCTTGTATAAATATGTATTTCTACAGTTTTAAAATGAACTCACTAATCAAAAGGTTAAGACGCTTCTTTTGTACCAGCGCATCGTTCGCGATTCTTGTGTACCACACAGAGGTACAATGGTTGTCGAGAAATAAAGTTTTAAGCAGAGTTTATGAGCTCCATAAAGAAATAGGACTGTTTCTCGAAAACCAGAACACAACAAGAAAAAAATTAGTACTCTAAAATGAAAGATTAAACATTTGTCGAAATTCTGGCGTATTTTGCTGATTTTTTCAGTGAAATGAACAGTCTGAATATCTCATTACTGGGAAATATGAGGTATATCTCAACAGTAAAAGATAAAATTGCAAGTTTTCTGTGTAAATTGGAACTCTGGAACTGGAAAAGTGTCTTCCATCAATATTTCTTCAGTCCTAAAGCACAGTGCTTCCAGGTGCCCACCCCTCCTCTAGAACGTCCCCAGAGAAGGTGAGGCACAATGAGGAAGACTGACTTCCAAAAGTCCATCATCAATTTGAAGGGGATTGCTGCACACAGGCATAAGATTGCTCCCCACCGTGGCTTTGCTTTTTGGCACGTATTCGAGAGGTTCAATTTTCGATGACTTTGTCGCATGAATCTGGCTGAATGTGCTGGATGGGACTCGTTACATTGTTTTTTTAAGGCATAAATTGTTTGCGGTTTATACGCATGGATCTGCAATTTAATATAGTCCCACAGGAAGAAGTCTAAAGGAGTTAAATCGGCGGACATTTCACGTCGCCGCCGCGCAAGAAAACCATACCCTCAAATCACTCACGCAAAATGTCCATCGTGACATACGCTGTGTGACACTTAATGCCGTCCTGTTGGAACCACATATCGTCGGTATCCATATCATCCAATTTAGGTAATAATGAATTGCTTATCGTCGATCTGTAGCACTTGCCGTTGATGTTTAAGACAATGCCAGTTTCGTTTTTCCAGACTAAAATTCTCACCAAAGTGACTTTCTCGGGATGCATTCGGTACTGGTGTATCTCGTTTAGATCGTATTGTCCCAAATTCGATAATTTAGCTTGTTCACACATGATTCTTCGCAAAATATGGAGTTTTTAGCGAAACGTTTCACGAATGGAACACTGATTTTAAAAATAAAAATAATGTTTATTTTCATGTGTTTCAACGCTATAGCCTTCCATGATGATTTGTCATATACTACTAAACAATTCTTCACAAATTTAACACATATTGCTTTAATAATAAGGTCGACATAATCAAGCAAATTTTGAGCATCCCTGTTGTAAGATCTTATATAAGAACATACGAAAAATAAAGACGTAAATTACTGATAAAATCGATGACATATATATTATCTACATGGAATTGAAAACAACAAAGATAATATCAGTAAGTTCTTTATGGCAATTTAATTGTATTTTAAAGATTATCCTTATCACGATCACTATTTTGTCACATGTTTAAAAAATCACCTTAAGTAGAAAATTGGCGTACGTGACAAAGTGATCGTTTCCACCATAATCTTTGATATTTTATATCAAATTTCATTGGAAATTATATTATTTTTATCAATCTGATTCGATTCAAACATAAGCTTATAAAGATACACAGGTGTTTCTATCAGGTAGACATAACCTATTCTTGATCGATCAAAATAAAAGTACGTTAATAAATATATACATTTAATTAAATTTAATAAGATTATCTTCATCGTGATTACTGTTGAACTTATATAATTAAATTCGACAATAATAAATTATCACCCTACCTCGCACGTACGTGATACGCGCGCTGTTATTTAGACATAGCGTACTAACCCGTACCTAACCCGGTCATTTTCGTAAAAAAGAAAATTGTTCATTCCACCGTCAGAACTCCTTCTTTTCGCGGTCTCGAGACAGTCGCCATCAAAATAATCTTGAATAATAATCATTGTGGGGTGGCTTTTAGCAATCCCTTTTATGGGACCATTGCCAACCAGTTCGACGTGGTGTATATATGTTTTTAAAAATGTGGTCGCCAGCCACACCTCCTGTAGATTTGAACCTAAGACGATTGAGTTACGTCCAACCGCTTAACAGCGAGACTATCTACAGGTATAATAAACATATTAATAATTATAATAACCATAGACGTTGCGGCGTCGGTTGTGGGAAACTTCAACGAAAAATACCAGTAATTGAACTTTTTCCCCCACGATTGCAGCAATTTGTTCTTCTTGGGCTCTTCCATTGTTAATTCAGCTCATGGGTGACAGCTCGGTGGGGATGTTTTCATTGGTCGTCTCCTCCTACGTTTGGTATCTTCCTTCTACGGCATAACACACTTTGTGTATTTGCACCACGCATTCCATACCGTAGCATCCTTGTGCGTTGAAAGAATCATATTGATAGGCGTATTTGCTCCCAGCTCCTCGCGTATCCCTTTCAACTTTGTCCATGCTGGACAGACGAATGTCGTATTTGCGGCATCGTCATTGCCTGCTTCATAGTGATAGCATTCCGAGCCTGCCTCTTTTTCTATTTTATTAAAGTGGCTACCGAAGCAGCCACGTCCGGTAATGACTTGGATCAGGTGGTAAAAGAGCTGACCATGATTCCTTCTGCTCCACTCTCCCCAGGTCTGTGATCAGTCCATATATCCACCGATCTTTTGTGGAGCTGTCACATCGGGACTGCCACATCGTCATCGTGGTTTATCTGGCCGCTTTCTTTGTTTCTCTTCTTTGGACCACTTGTCTCTCTTGGTTGATCAGGTCAATTGGCGGTATGGTAGTCAGTGCCAGGGTAGCGTCTTCTGACACTGCGGTATGCAGCAGCCACCCTTTTTTTTGTAGGAGGGGAATCTTCAAAAAGACACTCCCTTCTGGGGTAGTGTGAGGTTTGACTAAGCATTATTTATTATGCGTCTCGCCAGGTATTTACCTAAGCATCATCAGACCCACTAAACCCCTCCTCCGGTTCCGCCGCCACCCGGCTACCGTGAAGTATTGCTCTAGAGTGGCGGTATGTATCCCTCTAGGGCCTCCTGTTGTCGCGAATTCTTCGCGGATCCCCTATTCATGATCTCTTGTGTGTCCCGCTGGGTTTTCTCGCTCATGCATTGAGGAGGGGGAGGATTCTTCAGTGCGTGTCCGACGTCTCAGTCGTTCAGCATCCTCCTTTTGCAGCATAACGCTCGAGACGTATCCGGACAACGCGTTCCATGCCCTGGCATTGGTTAGCATCATAGGGACCATGTTGCTGAGAGTGAATGAATTAACTTTGAGCTCTATCTGTTTGTCGTTTTAACGCATTCGCGGACACATCTGCAACTGCAGACGGATATGTCTGTAAATATAGAAATTGGAAAAATTTTTTGGGATGTGTTTGCTCGGTGGGCAGTTAGGCTTTTCAACACTAAGAAAAATGTTTTCGCGGGATCCATTGTATTATCATGTAATATTTTCTTATGTAATGTCAGATAAAAGATTCAAAAAAATATTGAGATGATCGAATTGTACAACAAGCATTAATGACAGGATGTACAAAAATAAGTCCAATTGTTAACGTCGTTGTTTCAAATTTTCATAGACGCAAGGCGTGTGAATAGACGCGAAACAAGGAATAATAATAGTGTGTATATTGATGATTTAACATAATTTCTTTGTTCATTGAATGCGTCGCTAATCCGTGTCCGCGAATGCGTTAAAGCTCGTATTCATTTTTTATAGTCTATATTCTCTGTAATAGTATTAAAAGACATTTTTGGTCGAAATATATATAGATTTAACCGCGTAGAAATAGTATTAATTATAAAATACTTGGTATCGATAAAAACACAGTTTGAGAATAGGACTTAATCGGAACACCTATTGGTAGATAATATTATTATCGGATAATGCTATCAAAAAATGATACAAAGGCAATAAGCCGTTATCAATTCGTCTGATAATGCAGAGCTCCGCAACCTTTTTGTATTTCAATAATAACAGTATTTTATCGATTGTCAAAGATAATAAAATTATTCTTCAGTTATCTTTTACAATTTTTATCGAATTCTTTGACAATCACTTGAAGCTCCTACTGCATATTAAAATGTATTCTTCTTTCATATAGTTTTGATCTGAGTGAGTGTGCTAAAAGGATCTGAGGAAGTATGAATCAATTAAAAACAAGTCCAACGAATAAAATATATGAGATAAAAAATCTCATCAGTGTTCAAATGTCATGTTTTATTGTCACAGAATATGGTTAATCATACAATAAGTTCAGAATGCGACAAAATTTATAAAATTGTTTGCTTTCGTGGTTGTTACTAGTTTCAATAGCTCTTTGTATTGTAAATTATCGTTTGGCACCTTTGTTGGGTGGAAATGTAGATGGATTTAAATAGAAGCCACTTTTGATGTATATAATAATTAGCGAGTACCCGGCATGCGTTGGAATGCTTCACGTGCTTAGTAATTATTTGAAAAGCAACGCAGCAGTACAGCTGCGTGGTTTATTGCTTGAGGACACGTGTAGCGCGGGATCCAAAAGCATGCGCGCGCTCACTCATGCCTCGAAGATCGACTGTCTCCCTCTTTCCCGTGAGCAGAGCTCAACCGCCGTATTCGAGCGCGCATCCTTCATCTCCCCGTTCCCGCGACACCAGAACAATATGCGCCAATACGACACATCCGCTAAATATCTCGCAAAACAAATTGCGTACACAACATGGCTTGAATGACAGGAGTTGCCAAAGCATCGACTGCGGTTGACTGGTCGACCGATTGACTATTCCTAGTTGGCCGCCTGTCTGATATATAAACATCTCTGATGCTCGTCTTAAACGTTAACATTAAAATTGTAAATGACGTTTGAGACTAAATTTATTGTTTTGACAATCAAAACAAAATTTGCACATGTTTACTTTGTTAACAAGGGGAGCATAAACTTTACATATTCTACCCGTTGCTAACGTAAACACGACGCAAATGAAGTGAACGCTATAAGAGAATTGAGTGTATTATTAGTATGGAAAGTTAAAAAGGTTGCAAAACACTGCATTTTCAGACGAACTCATATCATCTTAACAGCATTATCTGATAACAGCATTGTCTAGAAATACATGTTGTGATAAAACCCTATTCTCAAAGCGTTTCCTATCAACACTAAATATTAAAAATTAAAAATATTTCTCCGCGGCTTAATATATTCTTATTTTGTCTAAAGTGTGTATTTTGACATTTTTACATTCCATTGTAATGCAAAAATATTTTATAACAAAAACCATCAAAGCGCGATAAATAAGTTATTAATTCACAAATGTTGAGAATTATTGATTTTGTTTAAGTTTTTTTTTTATTTTACTATAATTTATGTTTATAAATTAGTTTATTTCATATTAAAAATACAGCAAAAAAATTTTTTCTGATTGAGAGACACTAGTTTCATTACAATTTCTTCAATCCAAATAAAAACTAATAATTAGTCTACATAAGAATTTTTAAAAAAATTAAAAATCGAAAAAAAATAATTAACTGCCATCAAAAGGAAATCAAAGGGTCTAGAATTTTGAAAAAAATCAGTTTTGATTTTTTGCATATTTTTATAAATGTAGACTTTTACGGATTTATCCTCCAAAGGATTTTCCAAAATTCTTTACGGAGTTATAGCTATTTTAGTGACGCGTCAACTAAGTTGGTCCTACCAGAATGAAATCTTTGAATGCGTTTTTCTCTAAACTACTCTTCTACTGCGTCGAGATATAGACCACGCTATAGAAAATCAGGCACCCATACAAAATTTGGGGCTAGGTTTTTTCAATTGTATTTTGTGATTTAAATGAAATCAGTTTTTGTTCCAGCGAAATACGTTTCTTTTTCAGTCATTCCTTGGATACATTAAAAAACATGACTAAGAAATAAAAATAAATTCATAATATGAATGAAACTTTATAGAAGTGGATGCTATAGAAGATTTGACTGTATATTTCCACTTCTGGTAAGAAAAATAGCAATGATTTTTACATCCAACCAATATTTATTATAATCACAGATATTATCAAAATAATTATTCCATTAAGAATTTATGGAAAAATAGCTACCGTTTGCAAATGGAGGAGTGTCTTAAAGTCACTTCACAAGAAGGAATGGTTTTTATTGTGTTATAAATAGGTTTCTATTATAAAACTCCATCACATACATTTGATTTATAAGGCAGACTTTGAATATCCAAATTCGTTCGTATTTTGCATGTATCCAAAATTTTGATACTTTGCATACGTTTTTCAACGTCATAGTCCTTCATGATAATTTGCCATATACTATTTAATAATTTGCAATAAATTTGACAGATGTTGCTTTAAAAACACGATCGTTTTAATTCAACAAATTTTGAGCGTCTCTACTGAAAGACCTTGTATAAACACGAATAATATTTTGTTGATAAAAATGAACATAATTATAAGCTCACAGATAAACACGATATGAAACAGACTAACAAAGTACTCATTAAAAACTTTTGTGAGAAGTGGAGTGTCATTCTTCACTCTAATTAACATTTTCAAATGTAATTTTGCACTCGTTATTATGAGCTAAATTACTGTGTAGTCTCGTTTAAAATTTTAATAAATAAGTGGTTGCATATACTTTTATAATTATTAATCATGATATAAAACCTCTAAACGAGGATACATTCTTAAAAATTATATTGAAAAAATAGTAACATAGGATGTGCCATTTGTCGTTTGTGATTCCGTGAGAACCCGGCGAGTACCCGGCATGCATTGCAATGCCTCAAGCGCTTAATGCTGTAGTTACATGATTTATTGCTTCAGGTCACGTGTAGCGCGGGCTGAACTCATCAAAGTTTCAATGCAACCGGATGAATAGTATAGGAACCTATACGAAATATGCTAAAGACATTCGTTTTTATATATTATATATAGATAGATAATTAAAAAAATATATCTTGAATTACTTCAACATAAGATTATTGTATAAAGGTCCTCTGTTGTATTCGATTACATAGCCGGAGAAAGTACGAATATTGAGATAGTTCTGTGGGTTGTATTCCCAGCAAATAATCAAGTTCGCTTTCCTTGTCACTGCACATGGATTCCCATCCTCGACGTCTCAAAGGACACTTGAAGATGAAATTTGAACAAGATGAGCGATAGCAGCAGGCGAAAGTTTTGAGCGAAGGGCGAAAGGCGGCTATCGATCCGACTTGGTGTTATTAATGCACGAATTAGTGAGTGTGGGCGCGCCTTCCGCCCAGCCTGGATTGTCAGGTTAAAAGGTATTTATTCATCATCACGTATGTCAATATGGGAGAGAGGTGAAAATGAAATATGCAAGGGGAGGGTCGCTCCACGACGAGGCCCTCCCGGATGTGGACAAACATGACCCACACAAATTAGTCCATTACTCAGATACACCGAATGCTGACAAATGTTAAAAGGTGCTTATTAATAGTGACTTCATTCCTGTGCATTATTGATAAAGTGCCTGAAACCTTGAGGTCGGGTCAGATGGTTAATTGTGCTGTGCATTCAATGCACACGTTAAATTATGCGATTATTACCACTCCGGTGGGTTTTTTATTTCTCTTTTCTTTTGGCATTTTTGTACAAATCATCATAAATTAAACATAAAATGACATGCAACTTTGGCGGAAATAATTTAATAACATGAATGCTATCAGAAACATCGACGAAATCTAGAATAAAATTGGATATACACGACTGGGTCAAAAGTTTTTGGAAAAAATCATTCTTAGAAAATTGTTAGCAATCACATCAATTATGTAAATTATATTAGTATTTTAACACTTTCCAGAGGCATTAAAACTTTTCTCTTTCACAGTCAATACATTGAGTTGTTAGAAGAAAAGGATGAAGATTAAGAACGAATAAGACGTGATTATTTGACAGTTTTATACAATAAACGTAGAAAAACCGTAATATTCCCCCGTTGATTGCAACCCCTCGTTAATTGCGACCGTCTCCAGATTGTATCCTTTGGAATTAACATGTACATTAGTTTCATATTTATCAAAGCGATCCTATGCCTATAATATTAGATGTATCGATAAGTCCTTGCCGTTTTGCCAGTCTGTGTCCAGACACGGTGAAAACAGAATCTCCGTAAGTCCAAAAACGACTTATTAGGTATCTATTATATGCATTCAATGGATGCATTCATCGTGGTCGACAGCTCAAGAGTATTTAAGACGTATCAGGAAGATGAATCGAATTGGAGCTTGGGTGCCGCGCGAACTGTTTGATGATAACAAAGGAGAGCGACGAAACATGTGCAAAGTTTTGTTGTCAAGATAAAAAGTTCGTCCCTTTATGCACCGAATTGTGATTATGATAACATAAGTCGTAAACTTCAATGGCTTTCGCTGAGACAAAAACCATTTTTGACTCCGAAGCCCGGATTAACAACCGGCAATATTATTTTGTGCGTTTGGTGAGATATTCAAGGGAATATTCACTAACAATTAAGCGATTCTACAACATGATAATGCACGACCCCATAAGGCGAAGAAGACGACTGAAAAAAATAAGGGAATTAAAATGAGACACCAGACCTGACTCCAGTGGATTATCATCTTTTTCGATTATTTACACATTCTCTAAGGAATAAATGCTTTCGAAACGTAACTAAAGTCGAAAATCATATTTGTTCATATTTCAACTTAAAACCAGAAGAATTTTTCAAAGAAGGAATTGAAAAATTCAAAATTTAATTTTCATATTATATTCCAAAAATCGTGTGAATAGCGAATTTAGCTCTTTCAAATATTGATGAACATTATTTTTGTCCAATTAAAACAGCTTCATATGCAGTTTTAGTCTATAAAAACCTGCTTAATAATTTCGGTGATGATATATAATATAATAAGTGAGCTGTTATCAGCGTTTTGGCTGTTACAATAGTTTGTAAATAGTAACACTTGTTACATTGTTATCGTTTGTACTACACACTATCATCCTATTATTAGAATTAATTCCCGGGCTACGTTTTACATCAAAGGCGTTGCTCCAATTGAATAAAATCCGTTACAAAGGAAATGTAATACGCCATAAGAGTAAAAATAATACCCTAGTTTAGGGGTTAGATCAAAGAAACTGTATACGATGATAAGAACACAATCTTTATATATTTTATAAAAGTCTGAACGACGTCCAGGTGTATTGTTCAACAATAAAATTATATTCAATTTCATCCACTTTGTGTGGTATAATTTTTGTATTCGGGAATATTTAACAATATGATAGTATATTTTTTGCAAATTTATAAAATAAAATGTTTTGGAAGAGATTTATTTTGTAAAAAGTCGATTGTTCTTTTGCATATGTTTAGAGTTGATGATCATCCACATTGTCTACAATCAAAATAAGCTCGAAGTGAAGACATGTTTACACAGCAAAATTAGGCTACCGGGTTTTTTGTTTATTTGAGAACATATTTAAAAAATGGTTACAATTTTAAACAGTTATTAAACACAAAAACATGTTATCGTCCAAGCAAAATAGTTATATCAGGCGAAGAATGTGCAGGCATTAATTTAACGACGTCAATGACAGAAAAATTGCCAAAATAAACTCACAATGCAATCTTTCAATCGCAGTTTATAGTCATTCCATATGCATATCATACCGATAATAAATTATATTATTACAGCGCTTCGAAAAACGCTCGGAATTGAAGCATTCCCACGGAAACACAAACGCCGGATTGAGTTAAAAATTGGCATTTTAAATTAAATTCATCCGGAATTCCTTAAGTAAATGTAGAAGGCCTTTTTTAAAAAAATCCATTCGATTACAATTAGGAAGTTATTCTTGTCTAGAACTTTGAAAAAAAACTTTTTTTACATATTTTTTTGGACTGTTAAAATTAGATCTTCAAAAGAAATTTCAAAAAATCTAATTATAAACTGAGTTATGGATTTTTCAGTGAAGCGGCAACTAAGCCACCAGATTGAATTTTTTTTAAAAAATAATCCTTTGAAAAATAATATTTTTCTTCGTGACTGATAAAATTCCTTTCTGCTGAGACACGGACTAAAACTCGCAAAATTCCCGATTTCCCGACAAATGATTTATTTCCGTCGCTGCAGATGAATACTTATATACATTAATACTTTGATGTGATTCGTAATTATATTACGGAGGAATACAAAAATTCTGAACCCCGTAACTATTATATTTCATATCGATATTCCCATTATTAGAGTCGAGGTGTAGTAAATACATCACCGTTAGGGAAGAGTTAATATAACAATTTGAAAGACATATATGTACTGAATATATGTATACATAGGTTAGACAGTTACTGCCTCTAGGCATCGCCTGAGCTCGCCAATTAGTAGTTACGCCACTTTTTCCAAGCGTCCAGATTTCGGCAAAAATGTCTCGATTTAGTAGCCTTTATCGTGTTGTTTAGTTGTACGATTTCTGTCAGATAAAAATTTCAATCCCGAATTTTTCGGGATAACATTACATTTACCGTCTGTTTTATTTTTTGTCACGTTTCAATTAAATTTCCAACCAAGTTTTACGATCATAGTTACGCAAAAAACAAAGAAAACACTACAACATAGAGTATAAATATTTAATAAACAGATAACATCATAACAAACGTTAAATGTTAATGGAATTTATCCTTATCCGGTTGAAAACCATCATATATGATCTTCTTAGATAAAAAATAGTAGAAAGCTACATAAACCAATTATATATATATATATAAAACTTAGCATGGCACAAAAAGTGATCCTATTTGAGTGAATATTTTGCTTTGGAAGATGCCTTTACATGTAAATAACTAAATCACAAATGTTGAGAATGAATGATTTTGTTTTACTACGGGGACATTGATCTCGCGTATTTTATCTGTTGTTTACGTTAAAAAACGTTCATGACGCAAGCGAAGTGGACGCTATAGGAGGAACGCTATAATATTTCATAAGAGGAATTCGAATCAATAGCTATATTGGAGTTTTACATTTCAAGTGGAATATTTTAAGACCATGGGTTAAACTGTCACGGAAGACAATGGGAACATGCATGAAGAGTTCCTTGACTGAATTAAGGAGTTTACATGTTGGCTCCATTCCTGTACAAGCATCACCTGCGCTATTTAATATCATAAAGTGAGCTATACTTGAACGAACTCGACACAAATTAATTAAATCTAAATTAATATTTGGCGTAGGATTATTTTAATCTGATTTTCGCTGGTTGCTGTCCACTCAGCTGATTGCAAATTTGACTCTGAAATATAGTGATGAATCCAATATGATATACCGCATAAAAATATTTTTATTGCGCTGCTCCAAACAGCGCTCTGAATTGTGGACGCGTTGTTGCTTTTGATCGATTGTGAGCAAACGCGGACTCGCTTCAAACAAAGCTTTCTCACGGACAAATGTTGATGCAAAATGATGAATACGCTGTCTTCTTATATCTTTAAGGTGTCAGTTATCTCACGCAAATTCAATTTACTATCGACCAAAACTATTTTGCCATACTGCGAACTTATTGAGTGTTGTGTTCCGTATGCAGCCATTAAAAGATCCAAGAAGACAGCACAAGATGGCTTCAGCAATAAGTTCACTTATCGGTCGTCATTTCATCGCGTGATCATATTTTTTCGATGGCAAATAGTATTCAATATAAATAAAATAGCGTTCTTGTGCTCGATGCTTTCATATCCAATAACAGCTGTTTTCATGCCTCGTACTTCGTCGGACCGATAAATCACGACGCTATTTATTCCTCGGCGCAATAAAAGAGCGATAAAAAATATTTTCGGATGCCGCAATGATTTTTTTTTTCAGGGGGGGCTAATTGTACGATCCATCGAACCGTCGTACAATTGAAGCACGCTGATCGAAGACAAGGCTTCCAAGTTACATTTTTTTTTCGCGGCACCCAACGTAATAAGAGGGCATTTCCTTTATGAAAAAGCCTTTTCTCCGGCAGCCGCTTGTACCAGGCTGTCTCGACCCCAAATATTGTTCGCATAAATAGGCAGAGATGACACGGTGGAAAACCGGTTGCCGGTCGGGTCGTATTTCCATCGAATTAAAGTACTTCCAACGACACGATGCATTGATAAAGGTTCGTAAAATAGACCGGAAGGCCTTTAAAAGTTGCTAAATAGCCTCCGTGCAGAGTATCGATATCGTATTCTTTCAATAATAAAATCTTCCGCCGTCATAACTCGACTTGATGGAAGCGCGGAAGAAACGAAGGAGTTGAGATTCTGCTTGACGTGAGGAAGTAATAAGTTACATCTTCTTAGTTGGTGTTTGCTCAGCTCATGCCGCAAATTGCTTTTTGTCTAATGTACCGTGAAAGCTTTCATGTGAAACCCAAATAACTGCGAAATTTTCTTTGCTAGAATTTTTCCCTCTTCCTTTTATCAGGCGTTTCATTTTAATTGTTATATAACGAGCTTATCCTATCAGGCTTATTAAAAGTTTAGCATAACGGTCTACAGCTGAGTATAAAATGAAACCAAACACAAATTGTTTTGCTTTGCATATTTTGTCTGTCGTCTGTATTTTTGCGGGAACGCTTCTAAAATCATATTTTAAAGGAAAGCAAACAAGTTTTTATAATTTTTAATGAACGCCAGGCGATTTCTCGTGCGCCCATTTCGCCAATTTCCTTCGCCGCTACAGCAGTCATCGACTGTCGCCTTATTCGGGCGTGGCAACCGCAGCGGGGGGTTATTAGAAACGCCTCATTGATAACGATCCCGGTACAGGTAAACTGCTTACGAAAGAGGTGTAGTCCTCAATTCTTCTTCTTTTAAAAAAAGATGGAAAGAAGGGACAATTAAAATTTTATACGACCTTCGTGCAAGGCGGAGATCTATTTCTGGACCCCCCGATTTCAAACCCTACTCTAGTTAAACTCTAATGGACCTTCTTCACCAAGAAATGTTAAAAGAAGTTGGTAGATGAAAATAAAATATTGTTTGTCTATACTATTTTTTCAATGCAAGACACTGATGGCAGGAAGTTTTGAAAATTTTACGCTTTTGAAATTATCTCCTTCTAAATGGCCCACATTTCCATTTCCTCCTAGACTTTTTGCCTGTTAGGATAGAGGACTTTGTCCCTGATCTTTTTATTTTCTACTGTCGAAATGTATGCCCGAGATGCATTAAAAATTGGTAATTTTGCCTTATGCTATACTTATTATAACTTAAAATAATATTGAGATCACCTAGGGAAAAAAAACTATTCAGTCTTTACAAATCTTTCACACTATATCTAAAAACTGTGCAATTACAAAATATACAAAAATCTAGTATATAAAAATGAATTGGATTTTGTTCGTTCGAAATGCGTTGCTATACCATTCATCAGATTGCAATAAAACTTCATCCACATGTTGTTAAAAATTTTGCAAGTAACATAGGTATAGTCTTATATATAAAAATCAATGTTTGTTTGTCTGTATTCAATGCGCTGCCATACCGTTCATTCGATTGCGATAAAACTTTGACAACTTATTGTTTGTACTTTCTCAAATAAAATAGGTATAGTACAATTAACTTAAAATAGATCTTATATATAAAAATCAATGTTTGTGTGTTTGTTCATATTTATAATAAAACCAAAAAAATAAAATTAATTTTATTCTTTCTATCATTCCTAATTAAACAAGATAATTCTTTCAAATTTCAAATTATATTTTTTAGAGCCGGGTATCAGCTATATTATATAAAAACAATTTCCTATGGTGTCAGAACACGTTGTCCAGGTGGCCCGCTGGGTTAGCGTTTTAAATAAAACTTGGAGGTTATGTTAATTTCAATATCGAGCGAATGAGGAGGTGAATGTATGATTCAGATGAATTGGATATAATTGTGATGTTCCTGTGGATGGAGTTTTAAAAGATCCTATTTCTGCAGTGGACTGTTTGTGACTGCATTGTGCACGTACATTGCCTTGCAGGTTCAATCGTCATCGGGTTGCGAAATAAATTCTGAGCAAGACGATGAAAATGTCAGATGTTGATGAAAATCACTTATCTTTATTTATTCGGAGAAAGAATTAAATTATTAAACTAGTAAGGAATCAAGAAGAATATAACATCGTCCCGCGGCCAAGACTATCGGTCGACTATAATTTTTTCCGTGCACACATAGCAAGTATTATTTACTCAAACATGTATTTTTGTTTTTGGTCTGTTTAAATTTACATATAAAGACTTCCAACATGCTCACTCTATTGGCCCCCAAGACAATCAAATGTCGATTTTAAGAATAAGTAAATGTTTGAATAAGATTCATAAAATCAGTATTTTAAAATTGATACTGATGATAATTTAGAAATAGTCCTACTACATCACTTTCGTATAATATAAGTTTTAAAGTAGAATTGAATGATAAAGTGCTGTAATTTTGAGACATGTTGTTCCATTAAAAATTTCGAGACACATGAAAGTTTCATCTCGAAAGCTCAAATCTGGGAACATCGCCTGGGGTCCTAAAATTTATGATCAAAGTCGAAAAATTGGAAAATAACAACACCCATCGGTCGACATCATATGATGTAATAGCATCGAAATCTCATTCGTTACTGTCAAAGGAGGTTCGTAATTTTTTGCTCGGGTCCATATATTGAATTTTTCCCAGGGGGCCCTACCCGGAAAACTCTTCCCGACTTTGAATATAATGTTGGTTTTCGAATCGACTCCGCCGCAGAATTACGCTCGAAAACATCCAGGACATCCACCACGAATATCGAATCATTATATCGTGTCGATTCGCATTATTCATAGCGCGAGCAGATGTATCGTTTCCCGTGAAAGGGATTAAATTTCGGCATTTCTCCATTATTTTACCGAAACAAGTAAAAATGTTGTCAAATACGCCAGAAAGGCGCGATATAAACAACTAGAGGATAATTTGGATCGAAATTGACACCAGTGAATTGAAATGATAAATTGCCTCACGGTATATAGGGAAATGTAGGCTTCTTCGGCGATATCAAAAAGAAGATAATTAACTGTCAAAAGCACATTAAGACATGACACGTTCAAGAAATTTCAATATTTGGGGGGGAGGACGCCAAAGCAAATTCGACATGACTTGCACTTTAAGAGATACTTATCAAATTTCCTTTAATAAAACCCTTTTAAATTGAAATATTGAACTATTTCAGTTTAAATAAATATTTTCAGAATAAAAAATGAACGGGGGACATAATGGCCCCCACTTCTATCGGACAAGTTTAGTAGCGTTTGTTACGTTTTAAATGCGGAATTATGATCGTAAAATAAAATTCCCATTAAAGTTTTATGTACGTTCATATTTCTGTAGGCTTCATGTTGTCTCAAAAGAAATGATTCAGTGGCGAAATCATATCTATTGGCTATCTTCTATGTCATATTGGCTTATTGAGATTCGTCACGAAACGTCGTTTCGGAAAATGAATAGTAAAATATCCTATGTATGTCTGCACGTAAAGGATGTCCCATATGCATATATATATATTATATATAAACCCGATTGACAAAATAATATTTTTATCAGGAAAATTATGCGTCTGTAAATGTCGAATAATTGATATTTCACAAGGGAAATATCTGAAAACGACCCTTGATCGAAATTTTAATCCACTTGATTGTTTCTTTCAAGACCCCAGTCATATTGGATGTGAAAATGATTAATGTAGAAGATATCCCATCAAAAACTTTCTAATGATTGATAGAAACATGACAAGTTTATTATTCGGCGATAATTGTGATTCGAGTATATGGTATCCGTTAAAACCTAAGTTTTCGATGATGTAATTGGTTTTAGCAAAATGATTGATTGACGATGGAAAAAATCATATTTTTAGACGATTAATTCCATAGTTTGAGTATCAAAAGTTGATCAAAGTATCGCTTAATCAAATACTTTATGGCTGTTACCACTTCTTCATAAACATCTTTGAGTGTTTTACTGACTTCTTCAACTCAAATCAAAAATAGCGGGATCCAATGCCGAATATGGACATCGTTAGTTTCGGACCTGGACATTAGTGAGTCCACACAATTTTTTTTTTCTCTCAGGACCGCGCAGCGTAAGTCAATTTTATATAAATGAACCTTAACACTGTTGAAAGCACACAGTATTCGTTCATTTATTTGCTTAAACATAAACAATACAGATGTTTGTCTTCAGTTTTGGTAATAAAAAAATGCATTTGTTGCTTGTGTTGTTGATCTTTGCATTTTACATGCAAAAATGCTTTTTCTGTATCACCCGAGTCCAAACTCAGATATGTGCGATTACTCATCAACGGGTCAATAATTTAAAAAATATATGTTTCAGTCAAAAAAATTAACAAAATGCTTAACTGTGTGATATTAATTAGTATAATTTCGAAAGATATAAAACAGAAGATGCTAAACGAGTCGGTAGCATTAATTTTGCCAATAATTTGAAATAGATATCTTAGTTGGAATTGAGCATTTTTACAACGCATGATAACAAAACGTTTACATTCAAACAGCGCGTGACAAAAAGGAATAACGTAACCTGATTGAAATTTGCAATACTTGTATATGCTTATCGAAGATCAATGTCCCTCCATCCATTTTCAGCAAATATGACATAATTCAATCCGTATAGTTCTAGTCTCGTTATTTAATAGCCACTCCTCTTATTAAGAACCTAAACCTTTTTCAGCAATATTGGATCGAAATTGATGGCATTTAATTTGGCAAATTAGTATTTAAGAACCACTATGATGATGAATATCGTGGTTCTTAAATACTGATTTGCCTAATGGTCGCAGCGGTCCAATATTTGGACCGGTTGGACACGGAAATTTTGTAGGCACTCCCTCCAACTTTAGCGAATTCAGAGTTAAACAAACAAACAGTTTTAAACAAATTTAGAAAAAAATGCATTCCTATAGTCGATAGGGTCGTAGCCTATACCCCCCCCCCCCCTGCCAGTCAGTAGATTCAGCGGGTTCACAAGCGAAGTCCCAAAACTCGCGCTCAGAGCCAACCCTACGCTCGTGGGCAACGGTTGAACATCTGGGGTAATGATATGGAGTAGAGGTTTGCTCATCAAACGCCGCTGGGATCGCCCAGCTAACATGAGTTAGGTGCGCAGGTCACCCTATGCTGCATACCCATAAAGAGGTGTGTGGAACAGCCGATTACAGTAGTTGGTGGAGACTGTGCTCACCACTATCCTCAACAGCCTAGGCAAATAGAGGATATGTTTATAGAGACATTAGGAGGGCAACAATTTCAAGACAACGCTGCGGTCTACTTTCTTCAGGGACGGGATCAAGAAGCTTCCTATCCAATGGAACACGTGTATTTCTAATGAAGGGAATTTGTAGAAAAACATGATATTCCATTTGAATTTTTATATATCAATTTTTATGTAATATTGCTAATGTACAATAGAAATATTCTTAAAGATGCTGAAAACTCTATGACAATAGCATAAAATAAGTCTATATGCGTAACAACAATATTTATTTCGGCGATTGTGGGGAAAATATTTACCGAATGTGTTTACATTGAGTGATATTTTCCCCTAAATAATATCGTCCAAATTGATTTTTTCGTCCTACCCTATAGTTGCTTCCGCCGAACTACATAAATAAAAAATAATCGATATTTTGGGGGTTGAAGCGGTTCACATGTTATGGGCCAATGGTCATGGCTGAACATTTGACTATTGATTTGTTGTTTTATTAATTGGTATACCAAACAAACTCTTCCCATTTGGAGCAATTGATTTATTGCGATGCCGTTTATAAGTGGAAGCATGAAAGATATTGTCCTGTTGATGGAAACGATTGAATTGTAATTTATTCAGTTTATATGCAATACAACCTCCGATGCAATGCTTTCGTCGTATTTTTTAAAATGCAATTTCCAAGCATAGTGCTGAAGGCAGATTTTCAATTCACTCTTTAAAAAGCACTCTTATTTATTGAATCTCCCTTGGGCGTAATGGATTCGTGGCAACCAATTGGGATTCTTCGGCAATGAATAAATGTTTCATAAGCCATCAAAAAATGTTGTCGGAATCGTGTTTATTTGAAAGACATTAGCACGTTTTGCGCGAGCCTCTTTGATTTTCTCCATCACTGATTACTATTTGATTACAGTGTTGTTTTGGAGTGTAAGAACCGTGAAAACGGTTCATTTTTGAGCTTTCAAGGTACGCAATACCTTGAAGATTATTTCTGATAAATGACTAATACATAAGAATTTATTTGTAGACACATAACGAGTTATATAAAGTGATGGGAAGTATTCATGGACAAATTTATATAATAATATTTCATCATTGTTGTCCTATGAAAATAGCATTAAAAGGAAAACTATAGCTTATAGTAATTTAATTTAAATATGCATCATATAATAATTTTTAATTATTTATTGTCATTTTCAGATAAAGAAATGCTTGACGAATTTGCTGAAATATTTGCCAATTACAATCATGCTCAGTTTTTAAAAGGTTAAATATTGTGACGCGGATGAGAAAAACGATGAGGAAGCAAATATTAAAATTGGGAATTTTATTCACTCATTTAGATGATGATTTCATTCTAATTCCCGCAATAAAACTTCAGCCACGTCTACCTAAACTTTAGCAATCTTGTATAGAAAGTAAACGACATTTATTTCAAAATAGCCAACTTAAACTTTTTTTTTAAATCCTTATGACGTCCATCAAAGCATGAACCTTTGATGTGTCATATCCGATAACGAATATAGGGGATCTCCATAGGAGATCTTACTTGGGAGATGATTTAATGTGGTGGTTTCCCGTTGCCTTCCACACGTGGTAAAGTAAGGATAGGATTATTTGGAAAGGTAGGAGAGGAGAGAATCTATGAGTGAGTAGCGAAATTATCATTATATATATAAATGATAATTTATTTTACTTAAACTACTTGTAGACGAAAAAGCAGCTTTGTAGATTTTAATTTAATGCCGATGTATACAACTATTCGGAGTTTTTCGCTATAAAGCAAATAAGTGCAGCGGTAATCGTGCATCCCATTCCGTCTATCGAGCCATCTTCTGTGGCGCTGCGGTCACATTACACATACGACGATAACAATAGCGTTGTAGGTTAGCCTTGGCTGCGGGAAGACGTCCTTCCTGCGGCCAGATCTCTCGCTTGTTATGTAAGACGAGGTTTTTTCCTATTCGATGCCCTTTCGTCTCGATCCTACCGCACGGTTACATAACGACCCGAGAACAGAACGGACCCGCGTGCAAGTGCGACCATCTTGGCGAGTATTGAGGCGTGGTCCGGGGACCCAAAGCGCCCCGTTATAATGGGAGCACTTACGACGCGATAGGCCTTCATGTTCCTTTATTTTTGGTATCCTTAATCACATTAAAAAGTTTCAGTCTTGTAGGGATTAGATATTTGTATAATATTTATTTACAGGCTTAAAAAAATTATTAATGTCCGCAACGCGATTACTTTCCCGATTTACATTGTATAAACACTGAATGAAACAAAAATTAGCTCTGTAAAAATGGTAAAGTAATTCAATAAAATTATTTTCTTTTTCTTGAGTAGCTTTTCATCACTTCCAAAGCAAATTTGTTCTGTTTTTAACGTTTTAACTGCCATTTAGAGTCAACCTTACTATAGCGTCGAGATAGGGACCACGCTATGGAAAGATAGGCACCCATATAAAATTTAATAACAAGTGCAAGTGTTTAACATACGCGAGAGAGCATTGATCTTACATATTTTGCTCATTGCTGACGTAAAAGATGCCGCAAATGCTATAGGAAAAAGCACTATAGACGTGGACGCTATAGGAGGGTTAACTGTTTTATGCATTAATTGAAGAATTGTCTTAATGTTTGTTATGCGTCATTATTTACCTAGAAGTGCGAAATAGTTTTAAAAAATACAATCACTGTATTATTTTTGGATGAAATTTAAGAAAGAAAATTATATTTTAAGCATGCATTTACTGATCGATCGTTTCTTGCGCGTGCGCACCGTAGTTGGTTGAGTCAAGGAGGAGTCGGCGGTTGGCCTTGAATGCGGGAGGAGGTCCTTTCCGCAGCCAACTGAAGAAAACTTCTATAGACGTGGGAGGGTAAATTGGCTTGAACGTCACGACAGTGAAACTCTTATCGGCAGTTGGTTGAGAAGGATAGTTTCTACTCTCTCTGACTCCATCACATCTATCTTCGTCGCTCTCTCTACTATATGTGGGTTTATATGTAGCATAAAGCAATCAGTAGACCAGTAGTTTGCCTATTTTATTTTATATTACACAGACACAAAAAAATATAAACATCAACTGCAATGGTTATATTAAACAGTTTTCTAGTAAGATCATAATAAGAAGGATTTATGCTTACAAAAGTTTTCAAAAGTTCGTCATTTACAAATGTACAGTTTAGATCTAGCTCACTTGATTTATTTTCTATTCGTAAATTTAATAAAACCGTAATGTGAAGAAATTTTTTGAACCATGAAGATATGTCATCTCTTTTCCATATTGATAGATATTTATGGAAGGCTCTTCATTTCACATTAGCAAACAATAATAAAATATTATATTCTTAAGCATCAAATGGCTCCAATCTTTCACTGTCGCATGCAATTTTTAATGTAGTAAAAAACCAATTTTGCTCTTTCCTTGAATTACCAACGGAACCGGCAAAGAAAATGGCGTGACTCTGAAGCTTTTCCGAAACGACTTTACTTCATAATAACATAACTTATCGTCAATTAATGTGCGTTGAACACGTGGACTCCGGTGCTCAAGTTATTTATTGCATACACGTGTTTCACCTGTAACGCGTACACTTGCTTCGCGCAATTTGCAAGGTAATCCACCAAAGTTATTTGAAGGATTATTGATGTAGCAATAAAGACATTCCGGTCGTCCATTGTTGGATTGTGTTCGATGTATTTTGGGAGTGCGGGTTTAAAGCCGAGAACAATGGACGAGGAAAGCACGCGACAGTCGTTCGTGTTGGAATTTCAAAAGAAAAATCCTTCCATGCTTCGGATTGGTACCATCAAGGGTCCTTGGCGAGCCTTCGAAAATATTCAATTCAGTATGTATTGTGACAGTGACATTTAATGGTATTTCTGTCAGTTAAACAGTTCGATTTGTATAAACGTCCAAGACTTAAAATATGAATCTGAACCTTATCAAAATGCGACAACATGGTGCATCCATATAATATTTTACTCTGCCTATGTTATTTCCGCAAGTGTAAACAGTTATTTGACAAAGTTTTATTGAAATCGGATGAACGGTGTGGAAGCGCATTAAATACGGACAAACAAACATTGATTTTTATATATTAGAAGATTTATGTATTATCAATATTTGCGATTGAAACTTAAAAGTCGGGAAGGATTACCTAACATATCACTCAATAAGTTCGTAGGATGACATATAGTCGGCGCCACTATTGACAAATCTATATAATTTTTAAAAAGTACAGGGAAAGAGATTTGGCGTTTTAATTTTTATTTATAAATTCCGAACGTTCGTGTGGTACACACTAATATTTATTAGACTGCTGTAAACACATTTTTTGTCTTGACACTTGACATGACAAAATTGTCTCTTCAGTTTTAAAAATATTGCTTGGCATTTTTGACAATAAGAACGATGCATAAAAGAAAATTATGAGTTGACATATTAATATTGATATTTGCTTTTTATGACATAAAACACACCAAAAGAACAAACAAAAAATGAACATTTTGATGTTGATCATAGTTATTTTAGTTCTCATTGTGTATAATAGACATCACGCAACATTATTTGTCTGGAATGACCTTATGATTTTTCAAATTTAAAAAATAAGCTTTTGGTTAAAATATATATATATATATATATATATTTGGAATAAAATTTAAGATTTGATTTAATTTTATGTTTAATTAGTAAGTTATGAAATATATTTCAAATTATCATAATGTTTATTGCATTTTATCTGAAATTATTTTTTTTCACATTTATAATATACGTTTAATTTTATTTTTTAAAAAACATGATCGAATTCCATATAAATATAATTATTATTTAAATATACCCCTATGCGTCGTAATAATTATACATGATCAAAATAAATGCTTATTAAGACCGTGTAAGATAGCGCCTCTAACGGCCATGCGCTGAAGCTCAAACGTCAGATTCAAAATAAATTTAAATTGGTTAAAAAATTAAAGTGTACAATGTAGCACATTTATTAATGCTGCCAATCGTGAAGTCATATTAATAATACCGCAAAGATTGTTATAAGATGAAAAATGTTAGCATCGTTGTTATTCATTCAAAATTATTTGGATTTTTTGACAGCTGGCGAATGTGTCGTATTGCGCAATAAATACAATGTACAATACTACACATTATCGGATTAAAAAATACGCATTCATTTTAATTTTTACGAACTTAACACGTCGAATAACGTCCATAAATTATAACGACGCCTAATATAAACTATGCCAATTAATTTTCCAAATCACTGTTATTTATGTAAGCCCTATAATGCCGCAATATATATTAATTAACTTATTACCGTTATGTATCTGAAGAAACAGCATCTCCGGTATTGAAGTTAATTTCGTTACATTGTGTCAAAAGGGGGGTTCATTGAAATATTTTAAAATAATTTTGATTTTGATATTTATATTGTTTACTTAGAAATTGATATAAATAGTTAAAATAATGTTGGTCCATTTAAAGCGTAAAAAAATGACAGATTTATGCAAAAAACTCATCGAAAATTAGACATCCAGAATATATGTCACCAAGCAAAATTGCGGTCGATATTTGAATGAAGTTATATTTTATATATAATGCCATAAAATATTCTTTTTAATAAAAAATAAATTGAGTACATATCTCACACACAACTCAAATTTCTTTTTGTGAGACCTTTTTTTTGTGCGATTTCGAAGTTATACGGTTTATTTAGAGCAATTTCTTCTTTTTTTAATTTTCTTAAAGAGTACTATATGTAAATCGTAGCTTTTTTGTGCGATTTCTTTTTATGCGATTTTCCGCGGAACGCATCTACCGCACAAAAAAAGGTTTAAGTGTATATTGTTTCATATTATTATTTCGTCATAGTTTATCAACCCTTTGACCAACTCTATATACACCACTATTAGACTTTTTACAAAAAGATTTTAGCACATGTTGACTATTTCTAAACGAAGCTCTTACATATGGAGGAGTGTCCGGAATAAAAATAAGCTTACCCACCGGAAGGGCGCATGTGCCCCCGGGCATTATTCACAAATTCAATATAAAAATATCACTCCAATTTGAGTAACATGGGAACACGATCGGACATAAAAGCATTTATGGGGAAAATGTGCCATTGGCAATGGCATTCATTTTTTCCTATATCATAAAATTGTAGCAAGAAAACGAAAATGTGGAACATTTTTGAATTGAAAAAAATAAAATACACTTATGAGCGCATGTCAATCGTAATAGTGTGTACAATAAAATAAAATGTGTTCCTCCTGCTTTCGTTTTTCGTCCTCAAAGGATCTCATTCAAACCCCAAACATTTTTCTGGGGACATTTTAATGAATATAAAATTTTACCATATCATATACCCATATCATGTATGAGTTTCCGTGGCGCAAATCCAATTACTTTCGCAAAATAATAAAATTATGCTAGGCAACGTCATGCATTCATAAGATATATTTTCATTCCCAAAGAAGCAAACAGATAGATGATGTTGATATTCCAGGAAATTTTCCATTTTGAATGTTGACTTCCGAAAGAATTTTTTCATGGTGGCGGAAAAGCCATGTTTTTCAATTACGACCGCAATAGCTACAAACAAAACGGACAGACGTTGGCTGTAATCCACTTAGGGAGGAGAACTCTTAAAAAAACACCACTCCACGGACTGCCTCTGTCATATTGTTGAAGGCGGAGGAAACTCTGATTTATCTCCTCTAAAGTTACCTATTTAAAATGAACCGCTGAACGAAAATCGAATCAAAACAAGGAATTTGTGATTTTTCCGGACTATTGTGCAAAATAATATTACTTTGGAAATTCCCGCAGAAACATAAGCGACCAGTACACTTTCAATACATTTATTTCACAATTTAATTTGTCTTAAATCCACTGTAATAAATATCTGGCATTATCATGCTCATGCGTTCATACAGATTTATTCTGTTGACAATCATAAATTTAATATTTATTCTTTAAGGGATCATCTTACTTTAACGAGTCAAAAATAGACAATTTTTAACAATTTTTTCTCAGTAAATACGCCGTATTATGGCAATGAATCTTTTTGGGAATGATTATGGCACTTTTATATAATACTAAAAAAATAAATTCGTAATTTTAAAAAATATATATTATATCGTTTTTAAAGCATAAAAATGACATGTCAAAAAAGATGATCAAAGTCCATGGTGTTTTTTTTCCACCGATTTTTTCATTTAAGTTTACTTGGAACAAAAGATCAAAAAGATTCTTAATCTATAAGCATCTCGCTATCGCAGCATCGTTAATGAATAGTTTTTATTTAAAAGTAACAAAATGGTGCTGATTCGAAAAAAAGTTTGGAAAAAATCACCTTTTTTGGTGATATTTTTTAATATAAAACGTAAGATAAAATAAACATTTTGACCTGGTTTTGCGAACTGTCATAGCCATATATATTTTAAATAAGCTCGTAAAATTTTAGACCAATCGGCGACTTGGTTTTTCAAAATTCTTTCCACACCACATGCAAAAATGTCGTTTCGAGAAAAACCGTTCGAGACCATACGCACTCGTTAAAACGAGCCAAGGCATCTTTCCGATAAATTATCAGACGTTAATTCTTCATAAATGGCTCTTAAGATTTGCTGAACATCCTCTGTGAGAAAGGGAGGTTGCTTGTACAAATATAACGATCATGTAGTTGCATGTTTTCGCAATTCGCACCAAGAATCTGCGCCTTCCTCAGTAGAAACTTTGTGATAGTGTGTGGCCCAAAGAGCATTTCTCATTTTTTTATTGGACGAAGATGTAGATGGATAGCAAAGCCATAATAATAATAACTTTTTTTTAATAATTAATAGCAAGCTGTTCGGTTTTCGAAGCACTTATTCATTAACATTCCATTAATGACACTTGAATCGTATTAAAATAGTAAATTATCACGGAGATACACCTGATAAAATTAATATTTTAAGTTTATTTAAGCAGATGTGAAAATTCGCTTTCCATTAGTGTCAATAAATTGATTTGTTGAGCAAGGAGAGCACAATATTAGATCATGTCAAAGTCAATATTATTCTTATTTTATTATTTAGCTAGATATTGTCATTGTGAAAAGAGTATTAAATTAATTTTGCTTCAGAAAATAGCACTCAATATTTAAAAATTCAATTAAACTAGTCAAATATGCTCGTAAAAATGAATCGTAAAAAAATGTTCTTAGAAACTGAAAAATCTTTTGATACGGCTTAGTATTATGTCCTTATAAGTGCTAGCTGTTGTTTTTCAGTGCAATAATCTCAAAGAATGCTTATTTTAAATCTATTTTTTCACTCCTTTATTATTAATTAGTAATCTATGTATATCGATTATAATAAGGCTATTAAATATAATTCTCATTTTCAAACGGGGCACATTTTAATTTTTTCCTGAAATTGTATATAATTTCTAAATATATGAAAACTAAAATAAATCACTATTTTAAGAAATACAAAAACACTCTTCACTCCTGGATATCTGTGGTCAATAATTGTACAGGTGCAAAAGTGATAACGTTTTCTAAAATAGAAATGTATATACATGACAAACATTTCAAAAAATATATATAAGTTTTTTAATGAACGTGCACTCAGTGGCATTTTGTCCATGTTCTCCGATATGGCTGCCAATTTTATATATTTGCTGGTTATTAGTGTCCTGATATGCAGTACTTCAGGACAAAGTGGTAATATGAGATTTAATTAAAGTTATTCAAAATTCACTTCTATCCTCGTTGAAGACTCGCTTTTAAATTGTCCAAATGGCAATACACGAGCTGAATAAATTCCCGTTTAATTTATCCATCTGAGATAGTATTTATGTGGATTCGCTCATGTGTAAATATTTGTAATCGTGTAATATATGATATTTTTTGAAGCAATCTTCAGAATGAAGCGTTGGTTTCATTTTGTAATTGTCGAAAATAATAGCCTTGCATAAATTCTGCACATTCAGTCCCAAATATGCCACAGCGACGAAGGGATTGACGGTAACCGTGCGCAAAAGCGTTAAAATCTAGATTTGTAAATAGGAATGGGTAGATAAGTTAATCGATGAGAAGTATTTATTTGTTACCATATCGTTGATGAACAGAAATTGTCATTTTAGGATTGTAGAACATTAATGGTAGTGTTTTTTTCTGCTATAGATCCACCTCAATGCAGTATGAATGAGATTTTTACAACAAGAACAGATTGTGAACCAACGTGTGCTTATTATCAGTTGGCCAATTGTGATAAAAAAGGTACATGAGTATTGTACTTGCAAAGACGGCTTCGTAAGACATGGACAAAATTGCATTTCACAAAACGAATGTAGTAAGTATTTTATTTTGTGTCGATCAATTGCTCAGTATTTTTAGGATTACGGATCTGATATGTAAGGGAATTTGTCTATAAACACAAATTCTCAATTTAAGATTCAATTACGTTGCAAATAGTTAAATTTAGAACTCAGTTTTCAGTTAAAGCTGCAGATAAATGCAGAATGAATGAGATTTTAACAACAAGAACAGAATGTGAACCAACGTGTTACCTATCATCAGTTGGCCAATTGTGATAAAAAAGGTACTCAGTATTGTACTTGCAAAGACGGCTTCGTAAGACAGTGGAAATAATTGCATTCCAAAAGACCGATTGTAGTAAGTATTTTAGTTTGTGTCAATCGATTGTTCAGTATATTTAGGATTACGAATCTGATATGTAAGGGGATTTATCTATAAACACAAATTCTCAATTTAAGATTCAATTACGTTGCAAATGGTTAAATTTAGAACTCGTTTTCAGTTGAATGATGCAGATAAATGCAGTATGAATGAGATTTTATCAACAAGAACAGAATTGTGAACCAACGTGTTACCCTCTTCAGTTTGCCAATTGTGATAAAAAAGGTACTCAGGTATTGTAATTGCAAAGACGGCTTCGTAAGACACTGGAGTAAATTGCATTCCAAAAAACGAATGTAGTAAGTATTTTATTTTGTGTCGATCGATTTTTAGTAATTCTTAGGATTACGGATCTGATATGTAAGGGAATTTGTCCATAAACACAAATTCTCAATTTAAGATTCAATTACGTTGCAAATGGTTAAATTTAGAACCCGTTTTTCAGTTGTAGATACAGTTAAATGCAATATGCATGAGATGTATTCAATAAGAACAGACTGTGAACCGACGTGTGTCTATAATCATTTTGCCAATTGTGATAAAAAAGGTACTGCGTATTGTACTTGCAGAAACGGCTACGTAAGACATGGAAGAAAATGCGTTTCAAAAGACGACTGTCTGATTATTTTAGGCCAAAACTCACAAGAATAAAAATACTGTAGTGTTATTTCTGTATTTGATGTAATAAAATATTGGAGAATGGTTTTTGAATTCTGATTTGTTTAATTTTAATTAATACGTTACTTATTCCAATATCTGCCATCATTATTCTGATGTTGCCATTCCCAAGGCCGTAACAAGGGGGTGGCAAAGCGGGTGATCGCCACGGGCGCAACTGGACTTGGGGCGCAAAACGCAGAATACCGACCCGGTCGAGGGTTGCACATGGTTTTTATTTTACTTGGCCATTCTACTTTACATGAATCAACACTGACTGACCTTCCACTTTTATATTATATACTTAGTTGTCTAATCTCTCTTTTCTTCTTTATCGCTTACACATTGGGTCCACTCAGTCGGCATAAGCCTGCAATAAAATAACGACAATATTTTCGATCCGATTTTAAATTTAAAAACCCACCCGATCCGTCTTCTTCGGACAGCTTCGTTTTTTAATGAGATTTCGTAATGGTTCTGTAGTAGCTGACGTGTTCAGGTATGGCATTCGATCGCGGGACGCTCATTCGTCATATCAGCGATCCGAAAAGCGGACCGATTGGACACACAGATCTTGTGGGCACTCCGTTCTCTTTTAGAGTTTATTTTATTTATTTTACTAATTTATGCTGCTATCTTAGCTAGTTTTTTATCAGTTGAGAGTTCCCATGTTCCTTTGTTTCAGAGGTAAAGCGATGAATCCATGTTTCATCCTGAATTGATGCAAAACTCGGCTTTATTGCTATAAAACATGGCCGAACACTCGACTTCAACATCATCATTTTTGTTTCATTGTGAGCAAATGCGGCGTCCATCTTGCGCACAGCTTTCTCATGTCCAAATTTTCAGTCAATATGCGATATACAACATTTTTTGAAAGACCTACCATGTATGCTAAAATCGCTTAACTTTTTTAGGAGTGAGCAAATTTAAAATCGATGAAGTCGTTGATGCCATAATCGCTTTACACCGATTACTTTCTGTCAGCTCCTATCAGCGTAAGACAATCTTTAATCTTTAACACTATATACACGCAAGAACACTTCCTTTCTTTGCATAAACAATACACAAGAAATCGATTCATATGACTCATCATCAGTGAACTTCAAATAAGATATCCTGTCGTTTCTTTGCGTAAACAAATTAAAAAAACTTGAAAAATTTGGGCTAACGATCTATACAATCGTGCGATGTATGCGAGGAAGCTTTCCGTCTCTGTCTCCCGAACTGCGCTCTGTCTCTGTCTGTCTCCGCGCTCAATGTACAAGAGAGCTCTTTCTGAAAAGTGGAAGGGGGACGCCAGACCCTGGCACAGTAGTCCTTTAAGGGTTAATGCACTATGTAAGCCAGCTCTATGTAAGCCACGCACTTATATATTGATTTTATGCCTTTGGACAATGAAAAAGCCTTCGAATCCGCTTGGAATGATGATATCCATCTTACATTATGTCATTGAATTATTGTATTATAAAATTTTAATCGTTTAATGACTATAAAAAGCGGCCTATGATATATCATTTCAGCGATGTTCAGTATGGTTTTTGATTATATTTTATCATTTTAGATGCAAAAAACAATATTGACTGATAGATGAATCTATGATTAACGCTCGAAATATTTTTGGCATAAGCTATTCGCATTATTCAGCCCTAAATTTAGACAAATATTCACATATTTCTTATTCTAGAACGCAAATGTCAATCAATCAAACGATTTTTTTTTTTTTGGATTTCATTCAATCCAGAATTTTTACTGACACGTAGGAAACACATGTCTATTTATTTAGTTGTCATAATAGTTTCGCCATTTATTTTACCTCGCAGAAGAAACACATTGATGACTGCAATCGTAAAAATAGCGTGTCAATAAAGCGAGTGGGTTATAAAAAAATAAGCTTGCTAATAAAATCGAGCAGCTTCTCGATGAGCTTAATTTTGTCAGATCGACGAGCGTTTGTCTTTACGACAATTGCCATGATGAATCAAAATGAAGGATTATTCCACGGCATAACTTTTGAGCTTGAATCGTCCGGACTTTTTCAACCCCTGTATATATAACAGTCGGATATGAAAATATCAAATAATACGCGAAACGTTTAATTTCGCCCTGGGCGTAGGCGTAACGAATTTTCTCGTGCAACTGAATCATTTTCGTACGAAAAATAAAAAGTTTTCTATTAACCGGGGTGTGGGCTTGGAATTTATGTTATGCCCCTGAAAATAAGTTAAATTGTGAATTCAGACTTTGCGAATATTGCTTTAATAATTGTTTTGTCTTTGTTTATATATCTTGTTTGCTCTAATCGCACCGGTCGGATCGTTCTTCCATTTCGATCCAAGCTAGCGAAAAATAGTGCCAAGACTGCCGAAGAAGTGTTTCGTCTTCAGTTGTGTTTACAATCCTGAGAACTTGATGGCACATATCAATCATATCCGCGAATAAATACATCCACTTTTTGATGGAGTTCCAAGAAACTTAGCATCCGGATCCACTGCTAATATCATCATTACAATTACATTAAAGCGCATTCTTCCATCATAATGATTCGGATGCTATTTTCGACAGCAAGAGTTTCGCGAATCGCACGTTTATTTTGCATCATTTTTTTTTTAAATCCAGGCGCAACAGTCCGGCTTAATAAATGTACGATTCGGATCTCCATCGCTGTTTAATATGAATGTCGCTTTTTTATTATTCGATCTCGGCTTCGTAAAGAACATAAGGTCAATTAGCGTCGACAATGTTGAGCTCATGAATACGAAATTGGAGAACGAAGGTGAATTCCATCCGGAATACCACATGGAAAACAAGAACCGTGGAAACAGCGCTGAGGTCAAAGGATTTTGACTGTAATAAATATGTAAAGTATGTTTTCTACATCCGAATATATAAACAGTATCAAACTCACCCATTCCAGTAGATAATATTAGCATGCGGTTATATTTCACTACTATCACAAGACTTGTTTTCTTATTTTAAGAATATAGCCTTGAATATATTCCATATTTTAATTTTAAAATATCAAACAATGCTAGAAATGCTTTTTTTCCCGCGTGTTTGTCGGCCATTTTGTTCAGTCACAATAAATTCTACCGATGGATCGACCGTCGCGCGCTCCATGTTTCTACTTACAGAACAATACCGCCGCGAATAAACATCGGAAAGCTCATGAAAGTTTATGGTAGTGATGTGATGAGTCGACAGCGTTTGACGAAGTGGGTTATGTTGTTCAGAGAAGAGCGTAATGATACTCACGGCGCAAAAAATTGAAGAATGAAATGAAATGCGGTAATAACCTTCATGAAGAATTTTTTGAAATTTCTCGAAGTCTTCCTGGTGATATTGTGTTGAAAAAACTTGGTTACAAGAAGTTGTGTACGAGATGGGTGCCCAGAACGCTGAAACCGAAGCACCGTCAAAATCGCGTGACCATCGCCCGTAAATTTTTGGATCATTTTGCAAAGGCGAGAGAAGTTGAGATCAGATAGACAGTGACTTAGTGGTATATTGGACTTTTTGCGGTCTAATCCGAGTGCCCTCGGACTAGTCAAACTGGAGTGTCACCCCTTTTACTCCGCCCCTTCCAAAAGGAGGCGAAATTCCACTACGAGTCCAACCTCAGTTTGAAGGAGGCTCAGAATGCAGGGGCTTCCCCCTTCCCCGTAGTACTCATATTGGTTCGGTCATTTATAGTACCTAGCCACTATATTAGGGCTCCCTATAAATAATGAGAACCAAGACAGGCCAGAATGCAAAATGTACATGGGAGTCCCTTAAGGCTCAGTTCTTAAACCAACTCTATAGAACATGAAAACAAAGAATAAGCGCAATTAGGATAATATCAGCCTATAGAACACTAGACGCAGTACAAGTTCTAGCAGACACACTTCCCATGGATATCCTCGCTATGGAAAGGAAGTGTAAATATAAGAAAAAGACAGTAAAAGAGGAATCCCAGGAAGAGTCAATCCAACAATCAAAATCGCTGGGACACCGTGGCAAAGGGAAGGTAGACATACCAATTGTTCTCAATTATACCAAAATGGATCTCGCGTAAACACTGAGAACTCACCTATCACCTGATGTGATGATGCTGACGGGACATATGTTCTTCGGTACTTAGCTATTTAAAATTGGCAAGGAGGACACGACAAAGTGCTACTACTGCAGCTAGGATCACGATGACGCGGAGCGTATCCGTCTATCCCCCAACTATATCCAACATGGTCACCACATTAAAAAAGACTGTTGAAAATAGTAGTGTCACCTTTTGCACAGTCCTGCTCCTTCTGTAATTGGCAGTTCCATATTCCACTTTACGTGTGTGCAGCACAGGATAAACTGCGAACCCAATTCATGCTAGCTGAGCTATCCCAGCAGCGTACTGGACTGTTACCCACGGACGTAGGGTTGCCCCCCACCCTGGGATTTTATAGGTGGGCACCGTACAGTGAAACGCTTACCCGGACAGAAGGGAAACGCTTTTTTATGATCTATCGTGACAGAATATGAGCCTTGGGATGAGACGGGAGATCACTACACCCTTGAATCCAAAAGACAAGCACTTCAGTGGCGTCCTTCATTTCCCCCAACCACCAAAAAGCTTAAGACGACCCATTTAGCCGGAAAAATAATGGCATTTTAATTTTGGGACACAGGAGCTGCCGACATCGTTTTAATGGGATATGGTCAACCATCCCCCCCCCCCCCAATTCATCCGACTCAAACCTTTTCATTCAACTAAAGGAAGTTTTGGACAGGAAACTTTCATCCAATGATCAGGAGGTCAAGAAATATTGGGTAGTATTAGTTATTTAGTAAGTCTATGACACTGGCATACAAAATCTGATGCCTTGATTACAAAAATGTCTTGATCTCGACAGCGATTACGCTGAAAAATATTTTAATATATTTGTGATGTATCCTGTGAATTTCAATTAAATACAAGTATTTTAAGATCCTATATAAATATTGTAACGTCGTTTTTGGACTGACATTGGTGCTCGGGTCGGAGTCTCGCAGTAGGATCGTCATCCATCGTTCGACGCCTCTTCTCCAAACCAATAGTGAACGAACCATGCAATTAATCGCTCTTAAAAGAAGGCGAATACAATTTTTTTTTATGATGAGCTCTTAAATTAAAAGGCTTTTATTTTAAAATTTAATTCGCTTTAATATGACATAGTATAAAAGCCATGAAAATCCCATTATCATGAAAAGATTGAATGAAAATGGGGTCAAGCCAAGCAAATTGAGAAGAGATAAAAATAAAAGAGCCTTTATAGAACCCGTTGTTGGATATTTAACAACCGATAGAAGTACATTTAAGGAGAATATTTCAATAGAAAGAATCGTCTATGAAAGATCCATTTTAAAATACGAAAGCTAATAAATGTAATTAAAAAATAAGAGTACTCAAATGATTTATTGACCATGAAAAAGCCATGAATTCAGTAGATCAACAATAATTGAATTTCAAGATTCAAAGAACCAAATATGAATATTTGCAAAATTCAAACGAAATTAATTCATTTTAATCTTCGCATATTTTTTATTTTATATAGAAGCATGACCTGTTTAAATAATTTGTCTTAATTTACCACAAGCGAATTATAATTTTGTTAAATCCACCCCTTTAATACAAATCATATTACATGCCCTTTGATTTAAAGACGTTTCAAATATTTCTAATTTACTTTTATCCCAAAAATTCAAAGGACGTTTTGCAATTTATACATCAAAGATTTGTGCTCGAAAATAATTGCGGTATCATTCAAGACGAGAGCAAAAATATTGCCACAAAAACCATGAAACGACGCCATTTTTTAAACATTCGTGGATGAATGACGTCTCATGCATGCACATAAGTAATAAGTCATCATATAATTTTAATAAGCATGCATGTTTTTTGTCCGTAAGTAGAAATTTAACCTTTCATTTTTTTTATAAGGTCACCCTTAAATGTGTCGTGAAAATTTTTGTGACATTCCATTAACATTTCAGCTTGATGCTACAACAGTTTCAATACTTAAAAAGTGCTGCAACATTCCAGATTTATCAATAAAAATATTTTTTATAGCCGTGTGTAACAATTGAAATATCTAAAATTAATTACGTTTCATTAGCTATAGTATGCAAACCATAAATATAATTGGTTTTTCATTACATCGCATGATACGATACGGATTTTCATTATTCACACTATAAACATTTCATGTCTGGGCTTAATCGTTTGTTTTGATACGTTTTCGTGACATTCTCTAGAATTCACAGTCATATATTTTTATATTAAAACATAAAAGTAGCTCAGATATGGGTCATAGGTTTGAAACATTAAAACTTTTATGATTAATAGAGGCGACCGATTTAAAAAAAATGTAAATATTCCATTTACCGTAGTTATTCATATAAATAAATTTAAAATGCGAAAAAATATAATTTAAATAAAAGGGAAATTGATTAAAGTGTGCTCGGAGATGCTTTATTTTAAATGTGTTAAGACCATAAATATACGATTCAAAATATGTCAAATCTGACAGTTCAACACATTAACGAAGTTTCGTAAATAATTCATACGATATCAAATTGACTATGTCTTATATAGCATATAATGACAGAATATTGATGAAATTAAAATTTAATTGTTAAATGCGCTTGTTAAAACAGATTTATTCTAATAATCGTAAATATTTTCGCGACTGCATTGATATGCCCAACATCTTGGTGCGTTATGAGCTCGATCGCCAGCGCCTCTAGCGAGCGCACGCGGAACCTCATCTGTCAAACTTTCGCAATTTTTAATTTACTTCGTCGTCTTCTGTTTGTGTACACGTATATAACCTAAAATTTCAATATTGAACGCCCGAATTATGGCTCCATATCGATGGTGATAGTGAAAGTTGTGTCATTCGGCGTTTATATGCAGAGTTTTGGATGCGCGAGCGTAAAAACGATACAATCAAATGGATACGTGTCAGGCGAGCACTCCCGATTCCAACATCGAGGAGCCTCAAGATCTCGATAAGGAGCTCGAGGAAGCCATCCAGAAAGCCGAACCCGGCTTGAAGGATGCGATCAAACGAGTGAGTATCATCTCCGATATATGTTTCGGTCTGTTCAAATAAAAGAGACGGGGGACATATGTTTTGACACATGGTACTGTGACACTTGTTGAGTCGACGGAACCACGACGTGTCGCCTAATGTTTACAAATCATTCTTGTGCCATCGTGGGTTAAGATATGTAATCGTTTACGTTATTATAAAACGGGCGTTGAATTATGTATATTCAAATAAATGGAAGTAACTCGACAACAAAAAAAATAAAATGGCCACAATACGCTATTATATGGCCATATCGCACGAGCGACGGAAATAACGATTATTTTTGCGGCCATAAGTCGATATATTAGCGAAAATCGTTATGGCTCAAATTAAATACTTTAATGTGATGTAAAAAATTATGTCTTGTAATCGAGATAAGAGTATCTTTATTGTGGATATTTCGTTATCGCTACTGTACTAACAAATTTAATGTGTTTACATGTGATGATTATAAAAGGGGATCAAATATATTTTGTAGATAAAATTTGCATTCAATGCTCTTGTTCGTTTTGGGACATGCTGTTTAAAAATGTTTGCATTTTTACGACTTTATGATATCCTACTTTCTTATCGCTGCAAGGCGTCCAATTTGTATTACGGTACATTTGTCAGCCAGTGACTTTCAAGACCTAACAATTTTCAAATTTATAGATTGAATCTTAGCTTATATATCATGTATATTCAATATTTTTTCTTGTTAAAAATTTTTGTAAATGAGAAAAATATTTCATAATTAAAAAAATCTCATTCAATCCCTTTGTTCATATAAAATACCTGGCTTTAATAAATAACGACTTGAAGCGCTTCAAATAAAGAAGTTTCCCTGCCGCATCCTGGTGAGAAGCTTCAATGCATTGACCAGAACGGAATCCCCCTTATAGATATAATTTTTTAAATACAATAAATAAAAACTTTAAATGTCTCTCTATAACATGAAAAAAATAATTAAAATGATATCTCCTATATTGTTTGTGTTATTCATTTTTAAAATAAGGTAGTTTCCCTGCTGCACCCTGTATTTGTCAACCATTGCAGATAATAATTCTTTAGTTTCACCACATCCGTTTTAATTTTAATGAACAATCAAGCGGTTAAAATATTACATTATTGTTCGTAATTTACCACAATTGATAAAGGTTGTTATAGTGGAGATTCGGAGTCAATTTTATACTATCTGATACTGATACTATATTATACTGAATTTTAATTTCACATGAAAATTTTAATTCGTAACAGGAAGAGCGGATTACATACCCAAAATTAATCATTCCAGATGCTCTGCTAACTAATCGTTTCATAAAATTAATCGATAATCCATTATATGTTGAAATTTATTTCATGTGTCTAGTTTCATGCCGACATATTATATGCAATATGTGCAAATATGTACTATTGCAAATTATTCATAACCTTTGTATGAACAAATGAATTGACTCAACTTTGTTTGAATATGAATTAAATAATGAAATACACTTTTTTAGTGCAGATACAGAGACTAGTCCCAGAAGTACCCGACTTGACATATAGATATTTAAAAAACTATGGTAGAAAGTACCTACCTTATAAAGCTAAATGTTCAATTATAAAGATACTTCGATGCTTAGTATTTATTTGGTAGCCATCAATAGCTAGATTATACTCTGGAAGAGCCTACTCCTTCGTTTATAACAGTAAAATATTGGGTGGCAGAGTTTAAACAAGGCCGCAGTAACTGCCAAGACGAATATTACAGTGGTCGATTGAATGAGGTAAACACGCCAAAAATGGCAAAAATAATCCGCAAAATGGTATTGCATGACCGTCGACTGAAAGTAGATAGCTAGCAGATATAATAGACATTTCAAAAAGTGCTGTACATCGCATATTGACTGAAAATTTTGACATGAGAAAGCTGTGCGCAAAATGGGTGCCGCGTTTGCCCACAATGGAACAAAAACAGCGTCATGAGAATGTTTCAATCGAGTTTTTGGCGATGTTTTGCAACAATAAAGACGAGCTTTAAAGAGATTCATAACCATGAATGAAACACTTCATACATGAGGCAAAGGAACAAGTTGAGATCGGACAGATAGTGGCTTAATGTTATTAATTGGATTTAAGACTGTGTCTGAGTGCCCTTGGACTAGCTTAACTTTTAGGCGCCCACCTCACTCACTCCGCGTCCTCCAAAAGGAGGCGACGTTCCCGAGGAAGATCGGTGTCAGACAACGTGCACCCGAAAGTGCGTTGGAGGCGGAAGGAAGAGGCTGTGCTACAAAAAAAGGAGGTACTATGCGAGGTCCAACCTCAGCTTTAAGGAGGCTGCAGCAGATGACGGACTACAGGGGCTTCCCCTTTCCCATGGTATCTGTATTGTTTCGATCATTTGTAGTACTTAGCCACGGAGACGAGCCGCTGTTCGAGTAGTCTAAAGCCGTTCTCCCCTCTACGCACTAGGCAGTTGATGATAGCATTGTTGCCTTTTGCACAGAGTCCCCCTGCTCCTTCTGTAATTAGCAATTCCACTTTACGGGTACAGAGCAAGGGTAAACTGCTCACCCAACTCAGGTTAACTGGACTACTCCAGTAGCATTTAAGGAGCGAACCGATGAGATTGTTTTCGCCCATCGCATGAAAACACACGGGAGCGGGAACTTTGCTCCGAGAGCGTCACGATACACTGGTGTCAGAAGCGGAGGGTCGTTAAGATATTGAGCCGTTCTAGATAGAGGTAGAACATATGCTGATTGAAATGGAAAAAGGAAAATTGACTCCAAACACGGTATCAAAGCTATTTATTGAACATAGATGAGAAAAGCGTATCGAGCTGAAAAAAAAACTATGTTGAGAAATAAAGATATTTTTTTCATTTTCTTTTTATTTTCTTCATTAGGTTGGGTACTTCTGGGACTACCCTTGTAGCATAAAAAAATCGTGCGTCCATATTAGCGCTTGCCACCTGGCGCCATCTGCGTTCATAAGATTGAATCACCAAATTGCATCATGGTATGAAATGAATCGCCCATTTCGCAAATTTAATAATTTACTCCTCTCTTCTCGACAAGTTTCGGTTCGCCGCATTTTGTTTGGGCTCTGAAGTGCCTGAAATTTTACTCGTCGAAGCTTTTCGTTTCGTTCTTCCGCCTTCTGTTCCTGCTTTTTGTTGTGAATGCCAATTCGTAATGGAGAAGAAAAAAGACACTCTTGGCAAGCATCCAGCCGAATTGGCGATAAGCTTCAAAACATCCTAAAATAATACACCCGCTGTGACAGTCGGAAAGAAAAAGCGCCCCCATCACTGAATTGTGAAAATTTTAAAAAAGAAAATCAACGCCGAAGAGACTTCGAATGGCTCATTCTGGTGCGGCACGCAACTCTTCCATTATTCAATTGAGGGAATCCCGTTTCGTTATAAGCAAATTTCAGGTCAAATCCTGGATGCCGTTTCCGTAAGAAAGTTTTCAAGATTGCGATGCCTCCGCCGAGAAATTCGCAGAATGACGTTATCCTTTCTTATCCGTCTAAATTTGAAAGGCTTCGCCAAATGCTCCTCGTTCATTTCACCCACGTTTCGCATTCTTGGGAAAGTTTCGCTTTCAGGGAATAAGTTTGCGTGTGAAAATGACGCTCAGATTTTGAATGAATTCCTAATTCTCTATTCGATTCATCGAAATGTAATATCGAATGCTCAGAACTTCTATTTAGTTCTCAAACATGACTGACGATTAAATGATCGGATGATAAAATTTATTCTTAAAAAATACGAAAGGAAGGACACGAGTCGATTAAATCACGACTTGAACGATTCCTCGCTTTCTCATGACTACTCGCTGTTTCAAATATTAGCAGATTTTCCTTTTTAGCACAATTGTTTTGCTTGTTGATCATCCATATATATTAAGTTATCCCATAAGTTTCTTTCGCAAACGAACGCTTCTTCTCCAACGACATAAAAGCCAATCTTTTTTGAAGATACTTGTCACTGGAGATGAAAGTTGGATACTCTATGAGAATATCCAACGTAAACGGTCTTGGACCAAGGGTACAGAAGATTTAACTGTAGCTAAACCTGGCCTATATCCAAAAAATGTTTTGCTATGCATTTGGTGGGACTGGAAGGGGGTAGTTTATTATGAGCTACTTCAGCAAGGTGAAACGATCAATTCAACAAAATATTATTTCCATCTAGACAATCTAAAGGATGCGATTGCCAGAAAAGGCCAGAATTAGCGAACAGACGAGGCGTTGTTTTTCATCACGATAACACCAGGACTCATGTGTCTTTGAAATAAACTATTATCATTTGACTGGGATACTTCATTTCAGTCCCCAAGCGGTGCCCTGCTTCCACGTGCTCATGGGCCATGTAGCCGGATGGATGGATGAGGGTGGACGGTCGTCGAACAGAAAGACTCTCTTCTTAGATAATTTCTTTATTCAATACGAGAGAGAGATCTGGCTGCGGGAAGGACATTCTCCCGCAACCAAGGCTAACCGACGATTCCCGCCTTCTACGCGTAACCACCCAACCGGCAGCGGTGTACGCGCAAGAAACGATCGATGTTGTTCTTTCAGACGCATTATCCCCTGAAACGCCACAAAAGATGGCGCTGTTAAATTAAGACATTGCGCCCAAAAAGAGACTGAAGACGTCGCCGTTAATCTTGCAAATTAAATATACTCAGATTAACAGCGCCATTGCATGGAGATGATAATCCGTTCATGCTACATCATTTTTACGTAGAATAATAAAAATATATTTTAATGTTTATGTATCTCGGCCTGAAAATTATACATGGTACACGATATATCATGGTATTTTCTGATATTAGAATTGGTTCTAATTGAGTATTCTTCATCGAAATTTTCCTTGAATATTATTATCCACCAATTACATCAGAAATTTCTTTCTAACTGCTAATGCTGGTTAACAGAGACCCTGAGCCGAACTCCGTTCCCACGTACTGCTATCGGGCAGCTGAGTAGAAGAATGGAAGTCTTAATAATTATCTTTATTTAATGAGATAAGAGATTACATCCACGAGATTACAAATGAGCCTGGCTGCAAGAATACCTCTTCCCGCAGCCAAGACTCTTTTCTCTTTACTTTTCGCATGGGTGAAATTATCTACCGTGTAATATTTTTGCCATAGATATATTGACATTTTTAGAGATCGTTGGGTGAAATTTAGCGCGGAATACCCGGACTGCAAAGCGTTAAGCAAGAATGGGGATAAATGCGAGAAAATATAAACTCCAGAAACAGAGCTAGAATATTATACATTGACCTAATTACTTTAATTTATTTTCCATGCAAGCATTGACTTTCATTATGTTAATTGCACTTTATTGAACCTACATCGGCCACATGCTCTTATTTTATTATGGCAATGTGTGTCTTAACTTGGCCTTGATTCCCATAAAAATATGCACTACTTTCATAGTTTTAAGCGAATTTAAATGTATCGAGCCGAAGCAATCGTCATAATAATGGCATGAAAGTGGTCGAAAGCAAAAGGATGGCATTTTTATATGTTTACAAGAAAACCGGCTGCACTTGAGAACCGGTATTAAGTCACAAGCCTTGAAATACATCGAAGCATTTTAATCCTGCCTTGACTTTTTTGTAGGACCAAAAGAAAAATGAAATTGTATAACGTTGTTTTTGCTGTGTATTTTAGGGCTTCACAAATGCCGCGGTTCTAAGATCGAGCTCAAAATTCGACAGCGAATCTCCTCTACCAATGAGCGATGTCTTTCATGTCGACAATGAAGCTAATCAAATGTGAGTTTATTATATTTTATCAAATAAATAATATTAATATTTGAGATGAAATAATAAAAACTTGCTCAGTCTATAGAAGGTAAGGCTTTTTTTAACCCCTTCATTATAATTTTAAAGTTTATTTTATCATCATCTGTTGATAATTGATTTGATGACTCTCTATTTTGATTGTGTTCTATAAAAAAAAGCCGCTCAAATATTGTATTTATTTATAGACATGTTTGAGAATATTAAGACGTGTAGGGGTACCTTTACAACGTGATCTACGGCCATCGATGTACGAGTGTATGACGAGACGCAAGACATTCTCTCCGTCTCTCTCTCCGATTCACAATCTTCGCACTCAACGGGCACTTGAATCCGAACGCATATATGCATAATTACTAATCAACGACTTTACGATATGCATATTGAAGATATATGAGGATTTATGGTTAAAGAAATGATTGTTGAATCAAATTTGATAAAAATAAAGTAAAATAACGTCTTAGATTTGATCGAAAGAAGATTCTTCCACTGGAAGAAGCACAAAATGTTCGAGAAAACTACATTGGCTTCGCTCCATACAATCAAATTCACAAAGATCTCTCAGCTATAATGTCTGTCTGTAAAACATGTCTGTTTCGGATTGCCCCAAACTAGCCACACACAGAGAGTCTTTAACTGATCTTTAACCCCACGGGAAATGCTACGCGCAGAATGTCCAGACACCCACCTTTTTTGTTCCTTGTTCTCCAAAAGGAGACGAGGTTTCCGCAGGAAAACCAGCTTCAGACAACGTGCACCCGAAGGTGCGTTAGAAGAGGAAGGAAAGAGGTTAGCTAAGTTCAAGGGAATACTATCGCGGGTTCACTGATACCAAGAGTCCAACCTCAGTTTGTAGGGGGCTGCAGCAGATGACGGACTGCAGGGGCTACCCCTTCCCCATGGTACTCATATCGGTTAGGTCATTCTTAGTACCTAACCAATGAGACGAGTCGCCGTTCGAACAACCTAAAACCGTTCTCCCCTGTTTGCCTAGGCTGTTGAAGATAGTCGTGAGCCTTGGCACAGTCTCCACCAACTACTATAATCGACTGTTCCACACACCTCTTTGTGGGTACGCAGCACAGGGTGACCTGCTTACCCAACTCATGTTACTCCAGCAGCTGAGGTTTTATTGGTAGGCATCGTGGAGGCTAAAAACCTTTCGAGAATTGGAGGAGATGTATTTGATCTAAAAATCTTATTCATCACCGTTGCTGTCTCAACACTAAATCAATGTCTCAACAGGTGACACATAGGACCGGAATGAGTTAATGCCGATTAATGAAGGAACCCTATGTAACATTCATCACCGTTATTAAACATGCTATTTTACAATAAAATCGCCATTTTATATTTAAAAACACACAGTGCGACGCACCAATGACCCTATTCTGTCCGAAATCGATCACTAAAACAACAGCATCGCTATGTATCATCAGCTGAATAGTCCGAAGAAAGCAATTTGGCCGCAGAGTAAACAGGTCAAGTCCTCTTATCCCAAATTTACGAACAACTCATCAAAAACAACGAATATTGCGACAGGATGTAATTAATATGTCCAGATTGTGATTTTTGTAGTGTGTTGCTGGAGTTTATTTGTTTTTGTCCTGTGATTAACAAACATTTTAATATGATTTCATAGCTCGTTGCTGAACGTGGAAGCATACGGTTGTTCGTCGTTCCATTTGTCCAAATTGGACTTGTCCTTGGGCGAAATGAAGATAACGGTGGGCGCTGCTGCTGGCGTGGCTGCTGAAGATGGACATGGAGGAGACCTCTTGATCGAAGCCACCTACAAAGCAACATGTCCTGCCATCCAAGCCTTGCTGCCAATCACAGCTGATGGAAGAGCCAGGTGGCTTTAACATTTATTTGACCCTCATGTCCAAATATTTTCAATCGATGTCCATTTTTTAATTATTGGTTAATTGGATTTAGAATATCATTATCTGGCGTCAAAGTGTACGGGAATGCAGGATTAGAAATCAAGGATGATTCTTTGATTATAGCCAATACTGATTTCCATGTGTGCTTAGAAGAAATTAAATTAGCCGTAAGTATCTGAATAATTATACATAACGGCCTTAAATTAAAATCTACAAGGCTGATTTTTTATCTACAAGTAGTTTACATTAATTTTTGTTAAATGAACTTCGTCTACTTTCAATACAAAATGGTTAGGACTTCCATCGATGTGGCTAAAGTTGTAGCGCAGGAACTCGAAAATTCAGTTTTTTTCAACAACATTCAGCTTTGTAGAAATAGTTATACAAATAATGTCGCTGCCCGTATTATAACGCTGTCACTAGATGGCATTCGCTCTCATCGACTCGCAATATTAACTCGTCAATTGTATCGTTAAATCACAGTTTAACTATCGCTGTTTGTTCGTTCGTACGTCGTCGACGAACGAAATTAGCACAAGTTCACGAATGTCAACAAAACCACACGTGAAAGCATTGCGACATTGTCGTCATCATTTTATGCTAACTATACGACAAATATAAATATGTACATTGCTTTATTTTGTTATAAATACCATAGTTTGCATAGAATCTAAACAATTCCATTGATAAGGACTTAAATGTGGGTACAGGATAAATAAACGGGATCTTGATGGAATTTCGTATGAAACGACCTGACATCAACAGCATCTGTAACTTAATTATCTTTCAAACACAACATCTATCTATTGACGAAGATCCCATTACAAACTTTAGTCAGATGAGATTTATCTTAAAACTTACTTTGGTTCCCTGCGTTTATTCTGCATATATTATATTAATAAATTTACATAGTTTTAAAGCATTTTTCCTGGATTTATCTGCATACATTTCAATAATAAAAATTAATACCCATGTTTTTGAAAAGGGGAATATATACCTCATCAATCAACCGCTTTTACAGCCTCATGAAAATCCTATTATCGATTCTTTATAGTCGCTGGACCTCAAATGTATATTTCAGCTGCATGTATTCAGGGGCTCAAAACATTTTCAGCTCATCAATTTAAATTTATTCCGAAATAAGCCACAAAATAAATTTATTATTCAACGTCAATTTTGCTCTGACATGGCGTGCCCTCAAAGTGTCAATGGGTAGATTTTATTATAATTCAATCAATCGTTAGGGATAAGAATGAAGGGCCTAAAACTCAATTATATTGAGTACTTTAATATTATTACTTTATTTCATTAATAAGTAGGCAATATCATAATATGATAATTTTTAGATTCACACCTTCTATATTTGATCTAAATAAATCATTTACACACAATTGAAAGAAAAAATTGATCCATTTTTTGCTCCGTGAGTCGCATATAAGTTTCAAATTGTTTATGTTTAGCTCTCATTTTTTTATGATTGGCCCCTAAAGAATTCACATAAGTATCAAGTTCAAGGATATCAATATTATTGTTTATATTTCTGCTTGAAAATTACTGTTATATTTGTATATATATGCAGTAAGTCTTTGTGAAGGTATGTAGCAAATATTATAAGAAGAGATGACCTAAACAAAATACAGTCAACCCTTTATAGCGTCGAGATATGGACCACGCTATAGAAAGTTAGTCATCCATAAAAAAATGTACGTATTTAGTTTGTTAACAAATGACTAAAACCCATGAGAAGGCATTTAACCATTATGTAAAAGACTTGGATGCTATAGGAGGGTTGAATGCACATCATAATGACTTAAGATTAAAAACTGGAATTTGTGTTGATAATATTATCTGAAGTATTGATTTAACAGGATGATCATAGTCTAAAGTTACAATGTTATCAAATGAATTCAAACAAACAAATCATTCTGCATAAAAATGATAAATACATGTGAGGGTCATCCAGAAAAAAAGGATAAAAAAGGTTCTGAGGCCAGGTTTTTTTTTGTTTTTTTAAATTTGTCGCATCTGACGTATAGGAGGAATTGTAACGGTCAGTGTTTTTGATTCCACGTATTTGTCGGTCATTTTGTTCAGTCACAGTAAATTCTTCCGATGGAGAGGTCGTCGCGCGTTCCCTCTCCTCGTGGAAATTTATGGTAGTCAGTCAGGATCTGATTTTGGTAGTCAGGTAACCTGCTACTGAAAATGCACGATCAGCCTTCACACCTTTTTGCTGAGATGCGGACTTAAACTCGCAAAATTTCCGATTTCCCGACAAATTATTTATTTCCGTCGCTACAGATGAATGCTTATACACTATAATACTTTGATGTGATTCGTAATTATATTACGGAGGAATACAAAAATTCTGAATCCCGTATTTATTATATTTCATATCGATATTCCCATTATTAGAGTCGAGGTGTAGTAAATACATCACCGGTAGGGAAATATTAATATAACATGTATGTATTGTATATATTGTATATATGTATACATAGAATAGATAGTTACTGCCCCTAGTCGTCGCCTAAGCTCGCTAATTAGTAGTTACACCACTGTTTCCAAGCGTCCAGATTTCGGCGAGAATATCTCGATTTAGTAACCTTCATCGTGCTGGTGAGGTGTACGATTTGTATTAGATAAAAATTTCAATTCCGAATTTTTCGGGATTACATTTACTAATCCCGTGACTCACGAGCACCTAAAACCGTCCGGAATTCCGGGATTGGATTCCCTAGTCACGTCTCTCAGTATTTTCTGACGAACTTGTCTAACAAAAAGTTGAAGAACAGGTGCTAAATGATCGCCGTGTGACGCTTGACGATCTGGACGAAGAATTTCCAGACATTTCTCGAAGTCTCTAGAATAAAAGTTGGTGCCTCGACTACAGAAATGTCTCGATCTCGACGACGATTACGTTGAAAAATAGTTTAATATATTCATGAAGTATCTTATGAATTTCAATTAAATACAAGCATTCTTCGATCCTGCGTAACCTTACTTTCTGGATGACCTCAAACTCAAACTCCTCCACATTTATTTCCATTATCAAGTCTGATCTATTTTAATAAAATATATTATTAAACTCCAATTATAATAGAATTCTTTTGAATCAAAAATTGAATTAACAATAAAAGAATTACAAGATGTACTATATCAGGTTATGGCGTAATTTAAGAAGACCGATTGGATTTAATTGAAAATTTTATTGGTTTTATTCGAACATTCCCACAACGCCGGGCGTGGAATCCATCTCTTTTTCAAATGTTCCTTTTTATTATACTATTTCATCAATTGAGCTTTTTTTCGTTATTCAGGTTTCTCACTACGTACCCAAAGGAAAGAACAACGAAGAAATGGTAACGAGCGAAATATGCAACGACTCGTTTGGTGAGTTAATTTCCTTTCGATTTTCATGGACCGAATGCTCTTCGTTTGTGAAAAAACCTGTTTTTTGTGCCGCTGAAGTGGGGGATTCGAACTTAATCGCGTGTTTGTTATCATTGAGCAGAAAAGCTACCTCTAGTCAACAAGCTATCCGTCGAGCTTGTCTACAATCTTCAGCAGGAGCTGATCAGGCAGCTCAATGGGGTCCTTCAGAAAACGACGTCGGTGAGCGAGATCCTCGGTGGAAATCCACAGCTCATAGAAATTTTCAGGTCAGTACATTTCTATTTTATGTAAGATTTATTTACGTTGATTTATCATCGAGGATTCCTTCAGCATGAATGCATTATTTACTCAAATATTAATGATTTATATAGGGATAGTATTTTTGTATATTTTGAAAATTGATGCAAACATCAATATACATTTCGTATTTGTTTAACCACGCAAAATAAATACGTAGCTCATACAAAGTCATGCTAAAGGGTCATCCAAATGTAGCGCTGTCTTGCTGGAAATATACATCAGACACATCAATATGATTCATTTGTGGCCATAAAATTGGCAATATCCCAGTTACGACAAATTTGCTTCTTGACGAATCCATTCATTGTGAAATGAGCTTCATCGCTAAACAAAATTTTGTTTGAAAACAATGGATCTCTCGTTCGTTGTTCAATAATAATGTAAATGCGTTGTTGAAATAACAACAAAATGGTTTATGTCTTTTGAAAAGACGTGTAAACATTATACAGTACTGACATCTAGGAGCTATATTTGGATGACCCTTTATAGTTAAATACGTATTGATCTTTTGAGTTCAAACGCGTATTTGCGATCGAATTCCAGTGATTCAGTGATTCAGCATTTTGATTTATAAACAACTTATTTTTAAATCGTTGATTTGCGGGTTAAATCCGCTTTTCTCTGAGGACCGCGCAGCGTGAGTCGGTCTTGTATATCAATAAATGAATTTTAACACTTTTGATAGCACACAATATTCGTTCATTTCTTCGCGTAAACATAAGCAATACGTGCGCTATCAACAGTGTTAATTTATTTAAATACAAGCTTCATACACGCTGCGTGGTCCTGACTGATAAATGGATTTGTACGGATGACGAATGGTGGATATATAGGAATATAGCAACTAAGTTCATGATGATTTTAAATTAGCTCAAACCACTCAAAGGGCTTAAATCTGAATATTATTAATTTCATATGAAATTCGATTTCGAGTGCTACCATTGCGAGGACGATTCAAATATGACCCGGATTTTTATTAGCGATATATAAAAATACAAATGGAGTATCTTATTTTTCTACATAGTTCCCTTCGTTAGAAATGCATTTATTCCATGGGATAGGAAGTGTCTTTATTCCGTCACATAGCATCCTCTGTTGTCTGTCTGTCTGTCCTAGTATTGTGTATTACTTCTCACCTTCTTTCTTCATTGACGGGATTAACCTTTCCTTTACAATGGTGTATTTACTACACTGAGTCGAGTTGTAGTAAATTTGTAATCATGGGATTTTTTACAACATTACTCAATTGTTTTAGAATATTTTATGGTGTACTAAATACGTAGCATCGTAAGAGAAAGGTTAAGAAGCTTCTTATTTGGTGAAAAACTTAATTTAATGAATTTGCACAGCAAAATTCCGGTTTATATTTGAATTGCCCTCATATACCTAAATTGGTATCAGTAGATTTACATGGGATGTGCTTAGGAATCATTTATATATCATAAAAAATGGACGTAAAAAGGCATATACGGAAATCGCCAGACCAAGTGTTACCAAATTTGTTTTCTTGAAGCTTTCCAATCGCGTTGGATTTGATAGATATTTTTGGATACAGGATTATAAAATGAAGAGATTGTCCGTGTTTTGCGGATATTTTGCATATTAAAACAACGTGCTTTACAAAATTTCATATTTTTAAAGCAGTATTTAGAAAAGAAATGTATCTTTAAAATATTCAGATTGAGTCATAAAAAGCAATCGATTAGATATGTTAAATAGTTTTTTTTTTGCTATGGAGAAAATGTATATATTAATTATGACTCTGAGAAGGTGTTTGAACTCAGTTCAAAAACATAAACAATCAATACAACATTTCCAAATCGCTTTTTTGCAATATCAAGTAGTAAAAAAAGCTTGCGTCCGACGATGGCATTTGTTTGAAAAGGTTGCATTGCGTGTAAATAAGAAGTTGATGACTGATAAGTTTGCTTTAATTCATCGAGTCTCTATAAATTTCGTACGTGAACTTCAGCTGTATATTTGGACTTCAGAATCGCATCAAAACTAATATTGATTTGGATCAAAATAGTTGTTAAAATTGATCGATCATGGAATATTTATAGACCACATTATCGCGGTTATTGTCATCGAATATCAACCTGCGATTTATATTTTAAGGTCGCAGCATTATGCAAAAGCTCCCATATCCAAACTACATCCATAAAACTTTTCGGATATCGAACAGGAGCGAATAAAAACTTAATGGAATCATTTCACTAATGGATGAGCCCTTGCGCGCCCTTTGACATTTGGCTTTAAATACGTATAAAAAATAATTTACACTCTTACATGTGTATACATTTGCGCCGTAAAAGCTCAAGGATCTACATTTTTATGGATCGTAATTTTTGCAAATGTGTGATGTCGGCAAGTTTCTAAAATTTACAAAACGATTCCGCGTGCATATATTGCATACATGCAATTGCATTCGTGCCGCCCGACCGTTCGTAATATTTCGATATTGATCTATTTTATTTCATTGTTTGCAGTACGCGGGTCGCTGAAGTGTCTTCGAATGGAAATATGGTCGTGGACTTGATATTGATGGAAGTCAGGAAGAACTTCCTCCAGAAATGCACCGAAATCGTCCGACTGCCCGATCTACACGCAAACTTTAGCAAAAAGGTTCGACTCTCCATTTGGATGTTTTCCGCGAATATATCTATTGTGGTTAACACAATGAGCGTATATCTTCCGAGAAATCGTCCTGATTCGATTTGGACAATGGTTATTGGACTTTATACTATTTTTATTGCCGAAAGTTTCACGCAAGTTCGATTTCCTGTTCAAATAAACGATACGTCCGAGTATCGCGAGGCTTTGAAAATATTTGCTGAGAACTACCAAGTATATTGAAGATGTCTTTGCTAACATATCTTTGGGTTGTATGACCGCTCTATGTGTTTGTTCAAGTAATTCTGTGTGGAGTACCGACATTATTTGTTCGACTAATATGTAACACTACTTTTTATATTTTTGCACTACTTTTGATCCTAATTAAAAACCATTATACATTTTTCGATTTCAGGGAATGATAGAAAATTACCGTATATTAGAATCAATACATTGTTGTTATTCGGGGTTTTCCCTAATCAACACAGCAAAGAAGGGATTCCCCAAATTTAAACGACACCAAAATTTATCGTTTTCGCATGTCGAATTGCGCGGTTACAGTAGAAAACAAAAATATTAAAATGCAACTGTCAAACAGCTGTTAACAGCATACTCATTTTTAGCTGAACGTCAACATATTATATTGTATTTTGTTAAAAATATAGCTCATAAGAAAGGGGGGGGGGGAGGGCAACCCTACGCCCATAGGTAACAGTCGAATCTCTGGAGTAATGATGAAAAGTAGAAGTGGGTACAAAAAATAGCCTTGTCTGCAGAACCATAACAAGGGGCGCCCGCCGCGGGCACAACTGAGCTTGAGGCGCAAAACGCAGAAACCCGGTCGAGAATTGCATATGGTTTTTATTTTACTCGACCATTTTACTTTACATAAATCAACATTGAGTGAAGTTGTCTAATAATAAGAATAAAGACAATTATATTTTTGACCGATTGTATCAGTTTTCTTCCGAAAACTTTGTTTTGTAATGAAAGTTCATAATTGGTCTGTAGACATGCTCAGGTATGACGTCCGATCGCGAGGCGCTCATTCGTCATATCAGCGGTCCGAAAAGTGGACCGGTTGGACACACAGACCTTGTGGCCACTCCGTTCTCTTTTAGGGCTTATTGTGGCATTTTATATAATCTGTACGATTACAGAAGCTCCTTGAGAAACTAATTTTTTTTAGGGGGAGGGGCGCAAGCTAGACACTTGCCACGGGCGCTTCATACCCTCGTTACGGCTTTGCTTGTATGAACTGCCGATTACAAGAGGAGAAGAAAGAGGAATCTGTGCAAAAGTCGACACCGCTATTTTAAACAGCCTATGGCACACAGGGGAGAATAATTTAAGATATGACAGATGGCTATTTAATGGTATTTGATCTCTTTAAGACAGAACCCAATCCCCGAGTTGCTGTGCCATCTATTCTGGGCGCCACTGGATAAGCCACATAGAGTGTCTTCCACCGCTTTTTTTATCAAATCAAAGGAACTACTACGCTACGTACTAACTAATACTGCCACTACGAGTCCAACCTAAGCTGAAAAGGGGCTACAGTGGCTCCCCTTTCTTCATGGTATTCGTATTAGTTCGGTCATTTACAGTACCTAGCCATGCTGCGCACCCAATTCATGTTAGCTAGACTATCCCAGCAGTGTTTGATGATAAAACTAACGAAGCTGCTTTCGGTTTATCATTACCTGAGAGATTCGACTGAAACCCACAGGCGTAGGCTTTCTTCTCCCCCTGGGGTTTTATGGATGGGCACCGTAAAGTAAAACACCCACTCGAATTTAGAAGCTCTGCTATTCGAATGGACACTCGTCTTCGTGGTTAGTCCGTCATCTTCTGAAGACCCCTTCAAGCTGAGGTTGGAATCATGGTGGCAATAACCATGCGGTAGTTCCCCGTTTTTACCTCATTCCTTTCTCATTGCACCTTCGGGTACACGTAGTCTGAATTCAGTCTTCCTCGTGGTGTCTAGCCTCCTCTGGAGGGCACGATGTGAAATGGGTGGATGCCTGGAAACACTGCGCACAGTGCGCGTCTGGGAATTAAAAGGCCAACAGAAGACACTCCGTGTGGGTAGGATAGGGACTCCTGGGTCAGACCACACAACAGCGTGGGGTATAGGCGCGGATAAACTGTTAAGCCACTGTTTTTCGATCACACCGTTGTCATATTTGATAGTTGAATCCTAACTGGCTATTCATTCGTGAGCTAATAAATCTGAACGTAAACACAATGCTCGTGCAATGCACTATTAATTATGTCAATGGTACTAATAAAAATGCGATATCTAATATAATGATGGTCTGAAATGAACATACACTTTTTATGAATACGGCGATCAATTTTATTTGCAATATAGTACAAAATGAAATTCATCTTAATTCCTACAAATTCTATAAAGACAATAGGACATCTATTCATATTTTGAAGCAGTGAGTAACCATGAAAAGGTGTGGATCTATTCAGGTCATGATGTGATCCACATTGACTTCCAATATTTTCTCTCCGCTTATATTTTCGAACCAGGGCGTAAAAGATTAATTTTGTCGAAACATTTGTTTCCACATTCACTAAACCTGAACCACAAGGACGAGGAATCCATTAAAAATAGTAGAGTGTGAAGAGCTCGAAGGCGAGTCTTTAAATAAAATAGAAACGTATTCCGGAGCGACACATCTGTGTTGCGTGCTAAATGTTCATCGCTAGATTCAACGCCATCATCTAGGTCAACGACGGTATTTAAAATAATAGATTTACCGTGTAAATTGAAGATCGGGTGTATGCCTTGAATTCAAATGTCTATTTGTAATTGTAAACTATATAATTGCTATAATGTTAATATACAGCTTCCGAATTATATTTAACCAGTTTATGAGCATTTAAATTATCCTTCAACAACCTAATTATGATATCAGCATGCAGCTCATAATTCGCTATCAAAACTTGGGACCAGTGGTCAATTATCCTGCAGCCTGAAACACACTCCCTGCAACGCTAGCCTTCATCAATTTAAACTTCGAAATCGAATTGCGGGGCAGTGGATATTGGAGTGGTGTTTCGATCTTTCTGCATGAATAGATAAATCCATTTTTTCTTCGACATTCGACATCGGCCTTATCCGGCACGCGGACGGATCTTCGCTTTCGTTGGATCAAAGCAGCTGTAGAACATTCTTTATCTTTTGCAATTTTGAGCTTCAATGAGTCACAAAATCGCTGTTCGATTTACTCTTTCAGCCTCTCCGTCGAAATGACGAGCTTAATTCGTAGAATCGCGAGCAATCGACGTTCATTTTAAATTTTCAGCGAGTGAAATCGATCATCTAATGCAGTCGATTTAATGCGAACAAATAGTTAATTTTGTCATTCGAACACGTGAAGCGTTATGTAATACTGCATGTGCTAATGTTATTTCGTATTCTTGGAATGGTAGTGCTAATTTTCAAACGATCGCCAACAGATAGGTCTCGTGACGGTCCACGGGGAGTTCGAGACGAACGAAGGAAGACTTCTGGATTTGTCAACCATATACAGGATGAACGACGTCACGCTGTCTATAGGAGTTAGCAAAGCGACGATGTTGGTTTCTATGAAACTTAGCAAAATGAAGGTTTGTAACACACTACTCATTATGAAGCATTTCAACAAAGCTAATGTTTGTTTCAGTCAGTATTTATACAATTTATTAAAAAAATCAGGAAAGAATATTAATAACAATTTTTGCGACATTTAATTAGAATCTACAAAGCTACATTTTTGTCTACAAGTAGTTTATCTTAATTATTGTTAATTAAACATCGTATACTTTCGATACAGGGTGGTTAAGGCTTCGGTAGACGTGGCTGATGTTGTGGCGCGGGAACTTGATTGAAGTATTGCGACTTTCAAAGCATTGCATTATTAAGTACATGAAATATTTATTATAGGCATCTATAACATAGTTTCAGTCTCGTAGATATAAGACATTTATACAATATTCATTTACAGGTCTCAAAAATTGTTATAAACATCAGCAACAACATCATCGCGATAGACTGCCATTTTTTTTACTTACAACATCCAAACAACAAAATGAGAAAGAATTAGCTTTGTAGGAATAATTGCACAAATAGTATTGCTATTTCCCGTATTATAACCCTAATAATAAACATGTTGTCAGCACAGATGACACCCACGCTTTTGTAAGCAGATGTTTCACATCATTACATCTTTTGTCTTTAACCATCGAATGACCACGAATATCAATGATTATTGAAAGATAGATTATGCTCTTACAGTGCAAGCAAATATATGCCTAATGTTGTGGATTACTTTTTTTAATAGACCATATGTCAGTCAGTTATCTGTACTTCCGTAAGAACGCTCAAAAAAATATAAACTACTGTCCAAAAAAATGCGAAGTTGAAGATCGCTTTGCATTACATAGTTATGTCCAGTAGTCTGCAATTCTATAGTTGGTCAAAACCTTACCTTCTTTTCCACTCAGCTGGATCCATGTTTCATCCATCGGCATGAAAAAATCATTTTTATTGCGCTGATGCAGCTCTAAACAGCGCTCTGAATTATGGACGCGTTGTATTTTTTATGCAAACGCGGTACCAACATCGAATAGATCTTTCTCGTGGACAAATGTTGATCCAAAATAGTGAATAGTGTATTCATTTTAGTGACTGCCTTTTGATATCTCCCACAACTTTAATTTACGACCGGCCAATACTGTTTTGTGGATTTTTTTGTGTTTTCTGGAACAACTGCAGAATTTAAGTGACGTTTAAAATCAACACTTGTCAAGCCAGTGTTTTGCTTCAATGGTATTTTTTCTCATTAAAAAGAGAAAAAAAACAGATTTTTCCGTTGTTTTAAAAATCATGAAAGTAGCATCACTAAAACTACTGTATTTTTTAACTAAACACCAGATTGTTATGAAATTTTGACATATATCATTTAAAGGTTGGCCCCTTCCTAAAAATCATATGGTTTTGACATTAGTGGCGCCAACAATATGTCATTATATGTTTTTAGCCCCTTCAACGTTAGGTTTCACTGTTAAAAGTGTCATCCGTAGTGACACGATCTTTTCGCCGCTAGCGTATACGTACATCATATCTAGTATACTATAATAGTATATCATCAAGTTCGAACAAGTCAGTACCCGAGATGAATCATTCTTACATTTAACGTACACAACACTGCAATTGGACATATCCGTCATTTTCCATTGAGGTTTGCTTAACTTTCACAATGCGGATATATCCGTCATACCCACTATGCATGGACTTTGGTCTTGACGGATATATACGTCATATCCACTTAAGGGGTTAAGGGTTCCCACAAGAACAAATGACCGATTAACAACACACATTTTAATGACTATAATTAATGTCTACATTAGATTATATTTTATATTAACAGCTTAATGCATACAAACTTATACTATTTATTAAATCAATAGATCAAAATATCTGAATAAAATCGCAATAAATCTTAATAAATGCGAGTGCAAAGTTAATCATTATATAAATGTTTATAGAAAGCAAAATAATCTGAGTGTGATTTATTCATCCATATGATCATTAAATTCATGTTTGTTCATGAAAAAAATTATATTAGAAATAAATCAGTTTTATTAATATCGTTGTAAATTCATCTCTTGTCTCATTAAGTTCTTAAAGTATTATCTATTTGCCTAGTTTATTAGATGGTACATAAAGTCGCAGTATGGTTGACCATGCCGTCCCATTTAGCGGTCACTATTTATATCCATTACATAGTATTCAAACATATTTCGTTTATCGTCAGGTCGGCTTCGAGGAATACAGACTCAAGTTCATGAACATCGGACCCACGGGAAGGATCGAAGCCACAATATGGAAGAACTCCATACAGATGAAGATATCCACCGGCATCAGCAAATGGAAGCCCTTTGCGGTCATAGATGACCTAAAGATAGAATATTTCGGGTGAGTCGATCCGCATTCGTATAATGGCCAAATCTATTTCAATCTGAATTCGGCAAAGCGATGGGACTTTAATACTTGCGGTTTAAATAGCTAAACTTTTGAGCTGAATTTGAATCCGAGATGTTTGTTCGATACAGCCACATTTTGTTCGGATGATGGCATTGAATCATTTCATTAACATATCGTCGAACTTCACTTTTGATTGATACTTATCATGACCTGAACGGGTCTTCAGCTTTCTCATAGCTAATCACTGCTTCCAAATTAAACTCAATTAAGACTTGCTAAATAAACAGTACATTTCTAATCCAATGCGACCTTATTTAGGAAATGTTATCACCGATTGAGCAGTTTCTATGTATTTAAATTAGTATTATTTAAAAAAATCGATCAAATTTGTTACAGCCCTGATCTGATTGCCAAACAACGCGAATCACTTATTTTTATGGTTTCGCATTACTGAAAGTTTTAATATGAATCTCCCTATAAATTTATATGACCACAAACATCTTCATTTTTATGTGCAAACAACAGTAGTTGCAAATCAGTGATTCGTAAACTTTTTATATAGTATAATTTATGTGTATTAAAAATACACTTGGATTTAATCCTCCCTCATGTCGTAAACCTTGTTTGTTCCTGTAAAAGTGGTTAATTTGCGACCCATTTCAATTGGACCACAAATTCGATTCTTCGAGGCTTATCGCTACTCCAGAACATAAATTTAAGTATAATGAAGGTTTTTTTTTTCAATTGCCACACGAAAGGCAGATTCCCTTTAAGGCTTACTAATGAATGAGCTTTTTGATCTTTGCGGTCGATTAATTTAGGTTTTTTCAAACATTCACAGACGGCAATGCGATCAATAGCTGTAAATTGACATATTGAAAGTGTTCTTCGTTCTTATCTTCTATGTAGCAAAAAAGGTCCTATTTTCATTCATAAATAACCTGCAAAAGTACATAAATGAATTTATCAAGACATGATCTTGTTGGTTGTTATCCATTGTTTTGTTAGACATTAAATGATAACATCTAGATTCAAACAAGTATATAATTGCAAATATTGTAAGGATATGGAATGCTTTTCAATCAACCCTTAAGGTGGCAACAGTCAGTCGCCTTCTGCTTTCTGCAATCTGTAGAAATATGAATCTTCGTAACAATCGACGAAATCTTGCATTGACCAGTAAAACTTAATAAATACGCCTTCTGATTAAATCGATAATCTCCACACGAATATCAAGGATTTTATTCAAATTTCGACGCATTTTGGATATATTTCATGTCTCAATGCCTTTTTTGTCCAATGGAGCAAAATCAAATGTGTTTCCAACCATTGCAAACGTTCAATCGATTTACATACATATCAATCCTCTGCCGAATCGCCCCACATGGTTTTCTAGATTGGAAGCCGGCAGATCTTCATCCTTTCAAATTGTGCATCGAACCCGATGAAGCTGACGTATAATCCATCTCGTCGTTCTAGGGTTTGATTCTGAGAGATTTTCGGTCAACCCAACCATACCGCGATGCGCATTCAGAACGGCTCAGTATCTTAACAACCCGTCGTTTCTGACACCAGTGTAACGTGGCGCTCTCGGAGCAAAGTTCCCGCTCCCGTTCTCTAAGGCGGCCACGCTAACACGCTATTCGTTCTGCTTTTGGGTCGTGGTGCTGCCAAGCGATGAGATGGAGGTGATCGGTTTCTGATAGAAATACTGTTATCTTTACTCCAGGTGGGTGGGTATTTTACTCTACGGTGCCCACCCATAAAATCCTGAGAGGGGGCAACGATGTATAATGATGTAGAGTAAAGGTGGGCAAAAGCAGCCTCGCCGGTTTGCTCATCAAACGCTGCTAGGATTGCCGGTTAACATGAGTTGGGTTGGGTGACACCCGTAAACTGGAATGTGAAACTGTCGATTACAGAAAGAGCAGGAGGACTCTGTGCAAAAGGCGACCCTACTATCTTCAACAGACTATTGCATACAGGGGAGAACAACTTTAGGCTGCTCGAACGGTGACTCATCTCCGTGGCTAGGTACTACAAAAGACCGAACCAATATGAGTACCATAGGGAATGGGGGAACCCCTACAGTCCATCATCTGCTGGAGCTTCATTCAAACTGAAGTTGGACTCATGGTGGCAGTGACCTCGCGTGGTAGTTCTTTTGCGTTTTAGCATAACCGCTTCCTTCTTCCTCCAACGCACCTTCGAGTAAATGTAGTCTGAAACCAGTTTTCCTGCATGCCTCCTTTTAGCAGACGCAGAGTGAAAAGCGGTAGAAGACACTCTTTTCCACAAATTTTACGATCTTACAATGCTAGTCAGTCCATTGATATTTACTTTTTTTTGCAGAGATGTTGATATTCATATAACCGGTCTGGGACCCCTAAATTGGCTCGTTTCTACAATCTCCACGTGGATATCAGGACACGTAAAGAGCATAGCAATACCGCTTGTGGAAGCACAAATGAAGAGCGAAATCCAGAAAGTCATGGATCAAATCCATATTTGGGATTTGGTGTCGTTGAACAAACCGCAATGAATTCCTTCTTTCTTGTTGCTTATTGATTGTTTATTATTTCGAGCAATCTTGCCGTTGTTTAGTTATAATCTGCAATAATGGAATCGTTTTTGTAAGTATTTTATTGACTATATTTGACCATGAAGAACCCAACAACGACTAAACGCGAAATTGTATCAAACCAAAGAAAAATGTTGGGTTTTTATCTATTCAACGTTAATCGTGCATGGTCTTGACTGCTATCAAACTGCCCTTCCATAGCAATAAATTAAGTGTTGAAAGCAATATTTTGTGAATGTTAAAATATGCATATATGAAAAGAGAGCAAATCTTAAGAGTACCAGGAATTAATCCATTAATAGAAACATTTTTCAAACTCTAAATTAAATATAGAAGACTACTAAATAAAAGATAAGACATATACGGTGAAAATGTGGTGTTAAAAATGTTTAAGAATGTTCAATAAACTGAATACAATGGGTATTTGAGTGCCGCACAAACTATGCTTACACGACAATGAACAACTGGTGAACATATGCATCTTTATATTTCCTAGATTCGGCTGCTTTATACCATTGTCTATTCAGATCTTTGAAATTGGTTATTCAATTTCATAAATAATGGACTAATTCCTAGTACCCCTATTAATAATATACCACCATTATAATGCTAAATCATAAGACTTATTTTTAATTAAAAAAATATATTTATTATGTATGTGGTTGTGCGGAAGCCGTAGCTTTTTTAATTATGATATTAAAGTTCTTCCATATTTATTTAATGATTAATAATCGATCAACTGATTGAAAATCGCTGATAAGCTTTACAGCCGCCTTGTAATGACGCGAGGATCATCCGAAAAGCAGCGATATTCGAATCGCAATTATTTACATTTTATCATTGCGAATTAATACATAAAAGTCGACCTTCAAAAGGCATGTTTTTCAAACAAAATCAATAGCATTCAACTGGTTATGTACGCGATATTGAATATTAGTACATTCAATTATCACATCACTTCGATAATGAGATAAGCTGCAACGAAATTTTTTAAATAAATATACAATAATTGATTAGAATCGATTCTCGCGCAGTTTTTATGAAGCTCTGTGATGTCAATATTTTTAATGTATCTGTGCATTTTATAGTAGTTTCTATGCGTTATAAAATTGTTCTAGTTGTATTGTTTAAATATGACTGTAATGATGGCCTTATTGGATATATTTTCAAAATAAATATACATATATTTGATGTTTTTCGTGCTTTCATTTTGATCAAACCTCCACATTATTCATACAGTGTGTGTATATATTGATTGCTTAAAGTTTTGTGTGGAAGATGAGCTGTATTTTAATGAAGATCCGAGTCAGTTGTTGAATAATTTCAATCAAAAGTAGGTTAAAGATGCCTAAATTTGTGCATTTCAAGCAATCTGGTTTTATATGAGCTTCAAAGTAAGCATAATGAAAAATGCATAATATAAATAATACCACATGAAATGATCTACCGTTTGTCAGTTACATCTAGATTTCACTTATAAGTGGGATATCCAGAAATATTTAATAGAAATTCACAGAATACTCCATAAATATATTATAACTATTTTTCAACGTAATCGCTGTCGAGATCGAGACATTTCCATAGTCGGGATACCAGCTTTTGTATGCCAGTATCATTGACCTCCCCCGTATCTCTTTTTGGATTCTGGGATATAGTAACACCAGATCTGGAAAAGCCAGAAATCCAAAAAAACTTCTCCCTCTTGTGAAAAACGATCCAAAAATGACGGTGCTTATGTGTAAGCATTCTGGGCACCCATCTCGCACACAACTTCTTGTAACCAAGTTTTTTCGACACAATATCACCGAAAAAACTTTGAGAAATATCAGGAAATTCTTTGTGAAGCTCGTCAAGCATCACACGGCGTTCATTTCAAGTTTGTTCTTCAATTTTTAGCACAAGTTTATCAGAAATTACTGGCGGTCTTCCAATCCTTGCCTTGTCGTGAGTATCAGTACGGCCTTCTCTGAACAGCCTAACCCACTTTATGACATGTTGTCGACTCATCACATCACTACCATAAACTTCCACGAGCTTCTGATGAATATTCACGGCGGTATTATTCTACAAATTCAAAAAACGGACGAATGGGAGGTGGTGGAAGCATGCGGCGACCTCTCCGTCGGAAAATAGCCGATAAGCACGCAGAACCAAGCAAACTGACTGTTAGTATCCCCTCTACACTCCAGGTGCGCCTATTTCGAAACAAAAATTCCCTTGACTTCAGGAGACCTTGTAACCTTACTTTCTAGATGAGTCTCGTATTTACATTTACAGATCTCCATAAGAATTTCAACACTGCATAAATCTCACAAATGTTTTGGTATGGTGACGTTTTTTTTTCAAAATCTGGATTTGTGCCCAAACTTTTTTTTTAATAAGGTTTATAAATCTGACCTACTGTACCAACACTTCTGAGTGATTCTATAAATCGCCCGTATTAAAATTAATTTTTAAACTGTTATATTCTAATTGTATGAACTTTTTGATCGCCCCTCATTCATACATGCAATACAAAAGGACTATCAAACATTTTTTAAATAAATTTTATCTTCCTCCTATTAATTGCTATTAAATTTATTTTTATTATACGCAATGAAAACGTTTGATCGTTTTCAATTTGTTTGGACCAAACTAGTTCATAAAACAAATACACATTCGGTTTTTATGACTCTGAATGTATTAAATGTCGGAATAATTTCGCAGGACGTTATTTATAGTAAATCCGATTTGCTATTACATTGTAATAGAGATGTACAAAGATCGTATATCATACATATGTTCATGACGTAATTAAATCTCCCACTTGTATTTGAAACGCATATATTTTCGTGAAGTTGTATAAGAAGAGCTTTTTGCTATTCATTTAAAAACGTTGAAATATTTCTTCCTCAACGATTAAAAACGACTTGTCTAACTGAAAGTAATATTTGGGAAAAGTACATAAATATATTCTAGTGGTGTTCAACAAAAATTCATCACTTTCATTTGTATTATCATTTTAAGCGACAGGCACCCTATACCAGAAGGCTTGTTACGAATTCCGGGAGCGTTCCAGACAAAGTGTTGGTCGAGTGACAAGTTTCGGGTTTCTTTGACTGAAACAGTATGAAGAATAATTACAGACCCTTTGATCCTGCGTTTTCCTTCAGGTAAAGTTCGTTCGCGACAGGAACGACGCTCCGCAATTAATCGCGGTTATAAATTTCAATTCCAGAAAAAAACTCATCACGTAATGTTGGATCCATTATTTCAAGGATGCCATTTCATTCGAGAGGATTTATTGTTCGAGAAGGCCAGACAATCACAGACATTTGATCCAAATGCTCGTTTGTAGATGGCGCACTCACCTGTGGAGCGCAAGCCATTAAAAATATTAAAAATCCGAATTGGATCTACCGAATACGTACTACCAAACAAAGCCGCGACAGACAGTTTGAACGATAATACAATTTATATTTAATGCCATAAAATATTATTTCAAATAAAACATAAATTAAATAAATATCTCACACATAACTTGTTTTATTTATGTTTAAAAATCAAGCGTCTTTATTGAAAAATCAACATTCAAACAACCCTCCTATTATGATATATTATATAACCCTTGGCATTTTCACATCAAGATTTCATTCTTACATTAACTAACAATAGTAAAACTTGTTTATACGAAGGGAAAATCACGAATTACTGTTGAAAGAAAAGGTAATAAAGCAATCTTGATGCAAATAACATCCGGGATAATCCAAAATTTAAAGGACGATTGTACATATAAAAATGATGAAGCTATAAAGCATTTCGCCCTAAAAACGATCAAGAAAGGCATAATAATAAAATTACAAACGCCCCTTTTTAATGGTAATTGTATGATGATTATAAAACTTTTGCATTAATACATGATGATAAATATTGAATTAATAAAATCTTCTAAGATCCAGCGATCTGTGTCAGTTTCGAGATTAAGCAAATACAGTATTTATATTTATGCATTCAAAATCAATAACAGTTATTATATTGCAAAAAATTGTGACTCAATTTTTGGTCTATTTTTTTCGAATCGTCCAAGATCATCTTGGAATCGATGATTGCAATGAATCCGAAAATATGTAAGATAATGTAATTTATATCAACTCAGGGTACGTTGACTAAATAATGTCTTGGGCTTTTAAATGCACTATTTTGTCAAATGAAATACAAAAAAATGTTTTATGGGCTGTCCTTGAGGGTCTCGTGTACTAGTGATTCTGATTATTTAACATTAACTCTCACAATTTAATAAACTCTGCATCGACGTTCCAATACATTTATAATTGATTCTGGGGTGTATTGACACACCCACGTCACGATAAAGTTCAAAAAAGCTAGTCCATCCTGTGCAAAACGATCCAAAAATTCACGAGAGTCAAGCGATTTTGACGGTGTTCCGGTGTGAGCATTCTGAGCATCCATGGAGCACACAACTCGCCGTAACCAAGTTTTTTCGACACAATATCACCAAGATGACTTCGAAAAATGTCAGGAAATTCTTCCTGAAGGTCGTCAAGCCTCACATGGCGTTTAATTTCGAACTTGTTCTTCAATTTTTTTGCACAAGTTCGTCAGAAATCAACTATGGTCTGTCATTTCTGAGTATCAGTATCGTCTTCCCTGAAAAACTTAATCCACTTCGTGCCGGAAGCGCGTGACGTCCTCTCCATCGGAAGAATTTACTGTAGCTGAACAAAATGGCCGACAAACACGCGGAATCAAATAAGCTAACCGCTTGGATCCCCACTACACTCCAGGTGTGCCAACTTCGAAGCAAACAAAAATCTCGCGACCGCAGGAGTCCTTGTAATCTTACTTTCTAGATGACCCTCATACAAATTATAGTTAAAGCAATTACTTGTGGGTTATGTTTTAGTGACGCGTTTACTTTTCATCATCTCACTACTTCAGTAGCTAAAGCTAAGCTAAACTAAAGCTAGACTTCCAAAGATAGAAGAAGCTTTGTATATGTGATTTCGTCGGAAAAAAAAGACATTCACCTATTTTACAAGGTGATAAGAAAAAAGGAGACTTTGTAGCTAGCAAAGGATAATTGAAACGCTTCAAAAATCGTCATGGAATACATTTTATGAAGGTAAAAAGTTTTGATTTTTATAACTGCTATTTTCATTGTGTTTATGGCGTTAATTCTTTAATATGACACCTTGTATTATCTATGTATATCTCATAATTTTACGGATTACAAGTACTTCTTTTCAAAATGTTATTACCGTGGGTTTGTATATGTTTATAAACGTTAAAAAATTGTAAGCGGGGGCGCTTTCGGAGGCAGAGTCCCCGGGCAGCTCCCCGCCCCCACGTGCTCGTCGGGAGCGCACGGGTCCGTTCTTCTATCGAGCCGTGATGTTGCTGGACGAATGGATGGGAATAGACGGGGGTCGAATAGAAAGACCCTCTTCTCTAAATAACTATTTATTCCACACAAGAGAGAGCGAGAGAGAGATCTGGCTGCAGGAGGGACGACCTCCCGTAGCCAAGGCCAACCAACGACTCTCTCAGGCTCCCGCTTCCTGTGCATCACTACCCAACTGGCAATGGTGCACTCGCAAGAAGCGATCGGTCGGTATGCAGGTGCAATGTCTCCGCAGGGCCACAAGAGATGGCGTTGTTAAAATAACACATTGCACCTGAGGAGAGATGGAAGATGTCGCTGTTAACAGCGCTACTATGTGGGGATGGTAAATTGCCCACGCTACACCTCTCACCAAGTATAAGTCAGTCAGTGTGAGAATTGAAATTTATTACAATTTACTAAAAATACGTATTGAATTTCTTTTCAGTTTGTTACAGATACGGCCAAATCTAGCTCATATATAATTCAGACAACATCCGATTCTTTTCAGGCGCTCATTTCGAGTATTCTCATAGAAATGTACATTCAACACCACTCCCTACGTCCTCTTTAATAAAATCGGACTTCCTTCCTATTTACAGTATCGTAAAAACGACTACAAAAGCAACAGTGTCTTTTAAGACGCCTTTTTGCATATAGACGACGCTTGAATACTTTCAAGGTATCGATTTCGCCCAAAAGGAGGACGGAATAGAAAAGAAGCTAAGTGCTACCTGTGGAATGTTTAACAATCGAATCTGACCCGAGGGAAGATCCGTTTCAAGCCGGATAGAATATCCTCAGTGTCCGGATTGATATGGCAACGGGCCAAGTGTCCACCGCAAACATGACAGCAAAAATGAGTAGACACTCGAGACCTTCGGAAAAAAAGGGTTGGGAGCATATGACATAAAAGATCTCTCAGAAACACGACTTTATTGTATGCGTATAAGAATCCCTTTTTTAATGGACGCCATAAATCCGGTTATGCCACATACATATCGATGGTCCTTGGAATCGAAGGCTTGAAAAATGGATCCGAGCTAAAATTATGCGACATCAGTAATTCGATCACAATTTTAGGGCTTCATCGAAAGCGAAATGAATAAAAGTGAATTGACATCGGTCGATATGTGAATACAAAACTGTGACATGCGATCAGTTGAGGCCTAAACGATGCGACATTTAAAATAGAAGCAATCGATGAATATCGATTAGATTAAATTTATTCACATTAGTACAATTATTTAAACCCTTAAAGAGGTAAAACACAAAGTTGTGTCCGAATTCCAGTAATTCAAAAAGAACATTGTTACAATTTGAGCTCGGTGATAAACAGAGAAGGAGAGTGTCATGCACGTTGAGTTTGGATAGAAACAGAGACGGAAAGAGTATCTTGCGTACATCGTACGACTGTATAGACCGTTAACCCAAATTTATCAACTAATAATGACATGTGAGTGCTATAATGAATCGATTTCAAGTGTATTGTTTATGTTTACTTATCAAACTATAATATATGTTCGTTGAGGTACGATGGTAGTCCCAGAAGTACCCGTCCTGACATATAAATGCCGATTATCGTTTTAAAAAAAATATTAAGATAGAAAATACCTACCTTACAAAACTTATAAAATAACGGATATTATAGGCATTATAAAATGTGCAGTACTTGGCATATTGACTGAAAATTTGGACATGAGAAAGCTGTGCGCAAGATGGGTGCCGCATTTGCTCACAATGAAACAAAAACAGCGTTGTGCAAAATCAGACTGACAATTCAATTAACAGATTTTTTTATATCACATCGAATTTAATAAGTTTTATAATATTATTTTACAAAACTAACCAGCAATCGATTCCAATCACTCAATAAGTACGTAGGATTTATTTTGTAAGATCCTACGAACTTATTGAGTGAAGTTTTATTTATGTATATTGAATAAAGAGACTTGTAGCCGTTTAATATCGATATTAATCCAATAATACCCATTGGAATATCTATAGTATACTGCCTATTATTGTCATCAAAAGCATAATGAACTAATTATAAATAATTAATATGAATTTATTGCTATTTTATTTAAACAATGTTAGATATAATAAATTAGCTAACATTGTCACTCAATAAATTTGTAGGATTTTTTTTGACAATATTGCGTAAAAATGACTCTAAATGAAGAGGAAAAAATTTAAAGTGATAAAAATCCTACGAACTTATTGAACGATGTGTTATAATAAATATAAAGAAATAATTGAACACATTTGTAAACAAAATCGTGGAGAAAATATTTGGGAGCATAGATTGACTATAAGAAGTCGTTCAGGTCATATTTTACGTGGTTATTGCTCGTATTTTTGTTTTGGTAATCAAAATTAATACAAAAATGAGACGTGAAATTATTGAAATGTCATGAAATGACAATTTAATCAGAAAAGGACCTTCAGACATTATTCATCAGAAATCAGATTTTTATAGTCTGTTTTAACATCAATTAAAATATAATTTTAAAATATTATTATAACAGAAAATAATTGTGGATGATAATAGTAAACCATCATAAAAACGTATGTTCCTGGGAAAATTTCCAATGGATGTTTTCTTCATCCAAGTGTCAGAGACTCACCGGTGAATCGCTATGTTTTTCGTAAGAAAAAAATATTTTTTGATACCCAAAAAAGTGTCTAGACGCTAGGTTGCTTCCGTACATCGCACAGATCATAGAAAAAGTCCTAAAAGAAGACGAAATGGTCATAGGGTTTGTATGCTCAGTTGGTCCGCTTTTCGGACCGCTAATATGACGAATGAGCGCCTCGCGATCGAATGCCATACCTGAAGATAACGATAACGAAGAAAAGAGGGATTAGACAACTTAGTATATATTATAAAAACGGACAGAGTAAATCCGTCTTATTTTATGTAAAGTAGAATAGGTTGAGTAAAATAAAAACCATGTGCATTTCTCGACCAGGTCAGTATTCTGCGTTTTGTGCCACAAGCTCAGTTGCGCCCGTGGTGGGCACCGGCTTTGCCACGCTCTTGCTACGGCTCTGCTCTTTAGGACCAACTATTATTGAGGTTTCAGTAACGTAACGTTCTAACCAATTTATCCTATCACGCCCATACAAGTCTCACTTCAAAAAAAAAACAGAAATCTTTAGTATTGTCATTTAGATAGTGCGCCAATGTACAATAGCATTCTACGGAATGTTTTAGCACGACATTCCCGGGCACAAATAAGCACAATTTTGCACACAAATAAGATCTGAAAAGATCAAAGCCTGCCTTTAAATGAGTTTTACGTTGTTTGTCGACGCAAATAGCACACATAACGAGATCTTCTACAAGATAAACCCCACGCGTGGGTCAAAATGGATCATTTTTGGATTTATGTATTTGTTTCGTTTCATCACTTTTCGTGAGCGCGAAAGGATCTTCGAGCCGTATCGTAAATCCTTCACACTCCGCGGACCGAGTCGTAAATTTTGATATTTACGCGACAATAAAAAATGGATCATTACTCCTCATTGCGATATTGAAAGAGCGCATTTGCAATAGAGATTGAGTGCTCGAATAGCGTCACTGCCGGATTAAGAGCTCCGGCGGGGCGCCCGTTTCAAACCCAGCGCCGCCTTTAAATCGGCCCTGATCAGTGTTTACATGTCGTTCGATGTAATGAAGTGCTTTAATATCCTCCTGTTTGACGATTAATTATTTACGCCTCGATCCGAAATCCCTTAAACGGGAACACCTTCGAATACTGAGCGTTTCTTTATTTATTTATTTGGCCGTTAAGCTATTTTTAAGCTTTTGAAGCGCATAAATCCGGGAATAAAATTGTTATAGGATACAATAATATGGCATTAGGAATGTTCTGGAAGAACGAACGAATGAACTTTTACCCCTGTAGCAAAGCAACATCGATTTGTCTACAAACTTTAGGGATGCTTAGATTAATCATAGATTAGAATGATTGCACACCCACGCTACAACTTAAGCCACGTCCAGCGAAGCCGTAGCCATCTTATATCGAAAGTAGACGACACTCATTTAACAACAATCAACGTAAACTACTTGTAGATAAAAAAAGCAGCTTTGTAGATTTTAATTTAATGCCGTTATGTACAATTATTCAAGTTGCGATAGTTATCATTGATGTTTGATTAATGAGAACTTGGTAGATTGTAATTTCAATTAAGTTCTCGTGAAATGACATTGATATTTCAAGATCATACACTGCTATAGATTTTATTTAAAAAAAAATATCCATTTAAAAATATTTGGAAAATAAGTTGTTTGAAATTCAAATAAGTCAATGTTATTTAAGTAGAATATTACTGAATATAGCCCTAAAAGAGGACGGAGTAGCCATAAGGTTTGTATGTTCAATCGGTCCGCTTTTCGGACCGCTGAATGAACGGTTAGCAATCGGATACTATACCTGAACATAACGATAACTAAGAAAAGAGGCATTAGACAACTGAATATATATTATAAAAATGGACACAGTTAATCATTATTGGTTCATGTAAAATGGAATGGTTAAGGTAAATAAAAACCATGTACAACTCTCGATCAGGTCGGTATTCTGCGTTTTGCGCCCCAAGCCCAGTTGCGCCCGTGGTAGGCGCTTGCTTTGCCACGCCCTAGTTACGGCCCGATCGCGTTAATCTTAAAGGCTTAAAAATTTACGAATAAGATTTTATTTTTTATTGATCTGATGTCGGTTTGGCTTCCGTGGAAATGCTTAAAAATTAATATTCATTCAAATCCGATTGTAAATTGAAGCATTGAGTGCTTTATCTAGCCTAAAAATATGTTTTATTTTCCTATTACCTTCTATACAGTCAACTCTTTTATAGCGTCGATATATAAATCTCACTATAGAAGTAAAATGCTATAGAAAGTTAGGTACCCATACAAAATTTGTACGTGTTTAGTTTGTTAACAAGTGCAAGTGACTCACGTTCACGAATTCGGTTGGGAGTTAGACTCCACAATGCCCACCCATAAAACTCCAGAGGGGGAGAACCAACCCTATGCCCGTAGGCAATGGTTGAATCCCCGGGGTGTTGGTGTGGAGTAGAGGTGCGCGAAAGTAGTCTCGTCGTTTCTCATCAAACGCAGCTAGGGTAGCCCAGCTAACATGAGTTGGGTGCGCAGGTCACCCTGTGCTGTGTACCCATAATGAGGTGTGTGGAACAGTCGATTACAGTATTCGATGGAGACTGTGTCAGAGGTTCACCACTATCTTCAACAACCTAACTCGCGGTAGTATCCCCTTGAAGTTTAGCTTTAACCTGCCCTATCTCCTCCATCGCATCTTCGGGTGCACGTAGTCTGAAGCTGGTGTTCCTGCTGAAACCTCCTCTGGAAGGCGCGGAGCAAAAAGGGTGGGCGCCTAGTTTCTCGTGGGACCAAAAGATCAGTGGAAGACCCTCTCTGCGTAACTAGTCCGGGATAACCCGGAACAGACCATGCAACAACGCACGAAATGGGATCGAACATAAATGAACCCCCAATCCAGTTAGTCGCTGTCTGTTGTCTGTCATGAAACTCACGATTGACCCCTTACGTATTTTAGCCATTACTTACGTAAAAGATGCTGCAAACCAAGTAGAATGTATATAGAAGGGTTTAATGTACATAACCAACATTTCCAACAGAATTATGGTGGACATTGTGCATGAGCGATTTACGGGTATGGTTATCTCGCGCGACGGCGATGTGAATTTACCACCAAGATCATGCGATTTAACGTCTTTAGACTTCTTTTTTGGATCTATCCCAAATCGCAGGTCTTTTAAACATAAACCACAAACAATTTATGCCTTCAAAGTTAATATAACGAACGACATCCAGGAAATACAGCCAAATTTATGCGATAAACTCATCTAAAATTGGACATCCTGAATACGTGTCACCAAGCAAATCCACAGTAAATATTTGAACAATAATATAATTTTTAATTAATGCCATAAAATATTCTTTTAAATACAATACAAAATTAGTAGATATTTTGTATATATCTTGTTTTATTCACATTTAAAAATGAAGCGTCTTTATTGAAATACCCTATATATCAATACTTTTGATCTTCCAAATTTGTGACTTTGATGTTTTTGTTTTTTTTTCTCAATAATCTAGATTTGAACCCGATATAGCAGCACTTCTATTCTATGCGATTGTCTTTAATGATGAAAATTTGGTATATTATAGTTTAGCACTCGAGGGGATTTAGCAAAATCCACAAAAAAATCTGTGTATTTCATTTACAAATGGCAATATCAGAAAGTCTAAATAATCAATCGGGTCCTCTCCGTTTGTAAAGTGAGATTCGACTACATATTTTGACGAGATCAAAGCTGGATGTTGTATGCTCGTATCGAATCGCCCTCCGCCCGAAGGAAATTCCACGTTAGATGGCAAATATGCAAAGGAACCGGATGTCAACCTTTCTGTATTGGATGTGGCGTATTTTCCACATGGAGTATCCCCGAATGATTTTATTGAATAAGTTTTCATACGCCGAAGGACGATTCGTCTTATGGGCTGACTGAGAGATAGACATAAATTGGAGGGCTGATTCGGTTGCTGAAATTCGGATTGACAAATGATCAACGCGCTTTTGATTTGATACAAATAAAACCTTATACGAGGCTTATTAACATCGATTGCTGGGTTTTATTATTCGCATGTTCAGATTTAACGCCTTTAGACTTCTTCCCTTGGGGTGATCTTAAATCACAGATCTATACGTATAAATTGCAAACAATTGATGCCCTCAAAATCAACAGAACGAACGCCATCCAGCAAATTCAGCCAGATTTATGCGACAAAGTCAACGAAAATTGGACCTCACGAATACGTATCACCAAGCAAAGCAGCGATAAAAATTTGAACAATATTATATTACATATTTAATGCCATAAAATATTCTTTCAGATAAAAATAAAATTGATTAGATATCATACACACAACATATTTTATTAATATTTAAAGATTGAGCGTCTTTATTGAAATGTTCTTTGTATCTGTTCGAACAATGAATTTATCAACGAAGTAAACTTTAGATTATTTTATTGTTACTTTGCTCAATGAATATTTCTTCTTTGATGTTTTGTCATCATTTATTATTAATATTGATCAAGTTATAAAACAGTAAATAAAACTTAAAAGCGTATGGCATGTAAGAAAATTACGATAGTAAAGTAAACGGACTTGAGGTAATGTGTTCAAATTAAGATGGAAAGCCTCGCCAGACGATCGGAAATAATTTCTGGAAAAGCCTGAGTGCTCTCAGGAAGCTATCCTGCATCGTGGTACGCCTTTTTCCCACGTGGCGGAAGTGGCGCATTAGTCGTCGAGCATCTAGCCAGCCGGAAGTTTGTGTTTCCTTAATGTGATTTTGGAAAATTAGAGGACTGAGAATTCCAGGGCGGCCTTGGCGAGGAGCAACAATTTTGTTTTATTTATATTTCAACGCAAACAACCCCTATTTGAGCAGCCGACGTATACATCACACGGGGAAGCACGAAAGTGATTACCTTGGGCTTAATTATACACTTCGTTAACACTTTACGTACAACACTTCCAAATTATTTTATTTCCATTCTAATAAACTTATCCTCGATGCATACTAAAAAGTGCAAACCATAAAACACACCCCTAATCCAATCATTCAAAAAGCAACCTTTGACGTTTATTATTTAAAAATTCTCTGTCGTCGACAGTTTGGTCGGCTTTAAGCTAGCCATACTTTTTATAATTAAGACCCGCCCAGATTAACCGGAAGGCGAGCGAAGAAATAAGTAAGGAGTGAAGAAATAGCCTTGGGACGAGGACGACGTACATTTTGATCCCGCGACAGATCGCCGCCTCGAATGTAGGCCACGTGCCTCGCGATCGTCGCCAGTTTGCGACATAGAAAGCTATAATTTGGTATCCCGAATCCTTTCCTGGAGCTCTCCTTTTGCCCAAAATATACTGATCGTCGTCGAAGGGGATTAAAGAACCCGTCCCGAAGTAAAGAAAAGTAGAAATGCATATATAATCGCTTTTTGCTTCCAAACCGGATAATTTTCAGACAAAAAGGATCAAAGTACTCCCAAAACTATGGGAAGGTGTGTTGAATAATAAAGGGAATTTTATTTTATAATGTTGTATTATATATTTAAAAAAAAACTAAATATACGAATACTTTCGGGTCCCCCTAATATTTCCGATCGATCACCTTAACCCTTTGGGTAATGAGCTAATTTTAAGTTATCATAAACTTAGATACTATATTTGTATGTTCGCCACTTATTATCCGTACAAATCTACTTATCTGTCAGAACTATCGCAGCGTGTATGAATCTTGTACATAAATAAATAAACACTCACGCTGCGCAGTCCTATGAGAAAAGTGGATTTAACCGGTTGACGCACACGTTAGGAATAACGATTTTGCAATTTATGAACCTAAAGTTGGAGTTAAATCATTACTAAAACACACAATTATTATTGTTTTGGATCAATGATATTGATTTTTGACAGTAGCGTTATCTGCCTCATTTCAATTCTCAAAGAAGTTTGAGAGTTTTTGAGCCGCTTAAGTTTTTTGTTTTTCGTTTTGATGAGTATCGTCGATGTGAGATAAGATTTGATGTGTCCACGAAGACGGTATGCATAAACTTATCTGGCGCAAAAATCAAGTATTTTCTACTGACGCATGACGGGATTTGACGGCTGTGTACGTCAAAGTGTTAAATCACAAATTTTCTACACAATTGAATTTAAGATGATAGTAATAATGGGATTATCTATAGCTAAAGACTTAAAATATTGAATATTTTACCCTTTATGCGGTTTTTGCCGCATTGAGCTCCCAAATAGCAAAGAACTTATGCATCATCCCAACATAATATCGTCATTTAGGTCTTATTTCCATGTCTGCACAAATTGCCTTCCGCAGCACAAGCGTTAATTAATGTAATACCATCCATCGCAAATTTTCAAGAATATATGATATTTAGTACGCGGAAAGTTATTTCAAGATTTGAATATTTTAAAAGGGTATTTTAGCGTCGTTTTGTGTTTGAACAAGCATACATTAATACATTAATCGAGTCTAAATGCGTCTATTATCAAAAGTGTTGTCGCAGGAACGCTCGTATAATATATTTTTGGCTAAAACCGATTGCAAATATAGCATATCTTTATATGCCAAGAAAATGTATTAGATCTGATAAGGTATTAAAATTATTTCTAATATTTATTCCATGTTGTAAATGGGTTTAGTTCATCGTATGCATTTAACAATGTTGTAAGCTTTCACCGTTAATATGCCCATGTAATCCCTTCGCCATTATTCCACATTTTAAAATTCATTCTGCATGTAAAACATAACAGCCTTTCTGAATTAAAATAATATATTACATAAGCATAAGACTACATCCATCCTGTATATTCCCAGAATCTAATTACCCCTTGTGCTTGTAGTAATAATTTCCCTATGAAATAATGCAGTACAAATAAACGGAATAAACGTACGTTCGCTTTGTTATGGTAAATATGTTATTTTGTGGAGTTCTCACTTACAATTTTATTAGGTAATGAATACTTAATAACTATTAGTTCTAGCCTCAATTAAATTAGAGGATGAGATGATGATGATAAGATTGATCTTTAACAATATTTTTAATGGGGCCAATATCGAAATAATATTTTATATTTAATGCCATAAAATATTATTTCAAATAAACTAAAATTGAGTGGATATCTTACATGCAACTTATTGAAAGAACCTTATAATGAAACAAAAATCGGCAACACTTGATCTGGCGCACTGTTTATATGCCGTACATAAGAAACTAATAAACACTAAAAACATCAGTAGGTAACACAACTTAAAGAACGAGCGAATATTAAGCAAATGTATATACAATTCAGAATTAATTGAGGGCAATTGGTCTATGATATTAAGACCCTTATCTTAAATTACGATGCTTTTATTGCTGCTATATCCAGATCGATTTTTTGGCATAGTTGTTGTATTCCATGGCAATATTCGCAATAAATAGAATTTAGTTCATGGTCCAAATGTGCATCAATGACGAACCAACATTCGCATTGATGGACGAAAGCACTAAACATAACCAGCATAAGAGACCAGTATAGAAACTTTCAAAGCTAAATATGTATAACAGTCCATAAACCATCCAAAGAGCTATTTCGTTTTGATTGTTGGAGTGGTATTTCGATGCAATGATTTGATAATTTTCTGGAAAGTGGCATGTGATAAAAAAAGCTTTTTCCACAAATAAATGAGTGTTTTCCAAATGGAGACCGTTTCTTTATGCATATGTTAGTATAACTTGTCAGTACATCTAAATGTTTTGAAGAAAAGCAGATGAAACTTTTATCCTGATGAGTTAACAATCCAGACACAAACTATTCTGATAACGTATGGCCAATTGTCAATTGAAGAATAAATAAATCGTTGAAATCCACCTAATGATGATTAAATTCAAACCCAATATTAGGGACCAAAAGGAAGAATTTATCCTTCAATTATTGAACCATAAATCTATCTAAAACTCCAAAATATTTGTTCTAATACCGCATCATATCATTATGGTTTTTTTTCGTTGATATGCAATGATCAAATTATTTTGGTCGTCAAATTAAATATCTATCCATTAATCGACGAAGAATCTTTAAATAATTGCGTGCTGTTTATATTCGATTTAAGGCAAATTAAATAACGAAATATTAGAGACAAGTACGCAGATTTTTAAAACTTAATATATGTCATAAGTGGGTAAAAATAATAATAAATGGCGATTGGAACCCCAGAGATATTCTTAGAATTAGAAGGGTCGCTTAATTGGATGATATTAGTGCTGTTGTCATTAGTAGAATCAGATTCCCGACAAACTATCAAGGAATCGCCAATTAAGCTCGGTTGTCCATATAAATATTTCAGGGATATCTTCATCGTTTTAGGTAGATTAAATAAATACAAAAATGGAACATTCCATGAATTGTGTAAGAGCAGTTAAAAACATGTATAGGATTGCCAACTGTCCTGGCTTCGGCTAGATTGTCCCGGAATTGAAGTTATTGTCCAGGATTTCAAATTGTCTCGGAATTTCAGTAAAAGCTATCGACCAATGCATTCTATAAAAACCATTTATATTGCACATGACTTTCCCATTAGATTGAACGTCCGTTCCACACTATTATTCCAAGCCAAGAGTTCAATGTTAATATCATTTAATTCAGTCAGCCTTTAGATATCAAATAGTGTGTTTCGTTGACTTAAATTTGTTTTTACGAAGGCCCTTTTTTTATTATTGAACGATGGAAAATCAAAGAAAATATTTAAGACATGTGATGCTGCATTGTTTTAAAAAAGGTTTTAGTGCTAGTGATACAGTAAATGAGATTTTTATGGTTTATGGGAATGACGTTACAAGTGTTCAGACAGTTCGCAGTTGATTTAGGAAGTTCAGAACCGGTAATTTAAACCTGGAAGACGAAGAACTTTGCGGCCGCCCATCCACTACGAACACAAACCTAATCATAGCCATGTTTAAAGAAAATCCGCGATATACTATCCGCGAAATAGCTAACAAGTTATAAATTCCACGAACATTCGTCCATAATCATTGACAAAATTGGGCTACATCAATCGCTCAGATGTGTGGCTTCCTCATGAACTGACTGACTCAAATAAACTTCAGCGTATTTCAAAATGCGATCTTCTTCTCCAGCGACATAATAGCCAACCTTTTTTGAAGAGACTGGAGATGAAAGTTGGATAATCTATGAGAATATCTAACGTAAATGGTCTTGGAATAAGGATACAGAAGCTTTAAATGTAGATAAACCTGGCCTACATCCAAAAAAAGTTTTGCTATGCATTTGGTGGGACTGAAAGGAGGCAGTTTATTATGAGCTACTTCAGCAAGGTGAAACGATCAATTCAACAAAATATTGTTTCCAACTAGACAATATAAAGGATGCAATTGCCAGAAAACTGCCAAAATTAGCGAACAGATGAGACGTTGTTTTTCATCACGATAACGCCTGGCCTCGAATGTCTTTGCTTTTCTTTCGTTGAAAAATTCTTTCCGTAGTAAAAGTTTTGATTCAAAAAATTATATAAAAATGTACCTTGATCAATATTTTGCCAACAAATCTGCGAAATTTTGGCAAGAAGGCATTTAAAGGCTTCCGGAGAGTTGGAGAAAGGTAATAGACTAGAATTGATCATATATTATTCAATGAATTTTGATCTAATAGAAATTATTGTTTATTTTTTTCTTAATATGAATACGAAAGAAACTTATGGAACACCCTAATAGAAGAGATCCTAACGGTCAGTATTTTTGGTCCCGCGTGTTTGTCGGCCATTTTGTTCAGTCACAGTAAATTCTTCCGATGAAGAGATCGTCGCGCGCTTTCACCACTTTCCACCAGTACGAGATCTACGCGGTCATACGTTTTTTGACTTTGCAGAACAATACCGCCACGAATATCCATCAAAAGTACGTGGTAGTTTATGTTAGTGATGTGATGAGTCGACAACATGTCACAAAGCGGGTTAAATTGTTTAGAGAAGGTCGTACTGATTGGTGGTTTCTGGCGGACTTGTGCAAAAAATTGAAGAACAAATGCAAAATGACCACCACGTAAAGAATTTCTTGACATTTCTCGAAGTCTCCTTGGTGATATTGTGTCGGAAAAACTTGATTACAAGAAGTTGTGTGCGAGATGGGTACCCAGAATATTTACACCGGAGCACCTTCAAAGTCGTTTTACACAGGAAGGATAAGCTTTTCGGGACTCTATCGTGATGGAAGATGAGACGTGGGTATGTCACTGTACTCCAGAATCCATAAGACAATCACTTCAATGGTGTTATTCATCTTTTCCAGCAACTAAAAAGTTTAAAACTAGTCATTCAGCCGGAAAAATCATGACATCTTTATTGAGGACTTGGGATCGTAAAGGCGTCCTTTTGGTGAACTTTATGCCTAAATAACTACCATAAATGCAGAGGTTTACTACAAAATTCTAAAAAACTCAGAATAGGTATTCATAACCGCAGAAGGGGAATGCTGACCGAAGGTATCCTCCGACGACCAAGTCCCACAACGCGCGAATTTCACAGGACATCATTTAAATGGGATTTTTTACTAAACTAAAAGTATTTGGATGGGAAACGTTTTTCCAACGATCAGGATCAGTCGACGAAGGTTGGCAGTGGAGATCTATGACACTGGTATACAAAAACTGATGGCATGACTACAGAAATATCTTAATTTCAATGGAGATTATGTTGAAAAGTAGTCTAATATATTTGTGAAGTAACCTGTGAATTTCAATTAAATACAAGCATTTTTCGATCCTATATAAATGTTGTAAACTTACTTTCTGGATGACCCCCCGTAATTCAGTATTGAGCTGGGTTTCGAACCGTTATTTATTACATTTCGGTTTTCATTCCGGTTCGGTTCCAAAATATTTTATCGGTTCTATTACAGTTTCGGGAACAACGAAAATTAAACATGGAAAATGTACTATTAACTATTATAACAAATGGAACAAGATCTCATAAAAATATATAAGTGTAAATCAATAACAAAAAATAATGATAAGCATTATTTCTCAAAATTAACACAAGTAAAAATAATGTAACTTGTCTTATAAATTCTACCACATTCATCTTATCATCTGAATTTTGTATCCTCAAATAACTCAAATAAAACAAGGATGCTTATACTTTTTTCTATGAATGTAAACCTTCATTTGAACTCACAAATGTATGCTTTTATTAATACTTAATGATCATTTGAATAGTCCTATTATTGTCCATATAAAATAATATTTGACAAAGAGGAGCGAACGTGCACATACAAAGGATATGAAATGTGAGCTTCCTTTGCTCGTTATATAAATGCATCCCATTGCAACTCTGGTTCAGAATGTAAATCATAAAAGGCTATTGTAATGCTTCGAGCAGTTGTTTATGACATTTTTTATTCCATTGCCGTTTTCAGCATTCTGAAATGTCGTTTGGATAAAGCCGATTTTTTCGCACATTATTTTTCATCGTCGCTGAAGCACTGTGGCCATTACCGAAGTGTTATTCCGATCCGCAGATAACGAAATAACAAGGGACCCGGAGAAAAATTACAATATCTGGAGGCTAGCGTGACTCGGTAAAAATGAGCAATGAGTCGATTATTAAAATACGAATTTCTGAAACGCCCTCGATGTTTTCATCGGGCAATCGATCAAGGTTTCTATTTTGGGCCTGCCTCTTGGACCGTTGAATCGTTTAAGGCGTTACTCGGAATTCAATTTTCAGTCACATACTTCAGGCCATCAAGACGGATGACCTGCTGGCCTACTCCCGATTGAAACGCAATGGCGATCAAATCCATGGCGAAAATGCAACAGCTGCTCGATAAATCCATAGCCGAAGCACCACTGCCAATTTCGATTATCGAGAACGAATAGAATTTCAATCCACGAGTATAAATTCCTAGTTGAAAGTCAAGTATACAACCGACAGATGCGAAATCACCTAGTGTCTGGATCAATAAAACAGTCCACTGTGATGAAAGAACGACATTTACTCTTGTTTGTGCTATAATTCATATCTGTATATTAAGCCGGAATAATGGATGTAGTGTGGATAGAAGAGCACCATAAAAATAACGGTTCGCAGTATACTGTCTTACAATAATATTGACCATAAAGATCACAAGTTAGCAAATCTTTATTTAGGACTTTGAATTCTTTAGGTTCATTGGTAGTATTTAAAGCCGAACCAGAAATAAATCAACATAATAACTCATTATGCGTAAAATTTTAACTCATTCCGCACCGCTTTGTTTGGCAAAAAGTGTCGCCTTGAGTGGAAAAATAATACTTTCTTTGTAAAAATCTACATAACTCTTCAGTTAGCTAACAGAATGAAACGAACTTTTCTGAGAATCTTTACAAAGACTTATTACATAGATGAAATACAAAAAAATAAGTGATAAACGAGATGTTATAAAAATACATTGAAAGCTCTCATAAATTCAGAAATCTCAAAATTCAGCAGAAGTACAAAACCGAATCAATTTATGTCCAACCTGTGATGGCCAATCTTTCTCGACTTCTTGGAATTATTAGCGCTGGTATGGAATATGGAAAAAGTTAACTAAACATTTTGAAAATATAACTCATTCGCAATTTGAAAAAGAAAATGAAATTGAACACAATATTGATCATGAAGACAACTTATAGAAAATGATTTGGAAGATCTTACAAATAAAGAATTATTATGCATCAAGAATCAAAGAGTTGAAGAAGAGACTAAAAAAAAGAAATGGTATTGGAAGAAATGGATGCAGCGTTCCTTCAAATTGACCAAGGAATGCAAAAATGGATTCGAATAATGAAAGATTTTTGACTACAAACCGCCGTATTCAGGAAGATCTTGCTTGCTACAAAGAAATATACAGGGAAAAAAACCATAAACAACTCAACTAAAGTTGGATATGCTTTTTGCTAGACTACTACCGCTTCTTCTTCCACTACTGATGATGAGCCAATGGATTGTACTTATATAAGTACAGTTTTATTTCCATAGCTTTTACAAAAAGTCCTACGCGAAGAGGGAGTGGTCACAAGGTATGTGTGTTCCAACCGGTCCGTTCTTTGGATCGCTGACACAGTGAAAGAGCTCTTCACGATCGGATGCATTCACAGAACATTGTCTGCATCCATGAACGGGAAAAAAGTTGGGGTAAAACCAAAACCAACTTAACGACGCCCTAAACCACCCGTATCCCCCGAGGAATTAAGACGTCCAGGTATCTAGATAAATAGGTACTATAAGAGTAAATATATTTATTCTAGAACTAAAATCCTAAATCAGCCAATATAAAACTAAAATCATGTGAACAATTATGTTGATATATTTGAGCTTGATACATTGAAGCATTTTTTTTTTTTATGTGAACTGATCTACAAAACGCCGCGCTAAACACACATTTTCAAGTAAGCGGATCGGAATGAGTTTAGATAAGTAGATTGGTCTGATTTTCTGGATTTTCCGTATTCAATTAAAATCAAATACTGTGATGAATATTATACAATGCTTGCTTTAACGCTCAAGATAGTTCAATTGCGTTTATTGAGCGTTCCTACGAAAGCACAAACGACACACGGACAAACTTCGATTATCGATAAACCACATATTTATATGTTTTTAATGCATTACATCAGGGGGCTTGGATTGAATGATAATCTCTAGTTGTTTAAATATATAAAACTATTCAATTTTCGTTGAGGTAATTGATTGTATAAGCGTTCCTCACAGAAGCACAAACGAACAAATAATGCACTTTATAATATAATATTTAAATTATTGAATCCTATTTTTATCATCTAAATCCAACTGATACCGATATCAATCATGGTTAGATCAACATAAATATTAACATAAGCGATTCTTCAATTTTTTATTGCGTTAAGTTGTAGGATTTTAACCGAAAGTTCACCGAAATCGTGCGATTTAATACCTTTAGATTTCTTCTTTTGAGGTGATCTTAAATTGCAGATCTATTCGAATAAATTACAAACAATTGATGCCTTCAAAATCATTATAACGAACGCCATCCAGCAAATTCAGCCAGATTTATGCAACAAGTCATCGAACATTGAACCTCTCGAATATGTGCCACCAAGTAAAGTAGCGATAAAAATTTGAACAATGTTATATTGTATATTAATTGCCATAGAATATTCTTTTAAATAAAATAAAAATTGAGTAAATATCTTATACACAACTTGTTTTATATATATTTAAAAATTGAGCGTCCTTATTGAAAGTCCTCATATATGGATGAATTTGGAAACAACTCAGGCTTTTCATGTCGAATCTAAATTATTCGCTCCATGCTGTCGAAAACAATTCCGCCTAATTAACGTGCTAAAGGACCCCAGGCGTGGGCTGCCATAAAATAATGGCCATAAATCACCGGCGATTGTGGCCTATGAAATTATGAAAGAAAATATATTCGCGCGCTCGTGAATCAGTCCATTGTAATTAATTCGATTTTTCGAATACATCACCGATCTTATTATAGTTTGGCACCAAAATAAGGGGGCTTAAATATAGAAAAATAAACGCGTATAATGGTGAATTTCCGCCGCTTTAATTAGAGAGCCCAACCGCCATTTTTAACCCTCGTTCGTCCGGATAGTACCGGATTAAAATTACATCCCGAAATCATTAGATTCGAATTTATTTCATTGCAAAATTAATGCATGATTTTTCGAGCTTGCTCAACACATGGTTGGTATGAAAATTTTGGCAGTACTTCAAAAAGATGAAGATGAATCATCGTGAAACGACTCAATTAATTAAGTCCCGATGTCTTTGCATACGATTGTGCGCACATTTTAAATCGATGGAAATACACTGTGCAAAGCTCTAAAGACTTTAAGAATTTTTAGACTAATCTGCGACATAGATATTTAGCGGGTGACCCATTTCAATTATGCTAAAACTATTTGCAAGTGTTGAAATATTTAGTTGATGCGTCTGTAATTTGATCATATTTCCATGGGTTTTACGAAAATGACTAAAATCGCTATGCGAAGATGATTTATGTACGAATTCAAATATGCTCTAAGAGCAAGGCAATGCCAATTCGGAAATTAGGGGCTTGCTGCCATAATTTATGAACAAAGAAAAATTTTGGCAGCGAATCTTCGATAATGCAAAATTTATATAATGTAAATTCGCAGATATCGGAGATGTGATCCTCATTGTTAAATAAATATTTAAAATTCATATCATCCATCTGTCGTTTATCACTCGTCGATAATAAATCGTTCATTTCCGCGGGAACGCTCCAAAAATATTGGGTGTGTGAATAAGTTCCTGCCGTTTCGCTAAACAGCATTATTTTTGTAGCGTGAAACATGTCGAATTTTGTGCCAAGCAAAGTGTGTCGTATTTGCGGGGAATTTCACTGCACTACTTGAATTCAAAAGAAATCTGCAACTGAAGCGCATAGAATCCTTGTGGAGATCTATGGTGATCGTGTTGTGGAGGAAATAACATGCAGATTTTGGTTTGGTTTGGTTGGCCTGTCTTGGCAGCGCTTCACTTCTTATGAAGATACCAAAAAATTAGTCGATTCTTGGATAGCCTCAAAAGACGTCTTATTTTTTGTAATGAGCAAAAGTAGTGGCTATCGATGAGCTAAATGATTTATTTTCACAAAAAACGGCAGGAACTTATTCACACACCCAATATTATCGAAGATTATATACATATTATTTATTCTTTGTTATTTGAACGTCCCAGTTTGTACAGGTATAGGAAGAGATTTGTTTTCAGGGCTTCGAGCCGTTATCAAAATATATATATATAGAATTTTATTCACTCGTAACTTCCACAATTACAAAATACTATCTAGTGCTTCTGGCAATTGCAATTACAAAAAGCTACGTACTAAATAATATATCCATGAAACACTACTTATTTGAATTGTGTGATACCTAAATTTATCAATGTGACTGATAAATTTTCTTTCTGCTGAGACACGTACTAAAACTCGCAAAATTCCCGATTTCCCGACAAATGATTTATTTTCGCCGCTGCAGATGAATACTTATATACTGTAATACTTTGATGTGATTCGTAATTATATTACGAAGGAATACAAAAAATCTGAGCCCCGTATCTATAATATTTCATATCGATATTCTCATTATTAGAGTCGAGGTGTAGTAAATACATCACCGGTAGGATAAGGTTAATATAGCAATTTGAAAAACATATATGTACTGTATACATAGATTAAACAGTTACTGCCCCCTAGCGTCCAGATTTCAGCAGAAATGTCTCGATTTAGTAGCCTTAGATGAGGTGTACGATTTCTTTTAGATAAAAATTTCAATCCCCAATTTTTCGGGATTACGTTTACTAATCCCAGGATTCATGAGAACTTAAACCTTCCGGGATCCTAGAATAGTTTTCCATTATCTCCTGAGGAAAACTGCTCAGTCTTTACAAATTTCCCACATTCCTTATCTAGATGATCGCGAAAGCGCCCTTCGACACGTTCATCCAGATGGCCCGCTGGGTGAGTGTTTCAAATGAAACTCGGAGGTTATACTACCTTCAATATCGAGCGAACGATGAGATGAATGTATGATACAAACGAATTGGATGTAACCCCTTCTTGTGAATGGATATTGAAGAGACCCTAGTTCTGCAGTGGACTGTTTGTGGTTGCATTGAGTTTATTTAATTAATTTGGTTGAGTTTTTTTAAAATTATAATATTACTTCCATTTAGAATGGAATATAAATTTCTACACTAGCCTTGCATAATGTTTTCGCATCATTTAAATTATTCTACGGAGAGTCTTTTATAATACCATGAGAATAGAATCGGTTGTGCAAACAACGCGTTTTAAAAATGTTGTTTGAAATTTAAATAAAATATACGTTTGGTTAAAGCATTCATCCAAGCGTGCTAGATATCGCCCATGCAATGAAAATGCAATAAAACGAAGAAAAATGATTTTTACTATTAATCTTTATAGTGCATCCGCATGCGGTCCAGGATTTCTTCAATGCACATTTACCTCCTCGTGCGCTCAATATTGAACTCAACCCTATGATTCGCCTGGAAGAACATATTGAATGACACAAAAACTCGGTTTTATTGCTATGAAACATCACCAAACATTTCATGAAAAAATATTATCATGACGCTGTTTTTGTTCTATTGTGAGCAAACGCGGCACTCATCTTGCGCACAGCTTTCTCATGTCTAAATTTTTAGTCAATATGCTATATACAGCACATTTTGAAATTCCTATCATATCTGCTATCTTATGTACTTTCAGTCGATGGTCATCAAATAATCAAATAGTGCTAAATATCACCGAAAAGATATAATAGATGCAAATGAATTGATCGTTGAACCCATATAAAAAAGACAATCGTTATTGCTGATAATATTCAGTTTTTTACTGTCGAATATATTTTTAAAAAGATGAACGCAAGTCATGAATCATCCGAAATGGCAAAGACGCAAATTGTACGATCTCCAAAACAAAAGCGCCTAAGCCTCCAGAACAAAGGACCATTAAGTCCGATTTTGATATTCAAGTCAGATATTATTTATTCCTTCCACCCCTTCCCAATTTTTTTACAGCATTTCGGACATTCTGATAATCAGAGCCTTGATCCAAAGGTCGGTCGACGACTGTCTGACCGCCCTCCCCCCCCCCCCCGCCCATTAGTTCATGGATCCGGCTTTCAATTAAGGACACCTACCGGGACTTCATTTTGATGATAATTAATTTGCATGCAAAACTGGCGTAAATGAACTGACCAGCGTCTACTTCGCTGAATAAACAGAGAAAAACGGGAGATTGTAATCTGCCGGCTCTCCCCGATAAAGACTCGACGCTCAATTCTCATTTTGCAAATTAGCAAATGTGTTTTAAGAACACGCCGGCTGCGAATAAATTTTAAATTGCGTATACGCCGGCATAAATACATTTTGACGGAATTAATCTTTCAAAATTCCATTGGGGATGTCTTCAATGTGAGAATGAGCGAGTATATTCCTACTATTTGATATTTCATCAGGTCTTCTATGAAATATTAAATATTAGGAATCCCTGAAATTAATCCATTGTTTCTGGAACTGAACCGATTCTAAAATATCGGTTCTATCGGTTCGATATAAGACTTATGCGAGAGAGAGTTTAATTTATTTTTGTGTCGATATAATATGTGGCATGCACCATTCTTGTTTGATTGATTGTATTTGAGTACATGTACGGAACAAAAACCGTTAGTGAACCGATATGAATGTTTAGAACTGAACCGGAATGAAAAACATAATAAAATATTTGAAATTTACATATATTTTATACGATTAAAATATTTACACATGTATTTACCATCAACCCTGGAAAGAAATTTAAATCTATATCACGTTTGTATGACCATTTTTCGAGATAAAGTCACGTCATTCTCATCGCATGTTAACGCGGACGCGGACTGTAAAGTGTTTATTTGAGCAATTTTTCATTAGCTGAAATTTTACATCGTCTACATTATTAAATCATATATTTTTTATACGTTTTCCAAAGACTTGAATCGATAATAGTCCGAAATAGCCTAATCTGATGGATATAAATGGCATGATAGAACCTCCCAGATCCACATGTGTGTGTGGATACACCGCAAACATTCCACCAGATTGGAATGAAAAATATCATTAATAGCCATTATTTTGATTTCTAATCTCACTAATTATTTCTGTATCTTGCCAATCAACCCTATAAATATCCTATAGATCTGAAATTTTATGCACACAAAAAACACATTAAATTTTATTTTTATTCAAATATATATTGGGTTTATTTTTATGCGATAGATACGTTCCTCGGGGAGTCGCATAAAAAAGACTTGAACTACATAGAAAACATAGGGATAGGTTCCGTTGTTTTTAAAAACCGCATAACTTCAAATCAATGTGATGAAATGTACCAAAAATCGCATAAAAAAAACTTTGCGATAGATATATTTTTTACAGTAAGCAGGAGTTTCTTCACACTATCATTCTCTGTTTCTTTGCTGCCATATAATATCAAACCAATAATATTATTCAAGGGAGTATCCTCAAGCAACTCATCAAAATCATTTTGAGAAAAAGTATCAAAGTCTTCTCTACCAAGTTGATTTGCCAAACTAATGATTTCAGCTAACGATGTCGAAGTTCTTATTATTTTGCCATCTGTAACACATTCGTACCAAACTGCTTCTCAACAAGAATTAAAAGTGGGTGGTGTAATGTGAGAAACTGCACTTGAAACATCATTTAAACAGACCAAAATTTTCCAAACTTCAGGTACAGTTAATGACTCGTTCTCTAGTTTCTTAATATAATTTTTTTTTAAAAGTGGAAATGATGCCTTGATCTAGTAGTTGAATTAAACATGTCGTGCTGGGTGGAAGAAACACTATTTTTTCCTTTTATTTTTTTTAATGCGCATTCGCATAAAAAAAAGCTTTGTGCTTTATGGAAAAATGAGGGATGGGTTCCATTATTTTGGAAAATCACATAACTTCATAATCGCATAAAAAAGATCTGCATAAAAACAGACCCAAGTATATATACAGACATCGCCGAACTAAAATATTATTAAAATAAAATAATTGACTAGTTTTGAAGGTTCAATTTTTATCATTATATAATTTTAAAACAGACTTAAATAAATATTTGCTTAAAGAGTTCAAATTTCTTGTCCAAATTCTCTGATCCTTACCGGTATTTATTAGGTTAGGTTAGGTTATTTATTAGGTTAGGTAAGATTTAATATAGTAATAATTTATATCGATCGTCTCAATCCAGATTTATATTGATTTTCTTAATATAAACAAGTAAATAGAGATGATTCATAAAGTCGGGCAACGTCGCCTATGAATGATCATTAAAATATCAATTAAAGATAATGATAAATTCGCTATCCACTCATAGATCCCATCCCAACTAATAATTCCTATCCAAATAAATACCACATGAAAACGCATGAAATTTCACCGGATCTGACACCATTGGATTTTTTTTGTTTGGGGACGTGCCCTATTCCGTAGCTCGCACAGTCTTCAGACCTGACACCAATGGATTTCTTTGTCCGGCGATGTGCAAAATAATAATGTACACGACAGAAGTACACACAAAAGAAATCCTAATTGAAGGAATAAGCGTCGTTTTTGATAAAATGAAAGAAGAAATGCTACTTCAGACAAATAAAAACATCTTAAACTGGTAATTCTTCAAGTTTAACAACTTATTGAATTATTTATATAACATGTAGCATATCGTTGGAAAGGGTATAATCTAGAAAAAAATTTAAAAGTAAATTAAATTCGAAATAGTTATTAATTTTTTGTTTAAAGAATTTAGAAGTTGACATTTCGTTTGCACATTTTATTTGACTTTGGAAGCTCAAAAGTATTTTTTTTAAACCAATTGCATAAAATAATGATTAAACGTATATATTACTATTAAATCTGTATGAAATAGAATCATGAATTTCCTAGACAATGCATAAAACTTTAAATTTCAGCCAACAGAATGTATTGTTTGTCCATGCGTTATGCTTAGTCACCCACGATGAAAGTTTTCTCAAGCAAAACTCACCCATTCATAACCTTTGGCCGTTGATAGCCATCAAATAATTGTCGAATGGCCCCGACTATAATTAGCATGACACTTTTCAGGTCACATTTTTTCGGTCGATGGCTGAATTCTACATATTCATGTCGTCCAAACTAGAAATAATCCTGTCTGAGCCGTCCGGGCTACCAATTTAGATCTGTCCATTACCATCGCAATGAAAGCGAGTCAAGTGCTACTACCTTTGCTAAGTCCAAAATTAGCACTTCATTTATTGTGAATGCCTGTTCGTCTGTGACCTATAAAATGACACCGTATAAATTCCATCGGAGGATCAGGTCAGACAAGGGCACTTGTTGAATCCGACGACCAAAACCGACGCCTTTATATGAGCCACAAGCAATGACTAAAATAAAATAATTCGATAATATCCATTGCGGCCAATTTGATTCGATTAGACGCTCGCTATAACCGTTAAATCGTTATAATTTCGCTCGTTAATATATGAAATCGATTGCTGTTTTGCATTAAAAATGTTATTTAAATGCATTTGATATTATGTTATGAAAAGGTTCTGTATGTCTGTCAAGAATGACAGCATTGCCAAAAATGTGTCACTTATTTATAACAGATCTCCTTGAACCTCTCACATAGACTATGATATTTTTCAGCTGATTTATCTCATCTGAGACATCCAACAATGCATTCGAATATATGAGATTTTTAATTGATTCAATGGCTTACCTCAATTCGGGACTTCTCGCCTTGTCGACTAACATCACTCGAAGTTAAACAGAATATACGTTTATATTTCACCATGGCTACATCTTTTGCGTTCTTGGAATCGTTTCACATTCGACAAGAACCGACGACACTTCTCATAATACTCACAATCGACCGACGCTATTGAATTTTAAGAGGGTAGTTTATAAACTGTTCGGATCCGCAACGATCCGCTCGATCGATCGACAAACTTTTTCTGCTTGTTTATCAAATCCGTAACGCAATAGAGGCAATGCTCGATATAAAACTCTGTTTATTTATCAAATCGAAGCCTCGATTTTATTATTCATTGTATCGTATGTATTCATAGTTAAACGTGCGATATAAAATACTTTATGGCTTATAATTTCGCATCTCGAAAGGGATGCATAAATCATGTCCTAATCCTGTTTTAATGTCATTTTTATGCGTGTTTTTACTCGTCTAAATCATAAAGTGTCACTTCGTTGTGGGTGGAAATTAATCTGGGCCTCTCTGAAAAGGGCTGAAATTCGGACGTACGAAATAGTGCGGAAAACTTTGCGGAAAAGCGCGAGTGCGGTGGTTCGATACCGAGGAGCGGCAGCGCGCTTCTGAACATACTGAAACGGAATCGAGTGAGCTTTCAGCATAAGTATGGAAGCTTTCGGCCTCGGCTGCACTCGGCTACGCTCGGCAATCTTCGCCGGAAAATAATTAAATGCTGAAAAAATAAATTTGTCCCACATTAATTGGACTTAATCGATGGATATCCAATTTAAAATTGATCATTCACTTTATTTCTAGAAGCAATTTATTCGGGCGTATCACATGAACGTTCGGAATTCGCAGTTGAGAATTAAAACGCAATGACTTTAACAAAACAATTAATTCAACCGAAATAAACTCCATTAGCTTCGATGGCCTTTTTCCAATCGGATCGGAAATCGTGAGACAGAGACGAGTGTCTTGCGTTTCATCATACACTTGTGCATCGATGGCAAAGTCGTGCCGTAAAGGTACCCCTACACGTCTAAACATTCTAAATGTTCATACTTACTATTCAACAAAAAATCGTATTCTAAAGAATCTTAACCGTCATAAAATTTAGGTATAATTAACAGAAATCGCTAATGTCGTATAAGCTATTAAGGTCTTTCAACAAAGATAAGACGACTTTCGTTCGTGTTGTCTTGAGAGTAGGCGTTCGTTTTGATAATTAAGATACTCGCATCACTTTTATCGTCAACCAATTTTGTTATTCCCTCTTGACTGTTTTGGAGTGGTGTCTTTAGCCGAGTATCACTACTCCTTTGCAAAATCTACTCCTTCAGAAGTTAATTGGCAGGCTTGCACGGTAACCCTGTCCTTTTATTTTCGCAACACATTAATAGGCAAAAATGGCTGATCATCGAATATGGTGTATCTCATATGGATTGATATCATCCCAAATCCGACAATTTTGCTTGTTCACACATCCATTCATCCAAAAATCGTCGCTAAAGATGAATTTTTCGGCGAAACGTTTCTCGACCAGAGCACTGATTTTGGAAAAAAAATTAATAGTTTTTACAAGTTGTTTTTGACTATAATCTTTCATGGTAATTTTCCATACACTACTGAATAATTCGCAATAAATTTTATAGATATTGCTTTAACAACAAATCCGCTATAATCTAAAAAAATTCGAGCGCCCCTATTGAAAGTCCTTGGCTTCCACTAAGGGTTTTAAATTCTAACAAGGGTATGATGCGCCCCGTGGCAAGTATTTAACATCCCCCCCCCCCCCAGAAATCCAATTTATATTTTAAAGTTAACTAATACTATTATAATGTATGTTTTAAAATAATATACAAAGATAATCCCAAAAGTACCCGACATATTGTATAGATGTCGGTTACTATTACTATGATAGAAAATAGTAAGACGCTACGTTGCTTCCGTAATCGTACAGATTATATAAAATTCCGTAAAAAGCCCTTAAAAAGGCCGGAGTGGTTTGTATGTTCAATCGGTCCGCTTTTCGGACCGCTGATATGACGAATGAGCGTCTCGCGATCGGATGCCTGAACATGTTTACAGAACGATTACGAACTCTCATTATGAAACGAAGTTGTTTGAAAAGGACAAATCGGGTGGGTTGTTTAAATTTTACAATCGGTCGAAAATATTTTTGTCTTTATTCATTGCGGGCTTACGCCAATTGGGTCAGCCCAATGTTTAAGCGATAACGAAAAAAAGAGGGATTAGACAACTTAGTATATATTATAAAAACGGACAGAGTCAATCAGTGTTGATTTGTGTAAAGTAGAATGGTCGAGTAAAATAAAAGCCATGTACAATTCTCGATCGGATCGGTGTTCAGCGTTTTGCGCCCCAAGCCCAATTGCGCCCGTGGTGGGCGCCTGCTTTGCCACAAAGTTGTGTCCGAATTCCAATTATTCAGAAAGAGCATTCTTACGCATGAAGCTCGGAGTCAGACAGACGGAGTGTCTTGCACATTGAGTTTAAAGAGAAACAAAGACGGAGAGAGTATATTGCGTGCATCGTGCGATTGTATAGATCAGCGGTTCTTAAGCTGGGGTCCACGAAGACATTAATGGGTTCCGTAATAAACAAAACATTTATCACAAATTTAAAGAAAAAATAAACAACAAAGTCACAAGAGTTGGGATGGGTCCACCAAAAAAAAAACATGTTCACGAGGGGATATTTCCCCGAAAAAAATTTGCTCAAGAAAAAGTCCGCCGACTACATAAGTTTAAGAAGCGCTGGTATAGATCGTTAACTCAAATTTATCGAATATGTGAACGATATATATATATTTACTTGAAGAAATGACCGAATATTGTGTGCTATCGACAGTTTATTTATTTATATACAAGCTTCATACACGCTGCGACGGTCCTGATAGATAAGTGGATTTGTACGGATGATAAGTGGCGGACATACAAATATAGCATCTAAGTTTATGATGATTTTAAATTAACTTACTACTCAAAGGGTTAAAACGATAAAAATAGCAACAATGACTTTGTATTTAAAGACAGTTGAGGACTACAGGACCATGGAAATTCCGAATCTTCATGTGGTACTATGCAATAATAATATACTCATGAGATAAAATAACTGTCTTAAAATAAATAGAAACGTGTTCAAATTTAAAAAAAATTCATGTGAGTCTTCCATTGTATTCCACATTGCGCTATAAATATATTTATCCCTCTTTAAATATCACCATGCATATAAAATTCAACACGTCGAATGCCCAATGAGTGTCGTCCAGTTTCAATTTGCATAATTTCCGTTATGGATCGCTCCAAGATACATTCACAGTATCCTCGTTTGCAGGGATAGAAATAAAACGCACCACGTCTATTTTGTATTTAATAAGTGTTCCATCCAAAACAACAATTACAATATGATAAGTTCATCAAACGACTCATCGTCCTGTATCCAAAGCAACAGATAATCTAAATAAATTCACTTAAAAATAATGGTAAATATACCTTACGAATTAAACAAACAGGTTTCAACAATCCGTTTATCCTCAAAATACCATGATAACGTACAAACATTCGAACGGATCAAACGTATAGACATTTTTAAGCATACATCTTTAATATTACACTCTTAAATGGTAACCTTGGGTAAAAGCAAAAGGTAAGGTGAATACAGGGTACATATTTAAATAATAAAACAATATTTACAGTGTAAAAAAGAATCTTTTTTTATGCTCATTTTTATTTACGAAGCAATCCACATATATTTATATATATATTGTATTTATTCTATAATACACGCAGGTGATTTAAAATATAAAATTATAATACAGTGAGGTTTCCCTACATTGATCTTACGAAATGAAAAATGTACATCTATATATTGTATTTGTTCTAAAAAGTAGAAAAAAGAAAGTCATCATGAATGAGAATGTAGGTGAGGAATGCAATTTTTGATTATGTTTTTGACATTTTAAAAATACTTTGTCGTATCTTATGGGCAGATAATACCGTTAGCGTTACATAGCTTTATAAAAAATATTCAACATATGCTTCCCAACTCTTCCAAAGCCTGCAGATCTCTCAGTAGCATTTGAATCGTCTGTTTTGTTCTGGGGCAGTTATCTGGCGTTTCATCGTCGTCGTCAAATGATGGATCTTGCGATTCCATTTCTGAAAGATCGAATATCAAATACATAAGTTGTTCCCGTCAAATTGATGTTATTTAAAATTGTGACAATTTAAATACCGGCGATTTGAGCCTCGATTGAATCTAATCGTGCATCAATCAATATTTGCATCCTTTCCACGTGGGTCATTAAGCGTACGCGGCATTCAGTGGGTTCTATCGGAGCTTCAGGTTCTGGAGCTAAAACTGCAATGTCTGAAAATAAAAAAAATGTTAAAAAAACTTATAATCTCAAACTTTGAAGTCTGTTTGTTTGTTTGTTCGTTCCATATGGCTTCGTATACCATTCATCCAACTGTGATGAAACTTTGCTGAATCGTTGTTTAAGTAAAATATCAGAATGCAGTCTTACAATTGGATTACAAATCTGCGCTAACTGAACACGTTATGGAAAACAATCGCCACATCAATTTTGTTGGTACGAAAACTAAAACAATCAATCAATAAGCGAAGAAATTCCGCAAACGACAGAAAAGATGATAGCACCAACGTAGCGTACTCAGAGCTTGGCTATCAATTTTCCGATCCCAAACATCGTGCAAAATCAGCATTGGATGGAGCATCCTCACAAGCATCAACAAGGCGACAGGAATTATTCCGCGTCCATGAATCCGACAATCCAGGAGAGTTTCATTTGAATTTCTAATGTATCTCTCAAATAATTACAAATCGCGATCGTATATCCGTCTTTAATGTAATTAAAAATTAAAACTTTCTTTGTGCGGCATTGTAACGCATGCTGTGTACTTGGTAGTTTATAATAAAAATATATTAAATTGGAAACTATGAAACGGGCGTTATGGCTAGTCTGCGGTTCAACTGCGACTGTGTGAGGTTCATTGCAACATGCGCTCGATATTTTTGTTCATAAATTTTAAAGATATTCTTCTTACTCATTTCGTAATTTTTCTCAGTAACCGATGTATTTATTTTTAAGAGAAAAAAATACAATAACCAAAATAATATTATAAGACTTTGAATTGTTTATTAACTCTAAAAATTAAGATTTGCCCAATTGTCGGGAAAAAGTCATAGACGCCAACGAAAGTTATTTCGATTGAATATAATAAATAAAATGAGAAATAGCACTTTTTATTTCTTATTTTATTCTAACGCCTGTTTCATAGTTTCCAATCGAATAACGACATTTAATAATCTTACTCTGCACAGTTTTGGTTAACGTTTCCAAATCGGAATTTGTCATGGGCAATTCCAAAGTCGTCCCTCCCGGGCTGACCAATAGATTACCGAAGAGATTAGAAGAACCGCCGTTTGCCATTTCGCATTTACCATCCTTTGATATGTCTTCTTCGACGATTTTGTTCTTCAGCTCGTCCAAATTTTCCTTGGACTCGTTCAACGGATCCAGAATCGAGGATAAGACTGAATGCTCGTTGTTCATTAAATCTTGAACGCTCTCTTCGACGGTCTCTAGTGTTTCCGTCTGTTCCAATTTCAAATGATGATTGATGCCATCGCTGTTTTCATTGTTGAAGCACGGTTTGATATCGGTATTGATTTCATTTACGATTATTTCTGCCGTAACGTTTTGATTGTTGCTGTCCTTAAAATTTTTAGAATCCTTGTTGCTTTCGACGTTATCATCCCACGGTTTTGACCAGAGGTATAATTTCGGATGATCTATTTTTCTGTAAAAATACGATGCATTGTTATAGATTAATATTATAAAATTATCATACGAATGATTCGGTGTAATATTTCTTACTCGGAAACATGTATTTTACAACGCAAAGAATGCATGAGGTCTTTTATGTGCAAAAGATTAGCGGACAGTTCATGACTTTTACGTAGCATATTAGCGCGTTGAGCGTCTATAAGGAGAGGTTGTGGATTCGCTCTAGGTAATCGGCCTTCGTATAACCAATCCTGATCGTGAAGGTATTTTTGTGATCGACGTCCTCTATACGGTTGCAAACAAATTAAACAGATATACTTTTCTGGAACCTACAAAAATTAATTAATCAATAATCATACGTATTCAGTAAGGATCTATTTCAAATTTAAATCGCAATTAAATAAACCTCTGATTCTCTTTCGATATTATGACACATTGCATGTTGCCAGCATAAGCAAAGTTCGCATTGAATCATCAATCCGTCTTCCTCGCCAAACCTTTAACATAAATTAACGTAAGTTAATATAAAAATATAAAGTGGACAAAATATCAATACTAAATTAGCACTCACCCGCAGTGGCAATTAATTATTTCCTCTCGTTTCATATGTACAATTTTAATTTTTTCGCCAGCTAAAATAAATATAATTTAAAAAAATATATATTAACTATATATAACGATGAATAGCATAACATAGAAAATATACATACTTTCCGTGACGATTGTGGATTGATTGCTGTCATCTTTTTCTTCTTTAGTTCTCACCATTTCGTGACCAATATCTCTACCATTGGTTGCGATGGAATTTCTAGGCACTTTATCGACGGTCCTTTCACCAACACCAAAACTAGATCGCGTCTCTTCATACTCCCACACTTCCAAATGTTCGGGAATTTTCTTTTTCTTCAGTCTATATTCCTCTGCACCCTCCAAATATCTCTTTTTACCCGTTTTTCTATACCCTTCCGGGACCATACTACTGTATCTATAAGCACTATAATTATATCCTTTATTGAAACTTTGATTGACTTCTTTTTTAGGCAAGTATTCATCATCGGGCAAATACACTTTAGGTGACTGACTGCTAGTCTCGCTCACATATTTAGGATGCGTCTTTAAAAACGGATCTTTAATTTTCGAGACGTTTTTCGATTTACTCACATGCCACGTCTGATTAAGATAATATTCGTCTTCGTTAGAATACTTTTTATTTTCCGGTGAATATATTTCTTGTTTGACGGAAGTAAAATTCGGTTTAGAGAAATCGTCATGATGATTCCTATCCTCTAAATGTGAAGCAGTTGTATTACCATAAAAGCTATTGTCAGTTCTGTGATGATCGTATAATCCAGGCGTCTGTCGTATACCATCCGAATCCATAGGCTCCATTTTGATTGGAACATTATCGTATTCGGATTTCACGTATTCCAAAAGCTTTCTGTCTCTCGGCTTGCCCGGGGTTTTATCGAATTCTTTCGGTTTGATAACCGGCGCTGGTGGTTCTTCGACGACAGTCCTAGCGTACGCCAAATCTGCCACGTTGGGAGTGTCGCCAAAAAATTTGCACAATTCAGGATGATAATGTTTTATATGCATTTGTAATAAATTTTCTTTGCGGAAGTTTTTAAAGCAGCCTTCTTTCGGACAACGTAAAAGGTTATCAATGATTTCCACTTTCAAAGAACCGATGCAAACTAAAATATATATTCAAAAATTAAGCCAAACATCCGGTAATATTAAAACATAATTTTAACGCATCCATACCAAAATTTTCCCCGCACGGTATTGATAAACCTTCTGTTGATAAAGCCGGTGTAAAAGTAGTAGATGGAATCTGTCCATTTGTATTATTTTCCAATTTAAACTGAAATAAATATCGTCACATATTATTACATTTATATTTTTTTAATTTATTTAAACATTATCCTATATTTAAGCATGAATTAAAAAAATATATAACAACCTCAGTGATAATATTTTGGGCTACGGTTGGTTCAGGCGGTTTATTCAAGATCTGTGATAAGTTGGATGTTGTGGTCGAATTAGGCATAGCAGTATCCCAACCTCGTCGTCTAGCCTGTTTACGATGGGCGCTAAAATCCATCAATCCCAGAGCATACGGAACGAGTTCCTCATGGTCTGGTTCTTTAAACCGTTCCTGCATTTCACCCCTTGTGCGATAACGACGACCACTAGGACTACAATCATACAAATTGTTAAAAGATAATGGTAAATTTTAAAAATTCCATTTTATATCGAAGTTCGTTTAATACTAACCAAACCAAAACGACGTCCCATTTCCCTTCGGTCTTTCCAAATGTTCTTCTCGTCAAAAGCTTGGTCCATTTAGGCGGTAATCTAGAATCCTCCGACTTGTACAGTCACCCGACTAACAGATGAATCCTTGGTAGGTTCAGAATCTAGAATGGTACCCACTGGTTGACCGTTTATCCAATGACAGCACCAGTCCTTTTCGGCAGCTCGGAATAAGTGTGGTTCAATGCGTGGTTTTTCAATCGATGTTTTCAAATTTGATACAGATGGAGTTGGGTTTGGTAAAAATTCTGAATGTGTAACCGGTGAACTGGGGTTAGTATTTAATAAAGCTTTTTTAATACTGTTAGATGAAGCATTTGGAATAGCACTATTTGAAACAAGAGGTGTTGGTTCTGGAGCATTTTCAGTTATTGTTGGAGGAATTGGAGATGCAATTGTGGACGTAACTTGCGACGATTCAGATTCAGTGGCGTTTTCTACGACTGGAGTTTCAGAAGTGTCGTGCATGGCAGTTTTAGAACTCGAGCTGTGTTTAGAAATCATTGAGTTGTTTGTTATTGCTGAAGACGTTTTACAAACATTTGTAGTATGTTGGGCTGATGATTTAGATTTTGTACTAGTCTTATTTAAATTATTATCTGGCACAGTGTTAGGTATGGGACTGGAAACAGGAGATTTCACTGTTGAATCTGATTTAATAGGTTTAACAACTTCCGACACATCAGTACTGGCAGGTGGAGTTTTGTTTGAAACTTTTGTTTCCGATTTAATCTTGGGCTCTTTTGGTGCTGCATCTGTAGATGTAGATTTGGGATCAGATACAGTTGCAGTGACTTTGGGGGTCTTAACAGTGTTTGAAACATTAGGACTTAAAGGAGCATCAGATTCACTTGACTTTGATATATTCTTCGACTTTTCTTCTGAATTTTTTTTTACCTGAATATATATAAAATTACATCAGTTATATTAAAAATCAGTAAAGATATAAAGCAATACGATTCGAAAATCGAACCTATGTTATTTTTAAGATCATCTTCTTCAAGTGTTTTTAATTTCCTCTTTCTCCGCCTTCCATCATTTTCATCCAAAGGCTTTTTTTCATCGACCTGTTTATCCACACCTTTTCTTTTCTTTCGGGCGAAAAATAATTCTTTAACATTTAAACGTCGTTTCATATCTCTTCTTTCTTCTTTAGTTCCTAAATGATCACGGTTTGGATCAAATAAGTGATTATGTAATGGGGGAGGTGGAGTCGCTTGAGGAGCAACTGCAACAGTGGCATCTCGTCTCGCTCCATAAGGCACAGGTGAGAGTGCATTAGGTGAAGAAGCAGCAGATATTCGACGGTGAGAAGCCTTTTTTATTTTGGACATCATGACCCATTTCATCGTACGAGTGAAACCATCGTCAAACATTACTTCATATTTTCCTAATATGAGACAAACTATTAGAAGCGAATGAATGAAAATAAAATAGACAATAGAGAATATCATTCAAGTCGAACCATTCTGTAGAACTTTATTCACTGTGGCTGGAAATCTTTGGTTATTAGACCATCGTGCTAAACAACGTTCTCCTATTTTATAAACTGGCGGTGTCGCCGAAGCTGTAGGTGGCGGACCCTCAACTAAACGAAGGCGTGAACTCCCCATACTAATCCATTCATCGAAACTGTAATATTATTACAAAATTTTTGTTTCATAACACACATTTAATATCAATATTATTCTATGATTACAAATACATCTTATCTTCAAATATAATACGAATTATGAACATTTACACACCGTTGAGACCAGTTATCATAATGAATGAGTACTTCTTGGTCAATGGGATCAACTTCTATAACACGAGCTTGATACCATTTTTCGTTAAAATCTCTGGCTTCTACTCGTGATCCTTGAACTAAGAGACCTGAGTATAATAAAATATATTATGAAATATCAAAAAATACACAATTGTCTTTAATATATAATATAAAATTAAGAATGCTTTTTTTAAATTTAAAATATCTAACAATTTAGAATTTACAGCTATTAATTACATTAATTTAGATACATTTAAATGTCAATATTTTAGTGTAATATTTAATAACATTATTAAAAATTTAGTACTATATACTATGATAGAAATTATGCAAAATATCAACAGTCTGAAAACGTCATACTCATTTGGCAAAGTGAAAAGTAACAATATATTATATTACCTTTTTCAGATTTTGGAGATACATTTGGAGGATTTTCTTCGGCGCTCAAACTAGAATTAAGGATTTTTCTGCTTTTGTCGATTTTTCGTTTTGTTGGAATAGGGTGTTTTGGTCTGGAAGGACTGCGACGTCTCGGTCGTCCTACGGGTAATTTAACGCGAGGTTTTACCATGGGTCTCATAGGCTTGGCAATCATCGCTTTGAGTATTTCATTGCCTGGCGGTTTTTCTGTAGATTGTTTATCGTCATCGGACGATGTTTTATTTCGATAGTCTGAATCATGATTAGAATCATTTTTTTCCTTCTGAAACAAATTATCAAAGATGCTTTCTATTTCAGGAACAGTATTATTTTGATCGTTAGTTTCTTCACTTTCAGTATTTTCGCATGATTTAGTTCCTTTTTCCTTCGTTGAAACTTTCGTACTTTCTTCGGGCTGTGGTAAATCATTTTGAGTTCCGGTCGAATTGTGTTGGGTCGCTAAAGTATCTTTTCTAATGTCTTCCTTAGTATTTATTTTATCATTTGACGGCATTCGATGAATCTCATTCGTTGAATCAGATCCTTCGATATCATTGTTTTTATCATTGGAATTATCTGATGTACATTTTTGGATGTGCTCATCTTCACTATTGTTCGTTTTGGTTTCACTAATTGATTCTAAATCATTTAATCTTTCACTATGTTCCGATACACTTGGATCTAACTTTTCATTTACACTTTTAACATCTTTGTTTGTCTCGCACACGGGTATATGTTCAATTAAGCTTGAATCATCTGGTTTGTCTTTTTCGTCCATCGTTAAATTGGTTTCACTGTCTGACATGTCGGGTAATATTTTGGAATCAGTCAAAGAAGAAAATTTTATATTCAATTCCTCAAGTGGTGTGATTCCCCAGGAAAATATTGTCGGTATGGCATCTAGAAATTTCAAAAAAGTCTATTAAATAAATATTCCAAAAACAAAGCATACACATTTATGAAATTAAAAATATTTCTAATATATTTATTTATTGCGAATTTTTTAATGTTACTAACTACAATAAAAATAAATATCCAACAAGCAGTGCGTGTGCATTAAAAAATTAATATAAAAAAATTAAATCATAAATATTGAATCAACAACATGATTGATTATACAAATTGAAAATTAGTTCATCCAACACAAAAAAAAATGTAAAAACAAAGATATGTTCAACCCATTAATTTCTAAGGTTCGTCTATTGACATTTTAAAATCCTATTAATATCGATAGACATTACTGTTTTTACAGGGTACATTTTATAAGTAATGCGTCCGAATTCATAAACACTTTCTACGAGATGTCCTTTAGGGTCAATGTAACATGAGCTTGGATGGTTTCAATCGTATCTCAATGTTTTCCTTTTAAGATTGTCACTGCGGAGTTCATCGGTGACCTCTTCTCGGCCTTCGTTGAACAATTTGTGCCATCGGATATAGACAAGCAATCACTCCCAAAGGACTGCTGAATTAATTGAAATGTTTCAATGGCAGACTGCCCCAAGTGTAATGAAAAAAATCATGAGGTTCACAGAAACGCACACCCTGACTCTCCGAAAGTGTATTGTCAGGTCTGGAAAAAATCGGACACATTACGTATTGAACCCTGTACTTAAATATTTGTAAAACATAAAATCATTTTATGAAATAATAATGTGTTTTATTTCATATAAGACTTATATTTATATTTATTGCTACAATTGCATAATTTTATATAATTTGAACTTATTGAGATTTATAGATCTCTATAACCACGCCACAAAAAAAATATTAACACATTGCGGTCCGTTCACGCGTAAACGCGTGTTTTCGAGAGTTTCGTTATTTGAACTTGACGTACAAAAAAAAATATATCAACGCAATATTTTTTTCTAGTTTTGCCGAAAGATGGTCTTATGTATATTTAAGACTTTACTAAAAAACTAAAATTATAGAAAAAAAAAATTTCACTGTGAAATTTAACGACTAAACATGTGATCTCCCACATTTGCCCCAATTCTGCGGCCCGTAATGTGTTAATATGGATAATTCTGTGCGCGTTGTAGAATTTTTTGGATTGACCGATCAGAATGAATACGAAGGTAGTCCCAGAAGTACCCGAACGATTAAGGAAAACACAAAAAATAGTCTCCTTTCAGCTCGATATACTTTTCCCAGCAATATTCAATAGCTTCAGCCATCAATAGCGATCAACCACCGACTCCACCTCTTTAATGCTGACAAATCCTTTACCGCAAATCTATTTTAATAGATTTAAAGAAAATAATCCAAGGTCGAATAGGATGCATAAGGATGCAATTCAAACTTTAACTCGTTGATTTCGGCTACTGCCCAGACTTCCTTTTAAGCCAGATGTGGCCGTTTTTTTTATTTTATCACTCATGTGTTGCAATAAGTTCACATAATACCCGCCGTTGATTGTCTTTTGGGAGATAATCAATGGAAATTATCCCACGTATGGATGCAGACCATATTCTGTGCTCATTCGTCGTGTCAGCGGTCTGAAAGGTGGACCGGTTGGGCACACAAACATTGTGGCCATTCCCTCCACTTTTAAATGACAGGGGATTGATAACTGAAAGGGGATTTCAGTTTTTTTTTACTGTTCCTTTGTCTCGGATGTGAAGTGATGGATCCATGTTTCATTAATGGTTATGAATTGACATAAACTCAGCAACAGACTTCTAATTTCCGAACTAAGCTAGCTCCTTCCAGAACTGGCAGTGAGTTGTCTAAACCTCCTGCAAATACAGCAGCCACAGTTGAGTAAGAGAACGCTCCCAGCAACACCCCCTGATTCATTCACTTTTAGGCCTGGTGCGTGTTTTTATTGTAAGCACGTCTGCGATGACCGATGTAAAATAATCACAGTGCAGGCATGGAGGTACATGATGGGACTCATACCCAACCCAACCCCGGCGCTCATTGCACTACTCTCGTGAGTATTGCACCTCCATACGAAATACGGCCAACACCTCTATCACCACCTCATGCATAGATCTGTTCATGGATGCAGACCATGTTCGCTTGAGGCACTCATTCTTCATGTCAGCGGTCTGAAAAGCGGACCAGTTGGATACGCAGTCCTTTTTTAATGCATTTTGCGGCATTTTCGGTGATAAATGCATGATTACAAAAGTCCCCCATCCTCCCAGAGGCTAGTTTACATAGGTAGCTTGTGGCAAATGAGGTTGCGAGCAAAACTAAACTTCTCCCCTGTGCTCAGATTGCAAGCGGCCATTCGAAGTTGAGAATAAACATGTCCACACTGACATGGATATTAAAATCAGGTTTTGTACCTTGCTGTGCACTTTTATTGAGCGGGCTGGCATGGTCCCGAATAGCTCGGGTCAGTGGAAGGTGCCCATGTTCCTTTCATCCACAATTATGAATTGACACAAAAACTCGGCTTTATTCCTGCGTAACATCGCCAAACACTCAATTGAAACATCCTCACAGCGCTGTTACTTTTCCATTGTGAGCAAACGCAGTACCTATCTTGCGCACAGCTTTCTGCTTTCAACACAGATGTACAGCTCTTTTTGAAATGCATATCATGCCTGCTAATTGCGCACTTTTGGTCGACCACTGCAATATTTTGCAATATTCTGAGTTTATGTTTACAAATGTTCACTAAGACCGTTCACTATTAATGGCTTGAAACTTGTATATTATAGTAATTTTAATAAACAACAACCGTCTTCTATACAACAGGTCGGTTACCTCTGGGACTATCGTACATCAAACATGCTTAAATACTATATTATTATAATAACTCAAAAATAATATCCACCACCACTACAAAAAAATAATAGCATACAATTTCGTTAGTAAATTTTCAGCGTGTATGTATAATTAACGTATTACAGATGAGTATGAATTGAATGAATTGTGTATTAAAGAGCAGCAGGCAACTACGATTGTTAATAAAGAGCGAAACAATATCAATATATCAACACAGCAAACTAAAAATGGAAGTAGTTGAGATTTACCTGCTTTTAACATGAATTTGGAGGCTTTATATGGTTCGAAATCAACTTTTCTAAAATGTCTCGAACAAACGAAGCACCATTTTTTATCTGTGTCTTCGTTGAGGTGGGCTTGCAATAGCCATTTCGTTCTCAACAAAGCGTTCTTTGGCAATTTATGAAATGTGACCCCCTTGTCCTGTTCTCTACTAGCCGTCGACGGACAAGTATCTACCCAACATTTTCTTATATGCATAATGTATTCTGCAAAGAGGATTTTCAAATAGAACCGTTTGAGAGAATGACCGTCTCGCACGCACACACAAAACTGTTCAAACAATAAACGAGCATCAGGACTCTGTGTTTTGAACAAACGAATATGCACATGCAAGGCGAAATATCATATATATATATACATAGCTCGAGAATGTAATGTATGAGGGTTAATAATAGCACACACACACGTCCCGTACATCATGTATTGTGGGATGACGAAATGCCATGCAATGATGGCACGAAAACATCATTGTAAACAAATTTTGATACATTTCAATATTATTCAAAAACATAACCTCAAACAATCAACTGCGAAATGCGATAAAGAAAAGCATTCTCATGTGAAGCTAACCATGCCGTGTAATATATTTATATCTATTTTTAGGGCATTTGATTTGATTTCGATTTTACTGGAGGGAATTTGCCATATTTTTTTTATCCCTGTTTATAAATTTTAAATCATATAAATTCACTAATATATTAATTTCACACTTTAAATGCGCTTCAAGCACAGAATAAATGCATCATTCTTGTTAGACTTTTAAAAGTATCATGCCTGTAAGAATAGTATGGGAAAATTGTAGCGCAATCAATGCACTATCGGCGATAAGTTAATACGGTCAGTTTCCTTGTCGACACGCAAAATATAGATGCGATTCCGAAGAAAATCGCGAGACTTTCGCGTCTCAGAGTGACAGCGCCTTCATTTCGTCGTGTGAGAGTGTCGTGAATGTTACTGAGATTACATAAATATGACGGAGCTACGCTATATGCAAACAAAGAATGACTCACAAGGTTATAGGTTAAAGAGGTAGGTGCTTTAAAGCCAAAGCGAACGAGAAAAACTATAATTACCATATATCGAATGTTTGTGCGTTGAAAATTCGCGTATATCGAGCGATCTGTGCGAGACGCGGATTCTGCGAACCGCTATAAAAAAGGCGCGACAGGAACGCCGCAATTACCGAACCCCAGATTGTTATTAATCAATAGGCCACAAGGCGCGCATACGCGACCAGGATAAGGCGTCATTCTCATAAAAAATTCGCTCGTCGGGGGTTACATTGATCCATCGTTATTTTTATACTTTGATGCCGAATGTCATAAATACTCATTATAAACTTGATTATAATGCATTATTAATACAGATTTAAATAAATAAATAAACATTTTTACTTAAAATGCTTAAAAACTAAAATGAAATTTTATTCAATTGCTCAAAATACGAATATTTTTATTTCATTAAAATCAAATTTAAAGACTGACATTATTTATGCGCAAAACATGTTGATCAGTTTTAGCATTTTTCGAACAAAATTCTCTAACTAGAAGTTTCCCTTATTTTAAATTTTTAAAAATGCAAAAATAAAGATAAATAAAATAGTTTAATAAATTCAAAACATGTATTGATTACCAGCTGTTATCCGGCATGCATTCCAATGCTACACACAAAAAAAAATATGTTTCGATTATATTTATTGAAATGCTTATGTTGTTCGTTTTATTGAACAGGAGACTTCCTATATTTTTTCCCGTCCTAAAGATTATGCTTATACCGTGCTAATGAAGTGTTTTTGGAAGCACAATATTTTTCCATGTGGTACGTACTGCCTGGTAATAAATGATTTGGGCGTGAGTAGATATACAGCTATCCATGCGAGAAGTATACACGCATACCCTGTGTGTTCCTGTGCTTTATTGGTGCTCACACCGAAAACTGCACACATTTCAATTCAAATAGCATATCAATAGGAATAATTGGGATACAACATCTTTTTTTTTCATTGAAAGCATGGTACCGTTGCTATATGTCGCGGTGAATTTATATTTCGAAGAAGAATTACAGGCACGCCAATTTTCAGTATTAAAATACACAATTCAAATATAATTTTCATATAGAACGATGAATTAACTGAATGAATAACTGAGCCTTATGTTTTGTTGATGTGTTTACGTATTATTTAATCAATGAACGGGCGTTCATATAATTCAAATCAAAGTCATTTTTTGCATTTTTATCACGCTGATGCACGCACCACATATTGAAAAATACTGTTATCGTTACAGTAAGCTTTTTTGTAGGCACCACTAAAATTTTGTTCCAATCCATTAGCTGGTTTAAGAATCATATCAATATTACGAAAGAAGTAGAATTTTATGAATTTCTTACAAAATCGCCTGGACTTTGGGCGAAGTTTAATGTGGAGTACCCGGAATTTAGGCGAAGCTTAGTGCGGACCACTCGGACTGCAAAGTGTTAGTATTTTCAAAATTTAGCATGATAGCATCGATTATCAGAGTTGTTGAATCAATTGTTGGAATCAAATCCTGGAATTTATTTCTTTATTCATCAATTTATTTTGTACTAATAATTATTCATTTGCTTATTTTTAACATAAGCACGCAATTATAAACGATATGATGGAGGTCAAACATAGAATTTAAGAGTGACTCGAATACGTTTTAGATGTGTTGCTGTTGTAGCCAAACGAATTGATCTAGGTGTGAATTAAAATGGTGACAACTATGTGTTACCGCCTCACGGCATAGTCCACCGAAGACCGAACACTTGGCAAATACAGAACAAATCATCGCTTGCAGTATTTTATTTAACTTACCATCAGACCAATATGCGCTAACATAGTACATACGTTAAACGTTTCGCATAACAAATTGCATACACAAAAAATATTTTTACTATGCTTATGTTATTACTGCATGTGTTTTCAATAAGCTGACAAAGCTTTATCGCAATTGGATGAATGATATGGCAGCGCATTAAATACGGACAAACAAACATTGATTTTTATATATTAGATTAATACTTCTTAAATTATTTTTAATCTGCTACTTAAAATATTATTTTGACGTATAAGTAAACGTATCTAGGAATTACATTAAAAAAATCATTGATTGATATAAGTCTTTTAATAAAGATGCTCGATTTTAAAATGTAAATAAAACAAGTTGCGTTAGAGATATACACTCAATTTTTATTTTATTTTAAAGAAAATTGTATGACATTTATATTGACTTTGGGTTTATCAATTGTTTGCGGTTTATTGATTTGCAATTTAAGATAGCCCCAAAGGAAGAAGTCATAGTCTCGGTGGCCAGTTCACATCAGCGTCGCGCGAGATAACCATGTCCTCAAATTGCTCGTGCAGAATGTCCGTCGTGGCATGCGCCATGTGACACAGTGCTATCCTGCTGGAATGTCGTTGGTATCCATATCCTCACTTTAATATAGTAATTCCCAATAGTTCATATGTTCATAAGGTTTAAGATACCGGAAATGTTAACAAGTCTCGGCGCAAAATCCGCCAAATTGAAGTCGCAGAAAGGCCAAGTTCTTGCGAACGATGAGAAATTGACTGCGTTGGGTTATCCCGTAGGCTCTTGCGCACAGCAGCGATGTTTTCGGCACACCTTGCATTTCGGTAACGTGTGGGTGTTGGCTGATTGTTTACTGAGCCGGTCGATTCGAATTTGGCCACCAAGCGTCGAATAGTCGACTCGGCAAGACGTTTGTGGCGTGGATAGGAATCACGAAATGCGCAGAACGTTTCTCGAACGGAGCACCGGTTTTGAAAATAAAATTTGATGATTTGCACACGTTGTTCAATGCTATAACAAGAATTTGAGTATGCATTATTTGATCGGGTCGCTTCATACTTGCTCACTTCTGAATGTTTTGGAATTTTCTTTTTCTTCAGGCTATATTTCTCTGCAGCTTCCGAATCTTTATGCCTTTCTGGGACCAGACTATTGTATCTATAAGCACTATAATTATATCCTTTCTTGAAATTTTGATTGACTTCTTTTTTAGGCAAGTATTCATCATCGGGCAAATACACTTCAGATGGCTGACTGCTAGTTTCACTTACATATTTAGGATGCACATTTGAAAATGGATCTATAATTTTTGAATCATTATTCGATTTACATACAGTTTCATTAAGATAATATTCATCTTCATTAGAATACTTTTTATTTTCAGGTGAAAGAATTTCTTGTTTGATGGAAATAAAATTCGGTTTAGGGAATTCGTCATGATGATTTCTATCTTCCAAATGTGAAGCAGTTGTATTAGAATAAAAACTATTATCATCTGAATCCATAGGCTCCGTTTTGATAGGAACATCAACATATTCAAAAAGCTTTCTGTCTCTCGGCTTGCCTGGGGTTCTATCAGTCAATTCTTTCGGTTTAATAACTGACGCTGGTGGTTCTTCAATGACAATTCTAGTATGCGCCAAATCTGCTACATTAGGCCACAATTCGGGATGATAATGCTTTATATGCATTTGTATAACAGTTTCTTTGCGGAATTTTTTTAAACAGCCTTCTTTCGGACAACGTAAAAGGTTACCAATGATTTCCACTTTCAAAGAGTTGATACAAACTAAAATAAATATCCAAAAATTAATCTAAATATCCAGTAATATTAAATAATATACACAATTTTAATGTACTCATACCAAATTTTCTTCCACAAGGTTTTGAAAAACATTCCGTTGACAGAGCCGATGTAAAAGTACTAGGTAAAATCTGTCCATTAATATTATTTTGAGCTATAACTGGTTCAGGTGATTTATTCGAATTAGGCATAGCAGTATCCCATCCTAGTTGTCTAGCTTGTTTACGATGGGTACTAAAATCCATCAATCCCAGAGCATAAGGAACAAGTTCGTCATGATCTGGTTCATTTAAACGTTCCTGCATTTTACCCTTTGTGCGATAACGACGACCACTAGGACTACAACAATACAAATTGTTAAAGGATAATAATAAATTTTATAAAATCCATTTTATATCGAAGTTCTTTAATACTCACCAAACCAAAACGACATCCCATTTCCCTTCGGTCTTCCCAAATGTTCTTCTCGTCAAAAGCTTGGTCCATTTAGGCGGTAATCTAGAATCCTCCACTTGTACAGTCACCCGACTAGCAGATGAATCCTTGTTAGGTTCAGAATCTAAAATGGTACCCACCGGTTGACCGTTTATCCAATGACAACACCAGTCCTCTTCGGCAGCTCGGAATAATTGTGGTTCAATGCATGGTTTTTCAATCGATGTTTTCAAATTTGGTACAGATGGAGTTGGGTTTGGTAAATATTCTGAATGTGTAACCGGTGAACTGGGGTTAGTATTTAATAAAGCTTTTTTAATACTGTTAGATGAAGCATTTGAAATAGCACTATTTGAAACAAGAGGTGTTGGTTCTGGAGCATTTTCAGTTTTTATTTGAGGATTTGGAGACGAAATTGTAGACGTAGCCTGTGACGATACAGATTCAGTAGCGTTTTCTACGACTGGGGTTTCAGAAGTGTTGTGCGTGGCAGTTTTAGAACTCGAGCTGTGTTTAGAAATCATTGGGTTGTTTGTTATTGCTGGAGACGTTTTACAAACATTTGTAGTATGTTGGGCTGATGATTTAGATTTTGTACTAGTCTTATTTAAATTATTATCTGGCACAGTGTTAGGTATGGGACTAGAAACAGATTTCACAGTTGAATCTGATTTAATAGGTTTAACGACTTCCGACACATCAGTACTGGCAGTTGGAGTTTTATTTGAGATATTCTTCAATTTTCTTTTGATTCTTTTTTTACCTGAATATATTTAAAATTACGTCAGTTATATTTAAAATCAGTAAAGATATAAAGCAATACAATTCGAAAATCAAACCTATGTTATTTTTAAGATCTTCTTCATCAAGTGTTTTTAATTTCCTCTTTCTCCGCCTTCCATCATTTTCATCCAAAGGCTTTTTTCCATCAACCTGTTTATCCACATCTTTTCTTTTCTTTTGGACAAAATATAATTCTTTATCATTTAAATGTTGTTCCATAGCTTTCCTTTCTTCTTTAGTTCCTAAATGATCACGGTTTGAATCAAATAAGTGATTATGTAATGGGGGAGGTGGAGTCGCTTGAGGAGCAACTGCAACAGTGGCATCTCGTCTCGCTCCATAAGGCACAGGTGAGAGTGCATTAGGTGAAGAAGCCGCAGATATTCGACGGTGAGAAGCCTTTTTTATTTTGGACATCATGACCCATTTCATCGTACGAGTGAAACCATCGTCAAACATTACTTCATATTTTCCTAATATGAGACAAACTATTAGAAGCGAATGAATGAAAATAAAATACACAATAGAGAATATCATTCAAGCCGAACCATTCTGTAGAACTTTATTCACTGTGGCTGGAAATCTTTGGTTATTAGACCATCGTGCTAAACAACGTTCTCCTATTTTATAAACTGGCGGTGTCACCGAAGCTGTAGGTGGCGGACTTTCAACTAAACGAAGGCGTGAACTCCCCATACTAATCCATTCATCGAAGCTGTAATATTATTACAAAATTTTTGTTTCATAACACACATTTAATATAAATATTATTCTATGATTACAAATACATCTTATCTTCAAATATAATACGAATTATGAACATTTACACACCGTTGAGACCAGTTATCATAATGAATGAGTACTTCTTGGTCAATGGGACTAATTTCTATAACACAAGCTAGACTCCATTTTCCATTAAAATCTTTAGCTTCTACCCGTGATCCTTGAACTAAGAGACCTATGCATAATAAAATATATTATGGAATATTAAAAAAATCTCCATATACAATTGTTTTTAATATATGATATATAATTATGAATGCTTTTTGAAACTCAAATTATCTAACAATTTAGACAATTTTCATAAAGGATTTTTATCATATCAATTTAGCTACATTTAAATTTCAATATTTTAACAATATATATTATTTTACCTTTTTCAGATTTTAGGGAAACATTTGGTGCATTTTCTTCAGCACTCAAATTAGAATTAAGAATTTTTCTGTTTTTGTTGATTTTTCGTTTTGTTGGGATAGGATGTTTTGTTTTGGAAGGGCTTGATTGTCCTACGGGCAATTTAACGCGAGGTTTTATCATGGGTTTCATAGGAGTGGAAATCATTGCTTTGAGTATTTCATTGTGAGAATTAGTCCCTTTTTCCTTCATTGAAACATTCATATTTTTATCAGGCTGTGATAAATAATTTTGAATTCCAGTTAAATTACGTTGAGTCGACCAAATATCTTCTCTAATGTCGTCCTTAATATTTATTTTATCATTTGACGGCATTCGATGAACCTCTTCCGTTGAATCAGATCCTACGATATCATTATTTTTATCATTGGAATTATCTGATATACATTTTTGAATATGCTTATCTTTACTATTGTTCGTTTTGGTTTCACTAATTGATTTTAAATCATTTAATCTTTCACTATGTTCCAATACACTTGGATCTAACTTTTCATTTACACTTTTAACGTCTTTTTTTGTCTCGCACACGGGTATATGTTCAATTAAGCTTGAATCATCTGGTTTGTATTTTTCATCCAACGTTAAATTGGTTTCACTGTTTGATATATCGGGTAATATTTTGGAATCAGCCGAAAAGAAAATTTTATATTCAATTCCTCAGGTGGTGTGATTTCACAGGAAAATATTGTTATATGGTATCTAGATATTTCAAATAACTTAATTAAATAAATATTTCAATAGCAAAACATATTCGTTTATATCTTAATATTTCTAATATGATTTTGTTCTAATACATTATATTGATATGCACACAGTTTTCAACATTCGTTGATGATATGCCATACACTACCGAACAATTCACAACTAGCTTAACAGATGTTGCTTTAACAATAGAGTCGCTATAATCTAACAAATTTCGATCGTCTCTATTGAAAGAACCTATAGGTAAAAAAGGCAGGTATTTCAAACCCAAAGCGAACAAAATAAGCTATCATTACCATGTATCAAATGTTTGTGAGTTGAAAATGCATATATGGAACGATTTGTAAGAGACACGGATTTTGCACACTGCTATAAAAATAAGGCGCGACAGGAACGCTGCAATTACCAAACCCCAGATTGTTATTAATCAATAGGCCATAAAATGTATATACGCGACCAATGAGGCGTCATAATTTTTAACATCCTTATCAGGGGTTATATTGATCCATCATTATTTTTAAACGTTGATGCTAAATATCATTTAATAAAATAAAAACTTAATTAACTAATCAAATTTAAAGTCGAATTCAACTCAAGTGATCCTTTGAGGTAATTCAAAATATATAAAACTCCAGAATAATATTATTTCTTTTTATGATGATCCATTTAATTTGGACTGGATTCGAATTTGAATTATTTATGATAATAAAATAAAAATGTTCATACAATCAAATTACTGAACTCTAAACTATATATAACGCCACTCATTGATGATATAAAATTACAGTATGTTATTTTTTTATTATAAGACATTTATGTTAAACTTTTGAAAATTACAGGAAAAAAAATATTTATTGTTAAACGATAAATTTATTTCACATTTATAAGTAAAAACGTTGAATAATTATGGTAATACATTTTAAAATGTCATTTTAATTAGTTAAAGATTTTTTAATAATGGTCATTTTTAAAAGCGTTAGGTCCGTGTTGCGCACCAAGGTGTCGGCCCTGTTCCTCTAGAACCGTGGTGTCGCGTGCTTGTTCTCTAGAAGCTAAGGCCTAGCCGGCAACTTGCACGATATGTCTACCGACGCTGAATTAGCTTGTGTCTACTCCGCTCTCATCCTCGTCGATGATGACGTCGCCGTCACTGTAAGTCACCTATAACTTGCCATAATCACTTTGTTCGACTTGTTAACTGTCATGCTGCATCCAAATCCATCGCAATCGGCGCGGTTTAAATCCGATTGCCCTTGTGCATTATTTCAATTAATTTTATAATGAGGATGATTACTTTCTGTATGTATATTTTGGATGAAATGCGCAAAACGTTTATATTGAAGGGATGACGTTTTGTTGAGGTTATATTGTTGGTCCATACATAATATGTGTATGTTGTGGCTCCAAATTTGTTTGCATTTAATTCTTAAGATTAAATAAAAATATTATAAAGGCTGATCGAATGAATTATTTTTGTTTTCAGGGTGAAAAGATTGCCACAATCTTGAAAGCTGCAAATGTAACAGTAGAGCCATACTGGCCCGGTCTTTTTGCAAAGGCACTTGAAGGTATCAATGTGAAAGACTTGATCACCAATATTGGCTCAGGAGTAGGAGCAGCCGGCCCAGCTGCTGCTGCCCCAGCAGCTGCCGCCGCCGCCCCAGCAGCCGCCGCTAAAGAGGAGAAGAAGAAGGAGGAAGAACCTGAAGAATCAGATGAAGACATGGGCTTCGGTAAATATTTTTCTTAATTCAATTTTCACTTCATTTAAATATATCCTGAATTATTTATTAATTGTTTTTTTCTCTTTTCTTTACAGGTCTCTTTGACTAAGCGCATTCCGTCTGAATACTTATTTTATACATTTATTGTACAGTTCTAATGTACATTAAACTATAAGAAAGAATATTTTTGTTTTATTTTATTGTGAATTATTGTATTAGTATCCGTGTTGTATGTTTAATGGTTTCGAAGAAATTGTGGAGTTATGTCGATTACACCTAACGTTTCTGACATGGAAATGCTGTTTATTTATCTAGTTGACAGATATCTGGCATTAGAAGATACATTTGGGAAAATGAAGTTTACGGCAATCTACGTAAAGATATAAAAATGTTCCTATTGACTATCAACACTTGCAAATGTAAATTAGAAAAGAATGCGTAAAGGTTCTGTGTAAAATATTCCAATAGAAAGTATGCAGTATAGAAAAGACATGGAGATGATTACTGCTAATGCAAGTTTTGATTAAACCGACCTGTATAATAGGAGTGGCCAATGCGTCGAGCGTGTAAATATTCCTAGTCACCTGCCTGTCTGACACGTATACATCTGATGCCCGTCTTAACTAGTTAATGAGAAGAAATCATTATTTTCTCTTATTAAAATAACTTGATATTGTCTATGTTTATCTCAAGTTTAACCCTATTAGACTGGAAATCATGAGGCAAAGACTGGGTGTCTTGCGTTTCATACACATGCATCAATGGCAAAGTTGTGCCGTAAAGGTATCCCTACACATCTAAAAAGGTTTAATTTTTTTTATAGAAACTCATAAATGTTCATACTTACTATTCAACAAACAATCGTATTCTAAATAGTCTTAACCATCATAAAATTTAGGTATAATAGGCCGGATAAGTTATTAAGTCCTTTCAACAAAGATAAGATGACTTTCGTTTGTGTTGTCTTGAGAGCAAGGGTTTGTTTTGATAATTAAGATACTCGCATCATTCTTATCACTAACCAATTTTGTTATTCCCTCTTGACTGTTCTGGAGTGGTGTCTTTGGCCAAGTATCACTACTCCTTTGCAAAATCTTCTCCTTCAGAAGTTAATTGGCAGGCTTGCACGGTAACCCTGTCCTTTTATTTTTGCAACATTCAAAACTGAGTGGCAGTAGACTGAAGATCTCGTCTATGCTCTAATGCACGTCTGGGCCTGGGCTATTGGAGGGAGGAGCTTCAAGACAGGCAGAAATGAAGGTACATGTGTTGTCGGTGGCTAGGACCCTCATATGGGACTGTGTGAGCATTAGAAATGACTTTTAAGAATTAATGAAAGCACTTAATATGCATGTGGTTATGCCGTCCATATAAAAGCGTTGGAGTCGCCCATATTTGGGTTTTTTTTTAACCCATTACAAACAAATTTGAGCAGATTTTGGAGAAAACAGGTCTTTTTTTTTTCTTGCTTCCCAGCGTTCAAAAATTTGTCTTCACTTTTGGTAATAAAGAACACAATTTCTTCAAATAGGTTTGCACTATTGAATGTTTTGAACTTCTAAATAGTGAGACAACACTTTTACTTTCTTCTTTTCATTGTCAGCCCTATCACTTACTGAGTGCAACCATTCTCTTACTAAATGTTTCCAGATCGACGATCGATTTTTTCATCCATAAATAATGAAATAATTTGCCTAATTGATGCAAATCATGGTAGTTTATTGATGAATTTGTTTCATTGGAGTCCAATGAAACATTGAGGATAAAACAACTGTGTCAGAAAAAATATGCTTCTTGAGCGAATGAAGGTTCTGGAATAAATGCAGTGAAATCTCTGTTCCATAGCCAAAAAGTAAATTGAATGTCCTATTGTTACTTTCAAGTCTTAACTTTAGTAATGTCTTTTGTGGAAGACTTCCAAATATTAACTACAACATCTCTTTCAAGAATGGCCTCAAAATCTGCATTTATATCCTCATCTGGTCACAGAACCCTTTTTTATATTGTGGTTGCCATCTAGCACATCTTCCCTTTGTTTTTTTCGGCTTGGTCTATCACCGAGCAATCTGCTAAGCGTATCGATCTATAATAAACAACTGCTGATGGAAGATCTGCTAAAACGTTTGCATTTAGCAATGCACCTTTTAATTTTTTAACATTAATCGACAATTAAGCAATAGTACTGATCAAAAATATATGCAAAAAAGATTATATAAACAGTTCTCAAGCACTCAAATAATGCACTTTTTAAGGAGAAAAATAAAACATGATTCTATGCATTAATTTATTATCTAAATACTAGAATGTAAAGAATCTACCACATTGCTCTTTGAACACCAGATAACTTATTATAATCGGCCAAGTGTCTGAACGCAATACGACTGAGACGCCATTCTTTCACCAATCCTCTCGGCCTGAAGAAAACATTTTATTGTATATTTATAATATAAAAAGTAATCAATCTGATATTTCATAATTTACCTGGACGTGATGGCACATCGATTATTAATACGCAGAGGCGTCGCATTTAATTGGTAGGCTGCTATTTCTTTGTCGGCTATTTCACGTAATTCAATCGGCAAAATATCATTTTTCCGCAATGAGTTGATACGCAGGCGTTCAGGGAATGCTTCTGCATTCATTCTGCGCCTCTTGACATCGCGGATCATCAACCAACCAGGCCATCTATTTCTTATTTGTTGAAGCTAGAAATTTCAATATATGGTTCTTTATATAAAAGTGAATTATTTGAATGACTGTTCAATTAAAGAAGAAGCATAATTATATTTACTTTAATTTAAAATATAACGATTACATTCATAGCTAATACATGATCCTTAGTTATTAAAGGTTATGTGCCGGACATTTTCATCTTATAAATAGAAGATTTGTTTTTTAAATTACTTACATTGATATTAGCTGACGGGGGACCGCGCAGAGCGAATTTTGTCAAAGAAACAATGCTAGCAAAGCTCATTTTTTATCAATCTTATTAGAAGCAATTATTCTGACATAAACACCAGTGTTTCCACATTCAATAAAGACAAAATCAAAATCGATACGATGGGAGAAATGGTGAACTTTAAAAATATGAGGATTTCGTGAATATAATTTATAATTAAAAGCTTTACTTTACTACTTTATTACTTTACTTTACGAAATTTAAATGATATAAATTTTACAAGATTCATTGGACTTTTGAATATAAGACAATTTTTTATTACGATTTATGAACAGTAAGCAAAAGACAAAGTACATAGCACTTACAAAAAAGGAGTCGATAATAAATTATGTGAAAATTTAGTAACATAATACTATCTATATTTTTATAAAGCACTCATGAATTAATTTGTTTCAAAATAATAATAAATTTATCTTTTAAATGAGCTTTTTTTGTAATGGCAATAATAGTGTCAAGTAGGTTGGTAGACCTGTAGCTATACACGCTTCCTTTACCGTTCCGGATTCATCCCGTTTGGGTGCGTTGATTGTCGCTCAGCTCAGATAGTTATATTTTTGTGGTTATTAATCTCTAATGTGCTGTTTTTTACATTTCAGAAGCTCACAGCTACCTTAACCGTCAAAATGGTTGCCCCAAAGAAAGAGGTAAGCATATTTTATCACTTTCAACTTGACACGTGTGATAGTTAACCTCTAATATTACATTTTAGTATTGAATTTATTTGTATTAATTATGTATTGTATGTTTTAATAGAAAAAGGATAAGGAGTCCATCAACTCCCGATTGGCTATGGTCATCAAATCCGGAAAATATTTCCTCGGCTACAAGCAGACTTTAAAAACACTCAGACAGGGAAAAGCCAAACTTGTCATCATCGCCAACAACACCCCTCCCCTAAGGTGAGACTACTGAGAAGTAGAGTTTCCCGTATTTATCAATTTTGAAAAGTGATTAAAATCACTCGTAAAGGATCATATGGAGTCGTCTGACTAAGAAGTATGGTTTCTTTCTAATGTACTTAGTATGAGTATTTTTGGGAAACCTATGGAGTAGTCAATTTGACGACGGATCGTGAGTGTGTGAATTCGAACCGTGAGCTTTGCAGGTTATTGCATTGTTCACATTTTTTATTGTATTCGCTATTGAAATATCGTTTTGAAGTATTTTTGTAATGATGGTAAATTTTGAAATTGGACATTTAATTTTATAGGAAGTCTGAAATTGAGTATTACGCCATGCTCGCAAGAACTGGCGTTCATCACTACACAGGAAACAATATTGAATTGGGTACAGCCTGTGGTAAATATTACCGCGTCTGCACAATGTCCATCACCGATCCCGGAGATTCAGACATCATCAGATCGCTGGAAAAGAAAGACACCGTACCAACAGCATAGATTATATTTTTCATTAATTAAGGAAAATAAAATTTCATAAAAACTTATACATACTCTTTTAATTTAAATTATGTTATGTAATATGTCTGATGTTTCATATGATAATTGTGATAATTATTCATTAAGGGGGGTCATTCTGTGTGAAGGCTCTTCGCTTTTTTTGGTGATTTTTTGACGATTTTTCAAAGTGCACTTGGCCACTTGTCTTCATAAAAAGTTTTTTGCGGTGGTTTTTCATGACCTAAACATGAAAAAAATGCCTTGATTAATCAATGGGTATATATTTAAGTTATGTATCCAATTTGACATCTTAATGTAACTAAAACTTTTCAAAAAGCCATTTAATCCTTCATTGAAGATAATTGCTATTTCAATCCTTGGATAATTCTGATATGCGTCTAACGTCGATTGTTAGAAAGATTCCCAAATTTCTTCCGTTGAATTTGCGTTATAATTCCTATATTATTTTGGGAGCTGCATTCCCAATCTTGAAATGTCCTACGCATTATTTTTTCATTACTAAATGATTTTTTCTGTATGGTTCACTTTTCATTTCACACCTATTTAATTCCACTGATTTAAATGTAATATAATTTGTCGATGTTTCAAAGTGATGTTGATATTTATTCGTCGAGTACATTATGTAGCCTATCAATGAAATATAAATTGTTTTTAGGTATAGATAAGTGCTCATTTAAAAAATTAACAGTTTACCATTGTTTTTTAATGTACACTTGGTTCTGTTTTTATGCGGTAGATACGTTCCACGGAGATGCATAAAAAAAAGACTAGAACTACATAGAAAAATGAGGGAAGATTCCATTATTATTAAAAACCGCATAACTTCAAATCAATGTGATAAAATGTACCAAAAATCGCATTAACCTTTTAACTGCCAATGACGCACCGGCGCGTCGAATTTGTATGCGCTAATGAATTATTGGCAGTTAAAAGGTTTATAAAAAATAATATAAATAAACACAATTTCATCATCCTTCTGTGTTGAAATCGTCTTTTTAAAAATTTAATCGGTGATTCAGCTTTGTGATGATTTGATTGTTAAATTTTTATGCAGTTTGTGATATGGAGACATGCAATTCTTAAGCTTGCATTATGAATTCATGAAACAAGAGCTTTTTCCTTAATTAAATATTCCCATATGGGAAATCGTTTTTGTGATTAATCTTCAATCCAAATTACAAGTGCTTTTTCTATTTTTTCAAATAAAGAATCTCGTGACTACGATGTAAATTTTGAGCTTAATTTTGTGCCATTGATTACTGATTTTCTGATGGAGACTCTTTATTTCTTGATTGCTTTTACGGTTGATTCCCCCAGGTTGAGAGATTTTGTCCATTCGCCAAGTAATCTAAAATTGCCAGTTTCTTATCAAGAGACTGGCAATTTTGCCTCTATACATACTCAAACTTTAATGGTTGTAATTTGCACTAGTGTAAATTTCAGATTTTTTTAATGCGCATTTGCATAAAAAAATAAGTTTTGTCCTCTATAGAAAAATGAGGGATAGGTTCCATTATTTTTGAAATTATTGTCAAATTGCTATTACCGGTAAATGGTAAAAAATCCATCGAAATACTGGTTCACTGGTAAAGGAAAATATCTTAAAATAGAGAAATGAATAAAAACTAGATTTAAATATTAATATGTAGCCCACATTCAATTTTAAGATTTAAAATATAAATGATCTTTGATATAAGTTATAATATAAATATGAAAAACAACGTGTATAAGTAAATAAATACACAAAATAAAATATTGCATTTGGATTAGAATGAAAATGAACCCTAATAAATCCTTTATTCATTCAAAGAAATGTTTATTATGGATATAATAATTTTTCAGAATTAAAATATGCTCTCATTAAACTATTGTCGACAATTTCTCTGAACAACTTTCTTCAAACACCCTATAAATTAATTTATGATTTGTACATAAATGCAACAAAAACGCCTGAAAAAAAAAACAAAGATAATGTAACAAATCTTAATTTTATTGGGGATAATTTCTGATCTTTTGTTCAAGAAAATTGATATAAAAGATAAATTATTCATCGGTAGCCTTCTTGTATACTCATTTTCCTATGAACGGAAAACCATTTCTTAGAAATGTGCCTACAAGTATAATATATTCCAATGTCTATGAATAAAATTACATTTTTGCCATTACATTGTTATATTACAATAAGATAAGATTAAATATTAAAATCAATTGCATCAATTGAATAAATGTACTCGATTTATAAAAACGCCAAAAGATTTTGCAATTTAAGGAAAATATATAAATGAAGCAGAATTATATATCTTGCCAAAAGGGTAACATTTTCGGTGACAAATAAACCATACAATTTGTTATTCAAACGACATTTTAAATTTTGCATGTATATTCGTATTAATTGATACAATCATTTGCTAATAATTATATTTAATACAATTTTTATTTGAAAGAATATTTTATGGCATTAAATATGAAATATAACATCGTTCAAATGGCCGCCGCGGCTTTGCTTGGTGGCACGTATTCGGTAGGTCCAATTTTCGATGACTGTCGCATAAATCTGGCTGAATTCGTAGGATGGCGTTCGTCATTTTGACTTTGAGGGCATCAATTGTTTGCGGTTTATACGCATAGATCTGTGATTTAAGATAGTTCCAAAGGAAGAAATTTAAAGGCGTTAAATTGTATGGTCCGGTGACCAGTTCACGTCACCTCCGCACGAGATGAAATGCCCTCAAATCGCTTGTGCAGAATGTCTATCATGGCATGCGCTGTATGACACGCAGCGCCGTTCTATTGGAACCACATGCCGTCGGTATCTATATCCAGAAATGGGCTTCGTCGCATCGAAAGACGAACCGTTACTCGAACGGAGCATTAATTTTGAAAATAAAATTTGATAAGTTATACATGTTAATGACGTAATGTTAGAGGCAAGCACCTAGGGTATTACACTCTTATTAATCAAGCTTATTAAGCGCAAATTTGTTTATAAATCGGTCTGTCGGTTGTTTCCGTAAGAACACCCAGATTGTTTAATAACGTGGATACATTATAATAGTATGGGAAGCAGCGTTGCGGACATTCATAACAACTTTCTGAATAATTGTACATACTGGCGTTAAATTAAAAGCTACAAAGCTGCTTTTGGGTCTACAAGTAGTTTACATTAATTATTGTTAAATAAATGTCATCTACTCTTGATGCAAGGTGACTAAGGCTTCGGTAGACGTGGCTAAAGTTGTACAGCGGGAATTTCAGTTTTATAAGTATAATACTTTTATATACGTGCGACAAGGGCACTACCTTGTTTTAAAAATTAATAACGCAAACAATATATGAGATGTTAGTTTGATTGTTTTTATCATGTTATGGAGAGACATTTGAAGTTTTTTTTTATTACCAGCGAATACCCGGCATGCGTTGCAATGCCATAAGCGCTTAATAATTATTTGAAAACCACCATTTAACCACTGTATTGCGCGCGCATCTTTTCTCTTTCCGTCCCTGCATTCCAAACTTCATTACATCAGACCAATATGCGCCAACATGGTGCCACCATACAATATTTTTACTATGACTATGTTATTCCCGCAAATGTAAACAGTAAATTGACAAAGTTTTATCGCAGTCTGATAAACGGTATGGTACCACATTACATACGAACAAAAAACTCTTCAGTCATATAGACATAGCGAACAGAATTGAGTAATTGTTTGTTTTCAAAAAACCACGGTCCAATGATGCCAATTCTGTACAATTCTTGAACATCCAGGTCTTTTTTACACATCAATATCAAAACAACAAAATAATAAAGATTCAGCTTTATACGAATAATTACACAAATAATGTCGCTGCCTTCTTTGCTATAATAAAGTTTTTTGCCTCCTGGATTGTTTAAAATATTGAAGAGCATTGTGAGTTATATAAACATATTATAATGTTCATTTTTTAATTATAAAAAAACATATAAAATATATTAGATCTATCATTATTGTTTGACAGGGTTATTTAAAATTTGGGTTATTTTAAAAATATAAAACCAAACAATATTATTTTTTTGGGTTTCATCAGCAAGTTTAAAATAATAGACCAATTATAATAAACGGCACTTGTTGTAGTAAGCATATAAATTATTTATATAAAATATGTAGAGGGGACAAACTCCATTCACTAGCTTAGGTCCAAGGGGCCTGAGCAGCATCTCGACTGGGAATCAAACCTCATCCCCGGGACGATCCCGCGACAGGGATCTCCAAACTTTTTATCATTGCCTTCTACAATGCGCATTCATACATTGAAGATCTTTCTGATTGTAATTGGCTTTTATTTTTAGTTTTCATAATAGAAAATGCAGCATCACAATGTTTAAAATATTGTTTTCTTCCTACTGTTTCATCCAAAATGAACACAATGACTCAGTGTCTTTTCGAAAACGTTCGGTATGTGGATAGTTTCTGTAGGTACTCAATTAATACATTTTTAACATTAGGTTTAAGGTGAGATAACAATAACAGGTTTAAGTAATGAGAGTTCGTAATCGTTTTGTTGACAAGTTCGGGCTTGGCGTCCAATCGCTAGGCACTCATTCGTAATTTTAGCGGTCCGAAAAGCGGACCGGATGGATACACAGACCTTGTGGACCTTTTTTTTTAGGGATTTTTGTAGTATTTTCGTGGATAAATGCATATTTGGGGTCTTCTTTGATCTGTACGATCACGGAAGATCTTTTAGAGAATAACTTATATAGATGGCTCGCGCCAGATGAGGTCGCGAATAAGTATAAGGGTTAAATCTCAAGTCGACAAATAAATAGACACTCACACGAGAAACTTCAAAACACGTCCTTACTACTCAATAGACCGAAGGGGATAATTTTGAAGATGGTGCATCAAAAAACAGCATTTTCTATGTGCAACTCTAATAGTTTATATAAGAAAGCAATCGAAAATTAGTAGAAGAAGTGGTAATTATTTATTAATAATAAACGGCAATGATATTTTATATCGATTAGGGTAAAAAACTGAAAAAATGTTTTTAGTTCAGATATAATAATGGATTTCTTTCAGGGTAACCTGATATGTGTATGGCATGTTGAAAGTGTTTTATTTAGGATTTGTTAATTTTCATCCCTTATGTATAGGGTGTCGAAACACTGGTTGTCGATGGCTGTGAGGGTTGGTTGGTAGTTGTCAGGAGGCTGTAGAGGCGGCTGTGGCCCAGTTCGATCGGAGCGACCGTTCCAACCACCCGCGACTCGATTCTCCGGATTTAAACCGGATTTACTCGGAAATACGTCCGGAACTCACGCACGCTCACTCATCTATAAACAGTGTCAGTCTCCACTTTGTAAACAAATTTATTTTCATTTAGAATCATCTCTAAAAAGTTAAAAAAAAACATGTTTTTGCGAATAAAAATATATTTTAGAAAATGATTTGTTGCACAAAAAAATCCGTCAAAAAAATAAATATCATATACGCCGAAAGATGTGTTAATTTATGCGCTTCGCATAATTTTTCAGTCTCGGATAATTTTCCATTTTTTAGTCGGCTCTCACCACAATTGGCGTTAATGTCCATGATTCCTTTTTAAAAGAAATCTCATGAATATTTTAAGAGCGAGGGTCCGCGGGAAATCTTCCGACGCCCGAAACAAAAAAAACTCCACCGAAACTGGATGAATTATTAAGACAAGAAAATTTTAATGTTGAAATAGAAAAGGGGGGCAGTTTTGTGGCTCGCAAATGAAGTTCACTTTGCTCCAATTTCATCGACAAATTTATTGGCGCATTGCAACCCATGCATGATATTGTTGCGAGCCAACGACCGACTTTTTTAAAAATATTTTGATCGCGTTCCAAATATTCCACATTGTAGCATTGGGCGCATTTATTTTTATTGTCTTAACGAATTTCGTCCATTTGGGAAGCGTTGTTATTCTTGTTGTCGCGAATGATAATATTTATGCATAAATTATTCAAAGTGTAGTGTAGGAAAGCATAGTTTGTTTGCATTATGAAGTGATAAATTAATTGCACGATATACAACAGCGTATTGCGAGTATTGTATGGCGCGAAATATTTAAAATTCAAATCTGAAGCGATCGATGATGGATTAAATAATTTAAAAATATGAATGACATGAATGCCGAAGATTTCAGGTAATATCATATATATATATTCATACATAATTTTCTGTCCATGAAGATATTTTTCCGGATGGCATTCGACGACATTAAATTAAAAGTTTTGTTATGGCCAAACATTTTCATGGTCATTGAACATAACCTATAAATTTTCACTATATGTAGTAAACGTATTTTTACTATTGTTTTTGGCTCGCTCAGCCGTAAAAGACAATCATCTATTTTATTTGTTGCCATATAAAAAAAATCAGATTATCCCTCAAGTTCGTATATTTTTTCATCACAAATATAAATACAATGTTCATAGACGGCCGATTAAACACAAAAAAAGATATCATGAATCAATTAAAATAAATAAATTTAATATGCAAATATTATTTAGGCTATTTTAAATGAAAAATTAAATTAAAAAATATAAAAAGTAAATTAAAATCGAATATAAAAATATGCCCGTGCGTATCTGAGTAACCCGATGGTTACATTCACAAACAGCACTGTTTGTGTACTGTAAATAAATGTCAGTTTGCGTCGACTTTGTTGTAAATTTAGCACATTACAGTCATCCAAAAATGGCATTAAAAATATTTCCAGCTGAAAACCTTAACGAATTCCATGGCCGAGAACGAAAAAAGTTAGTAATGGGCTATAAATATGAAAGACGCCCGAAAATATGAGTCGCGGTGTACAACTGTAAATAAAAATGTCGCTTTTTTTTTGTCTGTTTTATAGAACGGGTGCGACCGCGGGGACCTTTGTTAAAAATAAATTATTTCGTCGTGAGCATAATTTCGTGCAGTGATTCGCAAACATCATAGGCCTTGATTAAAATTATGTGCGAACCGCCTCGTTTATTACGGTGCGTCATGCTCGCCGACAAAAATATAACGGCGATAAAATGATATATTGTCGTTGATCGTACATGGTCAATTTTTTGCGCGTTTAGTTTTTGTTTAAATCGACGGCGCCTCTATCGGACGCGCGCGGAAGCTCAACTGTCAAATTTAAACATTAATAACAAACGTCAAATTTGTTTGCAAATATTCAAAATTAAACGAATTACTTTGGAATGATAGCAGATTTTAAAGGAAGATCATTTCCAAATTTAAAGGCGCTCATTTCGATCCATATAAAATCATTTGGACAGTTAAAATATCTATTTTCAGACGGAATTCATGCAAAAGTTTGTGGTGAAACATTTATCTGACCTATGGGGCCGTAAATGGATCGATGTTTTTGTGCTGGAAATTATTCGAAAACAGCTTTACCTATGCCGTGTATTATGCTATTATTCGAGCTGAGATAAATTTGAAAAGATTCACAATCTATGGATTATACTGTTATTTGGAAATGGCTACAGGAAAGGAGAAATGGAGAGATTCTGCTGGAGATACTGGATTTCATTTCCTATTTGTAGCTGGGAGAGCTTACACAGTCATGTTGTCCCGGAACTGAAAAAAGCTCAAACGAAGAGAGATTATTTATTTTATTTAAAATCCAATTTTTTACATGTAATAGGGTCGTCGCATAAATTCTGTCCTTGTTCAAGCGATCCATTGTTATAAATTCAATTTATTTTCTCAACAAATTCTTTAAGCATTTGATTGGATTTTCGATTTTATAAGAAGCTCATTGGATTCATTCGATTGTCAAACGATTATTTAACGTGAAATGTCTTTTTATAAATATAATAAACGGGCTTTGCGTAATTTATCAAGCTTACCCTGTATAAGTGACGGGAATACGTGAATATTAAAGGCATTATATGATTACCATGTTTTCAGGGCTTAACTGAATATAAATTCAATTCATTCGGAGTCAGTCTACGGCGTAGGCTTTTCTTCATTCTCTACGATTCTACGTCTGTGTAGCTGGAAAACTTTCTAATCAAATTACCGAATTACCGGAGGAAAATTATTGTTGTTTACCCGGGAAACTTTTGTTTGGGCTTCGTTGACTATGGGCCTGCTAATGTCGCAAATATCGACGGGGTCACACCGTAAGCGATCCCCGCGGAATAAAAATGTATTTAAATTGGACACGAGCAGTTTTCAATTTAAAAGCGTATAATCCGAATCGCTAATTGACGAGGGAAATACAAGAGATACAGGTGTTAAGCCGGCGCGTCCCCCCCATTTCGGGCTCTTTAAATTGATTAAATTTCGCCGGGAATCCATCGCGTTAAAAATTCAGGAAGACGGTGTCCTCCCAGCATTCCCAAACAATTATCCTGAGCGATTATATGCGTAATTATCCCGGCTCTCCGAAAAGGGAAATTAGTACGACAAAGTGGTTTTAAAATGAGCGCAATAAAATTAATTATTTCTTAATGGCGAACACGCATGCTGACTTTTATACGAAGGGATGATTTAATATCGTTTTAAATTACACTATATTTACTAGCATTCCTAGAAGATTTCGATCATAATTTTACAATATCAATGTCGAAAGCCTCTTCAATTATATCCATTCGCAAGAATATTAATATTTTAAAGCAAATTTTGATACGCAATTATCTTCGGTACTAAAGCGTTATCCAAATGTGATGCTTAGATTTTAGTATTGTACAAGGGTAGTTCCAGAGGCACCGAATTTAACAAAGAAAACGCAAAAAATTGGAAAAAAATATATTTATTTCACAACATAATCGTATTGTTAGTGATGTTCAATAGCTTCGATATCCTGTTTATAGTGAATAGGGTATATGAGGAAGATATTTAAAATTTAATTCATTGATTTTGGACACTGTGATAACAGATAAGTGAACTGGTGTATTGTCTTGATGAAATAACACTATCTTTTAAGTCAAACTTGGTCGTTTTATCTTGATTTCATCACTCGAACGTTGCAATAGGTTCGGAATTTTTGTAAATTTGCATAATATTCGCCGTTAATTGGTTTTCTTTTTTGAAGATAATCCATTAAAATTATCTCACGTGCATCCCAAAAATCTGACATATAAAAATATGAATGGAGTATCTTATTTTCCTATGTATTTCCCTTCAATAAAAATACAGATAAGAAGCTTCTTGATTCCGTCACTGAAGAAAGAAGACGAGAAGTAGCATTTTCTGTTGCGCAACGCATTTTCTCGTAAACGAAGCCAAGCAAACGTTTGCTTGAAGCCAAACAAACAAAATAAAAAATATCAAAAGTGACATGATCGAAATTTTTGAATAGTTTTTCAAAAAACTTTATATGAACGGAGTTCAGTCGCGTATTTGCGATCGAATTCTAGTAATTCAGAAAGCACATTCTTATACGTTGAGTTTGGAGAGAGACAGAAACAGAAAAGGTGTCTTACAATCTAGAAATTGTGAATGAAAAACAGAAACAGAGAGAATATCTTGCGTAGATCGTACGATTGTATAGATAGATAACCCTAATTTATCGACTAATAATAACCCAAATTAATCGATTTCAAGTGTATTGTTTATGTTTACGCGAAGAAATGAACGATTATTGTGTGCTATCGACAGTGTTTATTTATTTATATACAAGCTTCGTATACGCTGCGTGGCTCTGACGGATAAGTAGGTCTATACGGATGATAAATGGTGGACAAACAAATATAGCATCTAAGTTCATGATGATTTTAAATTAGCACACAACTCAAAGGGTTAATTATTTGTTGGCTAATTCAGAGAATAAAAAATATCTTTTTACCATCATACCAATTTATAAATATTCGAATACTCGATTGGGACCTCTAGTTATGACTTTGCCTGCAAATGGAACTATTTTCGCATTCTTTGAAGTCCATTCTCCTCTTTCAATCCATTGGTACAAGATTACTAGACGTCCCAGTTCCTCGCCATGCATGTCAGGCATGGGCGGTTTAGATTTTCCCCGATCTCGGAGTGATCATGAGAAGATCCGCTCATGGATGCAGATCATATTCTGTGGACAAGTTCGAGCATGGCGTCCAATCGCGAGGCACTTATTCGTCGTATCGGCGGTCTGAAAGGCGGACCGTTTGGGCACATATACCTTGTTGCTATTCCTTATTCCTTTTTTAGAGTTTTTTGCAACATCTATGGTGATAAATGCGAAACTTCCTTGGGACGCTATTTTTGTTCAGTTATGAGCAAACGCGGCACCCATCTTACGCACAGCTTTCTCATGTACAAATTTTCAGTCAATATGCGATATACAGCACTTTTTGAAATGTTTACCATGTCTGCAGCTCGCGCAATTTCAGTTGATGATCATCCAATTATATTTCGTGGTTTTACTTCATTATTTCTGGCGTGGTCATCTCATTTGGTCGACCTTGTTTAAATTCTGCCATCCAATATTTTACTATTGTAAACGAAGGCACAGACTCTCCCAGAATTGAATCCCAGAATTGGATTGGAACCTTTCAAATAAAAATATTGTATCACATAACGATGATGAATACCTATTTTGCCTACGTGGTCCTACTAATGCTTTCAAATTAAAATGTAATTCATTTAAGCTTTAATGCTTTTATGGGAGGCATCACAGAATCTATTAGCTCAGATGACGATACCAATTCATCATAAATATCTGCTCCATCAATGTCACCAGTGTTATCAATAATGAGGACTGATGGCCTATATAATCAAAATTGAAAAATATTCTGCATGCGTCGAATATTGCACCTAAAAGCAATATTAATGATCAAAATTCTTAAACAAATATTGTTGCCATAAATCACGTTTGATGAACTTAATAGGAAATTTTCGCAGAATTAAAAGAATTTCCACGTGGCGGTTTTTCAATGCTTCAGTCCAGATTGTGGAGAAAAATAATTCACCGTACCAACAAATTTGGGAGATCGGAAATATGAGTATTTTCGATCGATCGTCTCGATCCAGGTTTATTCTGATTTCCTGAATTTAAGAGTTACTTAGTAATAAATCAGGCAATTAATAAAGCAGTGCAAGGACGCCTGTTTTAGCTTAAAACTATAAACCACTAATTCAATATCGTATTTTAAACAATCTTTCAACCGTCATAAAATGTAGGTATAATATATTGAAATCGCTATTGTCTATCGACTTTCTGAGAACGTGTGATTATTTTAAAGGCGGAATAAATAAGTTTAGGACGTATCTTTAGTTTCTTAACCTCTTAACCGATTATGACGAAATATTTCGTCATTCCAAAAAAAAAGCAACTGTAGCGAGTATGACGAAATATTCAAGACTTTTCAAAAATTACACTCTAATGGGCTTTAAGAGCTACCGATGATGAAATAGTCCTCGTTGCACACACACACTTTTTAATATACGCAAAACTAAACTCCCCGGTTAAGAGGTTAAACATTTTTTGTCCTATCTAGAGCCGCAATAAAATATTTAGAACAGAATGCATTTTGGCAGCCCACATACAATACATTGCGAAAAGACTCGAGTGATAAAGAAATAATATATTTGCACATTGAGTGCGGAGATTAGTGAATCGGAGACAGAGTCGGCTATTTTGCGTCTCATCTTATATTCGTACATCGATGTGCAAGGTCCTACTGCAAAGGTACCCCTACACGTCTAAATGTTCTCAAATCTTTTATTCTTTTATCATGTTCCAATTAAATTTCCGACCAAGTTTTATGAACACCAAGGATCATTTATTTTTCTATAAAGGAATACAATATTTAAACGGTTTTTATAGAGTACAAAATAGAGAATCACCACTTCGATCATCAACAGATTAGGACAAAATATACATTAAAATTGGTTTGAACCCGATTGAAAACCATCAGGTATGGGGTCTTCTTGGATCGTTGGTGATCTTCTTAGTATCATAATAAATAATAGAAAGTCCACATAAATTAATTATATATTTAAAACAGCGTGGTACCAAGAGTGATTATATTTGAAAGGCCCAAAAATATCAACAGTGTTAAGGTTCATTTATTGATATACAAACTTTATTCGCGCCGCGCGGTCCTGAGAGAAATCGGATTTGGATTGGATATATGTTTGACTCAATTTAAAATTAACGCACTTAATAAAAGGGTTAATAAAATAATCGAAGTAGTTAAAGTGATAAAATATATGCGGATAATGTAAAAATCGCATCAAGTACATAATTTCTGACTGCAGTACAACGTCTATATATCGCCACGCCGCACTTTTGGCGGAAATTTCTCGCGAATATAATTTTTTATACTCGTCATGTTTACATGGGGAAGTTTATGCGACCCTTCACAATATTCAGTGTACTTTTTAGATATAACAAGGGAGAGGAGGTTATTGATCAGATTGGCGATATAAGCTCTGTTTCTGGACCATCAAATTTCGCCCTCATGTTGATATCTTATCCTGATGTAGACATTTGGGTTCCTATAAATACAACACGAACCTTCAGGGCTTACAGCAGCTTTCATTCAAATACATATAATCCAATTGCTAATAATATTCGACTATGGAAAGATTTAACCAATAATTATGATTATAGTCCAAATATATAAGTTTACATTATTTGATGAAACTGTTTAATTTATTCAGTATTTAAATCCTTCGTATATTGGAGAATGCCAATGTAAGAGGTCGATATAGTATCTAGAGTTGTATTCCTAAGTTCAAAATGGTTTTAGGATGGCTTTGTATAACAGTATTTTATTTTCCAGAGACAGTTCTGATTGTATTTGATAACATTCCAGTTTTGAATTCGGTTGATAAATAATAATATATGCATTTTACATATACTATTAAATAATTCACATTACATTTGATAGATGTTGCTTTATCAACATGGTCGCTATAATCTAACAAAGTTTAGGCGTCCCTATTGAAATGCCTTACATTTCAAATTTGTTCTTGAAATATTTCAATGATTTATTCTCGAAGTTTTGAAATAAATATCTGACAGGCTCTGTAGGCATTGTACAATAGTAAAAAAGGAATTAGATTGCAAAGTAATTTTAATTTCGTTTCGGTAAATTCACAAAGCGTTACTTTAATCTGCCTTTGAATCGAATTCTTCTCAAGCTGTTTTTCAATGTGATTTAATTAAATTTAATATTCGATGAATCGAAATAAAAACGCCTTTTCACACTCGACACCTCAAGAGTCATGGCATGCATGACTTGGACTCGGGAAAATGTAATATTTTTAGCATGAAAATCGTATGTTTTTAATATTAAAGCGCCTTTAATACGCAGTACTTTATATTTTTGCACAACTCCGAGATTTTCACATCCTGCGAAGCCTTTCCGCGAAATATATTGAATTCTTTTTATACCCGAGAGCCCATTAATAATACATTCATATTTCATTTCACTCGAATAATTTTTTTATCGATAACTTTCATGTGTATGGTTTTATGTTAAATATTGAAACGCTTAAAAACACATATCCGCATGGAAAATAAAAGTATTTTTTTGGTTGCTAAAGCTGAATGCTCAAGGTCTGAAGGTTTTTATGAAGGAAACGTTTTTGTGCTTCGGCACAACGAACTCCTAATCAATTTCAAAGTCTTCTATTTATGCCGCTCGTGTGCTGAAAAGTCGGAATGAAACGGTTATTTTTGTGAACGTTCGAGAGTCGTCATATTTCTTTTGCCCGAAGATGAAAGAAATTAAATGCCCCTTTCGAAATCTGGAGGCCGAAAAGTTATTCCAGGAGGTCGTAAAAATATTTTTGGAAAAATCGATGCCGGAGAGGTGAGGGTTCGTCTGCCGGCGCCAGACGGACAAATGTGACCGATTGAAATCACAGTTGAATGGAATCGGAAACACCGAATTTTGCGAGCTATTCTGTTGCAAAATTTATTCGGTCGAGGGCTCCTCCGAAGCCTTTTTAATGGAATGAATTGTGGTTTCGATTTTGGAGAGATTTAATTTCTATCAAGTCAAGCGCGCCGAGGAAAATTCGTGACTTCGATAACTCATTCGTACGGAATATGCATGCATATAGCCTTAATGGAGTCATAAATCATCAAAAACAATTTAAATTCTAAATCAGAAATAAGTGTGTGAGATAAAAGTGTAGTTATCTAGAAAAAAAGCCAAATTTATTATTTTTTTTAAGTAAAAACGAAGTACAAAATGAATTATGGGTTTAGCTTATATTAATAGCTTTATATGCTTACCCTTTAGGAATACTTTATTTTATAATGTGTCAAAACATAAATTATGATGTTATATGGTTGTTATGAGTTCATAAAAAATAGTTCAAGGAGAGGATATTAGATAGGACTCTCATCTCTAGATGACTCTTTATTACACGATTTGGCTGCGAGAAGGACGCCCTCCCGTAGCCAAGGCTAACCTGACAACTCTTCCCGACTCCCATCTCCTACGCGTTACCACCCAACCGGCAATGTTGCACGCGTAAGAAGCAATCCGTCGGTATTGCAGATGCATTGTCTCCGTAGCGCCACAGAAGATGGCGTTGTTAAAATAGTACATTACACCTAAAAAGAGACGGAAGATGTCGCTGCTAATCTTGCAAATTTAATGTTTCAAAGTTGGCATACCTAGCGTGTAGAGGAGATCCCAACGGTCAGTTTGTTTGGTTCTGCATGTTTGTCAGCCATTTTATTCAGTCATAGTAAATTCTTCCTTTGGAGAGGTCGCCGAGTGCTTCCGCCACATCCCGTTTTTTTACTTTGCAGAACAATACCGCCGTGAATATCCATCGTAAGTTCGTGGAAGTATATGTTAGTGATGTGATGTCGACAATATGTCACGAATTGGATTAGGTTGTTCAAAGAAGGCCGTACAGATACTCACAACGAAGCAAAGAGTGGGAAACCATCAATCATTTTTGGTGAACTTGTGCAAAAAATTAAAGAACAAGAGGGAAATGTCGACGCTTAACGACCTTCACGAAGCATATCCTGATATTTATCAAAGTCTCCTTGGTTACGGCCAGTTGTGTGCTCCATAGGCAGAGCCGATAACATGTTAAGAGTCTAGAACATACAGACCATAGAAAAATGAGGACGGAAGGGCCTTAAGGTTTGTATATTCAATCGGTCCGCTTTTCGGACCGCTGATATGATGAACGAGCGCCGGATCGAATGCCATACTTGAACATAACTACAGAACGATTACAAATTCTCATAGATGGCGTTCACTGTTGTATGTAACTATGATAGAAAGTGTCTAGACCAGTGTTTCCCAACGTGGGGTTTACGCTCCACAGGGGGGCAATTTGATAGTTAAGGGGGGCAATTTAAAAATGGACTCGACTTTAAAACTTTCGCTTTGGGCTATTTAAATGCAATGCTAGATATCGGTGATAAATTTTACAAAAAAACCGCAAGGATCGTACTAAATAAATATAGAAAAATCAATATTAAAATTATTTTGAATTTCAGTTTTTCATTATATATTTTGAAATTTTCCTTACGATATTTTGATAACAGTTTCATAGTGATTTCTTCATAAAACTTATCATTTATATTTCTTAAGGGAACAAAACAATCTTTAAAGATTAAAAATTATGTATGGGGGGCATAAAAATTTTAGATGTTTAGGTGGGGCATGGCCTAAAAATGGTTGGGAAACACTGGTCTAGACGCTATGTTGCTTTCGTGATCGTACAAATAATAGAAAATGCTGTAAAAAGCCCTAAAATAGGACGGAGTGGCTATAAGGTTTGTATGCTCAATCGGTCCGCTTTTCACACCGCTGATATGACGAATAAACGCCTCGCGAACGGATGGCATACCTGAATATAACGATAATGAAGAAAATAAAGATTAGACAATTTAAAATATATTATAAAAACAGACAGAGTCAATCGTCCCAAGCACAGTTGGGCCCGTGGCGGGTGGCTGCTTTGTCACGCCCTTGTTACGGCCCTGTCCATAGGTGCCCAGAATATTCACACAGGCGTAGGTGTGTCATTACATCCCAGAATCCAAATGACCATCCAAAAAGAGTTAGCGGCGGTATGACACTAGCATACAAAAGCTGGTGTGTATAAATAAATATTGTAATCTTACTTTCTGGATGATATTTGTTAGTCTCAATAAGGGCTAAATAATAAAATGCACGAGCTTAAAATTCAGTTCAAAAACAACAAAAAAAGAGTAGATATATCGTCTGTATGTCGCCCTGTCAAAACGTTTCTCTAGGAAACGCTACACTAATAATTATTTAAGAACATGAACAAAATTGGGATAAAAAAATTGATGAATTATTTTAAAATTTATTGTAAATACTAGAATTGAAACTACAGTCAATTTTATTATTAAAATGAAATGAGCTGTGTGAACTATTTTTTTCCCCTTCTTAAAGTTGGCCCTGCCTTATTTTATTAATCGTTTTGGTATTTAGTATATTTTTAGAGATCTAAAGATTTAATATGTTAGATTTAGATATGATACAAACGATACAGCTTTAACACGAGTATTTTGAAGGATATTTTTCAGCTGTTGATTAGTTATAAATTAGAACAATTGGGGAAAAATGTCTTAATAAATCTGCAAAAATTTTAATAATCACTTTTAATGTAATTATGTTATGGAAAAAGTTAAAAAACACTGCCAAACATTATCATTGATGTTATAATATTGTCCATAGCTAGAAATGATCAATTATTTGCAAACTTTAAAAGACATGTTTTTGTAATGGCCTAATTAAATTAGTATCTTGAGGAAAATTTGTCTCCTTTGTAATTGTAAATTTTTAACAATAAATTCAAACATATTTCTTTAGGCAAACTTCTTCAAAAGATTTGTCGTTTTTAATGAAAGTATTTGTCGTTGTTGCTCTTATAAATAAAGAAAATAGTATGAACGTTGTCGTAGCAATTCTCGTTATTTCATTTTGTGAGCTAATTGAAAGAAAAAACGTATGCTTTATCCGATTGAGGACAATTAGAATCCTGCAAAAACTTTATAAATGACATTATGAGGATGTCTCCTCCTACAGATCTTTGTTTCTTAATTTTATTTAAGAGCTTTGTGCTAACGATAATGTCGGAGCTATTTTATTCAATGGTATTAATTAAAAATTTGTAACTCCTTCTACGACTATTAGATTTGCATCTTTAAAGTACAGTATTAATTATATATGTATTTTTAAATTAGAAATTGTATGCTGCTTTATACGATTAAGGCAAAGTAATTTAGGGACACAGAAACTATTAATATTAGGTGGACCCGAAAGCATACGAAAAATTAGTAAGAAAAAGTTATTCAATCAACACATTTTGCCATAATTTTGGTAGTCTTTTAATTCTTTTTTTTTGTAGAAACTTTCCGGCTTGGAAGCAATAAAATGATAATAAATGCATTTCCATTTCAGCTGCATTCTTGAATCGTTTTTCACTCAAGCTGTGCTCCATGGACTGGAAAATGCAAAAATCCATCAGAAAGTCCTTTGAATTTTTCGTCGTATATTATCGTAAATGAGTCATTTTTCATCATCAGTTGCAATGTTATTCGGCGAAGACGTACATTAACCATCCTACTCCATAGTATCCATCATAATCGTTTTGCCGATGGTTTTTAAATGATCCAAATGGGATCTCAGTCTTTGCGATAACTCCTCGATTGTTTGTCGTGGATCTGACTCGATTAGGATTTTAATAGATCGTTATCAAAATTCGAAGATCATCCCATTCTCAGTTCATCCCTTGCGGTTATATTGTCCGATTTAAATTTCTGGAACTAATATTGGCATTTGTGGACTGTTACCACTTCACCCTAAAAAGGCTTTTGTGATATTCCAACCCAAATCAAAAGAAAAACAGCATACAATGCCGGATTTGGACTGAAATAATAATGGCAATTATATTGATGTACAAATAGCAAAAAGGGTCCATTGTATTAAGCGCTTAACTATGAATATAAATATGCGATAAAATCTATTATAATTTCATTACAAGCCATATTTTGGTACTGCACGATAGCGATAAAAAATATATGAATTGGCATTATATGAAAAATAAGCTGCGTTATGAATACGATTCTGACAATTTTGTAGATTTTTTCATAATAAAATTCTTCTTTATTGTATTCCCTATCTAAAAGCTGTTCGTTTATGCTCGTAATACGATAATAAAATCTTCGTAATATCAAGGCATTTTGCTTAGTTTCATGTCGGCAATCTGCAATGTTATTAATTTGATTTGGAATTAATATAAAAACATAGCGGATTTATTATGGCAGTGATCCATCAGAACTATTAAAACATAGTGTTGCTTCATATCTATACAAAACCTCATTTAAAATGCAGTTTTGTTATAGATTTTCAATTTTGGAATGATGCATTTTCTAATGAGATTGTTAAATTATGATAATTTGGCATTTAGCAGTCTCGATTTGAAATATGATCGTGGGATGTGACCTTTTTGAAAACCCAAAAATATCTCCATTTCATGTTTTGTAAAGGTCATGCTTTGATTAATTTTATTTTTCAAAATATTATCATATGTAAATGAAGATGTAGGTTGAGGGCAATCAAAATTGATAGTATAAACAAGAGCCCGTTTTTGGTACACATCAACAAATATTGATATTGTAGGGCCTTCCGAGAAACGATTATGTTATCGGAGATAAATCAATTTAATCCTTTGGGGACTTCATAAATACTGTCGATAATTTAGGAAGCATAATATATAATATCTGCGTCTTTTCAATCAAACTGAGTGACCCGGGGGCAATTGGCACGCGCACTCCATTTTGACCGCCACTTCACCAGATAAACGAGGAGAAATGACGTGAAACGAACTCCACCATCGTAAATCATTTGTTTGGGGGTCGAGGCACGTCCAGAATGCCCCTGGCTGGTATATCTGTTTCAGAAAAAAGAAATATGGCTGCCAATGCCATCGGCGGTGTCTCTTTGTTTGGACGGCCTCTGCCGACCGATACGATCCATTAACCGGGATGTAAGTGAAATTTTCGGGACTCGAAAGGTGGAAAACAGGGACGAAGATATATAATGGTCACTAATTTTCGACCTGGTGAGGCATCGAAGGCTTTAAACTTTCATGTGCTATCGATCCGGGTCGACAGATGCGATTCGCTTTTAACGAGCTCATAACTTTTACCTCCGAAGGGTCCGGATACTGTTTTATATCGAATGGCAAAATAAAATCTGGGCGATTTGGTTTCATTTGAAATCTATACAAAGCGAATTTCAAGTGATTTGAGAAACATATCGAATATATTTTATACTCGAAAATCCGAAAAATTGCCGAATAAAGCGAAGATATTAAGAGGGTATTCTAGTACACTCCCAACTAGGGAATTTAATCCCGGGATCCCGAACAGTTTTAGATGCTCATGAATCCCGGGATTAGTAAACGTAATCCCGAAAATTCGGGATTGAAATTTTTATCGAACAGAAATCGTACACCTTACCAGAACGACGAAGGCTACTAAATCGAGAGATTCTCGCCGAAATCTGGACGTTTGGAAACAGTGGCATAGCTACTAATAGGCGAGCTTAGGTGACGCCTAAGGGCAGTAATTATCTAATCTATGTATATGTTTTTCAAATTGTATTAACCTTTCCATACCGATGATGTATTTACTACACGTCGACTCTAATAATGGGAATATCGATATGAAATATTATAGATACGGGGTTCAGATTTTTTGTATTCCTCCGTAATATAATTACGAATCACATCAAAGTATTATAGTATATAAGTATTCATCTGCAACGAAGGAAATAAATAATTTGTAGGGGAATCGGGAATTTCGCGAGTTTTAGTCCGCATCTCAGCAAAAAGGTGTGAAGGCTGATCGTGCATTTTCAGTAGCAGGTTTCCTGACTACCAAAATCAGATCCAGACCAATGACGAAACACTCGATGCTTTAATGTTACTTCGGGCATATTTTCAAAATATTTTTTGAATATTTTAGCGTTTTATTGATCTATTTTTGAATTGCATTTTTATCTTTTCTTAAATAAATAAAACTTTTTCGCCTTCAAACTATTTTTTGTGATGCGCGCCAAAGTTTCCCCGTATATCATGTGTTAAGATTGTTGGCTTAAAATTAGAAGGGTTTAACTAATGTGACCATCGCTGAACTAATGATTAATTGGGGTGGGTTGCTTATTCTATCTCAAATATTTGTTTATCCATTAACAATTATCTATCTACATCAGCTCAAATGCGAGGTTCGGATTTATCCCACGTAAACACATTGATTATGACATAATTTCCAATAGTTCATTATATGATCATGAGATTCAAGAAGATATTTTTATCAACTTTGCAAAAGATTTTATGTCTGTAACTATCAATAGTTGTTATTCATAAACTGTTTAATATTTATACTGAATTCTGCAAAGTAAAAAAATCATCCCTTCGGATATATGGTCAAAGAGACTTGCTGAAAATGTTAACCGAAATAAATTAAAAAAAAATGCATTCATTAAATTTATATTTTGACATTTGTATTTTTTTTTCATTTTAAAAAGTATGCTCGGAATGAATTGATATAGCAATGGTTGAAAGTCTCCAGGGCATAAATTTGCTTCGCTAAAACGCTTATTAATTTGCATGCTGAACTATGATACCATCTTTTAATCCTTGGGGATTGTATAAATGGATTTTGAGATGCTAATTTTGCTCAAAGAATAAAAAAAAAATCAAAGAGAGCCATAATTAAAATTCAACTGTGAGCATCAACCCTCGACGTTCGCCTCCATTTATTCAATTGTTAATAGTGTGGCAAGAGTTAGCCGACCTTTTAATGACCGCAATCAGCAAAACCATCGTCGTTAAAGAAATAATTAATCGAATAACGAGAAGTAAATACGAAATTCACAAAAAAAACAGCCCATCTCCGAATTTGTACACCGGGCGTCAAAATTCGATGATTATATTCTTCATGTCCAATAATAAAAGCACGACCCTTATTCATGGAATTGCAATAAAGACGGACTCGGCCGGGTGATAATTTATCATTTTATCACCTTATTTCGAGGGTTTCGTCCCTTTTCGAATCCGTCTTATGAAGAGGCTCTATCTGTTCCCTGTGACAATAATGATGCTATTTGTATACGTCGACTTACTTTTAAGGGTCGAAGAAGTCGAATAATGGACCCCGTAATTGATTCGAACGCGTCGATGAAATTCGACCCAAGGAAAAACAAGTACAAATACGCTTTCTTCGAGTCGATAAAACGGCGCGCTGTAATCTAAATAAACACATTGTATGTACAAAGCTGAAAGAAGTGAAATTTTCGCTTTAAATGCAAGGTAGCAAAAGCCCAAGGTTGCTGCACGTTTTCACAAATTGGCACTGAATGATGCATGCACGTACTAGTAACCGTGACCCCTAAAGTCGGGCGCCCGCCATTATGAATACGTCCCTGGTGGTTTCTTTAAAATTGCCTCAAAGCACCAAGCGCATTTAAATTGGTAATATTTCAAAAGTATAAAGCACAAACATTCAAATCAATACGACCGATGCTTTATATAATGGAAGTATTAAATATTTTTGCTATTATGTTGTGGTTATTTCAATCTGCCTATTTTTTAATGTCTGTCATGCCTTAAAAATATCAAAAAACATTGTATTCACCATTTTGCATCAACATTTCTTCATGCGAAAGCTCTATTCGAAGTGGGAACAACTCGTCCATAATTCAGAGCGCCGTTTTAGAGCCGTTTCAGCGCAATAAAAAGGATTTTTTTATGCGGTATATGACAATGGATGAAACATGGATCCATCATTACATTCCAGATCAAATTGGTAATCAACTGAGTGGATAACAACCGGCAAAAATCGCCTAAAGCGACAAAAACGCAAACACTGGTAAGGTTTTGGCTTCTGTATTTTGGGATACGTACGGTATTTTATTCATCGATTACCTTGAGAGCGGAAGAATCAACAAAAGCGAATATTATATGGCATTATTGGTGCGTTTAACCGAAGAAATTGCATTAAAAAACAACCCCAAATGAAAAAGATAAATTATTTGCGGAAATTAAGATTATTTAGAATAATTTAATTAAACAAATACTTAATAAATTTATTTAGTGTTCTTGAAGGTTATTCCAGTGTATATTGGCATAAATAAAAATTGTATACAGTTTTGAAGTTAATTTGGGATCTTGCTGAAGTATGAAATTTTGTTTTAATATTTGAAGACCTGAAGGAGCTGCATTTTTGTATCTGTTTATACAATTTAATTTACGTTTCTACATCGTCTATAAATTCCATATGAATTCAAGCTTTTTAGTGATAGTATAATGAATTTATTTTTGGCATTCGCAGTAGATTTCGGGTGGCACGGTATTTTCCTGTTCTTCAAAGTCTAATGGTATAATAAACTCCCTTAATGAAACTCTTCATTTTTTTTAGCAATTATCACGATTTTTATAGCACAATGATAGTTTTGTAAATTGCAATACTTAATTTAGATCATTTTGGAATTTTAGATTAAAAAAAAATAGTCTTTTATTGGCAAAAACACAATCATACACCTATTAAATAGAAGGATTTTAGCATTAAATGTAAACGAAAAGATTATTTTATTAACACTTGGATTTGTGCGTTAATTTTAAACATAGATTCTATATTCGTATGTTCACGACATATCGTCCACACAAATTCAGTTTCTCTCAGGACCGCGCAGCATGAACAAAGTGTCTATATCAATAAATGAACCTTAACACGTTTGATATTGTTATTGGCGTTTCAAATAGAATCACTTTTGGTACCAAGCTGAGTTTTAAGTATATAATTGATTTATGTGGCTTTCTACTATTTATTGTGATTCTAAAAAGATCATCAAGGATCTAAGAAGATCCCATATCTAATGGTTTTCAACTGAATACCGATAAATTCCAATTATAATTTGAATGTGTATTTTGCCGTCATCTATTGATGATTGGTGTGATAACTCTATTTTTTACTCTATAAATAGAAGTACAGCATTGAAAATGAAGAGCTATCGATCACTTTTGGCAATATTTAAATGTGTAAGGGTACCTTTACAGCAGGACCTTGCACATCGATGTCTCTGTCTCCGATTCACTAATATCAGCAGTCAATGTGCGAATATATTATTTCTTTATCACTCGAGTCCGTTCCCAATTTATGCAGGATTTCTCAACAACGGGCTAAGAACTTAATCTTCAGTAATTGAAATAAATTGCGCTAAGATTAAAGATGTACGATCGAGGATCTGATGCGTTTATCAGTATAAAAATATTTATTCTCTGATGAGATGATTTATTTCATTAAAATTTTATTTGCATTTGTGACTAATTTAAAGTTGAAAGTTAAATTTATTCATTAGCAATTTTGCGCTGCACTTTAGTGAAACCATTGTAGCAAATTCAGTATAATTGCTGTATGAGGTTTTGTGCAGATTGTGTCCAATTTTGAAACAGACAACAACATGGAATGAGCTCCAAATTATTTAATTGGTTTTATGCACGTAACATATATTGTACAAACTTCATACAATTTAAATTCAAATCTCATGCAGATCTTGTATCAATCAGTGTCAACAATTTGCATCTTTAAGCTAATGCTGCACTTTTTGAATTTCAATGTTCTGAGTGCTTCCCTCTTTAACTTTATTAGATTTTCCTTGGCAATTTGATTCCATCTAGAGTATCTGTAAATCTATGTCGTTTTGTCTGTAACAGCTTAAACTGTTGCTCAAATAGAAGCTTTGTTCGAGTTGAGTCTTCCCATTGCATCAGTTAGCAACCGTTTCTCTCCATTTGTCAACGTCCACATTTAAGCACATTAAATCTTTCACTGCGAAGACTCAGTTCGACCGAGCATTTCAACTGATCCCGGATCAGATAACTTAATAAGTTTTCACCCCCTTGTCCGTCCGCTAAATATATTTATGTTATGGATAAAATATTTTAAAGTAGACTCTTTGGAAGCATTAACACTGCTCAAAGTCTTATCTTGGCTCCGGGGCTGAACAAAAAACTCTCAGAGGGGTTGTTTAATACACGCCAGCCTCGTTCCTATTTACCTCATATTTGCATTTCGCTCAGCCATCTCCTACTATCTCCGTCCATCTCCCTGAGGACGATAGATTTTGTGGAAGCACGCGGAGGCCCGATGTTTTCTTTTAGCCCTGAGCAAATTTACATACGGTCCCATGGACCAAATCACGTAAATCTAAAAAAATCATCAAAAGGGTCCCCGCTTGAATTCCATTCACGAATCGTAGAGACGAAAGTTTCCGGGGATTTTTATGGACGAATCCGGATTTAATTGACGACTTCAAAAGGACAGGGGAATGCAAAAGAAAAGCCTTATTTAATTTATACTTTTATACATTTTTATACATCTTTTGCCATACTCAACATTCAGTCGGTTTCTTGTATTTGTTGTGTGATATAAAAGCATTTAAAACTTATACACGCACAAAGAAGAAAATAGATGTAAACGGTCCGGAAAAATCGTTCCATAGATACAAGAATTCATCCTGTATATTATTAGGAATAAATAGTGGATTTCGTACAAAAGCAATATCGTCCTCAAGGTATTACTATTGAAATTTCATTATAAATAATTCAAAATACCCAGTAATCGGCGGTAAAAATCTTAACATATCAATGTTTTGACAATGAGATCAAATCTATGAATCATAGCTGGTATAGTTGGCGTTCTACAAAGATAATTAATTTAGAGCGCAATATTATGCCTTTTTATTTATTTGATTGCTAAATAGAATTCATATGTTATGCTTTTGTTCCAATGTTAGCAAACCCGGCACCCATCTTGCGCACAGCTTTCTCATGTTCAAATTTTCAATCAACATGTAATGTACAGCACTTTTTAAAATGCCAATCATATCTACTAGCTCATTCACTTCCAGTCGACGATCATCCAATATTATTTTGTAGATTTTCTTTAACATTTCTGGCGTAGTCATCTCATTTGGTTGACCACTACGATGTTCGTCTTGGCAGCTCGTACGACCTCGTTCAAACTCTGCCACCCAATATTTTACTATTGTAAAAAAAAGAGCAGCCTCCCCCAGAGTAGAATCTAGTTCAGCTTTGATATCGTTTGGACTGAGACTATTCAAATAGTCCCTGGTTGACACCATTTAAACCCTTCTAGTCATCTAAAATAAAAATGATTCTTAGTAATTAAAGTTGTTGATAGAGTCTTTAATTCAAATAAAAAATAATATTGTTTTAAAAAAATAGCAATTGTTTAAAAAAAAAATTTTTGGCCTTATTTTTTCAGTTTTAACTTTTTTTAAAATAGTTAAAAATAAAATTTTGACATAAATCTGGTAGGAACAATAGAATATTATGTAAAAAATATTTGTATTAAATTTGAAGTAAATAAATCGATTAAAACTTGAGATATTATGTCAACCGTGTTGTAAAAAATAGTTTCGAGAAAAACGCATTTAAATATTTCATTCTGGTAGGACCACCTTAGTCACCGCCTCACTAAAATAGCTATAAATTCGTAAATAACTGAAAAATTTGAAATTTATTTTGAGGATATATTATTAAAGGTCTTAATTTTAAAAATATGCAAAAATAATAAAATCGATTTTTTCAAATTTCCAGACTATAAAACTTTTAGTGATACAATTCATACGTTCTAAAATTGTGTTCAATAATTTATATCACGCTTCAGAAGCATCGATTTATTTCTATTCGTTCTCTTTATCTATGTTTCGACGGATTATATAGATATGGCAAAACTAAGCTCATAACTTATTAGATTTTGACATTGGGTGCAATTCCGGAAGAAAACTCACTCGAACAAAATATTAACGTGCAGATTATTATGTAACTATGATGCACATTGGAGACGTTGGCATTTCTCCAAACATATATTATATTTGCTATAATAAAATGCAATCAATTTTGAGGCACATTTTTAGATCGTAATCATATGACACAGCATGTGTGCCATAGCGTGAACAATTACTGTCCGATGACACACACCCTGTGCCATTAAATATTTTTAAGAAAACCATTAATATCATTTATTAGGATATAAAACAATTTATAATTCCATCTTAATGGATTTTAACGATGAGACGCTTTTGAGGCTTTAATTATATTTAAAGCCTTGTTGCAGTTTCATAATTAAAAAAAAATCGTATAAAACGAATTCATTTGCTTGCGATCTGTAAAGCCTTAATTAAGATCTCTTTGTTGCATGAAGATAATAAAAAATTCCCTAAAGATTTTTCCCCACCCCCAAAGGATGCTTTTATGGCGCATATTTTTAAGGCAGTATTATTTTTTAATCATTTAAATATCACATTATCGAATATTTGCCTGCCTGAAAATCAAACATGAAGGATGAATGTTTCTCGGTTGTAAATTTGAATTAAGCTCGGAATACATTCGAGGATATAAATAAGAGTGAAGCGTTTCAGTGTTGGCAGGTTGCTTATATAATTTTTATAATGTGTAATATATTACCCTTTTTGGGGTTTCTCCCGCGGGACTATGTAAGAAGTTTTTTAGCGGTTGATTTGAAAGTAAAATCCACCCCTCGACGGCCAGAAAGAAACACTTTCAAGAGAGGCTTTCAGAATAAAATTGTTTTTTTCATTTTAAGACAAACAACCGGGTTAAGAAAGCCTGACAAGGAATAAAAATAGGCTTTTATGATTCTTTCCTTACTTTCGTTTGGTTTTGAAGCTTTACTGACACATTTTATCTCTCGAGAATAAATAATTTGTTTCGTCTCGCATAATAAAAAATGTATATTTCAGTGTTTCAAATTAATGTTGTGAATAAAAAACAGTTAAAATGAAGAATTATCTATTTAAAAACGTAGCTTTGATCTATTTTAAGAGTAAAATGTATATCAAATCCGCGCTAAAAAGACATAAAGTGTAAGCTTCGACAGCTTTGAATAAATTGTAAATTGTGAACATGTAATACTAAGTACTTATGGCCGAACATCGTCATTGGATTTTGGCGATATTTTTGATCCTCCTCGTGGTCAATCGAAGGGCGGATGGAGGAATTGAAGATAGAGGCTGGCATAAAAAACATAATTCTCAAGTAGTGGTGTTCTTGAAGGAGCAATGCTATGAGAGTGATGATTCTTCCAATTCCAACGACAGCAAAGATAGTCACATGGACAAACTGCAGGAGTACATCAAAATGAAGAATTCGCATCTTCCAGGAGGTGTCGAGATATCATTTCTACCAAAGACAGGTGAGTGCTTTAAATTTGTCCTTACAGTGTGGACCAAAAGTTTATATCCTCTAAGATTCGCTCTGAACTATTTTTCATTTTCATAGACTGATCCTCAAATAAATATGTTTGTTGAATCTTCTAGTGTTTGAAAATATTCCAGTTTCTTCAAATTTTTGTTGCTGTTGATCTGTGCAGATTAAATTCGCCAGATTAACAGCGACATCTTCCATCTATCGACGGTGTGCACAAATGTCGATTCGGTCGTCGGGTAGCCTTGGCTGCGGAAAGACGTTCTTCCCGCAGCCAGATCCCACTCTCTCATCATCAATTAAAGAAATGAGCTAAGAAGACGAAAGTATTTCTATTTACACCCGTCCATCTCTATTTCACCGCTCCGCTCTATTATGACTCGAAAGAATAACGAACCCGCATGCGAGAACGACCATCTCGGTGGACACGTGGGAGCGGGGAGTGGCCTAGCTTTACGTTACATTGGTGTCAGAAACGAAGAAAACTTCTCTTAATCGTTCTACTTGATCACAATAGAATTATGCCGTCATTTGGCCATATTTAAGAATTTAATAACGAATATTTTATTTACAATCCAACCATATACACAAAAATAATTTTTTGAACCTTAGGTTCGATTTTGGCGTAACAAGTATTAATACCTACGCTTTAGAAAGTCATTGTTTTCTGCGACATCGGTTCGGATATATAACGCCACAAAATGTCGAATAAATGATGAATTGATGAATTTTCCCCCAATTTTATTAATTTTTGATACATTCGAAGCCGTACACTTTCATCATTTAAGGGACTATATGAGTTTTGAAATTTCGAAGTGTAGCGTGGGCGATTTACCATCCCCACGTAGAAGCGCTGTTAACAGCGACAACTTTCATCTCTCTTCAGATGCAATGTGTTATTTTAACAGCGCCATCTCTTGTGGCCCTGTAGAGACATTGCACCTGCATACCGACGGATCGCTTCTTGCGCATGCACCATTGCTGGTTGGGTAGTGACGCGCAGGAGGCGAAAGTCGGGAGAGTCGTCGGTTAGCCTTGGCTGCGGGAAGTCGTCCCTCCTGCAGCCAGACCTCTCTCTCTATCTTTCGTGTGGAATAAATATTTATTTAGAGAAGAGAGTCCTTCTATTCGATGCCCGTCTATTCCCATCCATTCGTCCATCAACATCACGGCCCGATAGAAGAACGGACTTATTTTACAAGGTGTAGACTTTATCGAAAATTGTACGTTTTTTTGTATAAACGTACCAACCAATTTTTTTTTGGTAAATGATACGTTTAATCATGAACTGCACTCATCTATTATCATAAAATATTTAGATTTTTCATATAAAGTTATAATAAGACATCCTGACCAACGCGAGGATACTTTTTCTTAGGGGGTCTCCAAAAATCAAGTTTTAACGGTTGCATTATCAAAATTTTTAAATGAAAATTTTATAAAATATTATTTAAATGTTGTTCTTTCATATACTTTAAAGTTTGTATGAAATATTTAATTTATTATATTAAAAAGAAATTGAAGAAAATATGCCTTTTTTACGCTTTGAAATCCATGCAACTCCTTAAATATTGTGGGGTCCACACACCTTTTTATGAATTTGAACAAATATTTTACAATATTATTGTATACCAGATTAGATAATTTTTTGAATCTATAAAAGTATTTAAAACAGAATTATAAAGACAAAAAATGTATTTAAAGTGGAATCAAATATTCGTACGCGTTTGACAGTTGTATCCGCCATTTTGATTTTTGCACGCCAACGACACTCAGTATTGCCAGTTTAAAAAAATGATACAGTCAAACGCACACAATAAATTCTATCGTTTAAATACATAAATAATGTCCCATAAAAAATAATGCGCTGTATATATCAAATGCGATTGCCGTTTAGTTTTGTATTATCGGATTATTTTTCGACTTGAAGGGAACTTTTTAAAAGCTACTTATCGAAAGCTTTGCGGCATTATATGATGATGGCTTATTGTTTGTTACAATTCAGAGGCTTTACGTCCGCATTAAGCGACGTGAATAAATAATTCGAGGGTAGTACAGTATTTTTATGGCGGTCGTATTTTATACTGCCCCATCTTTGTATAAACGGGGCATATGTGCGCCACGCTCGTTATGTTTGAAATTATTAATCTATGGCATAAACGTTTTTTGTCATATTCGGACGATATTTATTGTCAGCATGTGGTGGCCAAAATCCAAAGCCCATCATAGATTGCGCATCGCTATTATAATATATTTGAGGGCTTACAAAAAATAAATATATATGTAATGCTGCAAATCGATTATTAAATTACTTTGTCGTGTTGTTATCGCGGAAAATTCCTGTGTAATCAACATACCCTCTATAAATCACACATATCGCTCTCTCAAAGCCAAAAGGTACAATCGGCGACAAAGTTTCTTCCAAAGTTGTATCAAAGTTTGTACAATGAAGCGTTTCGGCAAAACCCCTAATTATATATTAGTAGAGCTTTGGGGGAGCATGATGAGTGTTTCACGCCGTTGGCGATTATATCCCATAATCGCCTTAATTGGCCCTAACTCGCCTTAAACGCTAAAAAAAGATTTTTGCGAAATTCCGAACGAAAAACGTTAAGACCGAGATAAATTATGAAAGGGGACTGATTGCCTGGAAGTGGATACGGGCGGAAAGGAGTGAAAGTTGCATGCCGCCGATAAACATGTACGCCCTTGGGAACACCCTAATTTATTGCCATAATAAAAAATGCCCATTTATTATTTAATGCTTTAAAATATTATTTGGAGCCTGCGTACATCTATTTTGAATCAAGCCCACTATGATTGAGGATCCTTTTTTCTCGACGTTGATAAATTTATTTATGATGATATAATTCTGATAGGTATGAAAATGTTTCTTGGTAAAAATTACGAGCAAATTAAAAGTTTATACAAAAAAAAATGTATAACGGAAACCCAAGAAAGTTTCTTGGAGAAAATGTCAGCTTTGAGAAGTTTACGCTGAACATTTTCTTCCATGACTTGAGATATCTTCCCATTTGATCAGAGTTTCTCGAAGTTGTTTCGAAATTAATTAATCGTTAAAAGTTGTATTAATGCTAATTAAGCATTCTATCAATGCTTCTCCCTGTGATGTGATTTTTAAACGGGTTTAATAATATAAACTTGTACAAATAAATTAATCACAAATTATCATCAAACGAAGGCTTTTACTCATTGTCCAAATATTCTCTTTTTTGTAGATTCTTTCAGCAACATCCTAATAATTATACTCTACTTTTTATAAAAATTGTATATGAGGCTATGGAGCTAAAGACTTGTGAAAGTCTTTCTTAAATTTTAAGCTTCTTTTAGCGAAAAGATCTTCACAAGCATACACTTTACACAGTATACATTCAATATTGACGGTCAAATTTGTTCGTTGTATGAAGTTATCACGACAATACCATCATAAAGTGATTCCATTACTTAATTTGCACCTTTTAAATTGAATAAATTTGCATTTATTTGGCAGACATAGTTTAGTCGAGGAAATAGTTAAAATAAGAACATACAGTTTAGTAGAAAAATTAAGCTAGATAAATAAAGCTAGACTATGCGAGGTAATTGTTTCGACTTCAACTAGGGGTTATTATGGGAGGTAGCGACCGTAATTTTGTACCCATTTCTACAAAGCTATTTTTTGTTTCAGTCATTGTTTAAACAATGTAAATATATCAAGCTTTCAACATTGCGGACATTAAAAACAATTTTCAAAACCTGAATAATTGTATTTACCGGCATTAAGCTAAATCTACAAACCTGATTTTTTAATATTCGTCTTCTATATTTAAATAACTAGATTTAATTTGTTTAAGCCATTGAGGAAAAGCATACGAGGGTAATTCCAAAAGAACCCGACCTAACAAATAAAATGAAAAGAAAATCCTTATTTCTCAACATAGTCAACAACACACCTTTTCCAGTTATGTTTAATAGCTTCGATACCCTGTTTATATTGAGAACCGTCAAGTTCCTCAAAATAAGCATGAACTGCCGACTCCACTTCTTCATTATTTATTGTTTTTCCTTTTTGAAGATAATCAATCATTGGAAGAATTATCCCACGCGCATTCAAAAAAACGACATGATCTTGCCTGGAGATGGAACTGTTTTCGCCTTCTTTAGAGCCGATTCTCCCCATTTAGTCCATTGTTACAGGATTACTGGATGTTCCAGTTCTTCATAGGGTACTGGCGGTTTTCAAGTTTGGACTTCCTCCGATCTCGGAGTGTCCATGCAGGGATCCGTTCACGAACGCAGACTATGTTCTGTGGACATGTTTGGGCATGGTGTTCGATCGCGAGACGCTAATTCGTCGTGTCAGTGGTCCGAAAGACGGACTGGTTGGGCACGCAGAACATGTAGCAACTCCCCCACCCATAAAACTTACATATTTATCTATTTTACTAGTTTATTTTTACATAGTTTTAATTTACAATATATATGTATATATATAGCTGCTTTCTTTTTTGCGCCCAGAGCGTAAATGGCCACCCAAAATTGAGAATCAGCGTGTCCTTGTGAACATGGATATTAAATTCAGATTTTGCACCTTGCTGTGCACTTTGGTTGAGCGGGCTGTTATGGTCCCTAATAGCGGGACCAATAAACAGCTCGGGTTAGTGTGGGATCCCTATGTTCCCTTGTTTCGGTTGTAAAATTTTGGACTCATGTTTCATTTATGGTTATGAATCGACATAAAAACTCAGCTTTATTGCTGTTAAACATCGCCAAACACTCAATTAAAATATCCTCACGTTGCTGTTTTTATTTCATTGTGAGCAAACGCGGCACCCATCTTGCGCACAGCTTTCTCATGTCCAAACTTTCAGTCAATGTACAGCAATTTTAAAAATAATTACCATGTCAGCTTGCTCGCGCATTTTCAATCAATGGTTATCCAACACCATTTTTTGGATTTTCTTTATCTTTTCTGACGTGGTCACCTCATTTGGTCGCCCACTATGATGTTCGTCTTGGCAGCTCGTAAAACCTTGTTTAATTTTTTTTTAAACAACAATCACCAGTCATCAAACCAGATTTAATATTAGAATTTATAACTATGATTAACTTAAAAAAGGAAAATATAACGAAAAGACAAGGACACACAAATTAAAGATTTGCTCATATTTTATTTGATAAATATAATGGATTTACAATACTTTTCGTTTAATAAAAAGATGTTAAATTATATAAATACATTATTATTAGCATAACAATATGTTTTTTTCAATAGTATTGTTATACTTAGGTAACTTTACGTAGGACATAACAAGGGATGGATAAGGGTTAAGGATACGTATTTTTATAGGATTCGTTGATTTGGCACTATCCCAAAAGAGATGAAACTCCCAATAGTTATAGACTTGTAGTAAATTTGCTATATAGTTGCGGTTTAATATTGCTTATATAATATAGCGCAAAAAATATCAAATGTTAAACTTAAATATGATGGCAAATAAAAGTTAGCTAATACCCTCGGGCCATGTATGTCCTTTCCAAGAACTAAGCATTAGTTTTAATGCACTGGGGGTTCATAAATATACGGGAGCCATCTGAAAAAAGTTTAGATATATTTATTTTTTGAAAATATCAAGGCTGTCGCATATTTGGGCCTTCGGAGGTCTAAAGTTCAACGTGGCTTACAAAAGTTTCGCCGCATTTATACGGGACTGTCCCTCAGGTCTGGCTACTCGGATTAAAGACGATTATTCCGCGGTTTTTTTCCCGGGATATTAGCAAAATTGCCCCCCCCCCACCCCCGATCGCTTTTTGGGTCCATTTTACCTCGATGAAAATTCCCGTCGAGGAATAATTCGGACCGAGGGCCGAAATTGTTATAAATCCAAGTCGGGGCACAATTCACTCGTTAAAATGTTTCGGAGGTTTGCGCATTGGGTGTCGGGGGCGTTTTAAGAAAAATTTATGGGCGAAACTTTACAATTATGCTAAAATGTTGAGGAAATTATAAAGTTTTGCAACAATCCATTAAATTTGCTTTTCGCCCCGGTGTCTAAATTGTACGAATGTTTCGGATACATAATCGTTAAATATTCTGATCCATTATGAGCCAACGGAACTTTGAGAGTTTATCGAGAAGTTCATCTTGTATAATGTCGTGGAATTCTTAAATAATATTTTAAGAGAACAATACTTCAATTGATAAATTTACATTCGCATTAAATATTTTCATAAGAATTTAATTGCTTCGGTGTTAAACAGCATGTAAATTAATGTTATTTGAGTGCATCATAACATAGCACCAATAAAGCTTCACTATACTAACGACAATAAGTTTGGAAACGCTTAGTACCTCCTTAAAAATTTAGTATAATTCATAATTCATTGATACTAAATAGGTATATTATTAAACCATATCCTTCTTAATATAATCACATAATATTATATAAAGCGGAAAGAAATGTCATTTTTTTGGTTGCGTCTTTGCCGTCAGTTTGCCTCGGGTTGCTGTCGAGTGAATACGTCAAGGTTGATGTCATTTTGAAGCTCTGCTATTTGTCTTATTTTCTCAAATATTTTTATATTTTTTTAGCCATAGTGAAAATGTCCAATCCAGAAATTGACGAGACCCATTTGCGATTTTGTTTACTGTTTTAATTCGATTATTTATTCGAAGGATTAAAAGCAAAAGAAGCTACCCAGAGCATCTGTGATGCATATGGCAACATATTGAATATTCGAAAATGCCATAGATGGTTCAAAAAATTCAAAAGTGGCGACAGATATTTGAAAAATAAACCAAAATCAGAACGACCTCCAATAATCATTAATGACGCATTAAATTATCTGGTAGAAACTGATCCTCGAAAAACAATAAAGGAATTATCGTTGGATATTGGTTGTCCCTGGTCGATAGTAAAAGACCATTAGAAAAGACTCGGGAAAAAACATAGACAGGGAATTTGGGTACCGCACGAGTTGTCATCAACGGTCTTGGAACAATTTGTTCATCGCTATTGTCCAGGTATGAAACCGATCCATTTTTAAAAAGGATCGTTACTGGGGATGAGAAGTGGGTCCTCTACAAAAGTCCAAGAAGAAAAAACAGTGGCTTTCTTGAAATCAAGCACCTGTTTCTACCCGTCGACCGTCATTATCCTTGAAAAAGGTCCTCCTTTGTGTTTGGTGGGATTTTTTGGCGTAATTCACTACGAATTATTAAAATCTGGCCAAACTGTCACAACACATATTCTCCTGATATAACCTTCAAACTATCATATTTTCAAGTCATTAGAACATTCGCTTCGTGATAAAAAAATCACTTCTGTCGAACAAGTGAAAGATCATTTGGATTCTTAATTTAGTGGAAAACCGGCCGAATTTTACGAAAGAGGCATTAAAAAGCTACCTAATCTATGGAGGGCGATTATAATAATATAATGGAAATTGTTTAATTGAGTAATATTGTACAGCTTTTATTAAAATAATTTTTTTCTCCAAATAACAAAAAAATGACATTTATTTCCGCTTTACCTAATATAAGCATTTAAATCTTAGAACAAATTGGCAAAATAATTTGACACTTTCATCAAAATAATCACATTCGGCATGCATAACTCCAATGCATATTTTTGGTATTATTTATAATAATTTAACTAAACAACCACTTTATAAATCTATTTTGTTTATTCAGCTTATTTAATTTGGGTTTCTTCAACGCTTCATGTACATATATTCGAGCGATTTTTCACAGTAGATAATCAACACATTAAGATGATAATTTTTTTGGATGATAATAAAAGCTATCTTCAGCATCCGTAGTAGATTTTGGGCGGTCCGGTCTTTTCCTGTCTCAAAAAGTCCCAGTCATCTAGTGGTATAATGTATCCGTTTAACAAAAATCATTTTTTTAGCAAATTATAATGTTTAAAAGCCTTCATTTTATAGTATAATGGTAAAAGTATAAATTGCTATACTTAATTTAGCTGATTTTGGCATTTTAAATATAAAAAAAAAATGTTTCTCTTTAACATCAAAGTTCATCAGTTATAACGCGATTTAAATTTTTCACATATTTTAATCGGTACAAAATGCATGGAAACACTTAATAAATAATGTAAATCATGTTTTGTGCAATTTGGAATTATGGAACAAGAATAAAAAATATATCAATATATTCCCATTGTATAGCAGATAGCGAGAATGATTCCCTGTATCCTTATTTTTGTATATATCAATGCAGAAGAGTTCTAGCATTGAAGATAAGAAAGAAATAAATCATTTGTACATATGTTGAGTTTTACATGTTGTTATTACATAAAATTCGATAATGTTTTAGGCGTTTCCAAATTTATTGTCGGTAGTGTATTTCAAGGGAAACGGATAATGATCACAATTTTGAGATGTTTTCCTAAACAATCAGTTTATATCGAGACATTATTTGCGAAATACGTGAATAATATCTCGATTATGTATACATTTTCATCAAATGCTGGATTGTAGATGTATTTTATATTTTGATGGAAGTCGGTTCAATCACAAAACTCATTGCAAATAAATAACAATATTCAATTTCAAACCCCGTAACAGATTTACATTATACCCTTCGTTTATACACAACTCACCCCCGCTCCTTCAAATGTAAGGGGCAAACATTCAAAATAATATCAAGCAGATGAAAGCATTCAAAATATACAAAATAAAAATAAAAATCTTGAAAGCCAATTTTTTTCCATCCAGCCATGTATAAAAACATCCTCCTCGGTCTTAATTTTCAAAGAAAATTGGACGTTCAGGCTCTTCCTCATTTTATATATAGCGTCTGATGAAAACCGAAGAAAATGGGTCGGAAAATGATGCACAGGTGTTGTCGGTCTTTTCATACCCCAAAAAGGCCATCTATTCGCTGAACATATTATGCTTGCTCCGTATGAACAAATACGCAGCCCCTAAATAGATTAGCTTTTAGTTAAATTACCTGTAACCGGTTTTTTTCATCTCTTCGCTGATAAATCGCAGAATACGCTTTAAAGACTGTTGACTTAAGTGCGAGCTGTTCCTGGGACAATGTTCGCCTTGGGTTGACAGCTTTGTACTTTGCTGATATTTATAGTTCAATTGGTCACAATTGGGTCCCTCCTGGCAATATTCTTCGCAGAAAGAAAACGCCTGTAGGAAATCTAAAAGCTAAGCGATTTTTTTGCAATAGAAATCACTGCGGAATGAAATTCAACTGCGCAAAAAGGAGCGTCTGACAGGGAAACGTGCGATTTATATGTGATTTTTTTTTAAATTAAGGATGCGTGGATATTGATTTGTTAAATTAGCCGATGATGTACCATTAAAGCCAATAAACGACCGGATTTAAAAGACTAAGAAGGCATATCGTCTGAAGAACTTCAATGGGGTTGTGTTTGATGATCATAAATTCTAGTTGCATCTTATCTCAAATGCAACCTCAAACAAATTTAATTAAAGCAAGGTATCGATCATCAATATATTTACAAAGCTGAATCGATTTGTGATATTCAATTTAAGCTCTTGAGATACTGATAATAGAGCTTTTTCTTCAAAACGTGATTTAAAACTTTCAAAGCTTTTTTATTTGAGTCTGTATTTTTTTATATGTATCACCTGATATCGACTCATGTTCAGATTAAATTTATTATCATTTAGAAAAGGTCGTACCTCTTTAAGCTAGCTAAGAGAGATGAGTATTGATTTATTCAAATATTGTGTATTAAATCTTTAAATACTGCTATGATTTCACTATAACACGACATGTAGGCAGATAACGTCTTAGTGTTTTAATTAATTGTTGGTATTTTAACTATGATTTCTAAATGCTGCAGACCTCCGTAGGAGTTAGGAGGGTAAGAATGCAAGTTTTGAAATTGATCTCGAAAGATATTTAGACAGTTATCATCTGGAAGAAATTATAGAAAGACGTTCGTAATGTTAACATTTGCAAGTTGTTATAGAAATACGTAACAATGAGACACTGGATTCGCTTTTCAGATACACCCATATCTGGTGGATGCAGCGATGAACGTGTTAAATAAATAAACACTGTCGATAACACAAAATATTCGGTCATTTCTTCAATTAAACATAAACAATACGTTTAAAATCGATTCATTATATCATTCACACATCATCATTAGTCGATAAATTTGGATTAACGATCTATACAATCGTACGATGTACGCAGGAAGCTCTCCGTCTCTGTCTCTCTCCGAACTCAACATACAAGAGTGCTCTTTCTGAATCACTGGAATTCGCTCGCAAATACGCGATCATCCTACCATAGAGGTCAATAGTGATATATTTTATTGTCTTGCGACACAATGCATCTACATTTACTAATGCATTTACAGAAAACATTATAAGAAGATCTATTTCGACTAATGTTTAACCAAGAAATGTTTGTTTGCTTGAAAAATTAAGTCTTAAGAACGATGTAAAATATGGGATGGAGTCCGCTAAAAAAAAGTGTTCATGAGGGGGTCCGCAAAATATTTTTTCTCAAGAAGGGGTCCGCGGTCTACATAAGTTTAAGAACAGCTATCTAGAAGAACGATATCTATATTTTTTATGCGTATACCACTTTCCATTCCGGTAGGGGGAAGGTAGTCGCCGGTGGCCTTGACTGCGGGAAGATGTCCTTCCCGCAGGCTGACAGCTCTAGTCTCTCCCTCCATAAATAAAAGCAATTAGTTAAGACTGCAGTATTTCTATCAGCACCCGACCACCTCCATTTCAGCGCTCGGCATCGCTGCGGCCCGAAAGCAGAAGAACCCGCGTGCACGGCTATCTTGGAGAACACGTTGGAGCGGAGAGTGATCCAGAGATTTTGCTCCAAGAACATCTCTGTACCACGTTACATACCATTGTACAATTCTGAAACAAACTAAAGAAAATGCATTCAATTTTTTTTTCAATATGATGATTTGTTTTAGAAATTAGGACGATTTGTGATATTTTAGAAAGTTCAATTTTCTTGTCCAAATTCTTAAGAAGCCATGGATTACTTCAATTGGATTGAATGTGCACAGTGACTATTTTATATGATATTTGTAGCAGTGTTTCTATATATAAAGAGTACATAAATAGTACATCAAAGAATATCTCGATCAATAAGTCTTCTATCAAAAGACTATTTGATATAAGCCACATTTAGAAAAATTTCATACTGTTATAATGCTAAGAATGTAAGAGACGAAGACTCGATAAAGATTCATAAAAACAGAAGATTCACAAGAAAGTAATAAACTATGCGCAAGAATAACTTAAATTTATGTGAAAATATTTCCAAGTATCGAAACCATTGAGTTTGGGATATTTAAATTCATTCAATAGGCTGGAATTCCTAATATAAAGCTATTCAAGAGATAATTTCATCGACAATTGTATTTTGGCTAAGGGCTCAATATCTTACGAACTTTGGTGTTAATTGCTGTGTGAAGAAAACGATTGTCTGATTTTAATTTTGTTAAGAGGTTTGTGGAGTTTTATGGCTAAAAATATCTAAAACATTGATTGTAATGAGTTTTATATTTTATTTCGCAATTTAAAACATCTATCAGGATGTTATTATAGATATATTTAATGAAAGTCTTATTTTAAGAGCAATAATTGAAATTGAGGGTTTGTTGAAAAATCTGTGTAAAAAAATATTTTAAATCATAGATCTATGAAAATAAATTGCAAATAATGAATGCCCTTAAAGTTAACATAACAAATGCCATACAGCAAATTTAGCCAAATGTATGCGACAAAGTCATCATATCATTAGATTTTCTAAATATATACCACCAAGCAAAGTTGTAGCAGATATTTGAATAATATTATATATTATAATTTTTGCCATAAAATATTCTTTCTAATAAAAATAAAATTGAGTAAATATTTTAAATATAACTTGTTTTATTTACGTTTAAAAGTTGAGCGTCTTTATTAAAATATCCTGTAGTATTGAAGTATATGCCTAAAAAAGGCTCTGAAAATTTTCAAATAAATAATTTGGTAAAACGTTGATCTTCTTGATTCATACATAAAGTAAATTTTTCATGTTGCTACAAACATAACGTGAAATTTTAAACGACAGTAAGTTGTGTCGCTTTAAGGGTATCGTTAGCTTTTAATGATGGTTTTATATCAGCAATCAAATTTTTTCACGATGAAAAAATCTCTCATTCGAGCGACATGGTATGGGTTTTAATATGGCATAAAATATGGCCAAAAAAGTCGACTCAACGTGTCCATGGATAATTTAATAGATATCCCACGTGGATTTTTTGTATGGCTGCAATAAATGAACGTCACTTTGTGCAAATGACGCGTTTCGAAAACTGAATCCGATTTTTTTTTCAGCCAAAAAACTGTCCCACGCTTTGTCTGAAATCCAACATTTATTGGAGAGCGCTCTGCACGTTCGCAGTTTAATTTCGAAAGCGATATTTTCAGACGCAAAAATAAGAGCAATGCATCATTTTGCGCCCGAATTCCAGATCACGCTCGTTAGAATAAAATTTGTCTTCGTTCGCTCCGATCGTTCATTATCAATCATTCGTTTTTGACGCCGCTAATACAACATCTGACGTCGGATGATCCCAATTTTTCCGATTATCTTATAATGCGCCGAAAACATTCGTTCCCCGTCGAGAGATTTCATCCCCCCCCGTCTTCCATTGTCTCTCACAATGCCGGAGCTTTAAAGCTCTGCTAAGTGTTTGCAGACTTTGAAAGCTCGGGCTGTCGGTCCTTTGTAGGTGCGTTGTTACTTTATTACGTTTTTATTGTTTTCATAGTATATCTTACGATTCGCAGAGTGCTGATTTTTATCAGGGCTGAATTGAAAGTAAATATTTGTCGAGGGTTTTAAGGAGGACCCGTTCATATCGCGAAATGCGATCTGGAAAAATTAACGCAATTGAATAAGCTCTTGGCGTTTATCTTCCATTTATTTCGTGAATAATTTGCATTCGAAATGGCATTTTGACGTTTCATTTGACGTTTGGATTATTTTTAAAGCGAGGAGTTATTGTCTATAAGCACTCGAATTTCAGATTAACGCTTACGATGCGAAAAGTTATTTATTGCTTTGCACGTTCACTTCAATGCGCAGATTTTTTTAAATATGTATTCACAAACTTATCTCTAGATTTAATGCTGCAAAATTAATTTGAAATTTAAGCTCAATGTCGTAGCTTGTGATCTTGAAACAGTTTTTAGTAGAAGCTCAATAATTCACAGCTGACGAAGACCATTCTCTTGGATATAATCGTATGATCTTTCCAATCGTATAAAAATATATATTCTTACCTTGATATTGTACCTAATGATATTGATTTAATTTTTGACTATATATTTGTCCATTCTTATTAGAGAATGTCAGCAGGATCTTTAAACTTTTTTTTACTGTATTTCATAGCAGTACTCAGTGTATCAATGATACAAGTATGCATTTCTTCAAGATTTCCTGATTTGTTAGGGGAAAAATTTCCAAATCCGAAGAAATAGATAGCTAATGATGATTTTAACCGTGAAAACACTAGCTGTTTCGAATAAATACATCCAATCCAACATCTTAAAATGACTTAATCCTAGATTATTTTATGTTCTTGATGAAATTTGCAAGGAATTATACTGCCAAAGCCCTTATACCGCAAAAACATCAACGAATTAATATCCTTTATTCACTCTAAGACATTAATCTACAATATTTAGGTTCTTAGAACATTTCATAAAGTGTAACCGATTTCTAATTGAAGATGAATTCTAAAATCATGTTTAATTTATTGGATTGAAATCCTTGAAATTTAAGGAAATTAAATACATATTTTCGCTATTCCTATTTTTTTCAGCCATAAATCTGAATTTTCATAAGAAAATATATGTTTAAAATTTAGCAATAGAAGCGATGTTCCTACATTAGTATGAGCTTTGAATATTTGATAATGATAATGGCGCATAATTAATTAAACCTCTTCAAGGAATTGTCTCAAGATGTGATACCGAGTGACGTTACCCGAATGAAGATGAATTAACAATTCTGATAATGAAGACGAGACCGCTATTTAAAGTTGGGGGCACAATTTAAAATTTAAGGCCTTATTATTCGCATTATTCAAAGGATCATTTAAAATTCGTACTCTTAATACTGTTTTTGACTCATTACTAATTTCACTATCCAAGTACATAATAATAAAGTTATTATCAATTTTTAAGTGATATTTTAATACATCTTTTTGTATTGTATGATATCATTTAAATATACAGTCCGCAGTATTGATTTTTTAGAAAATGCTCAATATTTCCTAGAGCAATGGAAATATTTTTAGTTGAAATTGACTTGGACAAATTTCTTAGGACGACTTGCTCAAGTTACTGAGAATTATCCAAATGTCAATATAAAAAATATCATTTTTATAAACTTTTTTTATGCGATTTTTCAGTACATTCTATCACAATGATTTGAAGTTATGCGATTTTTAAAAGTAATAGAACCTATCCCTCAGTTTATGTATGTTGTTAATTTTTTTATATGCGACTCCCCGTGGAACGTATCTATCGCATAAAAACAGACCCAAGAGTAATACAGTCAACCCTTCTATAGCGTCGAGATAGGAACCATGCTATAAAAATTTTAAAATAAAAAATTTGAGATTAGGTTTTGTTCAACTGTATTTTGTTAGATATTAGACGTGCATTAAAAAATATGTAGATCGATTTACTTAATCATAATTTGTTCCATGAGTATACAAGTAGAAACATATTTTCTTACTGTATTAAGATGATAAATTGAGCGTGCAGAAATCATTTTATCTTTGAACTCAAATTTATGACTTCCCACAGTCCGGTTTGGTATTTATTCGCTGAAATATAAGGCGTTTGTTGCTTCATATCGACGAGACCATTATGTTTTTTGTCATTATGATTTTATCTTAATGCAAAAGTTTATAATATCTTTCATACATAGGATTCATTGATCCAACTTTACTACAAGTCTAAAATTAGACCTCTATCGCAATGAATATATCCTTTGACAGCGAAAGAGTTTACACTTCACATTGTAGACTTACACGAGAACGCGACACGTACGTAATATGTCTGACATTTAAATACGAGACTTAATCCGAAGCAGCTTTCGAGAAACTTTATTTGAGATGTTTCTTTATTTGGCTGGAAGACATTCTGGAGCAGAAATTGTGCCACATTATTTACATTAATATTTAAGCACACATTTGGTCGGTACATTAAGCGCGTAAGTACAACTCACACAAATCTCGCCATTTGTATGCGCACACCGGCTCTGCTCCAATATTACATTCGCCTTCACCTTAGAATTTAAATTGCTTCAAATTCCGCATTTTGATTTAGAGCCACCTTGCCTTAAAACGGTTGCCACTGTCACTTTATAGGCCGTGAAAACTTCTTTGGGCTCGGCCTTATCTTTTTGTTCTCGCCTCTTTCGCCGCCCGAATAAAAAGAAAATCCGGAAAATAGAACAGCGAAAGGGGAGTAAAAAAAAATACATAAAAGTACCCCAACACTGTTTCGTCGAGGACACTTCCTCTGTTTGCGCTAAAACCTGAGATCCTCCTTCACGCCACTCCAAATTTCTGACAAACTTTATTAAGAAGCAAGGATGCCTTCTATAACCCTCAGGTGGGTTAATATTGCCGCTTCTGATGCGATTCTATTTTTGAAATGCCGAAGAAGCATAATTTCATACTAAATATACAAATGATTGTGTTTAAATACCGTAACAATAATACCGTCCACAAATTCTCCCTTGGATTGTAATAAATAACTTAATTGAAATTGAGGTTCAAACCAAATTAGAATTATCGGATTAGTCTCTTTGTTATCGAGGTCCTTTGTGTGTAGCTGTCGTTCACTATAAAATCCTTATATTGCCATTGATACTATTATTTTCTTTCAGATGTCCTCTCTGATTAAATTGGGCATTTGATCGTTTGTGAAAATTCTGAATTTATTCGATTCGATCAAGGCTTTTTATCAATTTTTATATCGTAACGAGTGTTTAAAAGACTCACAAACAAATAGCAATCAGAGGCTTTCATATCCATTGAATAAGGTGGATAAAATATTAATTGTTCTCTGCTTTATTATTGACTATTATTAACTGTTTTTATTGTATAATTTGCTCTAATCATTAATACTCTAATGATGGATTGTTTGATCAAATTTAAGCAATTCCAATAAAATTACACCATTGATATCCCAAAATACACAGGAAATGATATTTTTCATCGTCAATTTTAGGGCTAGAAACAGGAAGACGAACGATTTGAAACGACGCAGGTCTTTTTTCGCATAAGATTATTATACTTTATTCTAGTGCAATTAAGGATAATTCATGGGGAACCCAAGAAATTTATAAAATTCTAATCATTTACACAGTTATAGTTATTTTAGTAAAGCGGCAATTAAGCCGTTCCTACCAGAATTAAATTTTTAAACGCGTTTTTCTCGAAACTACTTTTTTCAAAAATGTTGACATGATATCTCTAATTTCAATGAATTAATTAATTTCAAATTTAATAAAAATCTTTAATATATAATTTTCTATCGTCTCTACCAGATTTATGTTAAAATTTTATTTATAACTACTTTTAAAAATTAAAACTAAAATATAAGGTAAAATTTACTTTATTTTAAAAAGTCACTATTTGCGAAAATAAAATATTTTTCGCTGAGGTAGGGACTATAGCAATATTCTTACTAATGAAGAATCTTTTTTTTTTTTAATCTCAGATGACTAAAAGGGTTGAAATTGTGTCAACCAGAACACATCCTTTTTTATCCGTTACACTTTACCAGCCTAAAAATACACAGTAACATTTTTTTTATTTCTTTTTTATTAAAAGTTGAAAAACACCCAAAATTTATGCTTCTAGACTAGAACGAACCCTTAACGAAATATATTTAAAAAAAAAACAATTAAATTATAGCTCTTACATCCCAATTGTAATGAAAAATGTGTTTCTTGAACCGTGTCTCAGAGCAAACTGACTGTTAATAAGTGAATCTCAAAATTTTGATTACTTGTCTATTACGACCTGATTTTTTACTTCTGAAAATAATTAATACTCTAATGATTAGTTATTTTGGTTTTATAATTGATTAATATTTTAATTAATGTTGCAAATCAGTCATTCATTTTTATTAATTAGTAATGCTGAAAAATATTTTACGTTAAAATTTTTATTGTTGTGTTTGGTCAAGGCGTGCGTTGCCCATCCTACCCCGTAACACCCATCCTATTCGTTTTGCCTATGATGTTTAGATGGTCCTACTAAATTACATTTCTGGAACCAATATTGACATATGTGGACTGTTGTTACTTCACCATAAAAACCTTATCCATCCAAATTTAAAAAAACAGTATGCAATTTTGGATTTGGACATCGTAAGTTTTGGCTCTGAAGATTTTACCCTTAACAATTTGTTTCATAAAAATAATGTTTCAGCAAATAATTGTTCAGCAAAAAAATGACTCACAAAGACGTTTCCGTCACTATATCTGGACACAAACTGTGCTTAAACATTAGATCTCAAAATTTACGAATACTTTCAGGTTCCCCTGAAATATATTATCAGGGGTCGATATATCAATTCGCTTATCAACAATCTATTAGACGCTGTTGCTTTATCTCGATAGCCATCAATCACATGGAAGAAATACCTAAATCATCAAAAAATAAAAAAAAGGATTACATCAAAGGCCATTCATTGCTAAATACGCATTGGATCGGATCGATGAGAATATTCATCATGCAAATCGCCATAAATCGAACGATAGAGATTAGTGTCGGCATATTTTGATATTTATGAATTCTTTCAGCTGAAACAATGGAGCCAAAGAGCCGACCAGTGTCTAAAATATCGGGTACCGCGCGCTCTGTAAGTTATAATCCGATAATCGCACGGTTATATATTGCAAATCGTGGGTATGATGAAGAAAGGTAAATGGAAGGGAAGCTGAATCCAATAGCTTTCGACTGGTTCTCGGATTTATAGATGCGTCATTCTGCGATTTCCAATATAATATATCACATTTATGGCCTGTGGAAACCGGGTAAGGTCATAAAATCCATCGGTGGAATAATTAAATGTATAAAAACAGTATGAATTGTTAGAAGATATGCAGATCAATGTTCGACTATCATATTCTAACGTATGACGAATTTAATATTTGAATTTCGCAATCAAAAAGCAGAGACGCACTTAAATTTTCCCGAGATATACAATATGTCAAGCCTTCTGCAATTCGGAATTAAAATAATTTTGAGACGCTCTGTTGAATTTTTTGCCGAAAGAAAGACGCTTCTTCGCAATTTATCTTCGCCATTTTCGCGTGAAAGAATTCGAATGCTCATAAGGAGGTAGAAGAAGCAAACGTAAATGTCATATCGCAGGAATAAGGACTGTCGCACAGAAAGCTTTAAATCTCCTCCTGCCTTTACAATGGGGCAACGGGATGTTACATGTTTTTCAAATTTGAAACTCACTACTATTGATGGTATATTTTGCATCATATGGTGAAATACATTTCGTCTTGATGAAAGAAGACACAAAATTAAGGAATGTCATCGTGATCATAAAATGTAATACATAATATATCTTGCGAGACTGTGAATTGATGGAGCTTAATTCTTATTGATGAATTCTATTAGATTGATGATTGATGTTGATGAACGAAATGTAACCCTCTAATTACGCAATGTACAGAGGGTATGCGATTTCTTTTAACCCTTTGAGTAGTGAGCTTATTTTAAATCATCATAAACATAAACGCTATATTCGTCTGTCCGCCACATATCATCGGTACAAATGCACTTATCTGTTAAGACTGTGCAGCGTATACGAAGTTTGTATTTAAATATATTTTTTAAATAAATATGTTCATATAAAAAATACTCATATACGAGGATCATCTAGAATAGAGGTGTCAAACTTGCGACACGCGGATCACCTGGTTGGTTTGTTTGGTCCTGCATGTTTGTCGGCCATTTTGTTCAGTCATAGTAAATTCTTCCGATGGAGAGATCGTCGCGCTATCCCAACACCTCCCGTCCGTCCAGGCGATCGTGAAGGAAGATGAGACATGGTTGTGTCCAAAAGACAATGCAAAAAGAGCTGGTGGTGGAGATCTATGATACTGATATACAAAAACTAGTTTAATATATTTGTGAAGTATCCTGTGAATTTCAATTAAATACAAGCATTTTTCGATCCTACATTAATGTTGTAACTTTACTTTCTGGATGACCCTCGTAAAAAACAAAAAATAATATAAACATATAATATTAAGCCACATTTTTTACGAAAACATATCAAATAAGTTTAAAAACGTATGGGTACTTTCAATCCTGTACTTAAAACCCCCCAACTTGAAAACCGGTTAATCTTCTTATATATAAAAATGAATTCTTGTTTGTTCGTATGTAATGCGTTGCCATACCGTTCATCAAATTGCATTAAAACTTCATCCACTTATTGTTAAGAACTGCGTGAGTGACATAGGTATAGTTTAATATACAAAAATAAAAATTTGTTTGTTCGTATTTTATGCGCTGCCATACCGTTCATTTGATTGCAATAAAACTTTTCCATCTTATTGTATACACCTTTTCAAATAATATAGATATAGTACAATTAGCTTCCAATAGATTTTATATATAAAAATCGATGTTTGTATAATAAAACCAATAAAATAAAATAAATTCATTATTTCTATCAATCCTAATTAAACAAGATAACTCTTTCAAATTTCAAACGATATTTTTAGAATTATTACTTCTGTGGCAGCAACTCGCCGGGTATCAGCTAGTTATAAATAAATATAGTCAAGAATCCTGTATATTTCAACAGTGAATATATGAATTTGTTTCGTTTAATAAATTGTATTATGAGCATAAACTATTTACTTAAAGTTTTGATTTGTTGCTTACAAAATAGCTCTATTTCCTAGAAAATTTCGAAAAGGAAATTTCTATAAATAAACGGGAAATTAATAAGCCTTATGCTGGGAACAAAAATGGAAAATAATACATCAATTAGTTAATCATCAATAATTAATGAGACTAAATTCGACAATATTATTTATGTAATATGTAAATTAATTTTGTTAAAATCTTAAATTATAATTTCATTGTGATAATAGATGAGAGTATTTTTTCATTTAGAAATATGGTTTAGACCATATGGTTATGCTCGTTTTTACATTGGGATATTATATATTTTGTTTATATTGATAAAGCTATTTTTCTTTAGATATCAATTTTCATCCGTTCACCCATATACACTTTCTACCCAATTTGTAATTAATTATTTTGCAAGTCCCTAGACAAAAAAAAATCCAGTGGTGTCAGGTCTGGTGACCGCGCGAGCCACGGAATAGGGCCGCCAAAATAATTAATTTACACCACAGAGAGGTGCCCACAAAAGAAATTCTAATTGAAGGAATACGCGCTACCTTTACAAAAATGAAAGAGGAAAAGCTACGTTTAGACATCTTCAGTTAAATTAAGGAAAAGGTGAAGTGCGTGCATGCAAGACAGAGGTGGCCAACTTGAAAAAAAATTGTAAATAAATTCAATAAAAACATCATAAGCATAAAAAGTATTTTCTTAGCCCTGACCCTTAGGACATTTTTTTCGTTTAACAAAAAAATATTTCGACAACCCTGAAACTTATACTTATACTACGTAGCAAAAGATCCCCCTAACCCCCCCCCTCCCCAAAAAAAAAGTCTGTCCATGTGCAAAACATTCATAATAATTAATATTATTTTACGAAGCTTACAACATTGTTTCATTACACATTACACTCAAAGAAGATATTTGTTCATTATTAAAAGTAATCATCCTTTTATTTATTAAGGCACATCGTTAAAATTGTTATTGAATCCGATCGTCAGGGTTATTGCGAACCCTTATACGATTACCATAAAATCGCACGAACAATAAATATTTACATCGAATAAGTATCAAATTACCAAAAAAAACAATCTTCTCCGAATGCTGAATTATTTGGAATGTAAATTTAATGGATGTACTCAACTTTCAACGCCCGTGTATAACATGTCCGTCTGTGCGAGCTTAAAGTTTGCACATAAGATCGGATTTTAAATCCACTTTTAATGGTGATCGGCAAAGGTATCATGGCAGTTCAGCGATCCACAAAAAAATCCATAAAGTTCCAAAAACACATAGCCGCTTTACGGTTCGATTCCCAAAGGTTGTTGCCTTAAACAGCTTTCTCCACAAACATTGTAACAAGTTAAAGTCAAGCACTTTTCCTTATCTCCCAAAAGCACTTCGCCTCGAGTTTATTCTACGCTTTTATTCGCTCCCCTGATTTCCCCTTACATCGTCCACTTGACCCGTGTATAAATACTCCACATCCTCTGGAGATTAACAGCCTCCGTCCCCTAGCAGTGTCCCGTTACAGCGACGTCGCCATAGTGCTTATTAATTATGTAACATACAATGATCAAATGCGTATTGTCTTCGGTGTATATCTTCAAGGGCTGTGCAACTGACGTGACAAGTTCTACTTATTGAGGCATCGATAAACTTAAACCTTGAATCTGATATCTTCGTTTTGGGAGGCTATATCGTCATTTGATATTTTATGGACGTGTAGGGGATGATAGCAAATAAACAATCATATGGCTTCGTAAAAATTAATAAGGCAATTGTTATTGTAACAAGATAACCTTTCTACTATATGAATGAATTATGCAATATTCAACATGAAAATCTGTAATATTATCGGGATCATCAGTTTTAGTGTCCTGGGTTGGATCTTGGATTCTTATTACATAAGTCCAGGTTTAAATTCAAACTGTGGAATGTTAGTTTTACCGTATCAATAAATTTAACACTAAACCTACGGACACTTATTTAAAATGACGGGTCTTAAAAAAACTACAGCGAAACAGACACATGAAACAAAATAATTAAGATAGTCAAAAATAACATATCACTCAATAAGTTCGTAGGATGACATTGTCAAAAATTCATAGCAATCTGATGTTTGATTCATAAGTTAAGGTAGTTTTAACGACGTTACTGTAACGTAGATCCCTTGCTGGACACAAGGCGTTCCGCTATCTTCGTCGCTGCGTTTTTATAATCGCGTTCTTCAGACGCGAGATCTGCACCGGAGAGGCGCTTAAAACCGCGAGTGATCGCTCCAAAACGCGACCACAGTACGGTGATGTAAATGGCGGCTCCGAATGTAGTTCTGGCTCTGATTAACTGACGGATGGTCAGGATTCTTTAATACGTTCGGTGACAGGATTCAGCAACTTGTCCGTCAATTGATAAACCAAATGCTGGCGCAACACATGTATTTGTCCAAAACAAGGACCGCAACATTCGTGGACGGCAATGGCGTGTGATAAAATAAATCAGGCGAAGTGCACGCGGAGGATTCTACAGACCAAGTCCCCGAAGACACGTTTGTCGATCAACGAGCCCTTAATAATTGTACTTCAAGCGCGCGTCATTTGTAAGCCACATGTTTCTTACCTTATGAATTTGCAACGGCGGAATTCCGTGGATTTCGCCACATGTACACTGTATCTCAATAATTTTAATTATTTATTTTATACCTCCACGCTACACTCCCTCCGACTTAAGATTGAATCGTCCCGATCAATCTAACAAAAGATGAAAGTGTTTAATTGCCTTGAACTACCATCCATAACCGTTGCGTTTCGAAACAAAGTAATGGCTTTACAAGTATTATTTGGATTCTAAAAATATAGTTATGTGAGATAGCTGACATCTTAAAGATATCAAAACGTAATGTATTAATCATCAACATTTGTCCATGAGAAAGCTGTGTTCGAAGTGAGTACCGCGTTTGGTCACAGTCGATCAAAAACAACAACGCGTCCACAATTCAGAGCGCTGTTTAAGTGCAATAATTTTTTTTTCTTACGGCACGTGACAATGGATGAAACATGGATCCATTACTATACTCTAGAATCAATTTGGCAGTTAGCTGAATGGACAGCAACCATCGAAAGTCACCAAAAGCGCCCAAAAACGCAAATGTCTTTTGTATTTTGGTATTTTATCTATCGATTACCCTGATAAAGAAATAATTATCAAAAGCAAATATTATAAGGCGTTATTGGTGTACTTGAAGGAAAGATTGCAATAAAATGACCCCAAATAAAGGGGAAAAAAGTGCTCTTCCATCAAGATTTTTGGCAAGATAAACTCTTGTATCGTATCACAAATCAATCGCAATAATGTCAAAATTGCATTCTCATCAACCCTATTTTCCGAATCTGGTTCTTAGCTACTACTATCTGTTTGTTAAGCTTCTATAGGGAAAGGATTTGGTTTCAATGATGAAGTGATTGCCGAAACTGAAGCCTATTTAGAGGCCAAAAATAAATAATTCTACAAAATAGGTATCGAAATGTCAAAGAAACACTGGAATGAACGTATCACTTTGAAGGAGACTATGTCGTCGTTTTATTAGTCATCCTACGAACTTATTGAGTGATATTAAGCTTCAGGTCCGCCATGAATCTGATTATTGATAAGGAACTTATTCCCTACAAATGTTAGCATGATAAATTTGATATTAAGTTTTGATTATAAATGGATAAAATAAAATAATACCTGAGACTATTTCACCGAATAAATGACGAAAAAGTACAGCGGCAAATCCAAATCCTGGCCTCCAAAATGGTCTGTGTAGGGTTTTTTCATATAGCTGGTATTAATTCATGTGTCCTTTAATTCAATCAAAAATTTGAAGAACAGTTCATTCCGAAAATGACCGTTTAAAGAAGGGTTGACCTAATTTGACTTTAATTGACCTTTTGCATTTTACCCGTTGCTTACGCAAACGATGCCACAAACGCTATAATAAAAACATCTATAGATATGGACACTATAGGAGGGTTGACTGTAGTAATATCTTTGAGCATTCCCATGGATGTATAAACGATTAACAGCATAACTTTTCATAATATGACATTTGCAGCATGCTTATTTTTTATGCTTGGTGGTGTAATTTACACAGCGTTTGTACTTTTCATACACATTCATGATTTTTAATTAGAGCGCCGTTCTATTACATGCAGCACGGATATGAAACAGGACATTCCGAGATGAATTTCGCGTCGGATTAACGAGAATTTCATGTTTCAGATGTTTAATTATTTGAACAGATATTAGGGAGAGTTAATTATTTTCGTACTCATCTGCAACAAACTTTCTGAATCTCGGCACGCCGAGGGGTTGCACAAGACGGGTAGAGTAATATTTAGTGGCGTTCTTGTTTTGGCATAAATTCTCAAATTGTAATCTACCGACCCTCTCCCTAAATATATCATTAATCGTAAACGGTGGCTCGCGGCCGCCATAACCTGGCGAAGTTGTTCCTGCCGAGCACATTTATTACGCTTTTTGTTTTTACTGGGTTCGAAATTAACCCGAATTGATAAATTTATTCGCTCTGAAAACATCGGCGAATGCTAATAAATTTGTTGGCGTTAATTACAATTCGCTCACTAAAATTTAACCCTATCTGCATTTGGGTGGTGTAATAAATTAATTTGTATACTTTGAAAATTGGTATCATGGAAAATCATCGAATGTCAGTAAAATCGATGTAACTTTATGCTTCATTGGACGGTTTGAACAGAGCCAGGTAACTGTATATAGACGGGAACATACGTTCATATCTACGAATTCATTTCTTGTTATCATAATCATATTTTTTAATGATTTTTATATTTGTATAAATGACTTTCCACACAATTTACAAATTATTTCGATTGTTTTATCGTATATTAAGAAATCTGTTGTTTTCGATTGTGTGCTTTTGACTAAGAGGTCTTAATAAATTTCATTACATGGAGAAAGGCACTTGTGACGTCCTCTCTTCAATTTTACTGATTCTTACAGGATCTTCATTTCAAAAATATCACTTCAATTATTCGACGAACTCTGTGCTTTTTAAGGAAATTAATTTGTGCTTTTTAAGGTAAAACGCTTAAGGGGTCAATTCATTTTGACGTCTCAAAAACCAAGCAATGTTAACAATTTTAACAAGTACTTGTAATCCAAAAATGTATGAACACAATGGCAAACATGTATGTAACATCATAAACATGGTTACCTGGAGCAAAATATTAAAAAGATTCTTAATATGTAAAATGTATAATATAGTTTGAATCTCAATTGATATTTTTTGCTTAAAGGTAACAAAATGGCGCCGGATTGAAAAAAGCACTTTTTTTGCAAATATTTTTTAATGTTAAAAGTAAGATAAAATAAACATTTTAACCTGATTTTAATTCGGATCATTGCCACACATTTGCAAAATAAGCTTGTAAAATTTCAGACCAATCGGCGATTTAGTTTTTGAGATTCTATCAACTCCGCATGCAAAAATGTCGTTTCGAGAAAAACACATTTAAAGTTTTGAATGCTGAAAAATTGTTAAAAGAGAAAACATACTACTAATCAGCGAGTTCAGCTTCATAAAGTAATCCTTTAGCTACTTCAAACTTGTCTTTTTTAGCTGATGGGGTGTTTCTGCGAGCTGTTCTGCCTTTTTTAGAAGCTTTGGAACTGCGGCGGTTGGCAAGTGCAAAGCATATCACCCTTATATTTTTAAAACAGGTTTAAATCCTTCGTTAAAAATGCAAACTGCAGCATATATCACAATATATATGTTTCGGTAAAGGAGACTATACACATGCGTTGAAACTCTCATTGTTATTTTGTGTATTCAAAGCAAGGCATCCTTCCAGTAAATCATTAGACGGATTAGAGAAATGGGTCTTAAAATTTGCTGAAGTTCATCGTTGAGAGCGGAAGGATGCTTGCATAAATATGACGATCCTGTAGTTGCATATACATATATGCCATCAAGAATCTGCGCCTTCCGAGAAGCGTGAATGCTGAGGAGTTTCATTAGTCGGTATTTTGTGATAGTTTGTGGTCCAAATAGCATTTCTCATATTTTTAATTGAGTCAAGATGTCGACATGTAGCTATGTCATAATATGTAATAATTAATTTATTAGTTGGCTGTGCGGTTTTCAAAGCACTTTGTACAGAACTCTTTCTTTTTGTGCCCTTGTTTCCATTTGCTTTTTCGCCTTTTTTTGTCTGTGTTAACTATTTTTAGCATACTTCGCTCTTCGAACAAACGTTTCTTTCATTTAAAATGCATTTTCGTATTTTTACAATAAAATCATCGTCATAAGCTGTCTCAGAGCCGTTGGGGCGCAATCTGGACAGAGCGATGGCTTCGAGCGCATTACGCAAATTAGCTTTAAAGCATTGAAAAAATCAGAATTTCTTCCACCAAAACTATGGAAGACATTCTTAAAGACATATATATTAAAAAAATGAAACAAAAAAACTGTTGTTTTTTTTAACTTTGTAAAGTAAGATGGATAAAGGGATATTCTAGTCTCGAGGCACAAATTTTGGGTATTTTTTAAGTTCGATAAAAAAGATACAAACAATATTTTAATAAACATTTTTATACCAGATGTTTATTGAAATTTTCAGAATATACAAAAAAATATATATATTAAAATGCTAATAAAGTGTAAGGGGTAAAAAGGGCATGTTCTGGTTAATACGACTTCAACCCTTTTAGTCATCTAAAATTTAAAAAAATTAAGGAGGTTCTTAATTAATAAAGACGTCGCTATAGTTTCTACATAAAAAAAATTAAAACTTGAGATATCATGTCAATCGTGTTGAAAAAAGTAGTTTCGAGAAAAACGCGCTTAAAGATTTCATTCTGGTAGGACCGGCTTAGTTGCTGCGTTATTAAAATAGTTATAACTTCGTTTGGAAAATATATTTTTAAATGTCTAATATTTGAAAATATGTAAAAAAACATTTTTTTAAATCTTTTATTCTAGACTAGAATACTTTCTTAATAAATTCCCTTAACGGATAAAGTTGAATGAGATCAATACAGTCGACTGATTTAATTAGTCATATTAAAAGCGACATATTCCGTCTCTCTTCAGGTGCAATGTGTTATTTTAACAGCGCCATCTCTTGTGGCCCTACGGAGACATTGCACCTGCATACAGACGCTTCTTGCGCGTGCACCGTTGCCGGTTGGATAGTGACGCGCAGAAAGCGGGAGTTGGGAAAGTCGTCGGTTAGCCTTGGCTGCGGGAGGTCGTCCCTCCAGCAGCCAGATCTCTCTTTATCTATCGTGTGGAATAAATAGTAATTTAGAGAAGAGAGTCTTTCTATTCGACGCCCGTCTATTCACATCCATTTGTCCAGCAACATCACGGCCCGATAGATGATTAACTTGAAAATATAAATTATATCATTGAGATGGCCTTTGTTCTGATTCGTGACATAGTCGAGGTTTGAAGCTGATAATCAAAGGGTTAATATTTTGGTTAGATTTAGCTGATAATTTAAAAAAAATGCAAATTAACTAATAATCAGTGATGGATTATTAACAAATTCAAAGTTAAATCGTTGCATATTTAAGTCCACGAGTGTTACCAAATTGGAAACCGATGATAGAAGCACTTGTTAAAAAATATCCATCACAATTACCTTTTTATTGAAGCGGAGGATTCACTAGGATGAAAGAATTGAATTATTCAAACTATTTTGCATAAGAATTGAAATCCGAGTGGCGGAAATGGAACCATAAATGCAGCATCGACTAACTGTGCATTCGCTCAAAGGAAATAAAAATCCAAGTACACCAAAGCACACCACATAAGCAGATGTCCAAATAATAAAACCAAAAATATTAAAAAATATTGTTTATTTGGCATATTTCGGCTGGACAGTTTTAGGAGCAATTTTAACCCAGAATAGCTCGGCTATTTGCAAGGGCTCAGATTGAAATTTTGGGTAAAGGTCGGTAAGTAATGGAAATACCTGAGCGTGTTAACTTCGCGTGCATGTTAAATTAGGATCCTATTTGGCTTCATAGGTGTGGCAAATTTTGTTCAAATATTATGCTCGTTAATTCGGGGATGCCCACTTTATGTACGTACGGACGAAATGATGTGAGAATTAACTCACGGACGCGCGGATCCACTATTTCGTTGCTGGGAGAATTCGGACGCAAAAAAGTCAATGGCCATAAATCAGCGTTTTAAAGCTCTCGTCCATTAAGTTGGTCGCCCTGCTTGGGCGCAATTCTAATGGCGGCGGAGTGTTCACGTAGGAAGCCATTATGTCATTTCGCAAATGCCACCTCGAAATTATTGCCACGAGAAAAAAATAATACGGAACATTTCATCCCTTTTCCTATGCCGCATTATCATCCATCTTGATGCGACGCCACTGTCAGTTTTTCGTATTTAAAAACGTCAAAAATGCTTATACAGGGAGATATGGTGGATTGTTTTTACGCGTAAAGCATTATTTACGTGTAAAGCATTTAAAAAAATATGTTTTTTCCATTTTTATTGTATATTAATTAGGTTCAGTCCATACTGAGAACATGCCTAACGTGTTTATATATAAACCTATTTTTCTCTCAGCTCCACGCAGCATGTAATAAGCTTGTATATCAATATATTACACCTTAACACTGTTGATATTATTAGTAACAAATTTTTGCATAGTGAAGTTCAGTCTGCACGTGCACTTATGAATAATCTATTTTTGTGATTTTGTGTTATATCCATAATACCTATATTTGGTCTTGAAATATTTAAATGATTTATTCTTGTAACTGGGAAATAAATATTTGACAAGCTCTGTAGGCGTTGTACAAAACCAAAAAAAGGAATTAAATTGCAAAGTAATTTTAATTTCGTTTCGATAAATTCACAAAGCGTCACTTTAATCTGCATTTGATAAACGAATTCTTCTCAAGCTGTTTTCGAATATGCTTTAATTAAATTTAATATTGAAGAATCGAAATAAAAACGACTTTTTCTACTGAACATCTCAAGTAATATGGCATGCATGACTTGGAACCCTTGTATTATACAAAATGTAATATTTTCGGCCTGAAGATACGAGGGTCATGCAGAAAGTAAGCTTACAAGGGTTCCTGAAGACGACGGATTTTTTTTGCTTCGAAGTTGGTGCACCTGGCATGTAGAGGGAATCTTAACGATCAGTTTATTTTGGTCCTGCGTGTTTGTCGGCCATTTTGATAAGTCACAGTAAATTCTTCCGATAAAGAAGTCGTCGTGCGCTTCTGTTACCTCCTGTCCTTATGTAATGCATTTTTAAATATTGCAGAAGAATATTTTGAAAAAAGAGTATTTATTAAGATATTTTAGGACTAAATAATAAAAATACAAAAGGGGAATTTTCATTCGTCGCCGTTCTTCCGACAAAGGCGTCGAAAATGCATGCCCATGTCTCTCTCTGTTCAAACGATTCAATTCAAAGCTTGTAAGACCCTATAATTCAATTTACAATCCCACCGCAAGTCCCGACAAAATCGTGTGAGGAATAAGACCAGTTACTCCGAGTAATGTGATGTTTGTCGACCGCACCAGAGAAACATGATTGAGAGCCCGAGATACGCCATGACATATGTGCTTATTGTCTGGCATTCGATGCGATACTCCGATTTCATTTATACGCCTCAATCGCCCTTTACGGGCGGGCAAAGGGACGCTTATGGCCAAATATGTCACTTGCAAAAACATGCGCCGTCTCTTTTTGACCCGCGCCGTCGAGCGAGACGTCGAATGAACATCAAACATCAAATCCTGGCGCGTTTGATTAATTATTATAATTGGAATTACTAATCAAAGATGTATAATCGGATTCTATCGGGCCTGTCATATTCAGGTCATCGATCAAGCAAAACAATTAGTTCTATACATGATAGGCATACTGACGGATTGTCAATTAACCCAAACGATCCCAAGATGTTATAATCGACAATTGCGAAATTTAAGGGCAAAAAACAATGCGATATTATAGCAAAAATATATTTTTTAGATACATTTGTTAATTACAAGAGTCGTCCAGGAAGTAAGGTTACAAAACTTATCTAGGATCGAAAAATGCTTATATTTAATTGAAATTCACAGGATACTCCATTAATATATTAAGCTCTTTTTTTTATTGTTTTTTAGATTCTGAGATATGGTGACTTGTTATTCCATTCCACATCTTATTCCCCGTCACGATAAAGTCCAAAAAAGTTTCTACCCCTATACAAAACGATCAAAAAGCTCATGTGCAGCGGTCACGCGTTTTTGACGGTGCTCCGCTGTAAGCATTCTGGGCATCTATCTCGCACACAACTCACCGTAACCAAGTTTTTCCAACACAATATCACCAAGGAGACTTCTATAAATTCCAGGAAACTCTTTGTAAAGGTCGTTAGGCATCATACGGTGGTTATTTCCAACTTTTTCTTCAATTTTTTGCACAATTTTGTATACGAAATGACTGATGGTCTCTCACTTTTTGCCTCATCGTAAGTTAATACTCATAGTATGACCTTATTTGAACAACCTAATCCATTTCGTGAAATGTTGTCGACTCATCACATCTCTATCATAAAATTCCACAGGCTTCCAGATATTCGCGGCGGTATTGTTCTGCAAAATCCAAAAACGGATGACCGCCCAGATCTCGCATAAACGGAAGAAACTTTCCATCGGAAGAATTTACTATGACTTAACAAAATGGTCGAAAAACACACAGTACCAATTAAACTGACTGTTAGCGCCAACTTCCAAACATTTTTTCGCTGGCCTTAAAAACCTCTGTAATCTTACTTTCTAGATGACCCTCATGTCCACACTAAACATGTAAATACAATTCAGCAATAATATAATTAACTGTTTGACTGCCACAAATTAAAAATGTAAATTGTCTCCACAGGCCATAATGTCTAGACCAATATGCGCCAACATGGTGCATCCATACAATATTTTAACTATACCTATATTATTCCCGCAAGTGTAAACATTAAGTTGACAAAGTTTTACTGCAATCGGATGAACAGTATGGAAGCGCATTTCATACGGACATACAAACATTGCTTTTATACTCACGCAATACTTAGAAATAAGTGGACGAAATTAATTTTTTTGCATGTAAACCCGAATGCATACCAAATTTAAGTGTCATATTTTTCTGGATGTATCTAGAGATTATTATGATAGGACTTAAAACCGTTATTTTTTCATTTTGGTTTTCGTCCTGGTTCAGTTCTAAACGTTTATTTTGGTTTGGTTAACGTTTTTGTTTCGGAAAAATAACTTTTTTTAGTTTTTGGTTTAGCTTCTTTAATAATCAATTATTCGCCAATTAATATACTATTTTCTTATTTCAACTTTTATGTAGAAATTATGGAAATACAATTTTTTTTAGAAATTTGTTTCTAAAAAACGTTTGAGTTAGAATTTTAGAGCTATCATGCATGCGACAAATATAATATAAATAATTAGTTGAAGGTATAATAATTAGAACTAGAAGTATATTATAATACTTGACATGAAGTTTGGGAGTCCCAGGCTTGTATACGTAACACTAAGATACAAATTGAAATCTGGGAGTTCCAGTCTAGGTACATAACAAATATATTGGAAGAGATAAGCTTAACAAGTTGGAATTTGGGTTGATGACAATATTATCTGAAATATTGATTTTATAGAATAGGTAACGGGATGAATAAAGAATAAATATTACACTATTATTAGATGAATAAAATCAAACATATATTCTATATTCTGCATAAAAATGGTCATATATATTATATTAGCACAAAAATTAACCAAACTGTCATGAACCGAATCGAAAACGTTCCAGTATAAAGCTTTGATTACTAACGGATATAATTTAAGAATATAGCAACTAGAACAAAAAATGTGTACGACTATATACGTGTATGGCCTGCAGGGACGGGCTCTTGGTTGCGTCTATAGACGCTTGTGGCAGTCAACTGATTAAACAAGATGTCTTACATACACATTACGTCAATGGATATCTGAGCTAATATATAATATCTCAAAGACATAATTGTTATTGTATGTTTGAACATGTTCCAAGGGATAGGATGCTGGATGCAAACTTTCTGTGAGTAGTTGGCTTATACGTCTTAGCATCTAGAATTTGCAGTAAGCTTCCCATTTGTAATAATGACTTTATGGAGTTTGTTGCTCTAGTTTATAATTATTTTAAACGAGTCATCCAAGAATAAAATTTGTGTAGAATTAAGGATCAATATTGACTGGATAAATGGACCAATAATACACGCAGTCATTTGACATTTGGCATCGAAGGACTAGGATGAGGTTGTATTTGATAATTATATTTTTTGATTTTATTATTTATTATTATCTTAAATTCATCTATAAATATTACCCAAAAATCATCCACAATATTGTAAAATTCAAATTTGGATTTGATCGAGGAATAGGCAAGAAAACATCATGGATGATACAAATATTGGACCGATTTGTGATATTTTAAACCAAGCCTTTGTGGTTCTGTTATTGAGCTTTTTAATTGAAAAAAAAAAAAATTGTGGTTCAGTGTCATGTCACCCATGAGTATTCTCGCATATGCTGCGAATGGACTGAAATTATCCAGAGATAGTATTCACGCACATGCTGCGAACAGCACTCCATAGTGCTTAATTTTTAATATTGTACTTCTATTTCTAATTCAAAATTATTATTTATTTTAATTATGATGTCAAACATTACTGTTTTATTGATGATTAAATCCAAAGTGCATGCTATAAAAATAACCCAATTCTATTTTAAAATTCATAAGGACCTCTTTGGGTAGAAAAAAAATATATAAAATATGGTCCGGTATAAAGTTTATATGATACATCTATCTGTAATGATATGCTATTTATTTGCAATTCTAAAATGGTTTTTTTGCTTTATATTTTTAGAACCTACATAATAGCCAGGCTTTATCGAACCGGTATAAATGTAGAAGGCCATAAAAATTGAGAGGCATTTTTTTCGCCCAAAAATATAGCATTCCCGCAAACAGTGCCTTAGACGCCGTTAAATATGTCAAAAATCCTCGTATATAAGCCGAAAAGAGTCGTTAATTCGGATCATGCCCGTATAACGTAATATGTTACTCTTAATTTAATGGTCGTCGTCAATATGAAACGTCGTAATCTTGGGCGTTATAATGTTTGTGATGTTAGCAAACACGGAAAAGAAATTAATTCATAGGCCGAATGTGCGGGGGAGGGTCAACAGAAATTACATGGGGTCCGTTTACGTCTTTCGCCATACTTTTACGCTCGGGTCATGGGGATCGATTTGCAGTGAAATTCGCCATTGTTTATGGTCGGGTCCATGCAAATACGGCGTTTTTGTTGGACAAAAACATCGTATATAATCGGATTTTTTGTCGAATTCATTCGCGCGCGCTTTTATCGCTTTTCCGGCCGCACTGTGTGGAAAAAGGGGAGAGTTTTTCCGAGAAATTTCCTCGTGTCCCAACTCTTTCCTGTAATCAAATCTCAAACTTTCACCTGGGTGGTTAAAGTGTAAAGAGAGTGTATTTTGGGAGATGGTGCTCAAAAAGAGCCTCCGAGGGTAATTCGACTGTTCCCTTTCCTATTAATAATTTTCTACCGAATGACTTTTGCCAGGCTGTCTTCTGCTCTACCATTTGACTAACTCGATTAGATGCCGAAGTTTCTTCGAGCACATTGAGAGGTTTCGAACTCTTCATCTTCTATTATATATTGATAGAAGGCTGCCGCCAAAGAGATGGGGTCTTTGACGTGTGAGCCGAGTAATGAAATGTCCAAGGGTCGTTGAATTATATATACTTTCTGACATCTAAGTAGACCCAAAAAAGGCACAGTGATTTTGTTATTTTATTAACAACTTATCAGCTAGCAGAAGTTCTAAATGAAGATTTCGAACAATTCAATAAGAAACCCGAAAGAGAAAAGAACTTTTTTGAAAATAATTGATTATCAATCATCTTCTTATTTATTCTCTTAATAGTATGGATGGCATCGAGCAAAATTTTGCATCAATGTTTATGCAATGTAAATCAGGAAAGTTACAGTCCACCGAGCTTTCAACATTTTTAATCTACAAAGAGTTAATGTTAATTATTGTTAAATAAACGACGTCTACTTTCGATACAAAGTGGTTAGATATCCATTGCAATGCCAAACGCGCTTAATAATTATTTGAAAAAAAAAACGCAGTAATACAGTAACGTGGTTTATTGCTTTAGGTCACGTGTAGCGCGGGCTGAAGGACTAGAACCCAAAGAACATGCGCGCGCATGCTCTCGCCTCGAAGATCGACTGTCTCCCTCTCTCCCGTGAGTAGAGCTCAACCGCCGGTTATCTATATTAACAAAATAAAGTGTCAAGACAGAAAAAATACCATCGACCCTCCATAGACTCCTGGTATACTATAGACCAGAGAGACAAACATCAGATTGTCTGTTCCGGGTTACCCTGGACTAGCCACACAAAGAGTGTCTTCCACTGATCTTTATCCCCACGAGAAACACTATGCGTAGAGCGTCCAGGTGCCCACTTCTTTTGCTCCGCGTCCTCCAGAGGAGGTGAAGTTTCTGTGGGAAAGATCAGCTTCAGACCATGTGCACCCGAAGGTGCGATGGGGAAGGAAGGGCAAAGGTTAAACTAAGCTTCAAAAGAATACTACCGCGGGTTCAGTATCACCACGAGTCCAACCTCAGTTTGAAAGGGACTGCAGCAGATGACGGACTGCAAGGACTACCCCTTCCTCATGGTTCTCGTATCGGTTGGGATCATTCTTAGTACAAAGCCACGGAGACGAATCATCGTTCGAACAGCCTAAAACCGTTCTCTCCTGTTTGCCTAGGCTGTTGAGGATAGTGGTGAGCCTTTGACATAGTCTCCACTAACTAGTGTAATCGGCTGTTTCACACACCTCTTTATGGGTACGCAGCACAGGGCGACCTGCGTAGCCAACTCATGTTAGCTGGTCTACCCCAGCGGCGTTTAATGAGAAAACCGATGAGGTTACTTTACACATCATTACCTCAGGAGTTCAATCGTTGCCCACGGGCGTAGGGTTGGCTCCCCCTCCTATGGTTTTATGGGTGGGCACCGTGGAGTTTAACACACACCCGGAATACTATAGACCAGCGGTTCTTACACTGGAATCCAAAAGGCTATTATCGGGAATTTGCGTGAATATAAAAGCACTTTGCTCAAAAAGGAGTTCGCGAAAAAATTTTCCCTCAAGAGAGAGTTGGTTTAAGAATCGCTGCTATAGACTATTTTAAGCTTATATCGACTCCCTGCTACATAGTATACTTCATAATGCCTAAATAGTTGGAAATGTTATATTATTTATATGCATTATAGACGCGACCAAGAACTCATCTTCACAGGCCATGCGCGTCTATAGCCGCAAATCTCAATTTAATTTAATTTTGTTGCTATTGCGGCATTGGCAAAATATCATTCCGCATGTGTCAATTGAACAGCAATATCTTCTATGGCGTTGCGGATACATATACTATCTGAATGAACGACATATATCTCCTCTTGCGTGTGCACCGTTGTTGGTCCGGTGGTGACGCGCAGAAGGTTAGAGTAATCAGAGTCGTTAGATAGCTTTGGCTATGGGAAGAAATCATCCGTAGTATTTCTATTCGGTATCCGTCCACCTTCATTCCTTCGCTCGGTTATTTAACAACCCAAAAGAAGATAGTATCCGCGTGCGAGTATGGTCATCTTGCCAAGCACGTGGAAGCTGGGTGCGGTCTGGAGACTGTGTCAAGCGAGCGCTTACACTGCACCACGTTACAATGGTGTCAGAAGTGGAATATCAGCGTTCAATCGCTTTTTTGCACATGTCTTTGTGAAATATTTACGAAATTTAGTATCTTATAGAATTGTCGTGTTGATATAATAATTTATGGCTAATGTACTTTTATTTTGTAATTGCTGTAGTTGCTAAAGAGTTAATGGAATCGTACTTCCATTTATGCAGCATAATTATTCTAACAGATCAGAAATGAAACGTAGACGACGTCGTATCTGAGTCCAATTATCATGTCATAGTGACATTTTCAATGAATTATTTTTTATAGTTTGAAGTATAATTGAATTAAGGTGAACTTAATAGAATATTGGTTTTATGAGCTTTAGATTGATTTTGTGTTCCCAGGATATTAATATGATGTGATTAGGGCGTCAATTCCCTGAGATTCCATCACAGGTGAGAGCGCTCGCACGCCGTGCGTAATAATTCGATAATTTAACCATTGGGGGGGGGGGGGAGTTCTTGGAGGAACCGGATATAAGTTATGTCGCAGGTGTTTATCCCAAAACCGGCCGGAAGTGACATTCTTGTCACGTCCGGTGGGGAGAGCTTGTCAGCGAACTTGGCGACATCTGCTCGCGACGCCTGAAAGCGATCCCTTAATAAAGAGCCTCTCCCGACTTATCCCTAATTGAAAATGTAGTCATCGACATCATTATCGCCGCCATTATCCAACTCGAGTCCACTTCATTTCCGACTCGAACGATTCAAATTTTATTTAATTAAATCATGTGTAAAATATAGCGGGGATTCACCCCTTATCATCAGGCAGAATTTGCTTCTATTCTCTTCATTTTTTTGGAATTGGAAAAATAACGACACAGTCCCGAGCGACTTTTGACAAGCGGGATCGACGCCAAATTTGACGTTCGCATTTCAATTTATTTTTCGCTTATACGCAATTTAGCAACAGCTGCTTTAGTTTAAATTGAATGTCAATTCTGTTATGTGCGCATATTCTGCTTGAATGGCAGGAAGTTGTGATAGTTATTATTATTGGCAGGATTTATATAGGGAGGTAAATCTCTACATAACTGGAATCAATAGAGGGAAGCTCCCCCGAATCATTATTACGCAATAGCCACTCCTGGTGGACTCATCCACTTTGACTTCCATTTCATGTCTATAATCGTTGGCCCAATCTTGGATTCATTCCAAGCTATCTTTGAGATTTATAAGCGATTCATAGCGTTAGAAATCCGAAACGAATCGAAGCCTATTTAAACCATGCGCACTACACATTAATTAAAGTCAACGCAGAATATTGCCACAATGTTATCAAATTAATAAGGCATTTTTTTGATTTAGAAGAAAAAAATAAAAACCGGAAAGTAATCAAAATATTTTTATCCTTTGTAAATTTAATCTAAAAAAATACATTTTAAAAAAGTTTTTTTAATCCGCATATGCTACGAACGGACTCGAGTGATAAAGAAAGAGTATTTTCGCACATTGGGTACAGAGATTTACGCGAAGAAATGAACTGAATATTGTGTGCTATCAACGGTGTTAAGGTTTATTTATTGAAATACAAGCTTCACTCACGTTGCGCGGTCCTGAGAGACAAGCGGATTTGTTTTGGCGATATGTGATGGACATACAAAAATAACTATGTTTATAATATCTTGTTGAAGTATTATTTTTCGTTATCGACTAAACCAGATTACTTTTATGATAACTTGTTACGTTCACCCTAATTATCGAAAGTATACTGCTGTATTTGACCAATCGGATTCATATCCTCTTCAAGAGGAGGGTATTTTTCTTTATTATTTATGATTTAGGGGTGGGAATAGGTACTTAACCCAATGAAAGCCCAGGTTTTTCAGGTTTCATATCCCACACAAGAAGCGCATATTGCTCTTTATTGTCGCAGTGCGATTAACGACTATTCATAGTGAAACCAAATTACCTGTTTTTTAAAACTATTTTACCTATAAGATAAAGATGATCCTGTTATTTTTATCATGGATATTTAAGCTTAGTAGATTATATAATTTCCCCAAGGTTCTACGAGGATCTAATTCAATTTAACCTATGGATACCGTGCGCACAGATCTGTGCGTTCAATCGCTTTTATCTTTATACACAAAAGAAAAACACAATAGATTTTTCTCAAACTTATTTATCTAATATGTTGTAAACAGATGTTACTAATATTATAATTAACTAAAATATTTTTAAAATAAAAATTATTGATTCTTCATTATTCCAATTTATTGCATCAATCGACTTCGAATCATACAATATGAATGCATTTACTGTCGTAAATGCAACAAATAATACGTGTTTCTTGAACCATGACTCAATTCAAACTCATTGGAAATGGATTGGTCCAAAAATTTAAGTACTTTTCTGAATACTGAAATGAAATAAATAAAGATGCTTCTACGATTCAAATAATCAAATTTTAACCATCTATTGATTTTTTAACACATAGAGAACACACGGAATGCGAACAGATTATGAAATGCTGATTAAAAAATCCTGGAAGATCAGTGTTTTTATGCTGCTTTGTTTTATGGATTATAGCACAAAGCCTTTAACTCCATAAGGTGGTTTATATTATGGAATATTTTTGCCAAAATATAAATTTTCATTCACCTAATTGAAATGATAAAATAATAGCTTATTGAAAATAGACTTCGTCAGATTGCTGTATAAGTGATAAATGGGTTAGGGTTAAGATTCGCGTTTAGATCATCGTTGATCAATTCTTCGATTTTTACAAATCGTAAATTATATAAGATGTTCTTAACGTTGATACAATAAAGTAAAAAAACACTTTTAAATTCAAATTTAAGACTTGGCCAAGCATCTTTTTAGCTTTCATCGTATACCGATTAGAGTAATGTTTTATATATTTCTTCATTACCGGGACACCATTTTGTCCATTAACTGCTCGTTGATGATGTAAAGCCTTCTTTGTAAGCCTTTCGAAAATGAATACTCAGATTTTAAGCTTCATCCGACGCTCAAATATAAAAAAAAGTCGGACTTCCTTCGACAAGCGCGCAGGGACGACAGTGGCAAAAACCGGCTTTACATTGTGAATATTTTAGTCTGTGTACATTTTTCATTAATATACGTACCATAAAAGTTTTGCAGAAACTAAATATACACTACTGTAATTTGCATTTGAAGTTTGAATCGCTGATGTATTCAGAGTTTCAGGTCGTGATGTTTTATAAATGCAGCGTATGGCGCGCCTTTGATGACCGTCGCCAAAACGCCAGTTTATTCATCCATTCGCCGTTTGTAAGTTAAAATTGTCCTAGTTAGAATTAATTTTGAGAGTGTTCAAAATGACATTTCGATACGCAGCATATAATCCTGTCTGATAATTCCGGGAAAAGCTTCCAGATGACACTTTCATACTGTGACTGATCATCTCGGTCTTCAAGTTTCGATGTCAGCCTGAAAGTTTTCCCTCCATTAAAAAGATATCGAGGGATAAATTCGAAGGCCATAAAATTTGATGGTATTTTTGTTGCAAAGCCATCACGTCGTAATTTATAATGGATGAAATTAATTATTGGAAAAGTTGGTTGAAAAACGAGCGCCATTAGTTTGATGATCTGTGAAAAAAATTGTGCAATCGGGGTGTAATAAATGGCTAGAGAGGTTCATTGACTATCCAATCTAGTGATTTTTCATTAATATTCTGTACGTAATTTTATTGCCAATTTTGGGTTGATATGGATTTGCGACATTAATATGCAATAACAATTTAAATTTATATATTTTTAAAACTCTATCTACAATATATTAGTAAGATTTAATTAACGTAATCAAAATGATCTTCATTTCGTTCCCTTAGCCGCTACGACAATCTCGGTCACCTTATTCGGCCGCGGAGACTGCACCGGAGGTCATTAGAAACACTGGGGTGCTCCATATCTTCGTTGATATTCCCGGCGCCGATGAATAGTGGATGAAAGGGCGCAGTTTCCTATCTTCCACAGTGATCCATCTTTTCAGAACAACGTCAAAAAAGAAGGCATCTATCAAAAGATGGAGATAGAAGATAATTAAATATTACTTTCTTTGATGCTGGCGACGTTCTCGAGTAGGGAATCCAATCCCGAGCTAAAATTTCGATCTCGGGATTTCGGGATTGTATCAGATCATCCCGGGATCAGTTACGGAATTCCGGGACCGGGATTTTCAATAGTTTAAGAAATTACATTGATAAATTTGATCAAAAATTACTAATAAGTCCATTTGTTTAATATAAAAAATGAGACGGACTAAAAGTCGCAAAATTCCCGATTTCCCGACAAATTATTTATTTCTATCGCTGCAGATGAATACCTATATACTATAATACTTTGATGTGATTCGTTATTATATTACGGAGGAATACAAAAATTCTGAACCCCGTATCTACCATATTTCATATCGATATTCCCATTATTAATGTCGAGGTGTAGTAAATACATCACCGGTAAGGAAAGGTTCGTAAATTCGGAAATGACGTCAATCCTGAACAGTACATGAGATATTATATAAACATCAGTTAATCAAGGTCCATAGAAATACACTTTTCTCTCAGGATCACGCAGCGCGGGTCAATCTTGTATATCAATAAATGACCCTTAACACTATTGATAGCATACAATATTCGTTCATTTCTCCGTGTAAACATAAACAATACACATGTGTGTCTTAACTTTTAGTATAAAATAATGCATTTGTTGAAGCTTAAAATTCACTTGAATTCGATCGCCAATATGCGAAGTTCCTCATCAACGGGATAAAGTTTGTCTTGCGTTGGAGATTTACATCAGAGAGTTGGTGTTTGTATATTTTTTTAGCATCTAATTTAATAGAAAATAACCTGAAATGCAGGGGAAAATGTATATAGGAGTTTTAGAAATATATAAAAACCACCGTATCAATAGTTCAAATTACACTTTAATTTAGCAGAGCAACATCTCGAATGCCGGTGTTCGAAAATCAAAATTTTAATTAGAGAAATTCTCTAAGAGCTATTTGGGCGAGATCAACAAAAAAAGGGCTCCAGAATATCAGCGACATTTAAATAACGATATTTAATTAACATTTTTTTTCACAGGCGCTTATCTACATTTAAAAACCCTTTTAAATGCTTATTTTACAAATTCAGACGGTGATTTTCTATCTCGGCAAACTTAATGAATAAATTACTTTTGAATTTTTTCAGCTTCGGATGGTCTATTTTTTGCCGTTATCATAAGCTGTTTTTTACATTTTACAACGGCTCAGACTCGGGGATGATTCGATGTGAATTAATAGCGAAAACGGGTCTGTCGAAGGAGTGTTTTACATAATTTTTTGTAGTAAAAATATCATCATGTCTGGCTGAGAAGTCTCATAATTCATCCCATTATGGCACACTTGAATTTTAATTCCGAGCATCCTTCGCCGAGAAATACTAATGAAATTCAATTCATAACAATATAGCTCGTCGTTTAAGAAGTCTTCTATGGTTTGGAGCATGTTTATAAGATGTACAGATACAGTGCGAGAATTTCTTAAGAAATCTGAGCCCCGTGAGTAATGACGTCGATAAAGCAGCACGCTTTTACTGACGGTGGTAAATTTTTGGTTGGGCGGATGACAATTTTGGAATATTCGACGTGGTAAATTTATTTTAAAAACGCATCATTTTTTTAATTAAGAAACTCATAGGCTTCAATTTGTCCAGAGAGATTCAACCAATTTCAATTTTTTTTTCTTAAAAATAAATTTTACGTACATCTCTACGAGATCCAAATAAAAGATATCATTGAAAAGTAGAAGAAAAATATTTTTGCAAAATTAAAACATTAATATATTTAAATGAAAGGGAAATCGACATTTGTCAATAATTTGGGACAGCGAGTGACCATGAGACAAAGCAATATTCTATTCAGGTCATAATACAGCTTGCCGATCACTGTAATTAAGAGTTGATTAAATCGTCTTTTTTTCAATTATTGTCATTAGTTGAAAAACTTGTAATTTGTTAGTATTAATAATTGAAGTTTTTGAAAAGAATATTCTTCAAACTTAATACGATTTCTAAAGATGAAACTCTTTCCTCAATTCTATCATATGAGGATAATTCCAAAAGTATCCAATCTGAGGCATAGTAGAGTTTAAACGAGGCCGTTACTACCTACCAAGACAAAAATCGAACAAATGAGGTAACTACGCCAGAAATGATGAATAAAATCCACAAAAAGATTTTGGATCATCGTCGATTGAAAGTGCGCAAGCTAATAGATATGGTAATCATTTCAAAAAATGCTGTACATCGCATATTAAACGAAAATTTAGACATGAGAAAGCTGTGCGCAAGATGGGTGCCGTGTTTGCTCACAATGAAACAAAAATATCATCGAGAAGATGTTTCAATCGAATGTTTGGCAATGTTTCATAGCAATAAAGTAGAGTTTTTGCATCGATTCATAACTATTTTATATGTGTACTCTACTAACTAAAAGTTTGGAAACGTTTACTTATTATAATTCTATATAAATGTATTTTTGGGTAATCGTACTAATTTGGGTTGTATCTTGTTAAAATATGAAATATGAATGTTCGAAAGCCTGAATCCACCGATTTTTATGATTTTGTGCCTGGAGTAGTCTATTCTGGTTATTTAATTTGGGTTTCTTCAATTTTGCAAAAAAAGTGAGCTATGAGATGAGAGTTTCTTAAAAATACTAATATAATATAAGTTACTATCCGTTACCCAGCGCGTTGCCGCCACAGAAGTAATAATTCTAAAAATATTGTTTGTTGGTTTTATTATAAATATGTACAAAAAATAATTTTTATATATAAGATCTACTGTAAGTTAATTGTACTATATCTATATTATTTGAGAAAGTGCAAACAATAAGCTAGAAAAGTTTTATCACAATTGAATGAACGGTATGGCAGCGCATTAAATACGGACAAACAAACATTGATTTTTATATATTAAACTAAACCTATGTTACTCGCAAAATCTTTAGCAATAAGTGAACGAAGTTTTATCGTAATTCAATGAACGGTATGGCAGCGCATTTCGAACGAACAAAACTTGTATTTTTTTACTATTTTTGCTTCGTGGATTCCATCCATTGGGTTCATAATTGGATGGCTTGGAAATTTTAAAAAGCGGTTAGAAATATTAATAGTATTAATTTCCAATGCAAAAAGAAAACATTTAGTTGAAGGTCTATTTAAAGCTTGATTTGTGAGTTGAGTGATAAAGATTTAGGACTGGGTTGGTTAGGATGGCTCCTTTTTTCATTTGTGTATCTGTTGAAATGATTGAAAAATAAAAAAGTCTATGTCCTTTGTCTAGTAACGTTCCCTAGCACGGTCTCCAGATCTGACGCCACTGGATTTCATTGTCTGGGGACGTGCCCTATTCCATGAATTGCACGATTTCCAGACCTGACACCACTGGATTTCTTTGTCTAGATATATGCAAAAGAATTCATTTACTATGCTGTGTTGTTAAGTAGAAGGACTCTAGCATTGTTATATTATATGACAGGCAGGTCAAAAGCAACTGTCTGCTGAAAATGCTCATAGCAAAAAAAAATATTTTTCGGTACCCCTCGATGTAATAAAAATGATTTATATATTTTTTCTTTACGCACATAAACGAAATATTGCGCAAAATTAATTCTGAAGAGAGCTCATATTTTTTTCCTGGGCTTATATGCAAAGATATACGAGCAAAATTTTAACACTTAGAACGTAAAATTTCACCAATTAAAAACATGAATAATCAAATTACGAGAGGAATGTCGGAAAAGTTGACATTTTCGATATTTTTAATTTGTGCACAAGAACACGCTAAAAGGTAAATCGGAAGCATCGCTCAGCGAAATTCGATTACATTCAAATTCAATTAGCGTTCGTGCTTCTTCACTTTTATTCCGTAACATTGCGTTTCGATTCTAACGGCGAGAATCTGATTGGCTATTTTTGCAGATTTAATTTTTCCAGCCTGGACTATTTCATTAGGTCGGTAATGTCGGATGTTTTATGGGCCGTAGTGGTGTCCCGAATCGACAACATCTGTTAACCGCATAGCATTAAGGTTCGCTAGAGTGGCAACTGATGTTGCACTATATTTTAAATGGCATGGCCATATGCCACATGGTTGCCAGACGCTCCTCCGACGTAACAGCGAAACATTATTCCTATGTGCATAAATTGCTCTTACCGAAAAGCTGTATAAAGATGTAAATTTATTATCGCCAGGCGAAGCCTTCGTTATTTTAATGGCAGCGTAAACCAATTTTGGATGAATGCTGCTGGATATATTCAATTGGATACAATTTTTTTTATTAAATCAATCACGTCGCAAATTTGTAAAAAATGAAGCTCTATCAAATGTAAATGCTTAAATAAGAGTTTCACATGACATTCTATAAATTTGTTTCAAGACGGAGCTATCTCGCGATGCGAATATTAACCTGTATGGCAGGATGATCGCGTATTTGCGAGCGAATTCTAGTGATTCAGAAAGAGACCAATACAGAATATCTTTCCCAATAGATTCAACATTCAAATCAATTGTATCGATTGTATATATCGACATATTTGATAGATTTGCATTCAGCGCTCATGTATTTGATTAATCGTTTGGATTCAAGTTTGACTTAGATATATAAAAGATTTAGATAAAGAAGTTGATGTTGAATACCTGTTCTGATTGTAAGGGTGTGCTTGTACTATTGCCACCAAAGTAAACTGTGGGCTTCAATACTGCTCACAAATGGTCAAATTGAAGTAAGAAATCGACAAGTAGAGGCTAGGGTCATTCAATACCAATGACATTTTGCTTTAAAATGAAAACGCCAGATCGAACATTTCTATGCCATTTAATTCAGCAGCTTTCTGTGAGTTTGAGAGATTAAATATAAATATAGCACATAACTCAATAAGTTCGTAGGATTTTTTTTTCATTTGGGGTCGTTTATTTTGCAGTATAATATAATATATATTTTTTTAAATAATGCAAGAACTTGGTAATTTAAATTTTTGATGTATTAAAACGCAGTTTTATTTGCAAAATCGGTAAATTTATGAAACATTCTGAAAATATGCATAATTATTCATGTGGTCAATCGAATGATTAATTTCTTTGTGATAATTACAATAATATATGCAATGGATTATGTAGAGATCGAAGAAAAATATAATAGTTTTATTAGAAAAATAGAACAGTTAAATATTTTAAAATTCCCATAATAAAAGTTGCATATATATTTTGGTGTGGGAATATTTTGAGCAGCATTTTTTAATCAATGTTTCTTTTTTCTCATTCTATTCTTCAATTCGGCTTTTATTTTCTTCTTGTTTCTGGATGAAAAACCAGCCTTGCAATTTCTTTTGTATTTGCGTTTGCAGCATTTTTATCTCCTTAGCTTTGTTTTTCATTGTGAAGATAGATACGCTGAAAACGCAAATAGAATCCATAAGGCATTCATCGAAATTGCAATAACAAATTTTTTTCGTTGATCAGTGTAAATACGTAAAAATATACATTTCGAAACGTACATTTATAATATGACTATTTCAAAAGTATTCCGAGCTATAAATACACATTCATTGGGTATTTATATAGGATATTTCAATGGGGACGCTCTAACTTTGTTAGGTCATAGCGGCCAGGTTGTTAAAGCAACATCTATTAAATTTATTGTGAATTATTCAATAGTATATGGCAAATTATCATAGAAGGTTATAATGTCAAACAACGTGTATAAATTAGTTCGAGAAATATTTCGCAAAAATATCAACTTTAGCAACGAGACCCATTTTTGGATGAATTGTGTGAACAAGCAAAATTGTCGGATTTGGAATCATATCCGTAATAAAATAATACAAAATGTAGTATATGGAATGTGCTTACTCAACAATGCATCAATCATTATTTTATAATATCGAGTTCTTCTTCAAAATATTAGGCCATCCCGAAAGAAATCCATTTTTTCGAACATAAAACATTTTTTCAATTTTTTTACATAATTCAATAAAAAATGCAATCACCATAAATATTAAAAACTATCATCTTTTTATATAGACTAGAAGGATTTACCATGTTTATTAGGGTGTTCCTTATTTGGAAGTATTCTATGCATTTTTCGGTGATGTGTTCGACATCAATGCTTAATAATAACTCGTATACATCAAACATGCATTAATCAATAGGACATCTTATTATCAGCGTATGCGTTATTTGCATAAATTTCAATGAAAAATAATTTATTATGTATGCTAATATTGAAATCTTAAAAGCTAATGAAATCTTCTCATCTCCATGGCAAATTACATAATCAAGCATAAATAATTTACTTCATTAAAAATTAACAAACGCCGTATAAAACAACGAATTATTTCCATTAGACAGACATGTGAGAATTCAGGTATTAATATGTCTATTTAAATATGTACATGTGTTTTATTATGAAACGCGTGTGTGGTTCGGAAAAATTGAAAAGCCAAGGTATTTTCCCACAGTATTTCAATTTCGCGAAAAGTCACACATATATCCAGCGGGAACAATATGAAAATTTCAGGTATATTTTCCACCTTTGGACTGAAATAGTCTCCTCTTTTGTGCTCCTTGGCATTACGTCGGGGGATTAAAACCCCAGATGAAAAGGGGCAGAGAAAAAGGAAGCAATGCGCCCGTCGGCATTGTCCCCGGGGCCACGAAACGAAAGCGAATGGGGTAATTTGAGACATGAAAGGGCTGTTTTTGGTTGTTTTGAAGGGACATCTGCGGCGAACAGTAATATACAGGGATCGATTTGAGCACGGGGATGATGGTATTATTTGCCGACGACCTGTTTGCTTTTCATGCCTATCAAATAACCCCATGTAAACGCCATGAGCTCCAATCTCAACGAAAATACTCCGTTTCGTGCTTTTTCCACGGATAGATATATGCGAATGTCAATAAAATTATCAAGCAACAATAGTCACGGAATGTCTATTTCGGGAAAATCGATGGGTCTTCATTCGAATGGATTTGGTGTGCCATTGTTTTCCAAGGAGTACGGATCGATGTATATGTCTTTTGTATAGTTGGATTTATGCTAGTCTATTAACTTCATTGAATCTCATTTCTAAAACAATCTTTATGGCTGTAAGTCTCCGAAGAGATTTCTAAAAATATATCCTTTTTGCATAATCAACTTAATACTTCGATCTGATTAAAATAATAATTCATGAACACGTATGTGCGAATTTGGCATGAATGCTAGAGCAATCAATATATTATCATTTATATGTGACAATATGGTTATTGGAGATATATGTGGATGACAGTAATCCGATTGCCACTGAATGCTATGTCGAACATCTCAGAAGTAACCATATAACATCGCAAGTGTTAATAAAATATTATTTTATTAGAAATTCTTTACAATGATTATATTTTATATCCATTGCAATAAATTAGCATTAATTGCAGCACAATTTAATTGTAAACTTTACAAGTGTACTATATAAAAAATGATTTAGAATTGATATAATTTATATATATATAAAACAATATGTGTTTGTTTGTTTCGTATGTGTTCCTATACCATTCAATCGATTGCGATGAAACTTTAATAAATTGTTGTATTTAAACACGTAAATGTTATTGCATTAATACAACTATTGTTTATGTACGCAATTTGTTTTGCGAGACGTTTTGTGGGTGCATCATTCTGTAGTTGTACATGCATGTTAATATTCAAAGTCTAGGTGACGCGTGAATCAATTCAACAAATGCTTTTTACGTTGAGGCTATAAATTTAACATTCGTTACCTATTATCATAAATTGCATCGTATACTTTTTAGGATTTTGGATATTGAGATATTCTTATTCATCACGAATTTCATCTTCGATTTGTTAATAATAAAAAAACCTATAATAAGCACATACTTGGGTGTTCTTACTGCATGCTTGCATGGATGTTGTAACCAGCTGTATTTTAGAGCTGGTTATCCATCACGTAATCTCACATTGTACATTGCACATGCACATGCACATTGCACTTTGTGTCATTGAAACACTCCACTTAACCCATGACTGGTGGATTAGACTAACGAATAATTATTAATCACTACTGTGCTTTATTCAAAACGCTGAATCAAACCTATAATATATCGAAATGGTTCAAGGTTTCATGGTTTTTATTTCAATCTTTTATAAGTATAGGGTGCGGCAGGGATACTACCTTATTTTAAAAATGAATAACATAAATAGTATACAAAATATCAATTTAATTTCTTTTCCATGTTACAGAAAAACATTTAAAGATAGTCTCACTCTTTAAAATTTCCACCTTACTCATTTTTAAATAATTATATTGCGCTCTCCTGTTAGTCTTATTTCTTATGCACAAAATACATATAATGAATGCAACCTTAATCCTAAGTCTAAGAAATAATGGGCAATAAGCTTTTCTTATACATCATCCCATCCCTGAGCTACGATCCTACAATATTGCTATTTCTGTACGTTATCCGAAGAGATAATGATGCTAAACATGACCGAACTGAATCTGAACTGCCTCGATATTGCATGGAATATTAACTTAATACACATGACTCATATAATATCGAATCGCCTGTTTTATGTGTGAAATTTCCAAGTGGCAATAATACAAAAACGATCATTAGAACGTAAACTGTACCCGAAACCGTATCCCATCCACAAGGCTTATGCAACTAAACAGATGACCTTCTTGGGTCTGTTCGCTATCGATTCATATAAAAAGTTCGTGTAGAAGGAAGATGGGGGAGAAATTAAAAACGAATTTTGATTCCAGATCGACCATGATATGACCAAGCCTTCCCGCGTCCAAGACATTCGGTCGGATCCCAATACTTATTATTTTAAGATTAGACGTTTTTTTCTGGCAATTAAGTCATGAACATCATTTTTATCACTCTGATTTTTTTATGACCTTGACTGGCACTTATATGACGCCTCGTGTACTGTACTGAATATGTGGGATTAGCTTGTAAAAAAATATATTTATAAAAACATTTTCTACAGTGCGCTGGTGAGATTGTCTGTCTGTCTGTCCTCCAACTACGGGTATATATAGGAGCAAATGTTATGCGAACCGTGGAATTCTGATTGGATGATTATCACACGATGTGATTACCATAATCGATAAATGTCATTTTAGATCAATTATTTAGCGTACGAACCCCCTGAGGAATGATACGCTCATTTTAAATTAGCAACCATTGGTCTGGCGAACACAACGAGCCTCGTATTGGATAAAATATGAAATAAAATTAGCATTTTAATATGCTTACATCGACTAAATTATAGTGCACGGATGGAAGTGCGGATATTGTGTCGACAGTATAATACATCCCCGACCGGAATAAAAATATTACATTTCTTCTTGTATTGGGGTTGAAAGCTTTGGATATACCTTTTATTCTTTGCGGACGTCTTTCAGCATGTTTATCATTCATTCTGATCCTTGTAGCACTTTGCCCGAGGAAGATCTTTTTTGATTGTGATATCTAAAGTACGTATATGTTTCTTTAAGCAACGATTAAATGGGAGAGCTTAAGGCGTCCAATTGTTCGACAACTATCGTCTTTTCTGTTTGAAAATCGAGTGAAAATGGTGAAATTTATATTTTATCTGATCATTATTTATTTAACAATTTTTTAAATATAATATTAGGTTATCCCGAAAGAAATGTATTATTATTTTTATCGATTTTATTTACATAAGTCAATCACCATTATCTTTAACAACTAACTTCCACCTCGTTTGCAAGTTTTTTATTCTTATACGAAGTTCATGGTAAATATTACACCAAAAACGTTTTAACGGGCAATTGATAAATTCCCGATTAATATTCCCATGAATACTGGTGTCTGTTGATGCTTCGTGCTTCCCCAGGGAGATCATATCGCCCACATTATGAACGTCTGATCGAATTCATCAACAATAATGCTAATATATTATGGACCATTTAAGTATTAATTTGGATCTGTAATAATACTCGCTATTGCCAATGATTTTGCTTAATATTTTATTATTAATGCAGAATCGATATTTAATGAGTCTTCAGGAATATACGTTCGTATAAAAGATCATAAGACATAATTGCTTATGGAACGACGTTATAAACTTAAGATATAAGTGTATAATCCGAGACATATCCACTTTGTATTAAATAAGATTCATCTACAATTAATTAACAAATACAATTAATGGAGATGAACAAAATATGACAACTTCGCATGGCAATCGCAAATTGACATGAAAGTTGATGTAATTTGGACCGTATTTCAATTTACTTAATTTCGTAAGTGTAATATCATTTTGGATTGTTCTAAGTTTAAGAATAAAAGAAAGAAAAGCTGTGTTAATATTAGGGGGACCCGAAAATATTCGTATGTTTTGGAACCACATGTTTGAGCTCAGTTTGTGCCCAGACACAGTGACAGAAATATCTTTGTAAGTTATTTATTTGTAGCACAATTGTCGAGCATTATTTTTGTGCAACAGATTTTTTTATTGTTACAGGTAAACGTAATGTAAAAAATGTGAAAAGAAATAGAAAACTACCCCTTGAAAATACTATATCCCTAGATAAATCTCTCATGAAAATCGCTTAAATCATAAATAAAAATGATGAACAATCTGAAACAACTGGAAACAATCGAGTTGTTTTCGCAATGACTAGGATTCCTTGATCCCATGGACTATTGTGTAAACACATTTAAAACTATCGAAAAAACGAATAGGATGGATGTTATGGGATAGAATGGGTACCGCACACGATGCGTTGAATACCGAAAAGAATTATATTTTATAATGTTGTGTATATATATTTTTTTGTTATTAAGTAAATTTGAACTCGTTTAACTAAGTATTCGAACACTTTCGGGTCCTCCTAATATTTGGTGTAATGAGGCTGCGAATACCAATTAAATTGGTAGTTTATGAGACATGTACCATTCCTTGCTTTCAAAAACAGGCGTCAAATAAAAATAATCGGGATTATCCATGAATTTTGACGATGGAAAACAGGACATTTATCAATCCAGATTTATATCGATTTCATGCGTATTGTCCCCGTGGGCATTGTCAATGGACAAAGACCAACATTCGGTTGAGTTTTCCTGGCGCAATGTTTCTGACGTTATTGAAAACTCGCTGACGACTCCACAAAAGGCGATTTTTCCGCTGAAATGGAGGCAGGCGAGAGAACCATTCATATGGATTTTTTTTCACTTTCGCGACGCAAAATTTCAGCATGGAATGATCGCAACGACCGATCTGCAAACAAGGAAGATGCTAATAAATTGCTGATCAATATCGGCAGGGCAGAAGAACAAACGGAGAGGAAGAATACGCAATATGGGAATGTATTCGAAAACAATTGCTTTGAAAGCAATCGGCAAGAGCAAAGCCGTGTGCAGGAAATTTATCACCATGATGCTTTGTTCTCTTCGTCTTCTTCCTATCCGTTGCTATAATTGAATTTAATGCAATGGATAGTCATTTCAAGAGCTTCAAAGGCATAATACGATATGGCAAATCTTATGTGATTGTTTTTAGAAAAATGGCAGTGAACCAAATAATGTTTTTTTTTGTCGATATAGAAACATATCTGCTTGTTTAATGTTGTGTTTCAAATACGCAATTGATAATAGTATACAATCTAAATGAGATGTATTGTTGTAGAATATTGTCTGCATTCAATTGTTAATGGTCCAATTTAGTTCCTTTTGGGTCGAGCTTTATCGCAATTACGAAGCTTATATACGACAATGCCATTGTGCAATACGAAGCACGTCTGCCGTTGTCATATTTTGTTGTAACGTTAGTCAGAAAACAAAGCCTCGTCGAAGTTATAGCGATATAGACATCGATATGAGCAGGCAATGATTACCTATCCGGGGCAGTGGTAGGCTTTCACGCTGTAGCGAGCTTAAAGCTCGGCCCACTAGAGCGTTTAATGTAGCCTGAAGTCCTGGCCACTTGTGGCTAAAGGATACCGCCACAAAGCCCGATGCTAATGCAGCCTCCGCTGAGAGATTTTCCCGGAGAAATCTGCCAAGATGAAAGTAAATAGCATTTCTTTCCGAGTGAATGCATCGCTGCATGTGTTTCAATAAGATGTTACATACTTTGAAGCCGTATGAGAGAGGCGAGATTGAGAAGGGATTCGAACGGAAGACGGCTATTGATTCTATTTAAATCTGGAGATCTCATATTCACAATAGAATATGAATATTTTATGATGATTCTGGAAAAATGTTGGATTTCATATTAATAAGGTCGTCCAGAAAAATGGTTACAACATTTATGTAGGATCGAAAAATGCTTGTATTTAATTGAAATTCACAGGATACTTCACAAATATATTAAACTCTTTTTTTATTGGATTTTGGGGTATAGAGTCCAGAAAAGCAGCTCCCCCTTGTGCAAAATGATCCGGAGTAAGCATTCTAGGCACCCACATCGCACACAACTTCTTGTAATCAAGTTTTTCTGACACAATATCACCAAGAATACTTCGAGAGATGTCAGGAAATTGGTCTTCCACTCTTTGCCTAGACGATACGGTCTTTTCAGAACAACCTAACCCACTTCGTGACATGTTATCGTCTCATCATATTACTCGCATAAACTTCCACAAGCTTCCTAATGATATTCGTGGCGGTATTGTTCTGCAAAGACAAAAAACGGATCACCGCGAGATGTGACGGGAGCGCGCGACGACCTCTCCATCGGAAGAATTTAATGTGGCTGAACAAAATGGCCAACAAGCACGCAAGACCAAACAAACTAACCATTAGGATCTTCCCTACACGCCAACTTTTTAGTATGCCAACTTTAAAACAAAAAATTCCTCCGGCCTCAGATGGCCCTCGTACATACAATATTATTGTCAGAAAAACAGTCAATCTTCTATTAAAGTATTTCATTTATATATTACGATTATGACCAAGTTAAATTCTTATAATTCAGTCATAAGTCATTGTTTTTTCAATATAATTCCATCTAAAATATCTCTCTTTATATCTGTACTATTTTTAGGGAGAATTTTTAAACGCGTTTTTCTCGAAACTACTTTTTCCAAGCTCACGGAAGTGCTCCCACCCGCCTTATATAAGCTTTCTTTATGTAATTTAGCAGAGATATGTACAATAAACGTCTTCATCGTATAGACTACAATCATCTAAAAATATTTAATAATGTTTATTTGATGAACAAAAAACTACAAAAAATGTTCGTAAAAACACAAACTTTTTTTCGATCGCTCACTATTTTTTTATTTTTTAATATTTCTTTTTAATTGTAGTCTAAGTTATATATAATATTATACAAAGTAAAAATGTGTTTAATTTTTTTAGTGCAAATCGTTTGTTTAAGACTTAGGACTTCCATGATGACGAATGTCATTGCTCGTGCACTGACGTCAACATTGTTTTATACTTTTCGCATAAAAAAATGTTAAAAAACCGCTTACTTTTAGTCCCAATAAAGCAGAAACGACCCTTAACTTTTCAATATTAGTTTTTGAGGGGGTGGGAGGGATGAATAAGAATCAAAAGTAAGGAGGGTAAACCTGGATTCAAATTATAAAAATATTTCTACTTTCGATATTCCATATTTGTTGTAAGTCGAGTTTCATAAAAATAACAAAGAATAAAAATAAAAATAAAAATATTAGTAGATACAGATTTCAGATTTGTGGCTTAATTTTTGTTCAAAATTATGAATTATGTAATTGTGTAAAATAAATAATATGCGCATGTTTTTGGATAACAGACAGACATACATTTCATTTTATATTTCGTTATTGCATATGGAAATCTCTAATTTTCAAGATTTTTTCTTTAAATAGTATTGAAACTCCATAGCTATATATTTCTCAAATATAAATCTCTCCAACTCTTTCAAGATTTAGTCGCTGAGAGCCTATATTTCTTTCTTTCTTCAATATTATTTTTGTTGTAAAATTTTATATTTTTCCCATATTTCATACATAAATGTCTTGCTTTTTGCCATAAATAACAGTATAAAAAATAATAATGTATTTTTAAAGCGGCCGTAACTTCCTGATAAATTTATTGTAAAACACCAACAATATTCCTTATACGCTATACACAATCTGATATTTTAGGATGTAATCTCTAAGCTTCATTCAAAATACAAATTGAAGACTTACAAATTTAAATGAAAAATAGTCATTTCAAAGGCGAGATTACGTATTGTTTCCGAGAAGTGTTTCTTAAGACAATGGCGCTTTTAACAGCTTCTTCAGTGCTTTCCTTTTTGCTAGATGATATTCCATGTAGATATATGTTACATAAGTAAAGTCATCTTATTTAATTTGTATGGATTTGAATATATTTGTATAAAAGTGTTGATGATACTAAATGCTTTTATTGAAATTTTCTATTTAATCCATACATCATATTAGTATTTAGAATCTACATTTTCCATGGTTTAACTGGAAGATTATTTGCAGAAATTTACAATTTTGGATATTTTCTGCATAAATTTGCATACAGATAGCCGAAAATGGACATTTATTAAAGATATCAGAATAGAACGCCGCTGCAATTAGTGGCGAGGGAATATATCCGCTTTTTAGAGCGCCCCCGGATGTTTGAGCCGTGAAAAGCAGAACCAAGGTCCCAAATTTACAGACTAAAATGACTATCATCCGACAAAGAGGCTTTGTGGCCTTCCGGTCCGTGTCTTTGCCAAAGGGCTCTGTGCCAAATGAGCAAAGTTTTCATTCAAAATCCGCCATAAATGCAGGTTTCCGATTCTAAAACAGCTCCAAAACTGCGAATGTATCCGAGACATATTGCAATTTTCCGGCATGTTTGCATTCCGGGCACGCTGGTATTTTGCATAAATTTCAACTTACATAAAACGGAGTTTAGAATTTAAAATTTTATAGCGTATGTGCAACATATGACATAAGAACTCAATCGATTTTCAATTCATATCGTGATGCTTTGCGTGTAATAAAGCATTGATTTGCAAAGTTTTTACACGATCAACAAAGGCAATATAATTGCTAATTGGTCTGGGAATAATAACTATGGCTCTAATAAAACGACCATAAAGTCTGGACGTCTTGCTGAACCATCCATATATTAAAGTGGATTTACGGGTCAAGGGCAGTACGAGTTTCGATAAATGTAATAGTAAACCATGTAATTGGTAAACAACGGGTCTAGGTCACACAAATCCGATTACAAACTATGCGATATTTAAGAATATAAATCACTCAAGAATATGGGGACATCACTACATTATAGTTTCACTATTTTATTGAAAAGCCTGCCGATTTTTTAACAATGAAAGATTTAATTTATTTTTTTCATTTTTATTTTCAAAATCTAACAGAACATAATTTTCTTCATTACTATCTACTATTAGGTTGGGGAATAAGTTCGTAGCGTTTTTTTGTTTTACAACATTTTTTTGCTTTTTGACAAAGTGTATAATATACATTCGATAGAGCTCATTTTGTACTACAAATCTGTGTTAAACATCTTTTTGAATAATTTATTTCTTATTACCTTTGAGTCTTAAAAATGGAATATCCAGGAGGTAAAAAGCAACATTTTCGACACCTACTCTTCTTCGCTTTTCATCGAGGTCAAAAAGTTGCTGAAGCAGCCCGGAACTTAGCGCTTTTTGTACCGAATCATCATGAGAGATGATAAATGGTGCAACATAAACATACATACAGAAGCAAAGAAAGGAATGGATGGCTCCAGGAGATACGCCAAAGCCGAGAGTCAAGCTTGACTTCCATCCAAATAAGGCCATGATCTGCCTTTGGTGGGACTGGGAGCGCATGGTGCATTGGTAAATGCTCGAAAGGAATTCCACGGCCAACAAGGAGCTTTATAAAGCTCAGTTACACCGCGTGAAAGAGGCTATTCAACTGAAAAGATCCCATCGACAAGGCCAAATCATACTCCTTCACAACAAAGCCAGGCCACATGTTGCACAAGTCGTCAAAGCCGCACTCCAAGCTTCTTCAGCATCTGCCGTATTCTCCAGACCTTGCACCGACGGATTACCATCTTTTTCGCTCCCTGTTTAACCATATGGAAGGCGTTACCTTGTACAATGAAGACGATCTTAAAAACTGGCTCAACAAATTCTTCGATACCAGACCGGGCGATTTTTGATAGAACGGCATCGAAAAATTACTGAAGAGGTGAAAGGAGGTAGAAAATGGTAGTAAACAACAACGGCGAATACATGATTAATTAATTTATTTTTAAAACTATTGATTTTCGTTTGAATAAAAGTTTTTTTTATAAAAACGCTATGAACTTATTCCCCAACCTAATATTTTCCACAGGTTTTAAAGTTTTTCAATTCCACGCTTGAAAAATTCTTCTGCTTTTGGGTCGAAATATGTACAAATATGATTTTCGACTTATTTTGTGTTTCGAAAGCGTTTATTGCTTGGAGAGTATGCCAAAGATCGAAAAAGACGAGCCGAGAGAATTGACACGTCGTAATGATAATATTTCACCGTAAATTTCATTTATGACTTTCGTGACCTTTGGTCGAAAAACAGCAGAATATAACGTTGAATGTGATGTTGATCAATTTCGGGCTTTGACATTTTAGCCTTAACAAAAATAACATTTTTTTACTCATTAAAGTTACTGAAAAATAGTTCTTAAAAAACTTATGGAGCTGCTGCCTTCACCGTGTCTGGAGCTTAAACAGACGTCTAATATTTAATATTTCATACTTGAAATATTTTTAAGCTGCTCTCGGAAAATAGTTAATCTAACATCCTCGATCATTTTCATGGAAAGATTTTTTTGAGCGCAAGAATTCCGGAAAAATATAAAAAAGTACCATTTTATTTTTGTTAGACAATAGATCTTCTTCGAAGTGAATCGCTATCGTTAGCAAAATTTTATCCTTTAGATTTAAAGATGAGAAGAGTGCCTGTATGTAGTCCCACGATTAAGCGATCGAACTAGTAAGTCAATCGTCATGGGCTCAAATCTACAGGAGGCGTTACTGGCGACTACATTTTTAACCATTTAAGCAGTGAACTAATTTGAAATCATCATAAAAATAAATGCTATATTTGTATATCCACCATTTATCGTCTGTACAAATCCACTTATCTGTCAGGACCGCGCAGCGTGTATGAAGCTTGTATATAAACAAATAAACACTGTCGATAGCACACAATATTCGTTCATTTTTTCGCGTAAACATAACCAATACACTTTAAATCGATTAATTTGGGTTATTATTAGTCGATAAATTTGGGTTATCGATCTATATAATCGTATGATGTACGCAAGATACTCTCCGTCTCTGTCTCTCTCCGAGTTCGATGTGTCAGAATGCTCTTTCTGAATCGCTGAAATTCGATCGCAAATACGCGACTGAACTCATTAAAAGGTTAAAACATGTACATTTCGGTCTCGTATAATACGGTCATATGGTTCCACATAAAAATTTGTGAAACAAATCCGCGTTATACGAGGTATACATCCAAACACAACTAAATTGACATTACATTATCATATCTGTTATGATTAATCAACTTTTTGTATGCTATTTTTTTAATAAGGTCATCTAGAGATTAAGGTTACAAAGGTTCCTGAGGCCATGGGATTTTTTGTTTCGAAGTTGCAACACCTGGCATGTAGGATAGTGTGGGATCCTAACGGTCAGCTTGTTTAGTCCCGGGTGTTTGTCGACCATTTTGTTCAGTCACAGTAAATTCTTCCGATGGAAAGATCGTCGCGCACTACCACCACGCGCGACTTTGCAGAATAATACCAAGATTAGATTGTTCAGAGAAGGCTTTACTAATACTCATGATGAAGCAAGGAGTAGGAGATCATCGGTGATTGATCTGTGGAAAAAATTGAAGGACATGTGCGAAATGACCGTCGTATGACGCTTGAAGACCCTCACAAAGAATTTCCTGACATTTCTCGAAGTCTCTTTGATGATATTGTGTTGGAAAAACTTGGCTACAAGAGGTTGTGTCAAAATTGCGTGATCGCTGCGCGGATTTTTTAATTGTTTTGCACAGGTGGGAGAAGCTTTTCTGGACTCTATCATGACAGGGGATGAGAAGTGGGTGTGTCAGTATACAGCCTGGTACTTTATATGACGCCATTATTCAGTCAAATATAATATGTTAGCTAGATGTTCCGTGCATTGATGAAAAAAAGATGTTGCATTTTTTTGTTTATGAGGCACTCTACGTTTTATATTAGGGTAAAACATGATTCGACAGCCTTCAAGTTATTCTGGAGCGTATCCACAATTCCTTGAGTGGGTTTATATTTCAAGTGAGCCATATAAAAAGAATATATTGAACGACCTCTCGACGACGGCGGCAGAAATGCGAGCTGCCAAAAGCTCGCCTATCATAACTCGAGATTGTTGAATGTCGAATTCGGTGTCGTGTTACACTCGTTAGCTTCGAAAAGCTCACAAAAGTCGAAAGACAGCCTAGCGGAAATATTATTTAAGTTTTGTTTAAGTGGGATCGGGTGCAGTCGGAAGGCAGTGGGATTCGGAGCACGCTCTTTGCCGGGGAAGCGAATGCTTTTGACAGTGGATAACTAGGGACGAGTTTCGACCCCTCTAATGACGGTCGTTAAACGACCGTCCTCCGGCTCAGGTTGTGTAAGCCCCCGTACTCTCCATCCTTGCTCTACATGTGTCTTTGTCGTTTTACATTCGCCAAATACGCCCAGGGCATATCACAAATGAGAGAGAACTGAATAGGCACCCAACAGTGACCATGGGATTCCTTCACTATTCCGATTAAATTTTAAATAAGATGTAAATGTATATGTCCCTTTGTGTTTTAAAGCAAAGGACAATGTTTGCTTTTCTCTAAATATTGATGCTATTTTGAATTAAACAAAAAAAATGTCTTTACACATATAGTAGGCGCGCCTTTCCGATAACGCCAAGATGACAACGATTCTGAAACAGAACATATTTTTCCTAATCAACGTAATTCTGCTTTACAACGAAATGATAATTGGACAAAGATTCGTCCAACAAGCAGCGACGAACGAGTTAAATAAATAAATACTGTCGATAGCACAAAATAAAAAAAGAAGTACTCCGTCTCCATCTCCCGAACTGCGCTATGATCTCTGTCTCTGTCTTTCTCCGAGCTCAGCATACAAGAGTGCTCTTTTTGAATCATTAGAATTCGCTCGCAACATTGCGATCATACTCTCTTGCGGGTTAACATAGTCTCCTTCAAGGGTGATACATTCATTTCAATACAAGTCAGATCTGAAGAATACGGTGGATTAAGAAGCAATTCAAAGTGCAATTTTGCATTGGTATGAACGACTAGTGACATGGGGCATTGCATACATCTTGGTGCATTTTAGTGAAATACCGCTTTTTTCTTCTTTATTTGGAGCCGTTTTACACCAATAATGCCATATAATATTCGCTGTTCATGTTTCTTCTTTTTTCAATTTAATTGATGAATAAAATACCGTGCACATCCCAAAATACGAAGGTCTTATTAGTCGATTTTTGTGTTTTTGGTCGCTTTGGACGGCTCTCGCCGGTTGCTGTCCACTCAACTGATTACCAATTTGATTCTAAAATATAATGATAGATCCATGTTTTATCTATTGTTACATATTGCATGAAAAAAATATATTTTAGCGCGCTAATACAGTTCCAAACAACGCTCTGAATTATGGACGAGTTGTTGTTTTTGATCAAGTGTGAGAAAATTCAGTACCCACTTCGAACAGAGCTTTCTCATGGAGAAATATTTATACAAAATGTTTCTTTGCTTTCTTCTGTCTGATATCTTTAAAGTGTTAAATATCCAGAACAATGGTGGCACAAACTATATGTTATTCTACGAACTTATTGAAAAGTTGTCAATTGTGTTGTGTACGATATTATCATTAAACCACGATCATATCCATCAGAGGACGATCGTTCAGTCCGAAGGCCGTGGGCCTCCCCAAAAAAATAGGGGTAAATATTTATCGCGCAGGAAACGGGGATGAAATTTTATACGGCATTCGACAAAAAATTTGCTCGAGATGAATATCACAATAAAAACAGCACATCCATGTCAATCTGTGGAAAACGGGAGGGGCGTATTTTAAGGTCGCGGGCAAATTGAGGCAAAAATCAACTCGCACGAGGGGCACAATGGAGGGTTGTCTGAAAGCCACGCGCCATATGAAACATCGAATGTCTGAAAAAATATGAATTATCACGTGACGAGGGCCCTTTTCCCATTTCTCGTTTTACCATTATTTAATTTCAAGCTCGAACGCATCAACGGTCCATTGGCGGCTTTATATGGGATTTTTATTTATTTTTTACGTGCTAAATTAATCATAATATTCATTTCGTAAAGGGTATTCTAATGACTTATACAGATGATAATCAAAGGGTGCGATTTAATAAGGACGCTCGATTTTTAAATGTAAATAAAATAAGCTGTATGTGAGTTAACTCCCTATTTTTTTTAGTTTTTGAAAGAATATATTATGGTATTAAATATAAAATAAAAAATCTTTCAGATATTTTCCGCGGCTTTGCTTGATGGCATGTATTCGGTAGGTCCAATTTTTGATGACTTTGTCGCATAAATTTGCTATATGGCGTTCATTATGTTGACTATAGCGACTCACCGGTGAGTCGCAATGCTTTTTAAGAGTAAGTCTTAAATTTTTTATTGTTTTCCAGTTCTTATCTTCAATTTACCTTTGACAGATTTTCAGAACCGTTTTCAAGCATTTTATCTACGAAAATAAAATTCAAGTTCTTACAAACGGGGGATGCAAACGACGGTTAGACGTCTCGGAAGTATACCCGGTGAACGTTTCAATTTTTGCCACCATAAAATGTTCCCAATTTGTCACGAGCCGACACTGCTCAACGTTCCTTATATAAAAATACGATTTGGTGCCGCGCTGGGACATTACAGTTTTTCGTAACTCATATGAAATTTCTTAGTAGAGATGTATAATAATGAGACTGAAGATGGAGGTCTCAGATAGAATCGTGTTTCAAAGGAACAAAAAACTTCCTCTATGACAAGGTCATCCTGTATAAATTTCGGCGAAAATGTACGCTTCCTGAGAAAATCAATAGCATCGAGATTGAAACTGGATTTCATGTATGTTATTCTATTTAATTTTTTAAAGGCTTAATAATCGCTGCCCTAATTTGAACTGCTAGCTTTTGAAGTCCAAGATCTCTATATTAATTTTACGCCTTATCTTTTCCCGAAGCTCGCTTCAGTTAAGCTCGAAAAGCTCAACTTGTTTTCGAGTAAATATTATGTTTTTAAAATATGATGGATTACAATAAATTCGCCAACATATAATACTAAATGTAAGCATAAACTGTTTTTGACATGTGCTAAATAACAATTTGTTTCGATATTTTAATAAAGAATAATTAAATTAAATTCTATGAAATATCAAAGATACCAAGAAATAATTCATTGTTACATAACTTTATTATTCGCTTCGGTGCTTAATTTTTCAAATCCATGAAAACAAGGTTTAACACACGTTTCAAGATTATATAAATAATAATTTGTGTGAATTTTCCAATTTTCAGTATCTTCCTATTTATAGTCGTCATTTAAATCTTAAATCATAAGAATGGGAATTAATGGATATTTTGTAAGTGTAATTGATTTATAGATTTTATTTTAAATATTTTCCGACTTGAATCTCGCGATAATAATAAAACGCTCTTCTGATAGGGAGTTGTAAAATGAAAAGTTTGTGTAAACGCTCTTTTATACAAAAAAATCGCTAATTATTTCTGCGCATCTTGACTAACTATGCAACACTTGTCCATAGTTACATTGGAAAACTTTAAGTTTCCAAGTAAACTGCAATGTTCCAGGACGATGGAAGTTTAAAACTTTCGCAGATACGTAGAGGATATTTAAAATGGATCAAAAAGGAGCTCAAATTGGCATTCAGCTTCACAATATTTCTTGGGATATTAAAGCATTTTTTGAAAGCCACGAGCGTGAATATTCTATGTACATGTTATTTTTTGTTAGATGGGCATATTTTAGGATAGCAGTAATATCCTGACATCAGATTTTAATCGATCCATCATCGGATTTAGGCCTTATAAATATGATTTAATTCTTTCCTAAAGATCATGAATCAAAAAAAGCTTAAAATTCTGTGGATTTTAAAAGTTTGTTTGGTCAGTTCTTCAACTAGACGGTTGACTTAAGTCTTTTAGGCTTTATCTCTTTAATATTATAGTTAATGCTGTAACCATTTTTAATCATGTCATTAATTAAGAAGTATCGGCTGTCGCACATATGAATTTAAAATGAAAAAGCTAGAAATAATAAGTTTATATCCAAATTGGTGCTGGGATAACATTGTATTATACATTTGTATGATTTTGATTTTTAGTCTATCGACCAATATATACTCTTTTCTTCTTTATTCTAGTTGCTTTATTTTCTTTAAATGCAATAATAAGTGTTTGTTCAAGTGTGCTTCGAAATATTTGACCTTGTAGCATGAGCGAAATATCATCCCCATTTTGACACCAATGCAGATGAAATGGAAGTGGACAGGCGTCAAATAGAAAGCCCCTCGTCTTAGATAACTTTTTTATTAATCACGAAAGAGAGAGCGGTTTGGTCGCGGGAAGGACGTCCTCCCGCACTCAAGGCTATCCGACGACTCCTCACTCACCGCCTCACGTCGCTGTTAATCAGGCGAATTAAATCTACCCTGATTAACAGCGCCTTTGCATGAAGATGATATTTCGCCCATGGTACAACTACGTTGTCGTACCACGTACTGATTTGCTCTTGTTAGCCTATATTTTAATATTTTACTGAAGAAGTGTTCGCCATGAAATACCATGGCAAAATGATTGATAATGGTCGCATAAAAAGGATTGCTAAACGCCACATCGAAAAAAGGTATTATTGTTTTAAATATAAAGTCTGAATAGCCAACTCCTGAAGGTTTTATTAAAATCCTATGTATCTGTTCTACAATGGCATATTTTTTTTGGAATCCAAATCGATTATTCATCATACTTCGTCTTTATAAACTTCCATTCTAAGAGCTGCGTGGAAAATTTATAATAAGAGCTTAAATCTTTTGTCAAAGAGCAACATTATTCTCATGATAAGATTGTGGTTGGAGGCTCAATTGTTCTAATATATTTAGATGTCTATGAATTTATCTTAAGTATTTACTCTCGTAGAAGCAAGAAATCAGGCTATATCTGAATCTAAAATAAATCTCCCAGATTTGTAAGTATGGTGCTATTTAATTCCTCAGTCTGGTTTGAACCTGAACCTTTATAAAAAAAGGTATTAAGCTCACTATGCTGTCTCTTAAAGTTAAAAAATAATTTATAATAAGTATTTATCTAAAAGAAAAATTATAAACGTCCTTTTGAAAGTCTTTTGGACTGTATGAAAGTTGTTTGGGTGTTTTAAATAATCGTGTAGGGAGCACTTGAAATGAAAAAACTTTTTTTTATTATGTAGTTTCTGTTCGTTTTGGCTGAAAACTCATACTCCAACATCTCTTCGTGTGTCAACTTAAACGTGATTTAGTATCGGAGTGGAAACATTTTTAATTAAAAAGTATTATTTTCATATGTATATACGAAGTTTGATAATTTATTTGTATTTTTTTTGGAGAGCCAAGCTTAAAATAATAATGAAAGCGTAAAAGATTTATATTCTTATATTGTTGACAAGTTTGTCGGCAGTACAAATCCGTGAACTTAAAAAATATTCGACTTGTTTCTTCTCAAGCGAAAGTTTTCCAGTGATCAAATAAAAAGGATAAAGCGACTTAATCCAAAGTCGTGCGAATAATCCGCAATAAATACATTTATTTAGCTACAATGAGAGATCGTCTGAGCTTTCGGATCCTCGGCAACTCTCGTCATCAATTAAGGCTAATGATTTATTGAAATCTTCCTGAAATATGTATTAAATTGCCCGTGGGGAGTTCTTACGGAGCGTAACCTTCATCAGCGGCTAATCAAAAAAGTTAAAACAAATACGTGCCGATACAAAGAACGCAAAAAATCTAATGAAAGCCTCGGAGTTTTTCCTCCATCCCTCGGGAAAATAGGGCATTTAGGTTAAGGATACAAAGATAGATTGCTGCTAAAGAAGAGATAGCGATCAACAATGAACGAGGCAATGTATACAAGGATGAATACGTACAGCGCGTTTGTTTCTCGAAATGTTCAAAGTTTATAGACTTGAGAAGTCTAATTACCAAGGATCTTGAGGAAAAAAGTCCTTAAACTAGTTAAAAAGATTATCCGTGCTCATTGGATTATATATTGCTTTCCACTAAAACTAATGGAAATTTTGCTACAGGAACGTCCGCGAGCTTTAAAGCTCTCGATTCCGAGGCCTTTTGATTAAAATTCCATTTTATCAGGGCATGTAAATAAACGCGTTTCTTTGTTCTGAAAGATTTTTACAGCGCCTATGTATTTAATTAAATCAGGCCATGAAATACGTTCATCTCATAAAATTCAACTGAAAATGTATTAAATTTGCGCTGCGAAAATCATAACATTTCTTGAACATCGAAAAAATGCTAATGTTTTCAACTTTATCTTGTTTTTTTTATGTGGCTATTAGCAATCCCTTTTAAGGGACCATTATCAACCATTTTGAATGAATAGCGGCCTATTTTAGCCATTGTGCGCTTGTACGAAGTTAGAAATAAGACAAAGTCGACCAAAAATCTTGGACGCGGGAAGATGCGTTCTTCATTTTCTCCATCTAGATAGGAAATATCTGAAATATCACAGCTAGGGTAATTTTCTTTGCATAATATAAATAATTTTGTCAAGTCTAATCATCACCATATGCCCATATTTTTTACCGATATAGTGAATAAACCCGCTTCCATCTTGGAGAAGAATTTCAACTCTGATGTCTTAATCTCTGCGTTATGATAACATTTGATAATAATTATCATTTTACTGCACATTAACAGATCTTCTGCTATCTAAAATTCTTATTAAAATAATCCTATTCTAATTTAAGAATCTCTAGATAAAAAAAATCTCTAGAAAAGTCTCATATGTAGATTGACTATTCGATTGTTTGTTTTTGACTGAAGGATCTTTATAAATTTCATTATATGAATTTGAGGGCTCATAAAGTTGTGCTTATTACATTGTAACAATCTTCATTTTAAAAAATATAGCTCCAATTATTAATTCTATAATTGAGTGTGTGTATGTCTATTTGTTTGTTTGTTTGACGTAGGTGATCTACATAGGAGACCTTACTAGGGAAAGGATTTTTCACGTGGTGGCTTTCAATTTGCCCTTTACACGTTTTAAAGTAAGAATTATTTGGATAGAATTTTTGTTTTTGATAGGAGAGAATCTATGATTGAGTAGCAAAATTATCATTATATCAGAATAAACCTGAACCAAGACGATCGATCGAAAATATTAATATTACGGCAAGGTTAAATTTTATTTTCTACAATCTGCTTTTGAACCCGAACCTTTATAGTAAAAGTTCAGGATCTAAAGCACTATATCAACACTTGGTTGGAGTTCAATGTTGACGGTCTTATTTCTTTGACGGATGAAGTTGTGAGATTAATAAACTCCAAGATCGTAAATTGTTTCCATCCCTCAACGATAGATTCAAAATCTAAGCTCAGAATCTTTCTTTAATTGTATATATTATTAATATGATATTTTTTTAATACAAAAATATAATATGACGTACAGACTAATAACAAATTTTGTGCTGCATTAATCTTGAGAAGGGTATAATTTATAAGCAATATATTTCATTTTGTTATCTCTCACTTTTAAGTCTTTTTTAGTCTACGATAATAGTCTCAGATATACTGGACCTAACGTATAGATCGTTATTGTTGTTTAAAAATATTACTATGGTAAAAAGTATCTATTGTACAAAGCTTAAGCTTCAAGTTTGAAGACGCTGTGTTGTTACGTATTTGTTTGGCAGTTATCAACTGTGAATGTTTTCAGTAAAAACTTGGACTTCGTTTATAATAATAAAATATTGGGTGGCAGAATTTAAACGAGGTCGTACAAACTGCCAAGACGAACATCAAAATGGTCGACCAAATGACCACGCAAGAAATGGCGAAGAAAATCCACTAAATGGTATTGGATGACTGTTAAATAAAAATGTTTGAGCTAGAAGATACGATTTGAATTTCAAAAAGTGCTATATATTGCATATTGACTGAAAGTTTATTCATGAGAAAGCTGTGCGCAAGATGGGTACCGCGTTTGCTTACAATGGAATAAAAACAGCGTCGTAAGGTTGTTTTAATCGGATTTTTGGCGATGTTTCGCAGCAATAAAGCCGTGTTTTAACGTCAAAAGAGAAGAAAATAAATACATTTATGCTTTGATTCATATTACATGTTTATATATGTCTCTCGGGATTGTCCTTATTTTCGATGCCTAAAAGCTTTAAAATCAAATTTGCAGTATCCCATATGACCCAAGAGTTTCTCTAGTTTGTATTGATTCCATTATTGCGTCTTTTTTGTGTGTATATTTGCTTCATTTCTGAATGTCCTGTGGGTTTTGATTTATCGTAATAAATAGTTTTTTTTTTGAGATTGGCCAACATTCGCTTGGGATATAACAACATCGCTCGCGGTTTCGCTTTGAATGCCTCAAAAAACTTGACTTACAAAAGGATTGTTTATGATAATACATATCCTTGAAATGACATATAATATTTTATCGCTCCTCCACGGGATGTTATGATATTTGTGTACAATAGTTTTGGCGGGGTCGTTTCGATCCAAGGTTGCAGAATTTCGTATATCGAGCTTATAGAGGTGTCACTGCTTACATAAAGGGATGAAATAAATTAACTCCATTATCCGTTTTTCCTTTGGCATTGTGTGGATCTTTTCAGTTAAAAGCAGATTTCCTCTAGTTGGGCTAATATATTCTTTCGCACTTCCTTTTGAAACAACGCCATAATTTCACTTTGTAAAAGGGTAAGCATTCTTTGGAATCCTATTTCGATGCCGGCCTTAACGAGTGCCGAGGATGGATTTTTTTATGCTTTCATCCTCGGCTTTAAACTTTTTCTTTATCGCATCCTGCCCGAGGATAGAGTAAATAATAAAGATGTAAAGTTTTCGGCTGAGTCCCATATATCATTGATTTTATGTAGATACGTGTAATATAAATCTTCATTTCGTGGCATTGAGCTCGCTTTGAATATACGACGCTAAAGTCATATGCAAATATTTGCACTGCTTCGTTGTAAATACAAAATCGGCTAATGCTAAATCCTTGTTGTGGAACGTATTGCAGTTCCTTAACAGGATATAAGCATAAATGTTTGATTAATAACAGAGCCTCGAGGAGATTGCGTTTAAAACGCCTATTAGTCTTTGTAAACACGCAAAATATGCCAGATTCCAATACCCCAATTTATAAATACAAAATAATATTGGAAAACAGGTAAAGTGGGAATACGTGGACTTATTTACACCCGAGAGCTATTCATTGCCAATTACTTAAATTACTAACGACGTGCGGTATGCTTTTATCTGCTTTGGTATAAAGCCACAATGGTGCCTTGTGACTGTGTCATTTAAATAATTTAATTTATTTATAGGAATAACTCTTTATACGTTCATTAAATTTGCGAATTTAAGCAAAATGTTACATAGAAGATCATTTTATTTTCGTCCATAATTTAAATACGAGTGGGACTCAAATATAACGCGGAAGAGGATCATATTTCTAAGACATAATCTTCTTGATCACGTCACTGTAGAAAAAAGTGACCTTACTGAATTGTGAAATATCCTCGAGAATTCGAGCCATCGTTCAAGAGAAAACAAATAATTACGCGTTGCGCAACAGATGATGGTGCTTCTCGCACTCTTTCTTTAGTGATGAAATCAAGCAGATTTTTTTAAAATGAAGAGGGAACTATGTAGAAAAATAAGATACTCCATCCCACACTAATAAATGTGTACAGCAAAATTTTAGGTAGTTTAATTTCCTTCATTTAAATATATTCAATACTAGTTGCAACATTTAAGCATAAGCACCTATTAAATATATTTTTTTGAAATATTTTATTGTATGCAAGCCCACAGAAACTAGAACTATTTATTACTGAGTAACGAAAGGAAATCAGATTTTTAACACTTTCTGGAAAAAACTATCCTTAATAATTTTAGCATGAAATGTCTTGAAATTATCTTTGTCATAACGATTCAACTATGTATTTATATTAATTAATTCATGTAAAACTATCAATATCACAGTTATTTGTAATATATTAGGGGGACCGAAAAGTATTCGCGTATTTTGAGATTTTGTGTTTTTGGGTTCAGTTTTTGCTCGGACACATTGACGAAAACATCTTTGTAAGTTTTTTTTTGTAGAACTATCGTTTAACGCTATTTTTTATTGTTAAGGGTGAAATTTCCAGATCCGAAACTAACAAAGTCCCTGGTATTGAACACTGTTTTTTTTAAAATTGCTTTGGAATGTCACAAAAGCTAGTAAAATACTCGAAGATGTTTATAGTGAAGCAAAACGAATAGGATGGGTGTTGTGGTATAGGATGGGTAATGCATATCTAGACCAAATACAACAAAAATAAGCAGCACTTTATTAAGAACACAAAACTAGTTCATTTTTGAATAACATTATAAATGATGATGATAAATGCTGATTGGGATAGATGTGGACAGGACGTCGATTAGTAAGCCTCTTGTCTTATATAGCTTCTTTGTTAATCGCGAGAGAGATATAGCCGTGGGAAGGACGTTCCTCCCGCAGCCAAGGCTATCTGACGACTCATCATGCATCCTGCGCATCACCATCCGAACTAACAACGGTGCACGCACAAGAAGCGATCGCTGTCGTTATTTCAGACGCAATGTGTCCACAACAACACACAAGATGGCGCTGTTAAATTGACACATTGCGCCATTTAATAAGGATGATAATTCGCAGATGTAATCGAAAATAATCTCCAATTCCAATGCCTGAAGCCAGGCCCTAGAATTCTGGAATTAGGCTGGGTAGTGTTACCATATCCTTCTGATTCCAAATTTTTAGATTCATGAAGCACATCCTGAGAGGAAAACCATGAAAAAATGCAACCGACGTGGAAATATTTGTTAAATTTTATTATGTCAAAACCTAATTTATTTTTATATTTTAATGATAATTTTTGGATAAATACTCTAATTCTTGAAAGTAAACTCAATCAGTGAATCATGCAATTAAAAAATAAATGGGGGAATCTCATATTTTATTATTTTAAACCAAGAACCTTTTTGCATCCAATTAAAAATGGTATGTATTTTTTAAGCTTTCTTATGGAGATATAAACGACAATACATATAATTAGGCTTTTAATAATATTAATAATTTAAAAAAATACACACGTCATAATGTTGAAGACAAGAATACCTAAAAATATACCCAAATAATTAATTTTTAATATAACAAAAATAGTATGTAAATATTTCATTTTACCAAAACGTTAATTAGGATGGAATTAATCATTTAAGTATTCCCAAGAATAATTTCAATTATGGGTGGGATACTTAAATTTCACATTTACAAATTGTTTTCTGAAATAATATTGTGGCTTTCAATGTATAATTTCAGAAAATTAATTTCTTGCATAAACGGCATTTCGGCAATGTTTAAGACATCTCCGGAACTAATTTGAATATTTCATAAGCGGTAAATGTGCTTTATGCTCAAAATAATCTTCTTTCTGTATTTTCAGCTGTTTGCGAGCTAAAAAGTCGGGGTCTTTCTGCCATCCTGGATGCATTGGCACAGGACTCGACCAAGGCGCTAATCGGATCGATGGAGGAGGACCTCTGCGAGGTGACGTCTCGCTTGGCCAACATGTGGGGGAAACCACTTCTATCATGGAGTTGTCCACAAGTGAGTCTTTATCGTGTTAAATTTATAATAGTGATGATAAATTATATACGATCTGCTTCGTCCTATCGTCGAGTTACTCCTCGAGGCTATAAAGCGCCGCTTTTTTCGACGTCGTAAACTCGAATCGCCCCGAGAAATATTTTTCAGTGTATTTTTAGTGCCATTAAATGGACCGAATCCAGTTTTTCAGCCTCGTAAAAATATCCTGAAAATTTCACGTAGGATTGTGTTTGTCAGATGGAATCGAGGAAAAAAAAGAGCTTAAAGTACGCTCTTAAATCAAACGGTGAAATATCGCCTTTTTGTTTGACAGATCTCTACATGTTGGATTACATTTGCTCGCGACTCCTTTGATTTCGATTTCACATGCAGAATATTCTTCAATTATAGATTTGAATTAATTCAATTTAATCGATGAAATCATAATTCAATTAAATTCACTCCATTGTGGCTGTCAAACTGACGATAACAACGCTCTTTTTTTGTGCATTTCTCTATGACATGTATACAAGCCGCAGTAAGGATTATATTCTCATTTAAAAAAAGGAGTTCAAACACAATAATTTAATCGTTTACGCAGTGTAAATCCCAATTTGATATTGCACCATTGCACCGGACTAGGTTTAAACTCATACACTCCTCATACACTGGTTTAACTTGAGTTGAAAAGAGGTTTAACTTGGCGTAAAAATACTATATTAATGATTTTGTTATATAAAGTCACACATAGAATTCCAACACGACTTAATAATTTGCTTCAGTTTTTACTTTTTCAGATCCATAAAATCAATCTAAAACTGGTTCAATAAGATTGAATGCCTCCAAATTTAAAGGCGAAGATTTATTTTCTATAATCTGGATTAAGATTCTTGCTTGTCAGCTTATTACACTGATTAGTTGCCTATCAATAATTTAGAATAGTGAGTAACTATAAGAAATTTGACGGAAGGTTCGGGAGCATGCATATATGTCGAATGTTTTTTGAATGTAGTCTGAGAGACTAATGATTAGTGATTAAGAGTGTAATGAAAGTCAGTGACTATTAAAAATAATAAAGTATGGACAGTTTAAAATATTGGGAGATCACCACATAAAATCTCCTATATCTGAAAGCCTTACAAAATCTTACGATCTTAAGATTTTTTTATAATATTGGATTATTTTGTAAGACAGTTTTCAAATATGTTTTAAAGAATAAATTTTTAGTGTTTTTAGGAAGATAAATACTATGATGATTTGAAGTATTCTCGCATGTGGTATGGAATCCAAGCGAAGGCTTTGTATTATTCGGTACATTTATTTTTAGCCATCCCCCTCGGAGCTTAGGTGTGATTAAACAAATCGGATTATCTCCGACGTTATTAACAATAAAAGTCGCAAATACAAATGTTTGTCTGTATTCCCCGTTGCGGCTGAGAATTGAAACTATTTCCAATCGGCTTAATGAAACTAATGAGCAATAGCGGCGAATCCACCGGCTGATGAAACCGCAAGAGAATTCGTATGTGATCCGACAACCGACCCCTAACGAAGGGGTGGCTTTGTAATTCTTAACTTCTCATCCCTTCGGATAAATAATCCCCGTCGTCAGAAATAGACTTGCTTTCTATCGAATAATTTTGCCCACATCTGACAGCGCCCCATTGTCAATCAGCAGCGCGATTTTGCCTTGAACAAATTTGATTTCTCCAGTCTTTTTGTGGCCGGGTTTAACAAGGCTTCGCCACCTAAGGGCTGCGAGAGTAAAATTGAGAAAAAAATCGACAGGGGCACTAAAAATTTGACGGGCGTGCTCATACCGGGGGTCACGTACATACGTGTTTTACGATCCTCTGGACGAAAGCCTGAAACTGGAGATTTTAGGATGTCAGCATCTAGCTAGTATCCTGAAATCATTTTATTGCAGAAGAAAAACGTTACTTTATGTAAAGATTTTCAGATAAATTCATATGTTATATGGGGAGCATTAGCATATATGTGAACTCGCTGTGTATGAACAGAATTATAAGGGATGATCCAAGAGCACGAAGGAAGAGTGCTATTTATTAGTTTGGGGTAAAGAGCTTTGAACATTTCTAACAAATTATAGGCGAGAAGTTATGACGATGGAAAACTGTGTAAATGGAGAAAAAATAATTGCTTATTTAACCTGAACTGAACCTGATAAAATAAGTATGCGGACATCCTTTTTAAAAACATCTTCCAAATTAAAAAAAAAACTTATAATTTATTTTAAAGAGAAATTTAATTCCAAATGATTGGGTTACCATATGATTTAAAAATGTAGATGCTATTATATATTTGTATGTACACCATTTATCATCCATACAAATCCATTTGTCTCTAAGAGCCGCGCAGCATTAGTGAAGTTTGTATATCAATAAATAAACCTTTACACTCTTGATAACAAACAATATGCCTTCATTTATTTGCGTAAATATAAACAATACACGTGTTTGTCTTCAGTTTTATTAACAATAAAATGCATTTGTTGAAGCTTGTAATCGATAAATTTGGGCTGATCGATACAATTACATTTCAAATAGAATCACTTTTGATGACACGCTGAGTTTTAAGTATATAATTAATCTATGTGACTTTCTACTATTTGTTGTAATTCTAAGAAGACCACCAACGGCGGAAATTTAATTGAAACGTGACAAAAATAACCCGAAAATGTGATGTGTGTAGGGGCACCTTTACAGTACGACCTTGCCATCAATGTACGAGTGTATGATGAGACGCAAGACATTCTGTACGTCTCTGTCTTCGATGTACTAATCTCTGCATCCAACGTGCGAGAATGCTCTTGGTATTACTCAAATCCAAGCGCATATATACGCGATTACTCATCAACGGGATAATTATTTTCTGTGTTGATTTTAATTAATTATTATTCAAGAAATATTTCTTTCTGAAATTTGTCATAATATAATATATTTTTTTAAAGTTTCTGTTAAGATTTGCATAAATAATTTTGTCGATAAATTAAGAAGGTATTAAGAAGGAAGATTTTAATATAATTTATATCTGTGAAATATATTTGTGTGCATATATTATATAATGTTTTAAAAATACATTTCATGCATATTTTATAATTTATTAATAGAATAAACATTAAAATATGCATATTTAGAATTTTTTAGGGACAACATTGCTAAAATAATTCCTGATGAATTTTCATTATCTTTCATAAAACTGTATCATCTTACCAAATACATCCTTGAGACCCTTTTAGAAAATTGATATCCATAAAATTCCTTTTGAAAACCGCCCTTTACTACATAAAAACCCTCGGAATTTATCATGGAAGTTCGTTCTGGAAAAATCTCTTTGTCAAAATGATCTATAAATAATCATGCTGGAAAATTTATTCTTAAAAATGCTTCCAAAGGGTTAAATTATCTCAAGTATATTTTTCAAAAAATCCAAATTATCCAAACTTCAATTTGACATAGCGAATTTTTTTGAAGCCTTTATACGACATAATAAAAGCTTAAAATATATACCAACACATTTAGAAATTATTTAAGTATGTAAATTTAAAAAAACTGCCACGAAAATAATATTTATTAGGACCAAACAAGTACACAACATACAAACCACCACAAAGTTTCATACAATATAAGTCTTCAGTTTTAAAGAGTGGCTGAAATACATTAAAATTTTAACATCTATCCAACCATTACGATAGAATATCATATGGAGGAAAACAGTACACGTTAAACTTGCTGAATAATGTCAGGAATTTGAATAAGTTTCAGATCGTTCACATTTACTTAGACGAATATGAGAAGGCGAAACTTGTTCTAGTTGCCGTTAGCATATTCACATCCTAGACGTAAATTATTTTAGCAATTGGAAAGTTCTAATAAAGCACTAATGATGACCAATTTACCAAACTTGATTAACCCTTATTCAGCATCTAATGCTGAAAAAAAAACTATTTTCGCACGGTTTTTCTTTGCGTGTTTTTCGCCTGATTGGGAAAATAACTTATACTTTCACCGTTTGCGATTTTTTTATTCGATCCAGTTATTGAACGCACGAGCTTTTATCTATCTTTTAAATTTTGTAATAAAAATTTATTCGTTTTCAAAGCTGCTGGTATATGAGTTTGTGCTTTTTGCGTCAAGAGCTTTAATGCAATGGCGTTCCTTTGAGCAGAAAAGCTTTAAAAATATCAAGATTTATGGATGGAAACCATGAAGTTAAACTTTATAAACGGGTTGATATGAAAAAAATTGAATCTATCCAAATTTATATAAATATAGTTAGTAAAGTCGGACAAAATTGCTATATTATATGACTAGGATTGCTCAAGAAATATTGCAATAAATCTGATATAAATATAAAATAATGTCAAAGAAAGGATTTGCGATGCATTCGTCTAGCATTTCCACGCTAATACGAAAGCACAGAGTCCACAAAGCTCATATATCTGACACTATTTGCAGACGTTGCACACGAGGAAGCACCGCTCTCTGTGCTATGGAGACGTATGGAAATCCTACACCGCATTTGTGGAAAGCAACAATTGGTGTGGAATATCACAACGTATAAAATCAATAGTGCTTTCGTTTGAAATCCATTTCAAATATATCGGGTTACCCATAACTGTCAAACGATGGCTCCTGAAGGAGGCCGCATGAAAACAATATCAACGATGGATGCCATCATTGGATTGCTGTTATTATTTGCGTTGATAATTGATCACATCATTCACATAGGCAAAGATATATATATATTCTCTTAATGTATTGAAAATATTCTAATTGAAGAAGAGATGCACGTTCAATAAATTTTGACAAAACACACAATAACACATCACTCAATAAGTTCGTAGGACGATTTTGGCCTTCGTATTTTGGGATGTGCACGGTATTTTATTCATATATTATCTTGAGAAAGGAAGAATCATCGACGATGAGTATTATATAGCATTATCGGTGCGTTTGATGAAAGAAATTCAGAAAAAACGCCTAAACAAAGAAAATATCTGAAAAAAATATATATCACAGAAGAATGGCATAATTGCACGAATTGCACTTTGAATTGCTTCCACATACATCTTATTTTCCAAAGATAAGTCGTTCTATAAAAAAATGTCGAAAAACGAAATCGAATTTTGCTTAAAAGTTTATCCTATGAACTTATTGAGTAATATGTTATTTTAGCAACAAGAATCCTTTTGCGCGAAATAACTATTTTCGCGCAAAAAATATTTTTATATAGATTTCAGATATTATTCGACCATTTGATGTATAATCGGTAGATATAATTGTTTAATTCATCATTTGTCCATATATCCATTTTTATATACAATTTCTTATTACTTAAATTAATGGGTTGGGATTAGGGGTCCCATTCGAACATTTTTTATGCGAAAAGTATTAAATTTATCCAAAATGTAGATCACATTTTGGATATCTTTACGATTCTCTACTGTCGATAAAACCAACCTCAACGAAAACTGAGAGTTTTTTAGAAAAAAAAAATAACGAAATTACGGCCATGTTTAAAAGTAAAAACGCTCAATGCACTCTTATTTTTAAAATATGTATTTTTGAAATGTTAATAAAATCCTGATCTTTTTGATTTAGTTTGATCATAAAAATTCACCCCCTTGTTTACAAGAGAGAAGAAGTTGCGTTGCGCAACACTGGATGCTAGTTCTCGCCTTCTTTTTTTAGTGATGGGATCAAGAAGCTTCCTATCCGAAGGAATGAATGTATCTCTAATGAAAGAAACTATGTATAGCAATAAGACATTCCATTTGTATTTTTAAATATCACTAATAAATTTATACAGCAAAATTTCGGATGATATTTGGTATATAAAATATTCGAATATAATAAAACACGCGTCCTAAACTTGACTTATTTACTCTATTGTACACTGCATAATCATTATTAAACTTACATAATAAAAAATATTAATTTTTGTTCTTTTAAATAAGTACCACTTCATTTTTTTTGGAATAACTTTTATTTTAAGACTTACGTTTCAAATAAGGAAGTTTCCCTGCCGCATCCTACATATGGCATATTTTTTATTATATCGATTAGAAAGTGGAAATATTTGATTATTTTAAATGTATTATTTAATTAGATTATATTACATTGTAGAATAGAACATTGCAATAATCTTACGTAATTATCTGGACAGTGAAATTTAATAACAATTTATAAGGACTTAATCAGAATTTATGCTGTAAAATCACAATATTTAATCTTTTTATGTTCATTTTGTAGAGTACAATGTATTCTTTAATTAGCTTCAATAATTTTGTGATTCTAATTGTTTGACTTTATAATGGGATAAAGAATTCGTATTTATTCAGAGAGTAAGTTTTTTTTCCCTATCCTTTGTGTAAAACTTTCAAGTTCTATTTGTTACGCTGAAACTTCGCAGATACCATTATATTTTAGATGAAATGTTTAAACTGAACTATTGAACCGGAATACTGATTCATCTGTATTTATGAGGAAGATGATTTCGATATGTATTAATAAATTAATGGGGGATTCAAAGACATTTTTAAATCGTTTAAACTATGTTACAGTAGGTTTTAATTATTTGCTTGCGCCTCGTTTTCTTTGTTTAATTAAAATCAGACACTGAAACTATTAACGCTTTTTAGAATCGCGAAATTTTTCCATTAAATAATATTTAAAGAAGTATAGTTTTCTGACAGCCTAGACAATGAAATCAAATTTTAGCATAGATAGATTTAAAATTGCATGGAAAATTTGAAACATATATATAAGACAATGAGAAAGAAATAGAAGAGATCAAATATTTTGTGAAGAAGTGCCAGGCGGAAAAATGTTCGAAGCCTCTTTTCGCATTCAATCTCGTAAATAGGATTTTATGCTTCGATAAGTATGCAGTATTCCAGATTCTGTACCGAGAGATAGATGAGAGTCTTTCGGTATTTTTTTGCTTTTACATCCCCTACGTTAGGGATGCTGTAATCGCTAAAATACTGTGCAAACAAGACCGCAGACCAAAACCACTAGGTTGCAGCTCGTATTTGTGCTCTCGGTGAGATCTCGACTCACCATTACGTTTACGCGATCAAATATACCACCCCAATGGGCGCTTGTAGGTGTAATCGGAACAAAGTAAATTTGATACACCAATATTCTAATGTATCATGTAATGAAGGTGTTTACAACATCGCATTTATTAAAATAACGCGATATTTTTCCAAAAAAATGATTTTATTTCGTTTCATCCCTTACTCTCGACGGGAAAAAAGCGAGTAATGAATTCAAAGAAGATTCAACAAGCAGAAATGGGATGGTCTAATTTATATGCATTGGATAACCCTTATTATGTCCCTCTTGAAAGCTCGTGAAAAATAGACAACATGTAATAATCCTATGAAAATATTATGTTTCTATTATGAAGCATGAATTAAATCATTTCAAATTCAAATTAGTACAATAATTTTTAGGTTTATTTTACCCCCACATATGGTAATATTTAAGCAAGCCCTTATATAATATATTATATGTTTACTTTTTTCTTATTTTACACGGTTAAATAATTACTTTTGAAGGTTTACTGCGATTTTATAAACATTTAATTTTTACGATTTATATATAAAATTATCATATTTGGGAAATTCAGGGATGGAAAGCTATGGGATGAAGTTTATGAGTTCGATCATATTCCAAAATTCTTAATGAAAGAAAACCAAAATCTAAACAATTCATCAAACATCAGTCTGCGGGAAGGACATCTTCCCACAATCAAGGCTAACCAAGGACTCCCCTTTCTGCATAGACGGAAAGCGGTGCACACGCAATAAAAGTAGTTCTTCTAGACGCAATGTATTGATGAAACAAAGTTTTATCAATTTAAAAAATCATAATATTACTAATATCCTATATTTTGCTTTTGAGAGCAATATTTAATCAAAACCACAATGATTTAAATAAATATGAGAAGAGAATGGTACGAATCACGTGTAAATCTTTCAGATCCTCAAATTCTTTCGCTTGTATTTTAGCTGAAAGAGCTAAGATTTAAGCTGAAATTTATCTTCCAGTGTGTAATAAATGAGAGCCTTTGGCACATTCAGTATATTGATATTAATAGTTTGTCGGCGCTTTGATTAGGGTTTTATTCAATTCGGATTTTCATCTCTCTACGTGCTCTAGAGAATTATCTGCTTATTTCGAATCGCTATTATTGCATTTTGCAATATTACCAATTCTACTGAAATAATTGTCGGTACGGAATGTATACAAAATTATGTAATAAACTAATGTTTGGCGAGAAATGGATGTGCTGTAATGTCTGCGCAATTAACTAAAATTGGTAACACTTAATGTGGATTGTATTCAATTAAATCATATGTTCAATTTTAACCTTATTTTTTTCTATTTAAAGATAACAAAAGGAACACAACGACTCGTGCCATCTTTGGAAGAGACTGCCAATGCTATCGTTGCTGTGGCCAAGATGCTTTCGTGGAAGTCCATCGTCATTATCACGTCTGGTGAGCAAACTATTTTCATGATTTAGCTTTATAATCTTTTTATGGATGTCATCGAACATCTATAAATAATTGTCCAAAGAAGAATAAATGTATTAGTATTAATTACATTACTGGCTAAAATTTGTAGATCAAGATTAAAGACATGCATATATAATATATTAGGTTATCCCGAAAGTAATCCATTATTATTATTTTCGACTTAAAACTTTGCTATTTCAATGTTTTTAGCACAAATCATAATAAAATATAAAATTAGTTCCCACTTTTCCTGTACGTTTTCTTATAGAAATTGGATGGTTTCGACTGAAAATACGAATCTAAATCGGTATCTAATCATTTGAATTCTTGTTAAAGAGTTATACTAATATCAGTTACTGGTCCCCAAACAGCATAATCATTGAATCCCAAGGGTATCGTGGTCAAATAAAAGTGCCTTAATTAGATTTGAGATCCATTTGGCCCGATGGAATAAAGCAGTCCCGTCGAAGGTCCTGCTTCTTTGCCAGGGCCAAACAACAAAATTAATTGAGCGTACATTTGAAGCTTCTCTAATCAAGTCTCGTGAAATTGTCCTAAGCGCTTCGATGGATAGGTTCGTGACTAACATTATTTTAGCAACGTGTCGTGTAACGAATCGTCCTCGGCCGTTTGTGAAGCTCCCGGGTGTTCGGTGAGTCGAAGCGAAGGTTCTTCGAATTAAGCTCTGGCGAAGGTAAAATGAACAACGTAGGGCGGAGAAACGGGCGAATTTAATGGCATGTGAATAAGTGGGTAGTGTTTTGATATAGTGCCTGTATGACACGTGTTAACTCACGGGAAAGTAACAGGGAATCCCATGTCTATCTGCCTCGGGGTGGTTATTAAGATTTATCTGCGCACTTCCGTCTTTCAATTTTCACGAATGGTACCCCTAATGGGTTAATGTATTAAGATAATATTTTTAGCTTAGGGTTGTTTTCGTTAGAACTCACTAAGCTTTGGATATGAATAATTTAAATGAGACAATATTATGGGTATCGAAAAGTAAACCATTTTTAAATGCATTTCCTTTGAACATCTGAGAGACAAACTTGGTTGTTCTTTGAGTTCTTATTATAAAGGTTCGGATTTAAATCGAGATTGTGGAAAAAACACCATACCAACAAATCCTGGTTTTTTCTGATTTCATAGATCCTCTCCTAATTATAAAACTATTAAAATAATTATATTTTTATTCAATAACGAATATGGTACCTTTAAAAAATGATTACAGTCAACTCTCCTATAGCGTCTACTTCACTTGCAGCGCCTTTTATGTAAGCAATGTGTAAAATACGTAATATCAATACCCCCTCATCACTCGTTATTGTCATCATTTGTGTATAATAGTATAACAAACCCATGTGTATTATTCTAAAATAAGCATAAAAACGAAAAAAAACCTTATCGTATAGGAAAATCGTATTTAGTTTTATTTCCAGGATATTCAGACTTATAAAAAGGAAAATGCGACTGAAAATACAGGAGTTCCACGTGCGAAAAGGTGCGTCTGTTAAATATTGTTCGTTAGTTCCGTTTTGAATATACCTTCTCTGGCTATTTTAGAACCTTAATATCTCAATGAGCGATATCATCACGCAATTTTCCCCAGGACGGAAGTCGAATATTATTATTCGCGCTTGATGAGGCTCCCCAGCCTGCGGGTTTAATATGCACTTAAGCCGCTTTTATGCGAAAAATCACGCAGATGAAGAATTTCATCAATTTTCCCGATGGATCACATTGTTTCGGAATTTTCAGCAGTGTTTGACGTTGAAAAATACGGCAGAAAGTCTGGAGTTCGTTAAATATTTCAACAGCGAATTCCATTCGATGCATTAAGGGTGCTCGAATGGACGCTTTTTACACAGTATTTTTGATTTAACCTGTAATCCCATTCGGTTATTAAATGCGCAATCAACCCCCATTTAACGTCCATTATTATGGAAAATCGTATTGCGAGGGAGGAAAAATCAACATCAAAAAGAATCGCATATTTTTAAATAAAAGTACACTTGAACCTTTTTTGTGAAGATGTGTTCCATGGATTTAAAAAAACGCATAACTTTGAAACAGCTCTATTCTGCTCTAAGGAATGCTTGATTCAAATGTTTCCGGCCATCGTATGATGCTTCGATTCTTCTGGAAACATCATTCGGTAGTTGGCACGTATAAGATTTTTAATGGCATAGTTATCCGAGTTTCGCCAATTTTATGTATCAATTGAATCAAAAACTGAAAATAAAAACGCCCGAGCATAATTGGATGATGGTCATAAGCACTTTGCAAAAATTATTCCTATGAATATTGCAACTAGCCAATTGAAATTAAAAGCAAATAAAATTATATAGAACACAGGTTGTTATTGAAAATAACATCTATGAAATAATAAATTTTTCATTGTAGAAGAAATCCTTTAAAACCAAGCGATACATGACCCAAATTGGATGTTTAAACGACCATTGAAATTGACAAGCAATTGTTGAACAAACTATTTTCAATTTCCAAGCTCTTTCTATAGAACTCCGGCAGAATTCGCTAAATATATTTGATATCGTCGTTAATACCGGCTTTGAAAGTGGCCTGCTTTTGACGTTAACATGCTTGCAGTATAGTTGCTTTGTCACAAATGGCCGACTTTTGTAAAATACACGATTCGCTTTAATGCGACATTCAATGTAATATTTGCCAGCAACGAATTCGTATTTCAGAGTTTGGATTTATGCATAAAAATACCATCAACTGGATACTTTCGGGTCGATCAAGGACAAGAAGGTGAAAGCCTGGCCGCTTGATTTATGGATGGATTTCTGCTTACGGCTTTCCAATAAAATACATCCATTTAGAAATATATGAAGCCGACCCTGCCGACATGGGCCGACTATTTTAATGGAATTAGTTTCTGAATATACGCGAAACGTTCATGCCCGAAATGGTCCATCGGAGGTTGGAGGCTGTATATGTTTATAATTTCGACTATGATTTATTCCTGTGCGGCGTAAGCAAGATCTTGTTGTTTGACTAAGTAAATGTCGGATTATTAAGAAAATAAAGCTCAGTATTGTTTATTAAAGTGAAATACAGTATTCATGTTTTATTGCCATGAACGTCGCGATTTGATGACAAATAGTCTTGTTTGGATGTCACGTCGATCTTGGCACAAATTCAATTGATGCAGGAAAGAGCCTAGAAACACATTACTTAATATTATTTCGGTATTAAAATATGAATGAGAATTTATTTGAGGAGTTTTCTTCGGTCTAAGATTAAGTTGGTTCTTGAGGCTTAATACGTATTGAGGCTAAATTTTAGCAAAACAATAATTCATAAGACTATATTCCGAGAGTGGATAATAAATAACTGTCAAAATTAGTAATTTGCTTTTCAATTCCGCTTTCCGTGAGACTTAGTGACGTGGAAAGTCTGCTTTGTAATATTTCAGAACGAAATGCTAATAATTCGATTGGAAATATTGGGAGTGAATTTGGAAATATATTCGGATTGATCTATAATTTGGAAAATTGAACATTAAAAACATACATTTAGGGCATTCTTTCAAAAATGTTTTTTTTTCCCAAAAATATTATTTTTCTAAAACCTAAACGATTATTAATTAAAATGTGCTACTGTGTTGGTTGGAACAAGTTTTCACCGTTTTCATTATCAATGGCTTAGTGAACAAAAAATATGTGTTTCGTGAACCGTGTCTCAATACAATCTGATTGTAAAAGAGTTGTCTCAAAACATTGATAATTTCCTGATTACTCTAAAATATGGATTTAAACCTTATTTGATTAAGCAAAACATGATTTCAGTCAAAAATTATATATAACTTTTTAGGTGAAAGAAATTTTGGAAAAAAAATCGTTTTAAATCAATCGATATCAAAGATATTTATTTTTTAACTGCAAAGAGTACTAAAAATTTATTGACGCCAATGATAAAAACAATGAGTAACTAAAATCAGGTTAATCTATTAACACTTTACAGTCCGAGCGACACTCACAAAAAAATCATAAAACTCTACTTCTTTCGTAAAATTGATATAATTATTAAACCAGCTAATAGATTGAAACGAGTTTTTGGCGGTGTTTATAAAAGAGTTTACTTCATCGATATATTTAAACATAATAGTAATTTTCAATATGTGGTGCTTGTACCAGCGTGATAAAATGCATTCAAATGTATTTGAACATATTCTGTATTGTATTTTTTTTAAAATAATTCGATGACATTTACATATATTTTATACGATTGGAATATTAAAACATGTTTGTAATATCATCCCTTCAAAAAAATTTAAATCTTTATCAAGTTCGTACATCATTTTTTTCAAGCTGAAACTACATCATTCTAATCGCGCGTAAACGCGGCGTCAATGTACACAATATCAATCAAATTCATTAGGGATATCGAAAAGTATTCGCGTATTTAGTATAAACAAAAATTTAATATACAACATTAGAAAATATGATTCCCTTAATTATTCAACATGCCTTCCCATCGCTTTGGTAGTCCTTCGATTCCTTTTTTGTAAAAGCTTTCCGGCTTAGAAGCAAAAAACGATTTTAAATGCATTTCCACTTGAGCTGCATTTTTGAATCGTTTTTTTTCTCAGGATGTGCTCCATGGACCTGAAAATTTGTAAATCCGTCAGGGCGAGGTCAAGTGAATAATGAGTTTAATTCCCGTATTTTATCCAGTGTCAACTCCCCGATTGTTTGCCGTCTAGGGATTTTAAACCATCGTCGGTTAAGCTTCTTTTTCGGGAATAAAACAACATACAATGCCGGATACGGACTTAATTATTTTTGGATCTGGGAATTTTACCATGAAGAATAAAAAAAAAACCTTTTGCGCAAAAATAATGATTAACAATATTTCAACAAATAAAATAACTTACAAAGATTTTTTATCTAACATAAATCGTACATTTCACCAGCACGATGAAGGCTACTAAATCGAGACATTCCCGCCGAAATCTGAACGCTTGGAAACAGTGGCGTAACTACTAATTGGCGAGCTTAGGCGACGCCTATGGACAGTAACTGTCTAATCTATGTAAACATATATAGAGTACATATATGTTTTTCAAATTGTTATATTTATCTTTCCCTACCGGTGATGTATTTACTACACCTCGACTCTTATAATGGGAATATCGATATGAAATATAATAGATACGGGCTTCAAAATTTTTATATTCCTCCGTTATATAATTACAAATCACATCAAAGTATTATAGTATATAAGTATTCATCTGCAGCGACGGAAATAAATAATTTGTCGGGGAATCGGGAATTTTGCGAGTTTTAGTCCGTGTCTCAGCAGAAAGGAATTTTATCAGTCACATTGATGATGTTATACGAAAATGGAGGCTCACGCAGTCATCGACTCGAGCTAGCATTAAATATCTGATGATGATACCTCCAACGATGTATTTGATTTTTTTAGTGTTTTATTTATCTACTTTTGAATTGTATTTTTATCTTTTCTTAAATAAATCAAATGGACTCATAAGTAATTTTGATCAAATTTAACAATGTAATTTCTTAAACTATTGAAAATCCCAGTCCCGGGATCCCAAATTGATAAATCCAATTGAACAGATATTTTAAATTCAATTTTCCTTGATTATATGCTCGATGATATTTCCTTTTTGTCATGTTATATAAAGCGTCATCTAGCACCCTTCGAGGGAAGGATATATCAGGTTGAGTATATAATGTATTATAATAATCTTGTCAAATCTGTAGACATGTGAGCAATGGCAGCCGGAAGCTATGGCCATTTATTTGGAAAATTTAGCATAAAGCAATCAATCTTCATTCAAACATGTATCATACATAATATATATATATATTATTCAATAAAGTGATTATTGGTTATATCATTGAGTTAATATGATACATAATATGTATTGATGAATCTCTGAGCATCATATCATATTAATTGATTAATTAATCTTTCCAATATTTATCCAATCGATAAGACTTATCGGTTATATTATTTATAATACTGAATATCTCCCAAGTGTGTTGACATGATAATTTTTTTCTATAATCTGGGTTTGAACCTGAAATTTTAAAACAATAAGAACTGTTTAATTTTGGCACATTTTGGTCTTAGCTAGTCATAAAACAATTAAAATGTTTGCTCTGAGCATTATCTATCGATGCATCTTATTAATTAATGATGCAAAAATCATTATATTGGTGGTTTTGAATGTAATTTACAAGATATTAAAATTGTGCTCGCCCGAAATGCCTTAATATGTAAGAATAAAATGAAATTTCTTTACAATGTTCATTGGAATGAAGAGAAATTTCAATCATAAGCAGGATTGAATCCCGGCGAAAATTAATACGGGAAAGTTGGGCCGCGTACCTCGCAAACTCCAAACCAGTGATTCTCAAACAGATGTAGTCATTTATATGATTTATATGTAGGATTGCGCGTTTTATATAATATAATTAAGCCGGATAACGCGTTATCGGGTGAATAACAGACGTTTGCGTGCCTACTAATTGTCTGCCAACGAAATAATTCATGGGATGTTCAAGGGTGGATCCGCTGAAAACGTGTCCTGGATGGATAAACACGGTTTTTTATCAAATTTTTAATGAATGCGCTTAAAAATTCCATGACAAATGTAATCATGAACGATTCGAGTAATAAATATGGACCAAGAGGCTTTTGAAAGAAAGTTTCCTCAGAAGTTCCATTAGGGGAAAGACACAGTAGATGACCATCGAAAAGTTTTGAAAACTCTCTGAGAAGCTCTGAGAATATAAATACAGTACTGACAAGATAAGTGCAGTTGAGAACTCTTGTGGTTCGGCAAAAGTCTATAGCATGGAATAGTTACACAAAAAATAAAAAATATATTTTACAGCTCTTTTTAGTTTTAACGCCATGAGATACGATAGAAAGAATAGAAATTATCGTCGGGTAAATTAATAAAGTTTTACAAGATGCCTGAGGGAGTTCTAAACGTCTTCTTGGTCCCTGTGAAGGGGTTAAGCAATTCAATCTCAAGAAAAATGAAAGCACAGCTTTATTATCATACAGCATATTCTTTCCGCAAAGCTTCCAAGTTTGATTAAATCAGTTCCAACCTGTACAATTGCATGACATTCTTATGCATACAAATTGTGAGATGGGTTTCATTTACCTTATGAGCCATCTTCAAAAATACCACTCAACAAAATGGCGGAACAAATTAAATATTATTCAACCTCCTCTTCATATTTGAATAAATATAATCGCCTGTGGAATCAAATGCGTTTGAGTTTTAATGGAGATTCCACATCCACGTCTTTCGCAAATAAGCCCAACACGAACGAGATTAATCAGCCAGCATGTTGAGAGTCGTCGCTTTAACAGAATATTCTTGACTTAAAGGCAATTTAAGCTCGCTCTATATCTGTTATGTTTGTCAAAAAGATGTAATTTATTCAAAGCTGTGCGATTTAAGACTTGGCATATTCGTGTCGTAATTTGATAATGCTGAGCCCATCATGTCGTAATAATATTACAATGAACTCACATCAACACTGGATGTTATTTGATTTTTTTTTTATTTTTTATTGTGGACTGATACAATATGTTATGCGATATGATCAATATAAGATCCGCCAGATTAAGTGTTAAAAACCGTGTTTATTTCAATTTTCAGCCACCAATATGAGCACAAATCTAAGCAAAAACAGGCAAAAACATTCAAATCTTGATCTGAACAGATCCTCGCTATTTCATGGCCACTCATTGCTCTTAATTATAAATTTCCTTCAAACAAATCGATTTTTTAAAAATGAATTTTTATTGTTTAAAGGCGTCTTATGTGTAATAATATTCGATTTTTATATGTGATTTAGTTCTGTAGTAGATTTTGCAAAACCGTAGTGATCAGCTAATAACACCACTCCAGAATAGTCAAGGGGAAATAATAAAATTGATCAACGATAAGAATGATGCAAGTATCTTAATTATCAAAACAAACTCCTGTTCGCAAGATAACATGAACAATCGAGCTTACCTAAATTTTAAGTCGCTTACAATATTTTTAGAATACGATTTTTTGTTGAATAATAAGTATGAACATTTGCGAGTTTCTATTTTAAAAAAATCAAAAATATATTGAGAATGTTTAGACGTGTAGGGGTACCTTTACGGCACGACTTTTCCATCAATGCACGAGTGTATGATGAGATGCAAGACACCCGTTTCTGCCTCACGATTCCCGGTCCGATAGGGTTAACTCGAAAATGATTTTTAAACTATTTGATATTTTTTTAAATAGTATTTTAATAAAATATATGATTGGTGAGTTCTTTACACAACATATTCAATAAATCCGTCTGAATAAAAATAAAGCGCAATTTGACTTTCTAGTGTATTGTTTTGAAATGACAAAACGCATATAAAATTACGCTTAAAAGTAAAAAACGCGTGACCATATGGTTACACTTAATGCTACTTGGATATTTTATGAATAATAAGGGTACAATAGGTATAAGATTAAAAAAACGTATTTTAAATTCGCATGTTTGATCGCAATTTGACTAGTTGCAAGAGGTAAATTACAATAATACATGAGTATTTTTTATCTTCGAAAAAACATAGCGACTCACCGATGAGTCGTTAGGCGCCCTGAGTGGTTAACATGAATTTCATAGACCAGCGATTTATGTCATTTCTCGCTCAAATATTATTCGAAATATATTTTATTATGAAGTTTTCTGTAAATAATTCCACGAAAATATCTTGTTCAAGTATAGATACATATTTTTCTATACTTTCGCGGATCCCAGTTTAAGAACCGCTGCCATAGGACTCATATATGTTTCCAAAATTTATTTGTTAAAAAGAGAATAATATCATGATCACATCTAATCTGCATTTCGGACCACCATTATTAGGTTTAATGCCATTCAAAGCTACGAATTATTGAAATGAAGCTATTGAATAATTGATGATTGGGACACGTTTCACGCTTGAGTTCCATTGAATTGTGCTAATATTAATTGATGTAAAATGAGTAATAGGGTACGGGAAGGCAGCGACATTATTTGTGTAATTATTCTTACAAAGCTGATTTTTTATTATTTTGTTGTTTTGATATTGTACTTTAGTCACGTCTAGCGAAGTCCTAGCCACCTTATATCGAAAGTAGACGACGTTTATTTAACAATAATTAATATAAGCTAATTGTAGACGATAAAGCAGCTTTGTACATTCTGATTTAAGGGATGTTTCTACCTTGTTGGTTTAAAAAAAATCCTTTTTTTTCTTCGTGAAAAGAACCGATGTTTAAGAACACGTTTCAGTAAAATTTAAATAAATATTATTGAGTTATAGGCCGACTAGGAGAAGCTGTGCTTAGCGAAGCTGAGCAAAGGCATAAACTTTAAACGCGTTTTTCTCGAAACTACTTTTTCCAAGCGTATGGAAGTGCTCCCACAGCGTCCTAGATGAGCATTCTTTATAAAATTTGACAAGCATATGTATAATAAACGTTTTCATCATATAGACTAAAATTATCTAAAAATATTTAAAAGTGTTTATTTAATGAATATAAAACTACAACAGTATGTTGGTAAAAACACAAACTTTTTTTTGATTGCTCACTATTTTTTTATTTTCCAATGTTTCTTTATAATTGTAGTCTAAGCTATACATAATATTATGCAAAATAAAAATGTGTTTAAGTTTTTTGCTATAAATCATTTGTTCAGGACTTAGGACTTCCATAGTGAAGAATATCATCGCTCGCGCACCGACATACGTGGCTCCCTCCACTCCCACTACCTTACTTTGTCAAACTTTTTATATTCAATAAAAATCGCCTAATGAACTACACTTAATATCAATTTTCTATATTTAATACTTATCGCATAAAAAAATCGATCACTTTTAGGCCCAACAAGATAGAAACGTCCTTTAATGCCAATATGAACAAATATTCGGGTTATTTTTTGCCCGCGGCGTTGAAAGCTTGATAGACTATGATTTTCCTGTTTTATATTATATAAACATTGACTGATACAAAAATTAATTTAATGGAAATGGGAGCAAAATTCGGTCGCTGTACCCTTGATTTGGCTATTGTAGTATTTCATAATGAAACATATATTTTCAATCAGTTCATTGAATCGCCATTGTGTTCACGAATATCCACGTTTTTAGCATGAAAAGCACACCTAAAAACAATCATCCGTTACAAAGCAGAAGCGGAAGGTCCTCGACGGCCCGGCAGGATGAAAAACGATACTCGGAATAGTGATATTGAGACAGGAAATTACCAGAGAAAATTAATGGAATATATTACTTTCATCCTGGCACGAAGCGCCCGCTTGGAGGATATCGGGAATAATGTCTCCAGCCTTGCATGTGTGAAATTTAATGAATGTCGATCTCAGGATGGCGTCCCCATGGGTGCTGGCGTCAGATTCCTGGAGAAATTTTGCTTCGGGCGCTTTCGCGGGAGATACACGGAGGCATAATTACCAAAGTTTCGGCCCAAACGTGGCCCATTGTGTGGTTATGTAGAAATAAACAACAGGCTGAATGTAATACCTACTATATTATATCTGCGTTATTAAACTAGTTTGTTACCGACGAAAAAATACATCGCTCGTCCCATTAACTAAAGCTAGATTACCGTGATATTTACATGAAAATTATCCAGAGGATCGTTATGGGCTCAAAACATTGTTTAGCCCAGCAAAACGGCGGACGCATAAACCGCCCAAATTTAATATCAATTAAATATAATCTACAGGAGCAAAGTATGCCTTTAATTAAAATGTATATTAATAAATAGAAGGTGTGGATTTAAGTTTCTGCGCCGAAAATTGTATATTAAGCATTTTTAACGAATATTATCTACAATATCTGATATTTAATGTAGTTTTATTAGGATTTTTTATTATATAAAAATATGATTTTTAAGCATTTACTACAAGCAATTTTTGGTGTTCTTTCTGGGTAATATTATTTAGATAATTTGGGGAATAGAATATCAATAGCATTATAACAACTCTCAATAATCTATATTTTTAAGTCACATGAAGGCGTCTTCTCACTTTAGGCGCCTCAAAAATAGGCTATTTTCGGGATGTTTTTTCGAGGATTTTCGCTAAAAATTATGGGATAAAATGGATCTTATGTAATAAACACATCTTTTAAGTACATGAAAAAAAAATATTTTATATTTTTGAACAATTATTATAGTAAAACAGTAGCATCGAAAAACCCGTGTAGAAATGTTATGCTCGTGGCTTGTTGATGGTATCTCCGAGATGGGTCATTTGAAACAAAAAAATAAAACAGTTTTAGATTCAGTATATCAGTGACTGAGCACATATCATCAGATTTTTGATATTCGCGAAAATATCAAAATGGCGCACGTTTTTCGAAAAAGTAAAAAATAAACGCGTTTTTTTTTGCAGTTTTTTGTAAAAAAAAATTACTTAAAATCAAAATTTCAAAAATCTGATGATATGCGCTATAGCCATAACTATGAAGAATATGTCATTCAAATTTCATGACAATCGGCCAGATAGTTTCCGAAATTTCATCAACAAGCTACTGAAAAACCTTGTTTTGAGATAAACGCGTTTAAAGTTTTGGTTGCAGAAAAATTGCCCAGACACAGCTGTTGAAACACTCGTTGTTATTTTGGATATTTCCTCCGAAGATCTTCATAAGTTGGTTTCAAAACCTCGTGAACATCCTCAGCTAGAGCAGGAGGATGTTTAAAAGTTTCTATCTGATTGTTTTTCACCACTTTCTTGTACTTGCACTATGAGTCTGAACAATACGTATGCAGCTGGGTGCTCTCAGGTAATCACCTAACGGTCGCTCAAAAATGTAGTTAAACTCGTCCGATCTTTATGAAATTTCGATATAACATTTTTGAAGATATGTACTTTCAAAATTAAAAAAAAATAAAATCGATTTTTTTAAATTTGTAAAGTGAGAAGACGCCTTAAAGGCTTACATGGCTTTCAAAGCGTAAAAAAGGTTATTTCATTTTTTTAAGATAATTTTAAAACCCATGTAACCCATGTTTTTTGCTTATGTAGGTCTACATTTCTTGTCGAAACCTCTTTGCTCATTCAGAGTTTTAATCTATTTTCAAGGTGTTTTCAATGCTAGCCCTTCAAAAAAGGCGAATAGAATACACCTCCATTTGATTTTTTTAGTCAAATCCGTATCTTTTAAAATCCTCTCTTATTATATCCATCTTTAAGCCTTTGTGTATCATAAAGCTAGTCACAGACTACCTAGGAATGGTGGCTATTATACATAGTACAGCGATTATCGTCTATACAAATCCACTTATCTCTCAGGCTCGCTCAACGTGTATGAAGCTTGTACATAAATAAATAAACACTGTTGATAGCACACAATATTCGTTAATTTCTTCGCGTAAACATTAACAATTCACTTGAAATCGATTAATTTGGGTTATCATTATTGGTTGATAAATTTAGATTAACGATTTATACAATCGTAGGATGTACGCAAGACACTCTCTCTGTATCTGTTTCACTGGAACTGAATTCGCTGGAATTCGATCGCAAATACGCACTCATCAAAAGATTAATATTGGAATCAATGCGGTGCATCTTGTACGTTTAATTTTAGAATGAATTTGTAAAGAAGAGTAAGTCGAAAAAGTGTCATAATTAAAAAAGCTCGTTAGAGCAAAATGCCGTATAAAGAGCGGCCGTATAGCGAGGTATTTGTGTTTATGACGCTTTTTAAGCTAATTTATTATGATTTTTCATGGACGTATGCCAATATAAGTATCATGATTCATTTTAAACATCACACATGTTCATCTCTTTTGGTATCGAAATATTATCTCGTTTGTTCCATTTGAGCTACCACCTAATTTAGTAAAATGTTATTACGATCTTCACTTCTTCAAAGTGTCATATATCTCAGAAACTTTCGGTCTTTCACTGCTTTATTAATAGAGCCTTTAAACACTCCTCATTCTGTTGAAAATTGTCTCAAATAAATTAATACACAAATCGATAAGATTTTCCAAGAAAAATTGCTCTGCAATTCAGTTAATAACGTCATTAATAAGCAAGACTTCGTAAAAATTTGAATAAAAATGATAAAAAATATACTTTTTCTAAATGTCCTTTGTTGAGTCATGAGTTGGGTTTTTATGAATACATATAGGGTGATATTTTAATGTGTTTTTAACACTTGAATTCATATTTAAAATGAGGCAATTCATCAATCTTACAACGTACATGTTGTGGGTTTATAGTTTTATTGATGCGAAAATACTGAATTACATTACATTCTGCTTTTGCTACAAAATATCGAAACTTTATGAATTCAATCAATTATTAAAAGGACTTACATTTTAAAGTATTAAAGTAAGACATTTGTAATAATTTATGCCTAATATTTTTGGTACAACTTCTGCATATTTTCGTAGCAAGATCATAATAACCAAGCAACCTCTACAGACCCAAGTCATTTTGACACCATGCATAACAAGTCGGATGGTGTTCGCTTTAATTTGCCAAATTATCATAATGAAATTTTTAGTGGTTCAATTTCCACGACCCCAGAAAAAGACCGGACGAGTTTTTGTTGTAAAGATGCCCGAATTTGGGCGACAATAATTTAATTGGCGAGAAAATGGCATCCATTCCGAACGGATAATTTATGGCTAATTCGATTCCATATCTGAATCAATATTAGATTAGTCGACCTCGAACGTTGCTTTATGGGGTGTGAATTTATTTGTAACCTTGGGTCCTTGAAAGTGAATTGGGAATAGTTTTTTTATCCATTGTGAGTAATAAATTTGGCCGGTTGCCTGCGGCCAGGGATTTTCTTTCACAACTTTTTTTTTTGACAAAAACCACTTTGGCGAAACGCCTTGCTTACAATAATTGATAATAGATGACCCGAGGGTGGATGTTAATGGTCATGACCCGATTTCGATATGTGGGTGGAAAATATAGTGGAAATCTCGGTAAATGTCAGATCGCAGATACAAGGGTATTGCATTTTCGTACAGAGTGCAAATAAAATGATCAACGTTAATCTTGAAAAATATGATATCGTCCGTTTAAATTAATTAGTGCCATTCATAATGTCCTCTATTTATGTGATTTCCTATAGACAATGTGCATTTATGACTGTAAATTTGCCTTGTTACAGAATTATTATCTTTGGTATTTTATATATTTTTCATACAATTCAAATGTACGGATGACTGGAGAAAAATGTCTACTATTTTCAAATATCTTCATCTATCGATTGTATAATTTTTCCGTATCGTTCTCGAGAAAGGCGTAGAATTTTCTTTAAAGAAAATTTCCAGATGTTCTTGAGCTGCCATAATCAATATCAGATGAGCTCTTCTTCCTTGTGATAAATTCCAGGGCTCTGAACAAATAGTAATAGAATTTTGCAACGTGTGGTGAATCTGATGGATAAGATTATGCTGGAAAGTTGGCTACAAATATATTTTTTTAAATATTCCTATGTAAATTTTATAAAACAAATTACACATATTAAGTACTAAACAATTACATAAAATAATATATATTACTAACAATAAAGGTCGAAGGATTGGCTTGAATATTTGTAATGCTGGAAGCTATTATTTTTTAATGTCGCTTGTTACAATTGTAAACTATAATTAGCTTCATGAATTTGATTCTATATATCATTCATAATTTAGCTCTTTAAACACTTCTTTGGTTATTTGATGAAAATCTAATATTATCGGTTTCTCCAGGTCTTTATTATTCATTTATAGAATCTTCCAAAGTAAACGCATAAGCTTACGATCATTATCTCAATTTTTCAAAATCATCAAATAAATATTTCACTATTTACGTTTGTCCTATTCTTATTATTTTTTGTTGACCATAAGCAGTCGACAAAGCCAATAATCGACATATTCAATCAATAAAGTATTCCAGTGGTGTCAGGTCTGAAAACCATGCAAGCCACGGAATAGGGCTGCCAAAATAATTAATTTACAGGACAGAGGTGCACACAGAAGAAATCCTAATTGAAGGAATAGTCGTCGCTTATGCAAAAATAAAAGAGGAAATGTAACTTCAGATAACTACAGATGAAATAAGAAACGGTGTAGTGCGTGCATACGAAGCAGAGGTGGCCAATATGAACAAATTTTGCAAATAAATTTAATAAAAATATATTAAACATAGAAAGTATATGTTTAACCCCTAATCCTGGAAAACCGGTAACTCCTCTAGTTTAACGACTTATTGAATGATTTGTATGACATGTAGCATATTTTTGAAAAAGATATAATCTAGAAATATTTTTAAAATTAAATTAAGTTCAAAATAAATGTCAGTTTTTTGTATAGAGTATTTAGAAGTTGAAATTTCCTCATTCGTTCGCACATTTTTTGTGACTTTGGAAGGTCAGAACTAATTTTCTTCAAACTAATTGCAATAAAATAATGATTTATTTAGATCAAAAATATATTGTAAAATACAAAATCATTATTTTGTGATATTGTGATCACAGATAAAAAAAAGTTATGACGGTTTAAAGGCGAAATTTTGGAGATTTTTTCAAAATGTTGAAAAAAAAGTCTATTAAAAAAAGACCTCCCCAATGCATGTAAAACACCCTGTATGTTTGTTAAGCATTTCAAATCAGCATGATTCTGAAGGATATTTCTGGGCTTCATCAAATTTCTCTCAATGAGAATGAATCCCGATTATTTAAGCTCCCGAATCTTTTTCATTCCCTATCCATTTACAATCACGAACGATAAATCTCCTAGTATTTATTCTCAATATCATCATACATTACGATTTATCATTAATAAATGTAAATTCCGATATGATCTTTGATTTTAGCATAAATATCGGTAGTGCCAAAAATATGTGCCATTTTTACACTTCTGCTTAGAAAAGTTACAAAAAAATAAAGGGCGAAAGGTTTGTAATATTTTTTTGCTATACGCTTTGAAACAGCCATTGTTCAATTTATTTAGACCAGTTTTTCCGTCTGGATGTGTACAGTTTTCGCAGAAAAAACCCTCAAAATGGAAACAAATCAAATTTATATATGGAATTTTCTCTCTTTTTTTTTCAAAGAAAGCGAATTTTCCCCTTATGCTCATACCATTTGTCATGAAATTTTGTGAAAAATAAGGAGATGATTGTATTGCCGAACGAATATGCAGGATGTGTTTCGTTTTTTGCTTTTTAACCGAAGAATTTCCACAACAGGCGAATTTAATAACTATTCAAACAGTTGGCCAACTGTAATAGATTCAAATAATTATTATAATTGTGTACTAAATTGCTGAACAATGGGCCAAAAGAAAGACTTGCAAGAAACAAATTATTAAGCAAAAAATTGAATCATTAATTCTGAATGCAATTATACTCTCGTGCTCAGAAAGCCTATTTGGTCGTTATTTAAAACCACCCCTATTTGTCTTCGCGGCTGTTTTTACACTCGTTTATAGATGAGCTGGCTCAAGAACTACAGTTACTAATGTCCTCGCATGTAAAAAGTAAAGCGACGACATTTTCGGCGGCGCATTATGGAGCAGACCTGTTGAAAACGAACCGACTACATAAAAATATATTTTTGTTGCTTTTATTGGTGTTCATAAACAAGACGTAAGTACTTCACCCACTTGAAAGAATAAAGAGAGCCCTAAAAGCCTTTTTTTCTCGGCCTTTCTTCCCCATAACGCATAACAGCCGGGCATAAAGTAAGGCGTCGAAAAATTCGTGCCACTCAGTGCTAAAATTTCTACAACTTCATTAAATATTCACATTTGCTACGGGCCGCGACGCTTAACTAAGACCTTAACCTTTTTTATGCTAAGTAAGTATTATTTTAATTATTTTCGTGATAAATTAGCTGGCGTCCGAATCGCAAACCCTCCTGATTAATGAATCGCCGTTAGTCATCTTTATCTTGAAAGCCATGAGCTTATTGCGCATTTATCTCGCCAGGAAAAGGATTCATAAGGAAGCTAGGAACGAGTGTTTTGAATCTATTCACGTACTCTGATAAATAAAACAAATCGCCTTGATTTTTCAGCTTTCAGGCTCAAAACGACCTTAATTAAATCAACGATTCAAAGCGCAGTGTTGAGAGCTCATTAAAAGCATTTATTAACTACAGAGTGCTAATGAATATTCATATATCGAAACAACAAACACGTAGATAAAAGTCTATCCTAATTCAAACGAATGGATTAACGAGTTTTGATGCTGTTTATTTCATTTTGAATGAATAGTTTTGATGCTCCTATAATTACGTTTACTTTGATGCGGTTATTATGTCGGGGTTTGATTGCAATCGGAGGCTTAAGTTGATATTCAATACATATCAAATTAGCTTATTTTTGTACAAAAAACTCTCATTCATAGCAACATAGAACCTTAATATGGACAAAATTACGCTGATGGTTATTTTGGGTAGATTTAAGAGCATTCTCTTGGATACCCAAATGATAACTGATATGATTTAAATATGCTATTACCATTTTAAAAATGATCGTCATCATAGTGCAGTAACTCTCTTTAGAAATGGATTTTTTTTCATATTTATGTCATACACAAACATTTTTTAGCATAGCACTTGAATAAACGTTCTAAATAGCGATTTTCAGCAACCTTTTTAATAAAGAATTTGGTTATTTTCTTGGAAGACCCTGAAAAATTGTCCAAAACGATTAAATTTATCTAACCTGAAAAGAACTTTCTGAAGTACCTACATGATCTTCAAAATTTTCTAAAATTACCATAGTCATTTAAGATGATCAGACAATTTTTATGTAGAAAATAATATAAATAAAGCCTTCTAGATGTGTCAAATTTAATTTTCATCATAATATAACATATTTCATTTTAACATCGGCTGTTAGCTAAAATTCAATGCCAAATTTATATGATTTATTTAGTATGTATTTCATTAATTGGAGGTTTTGAAGGAATTAATCGTTTATCAACAAAAATATTTAAACTCAATCTTAACCTGTATGATAGGATGATCGCATATTTGCGAGCAAATTCCATTGATTCAGAAAGAATATTCTTGTACGTTGAGCTCTCCAGAGAGAGACAGGGACGGATACTTGGGGACCCTCTGACGGGAGCTGTGTGTTGATCCCAGCTTTTGAGTCAGTTTCAGCAGTTTTGAGTCTCGCTCGCGGCCCTAAAAAAAAAGGTTGCGAGCCCATTAACTGTTACCGGCCACTAAGAAGGGCATCTACGACGCGGTGGAGATCGTAAAAAGCCCCGGGGATGCATTTTCCCCAAAAACTTTAATAAAAACACCTAAATGCCCTAAAGTTAGAGGCCACAAGGTTTCCGTGCCCAAACGGTCCGAATTTCGGACCACTGACACAACGAAGAAGCGCCTCGCGATCGAACGCGTTATAATATCATATCGCTATTCCTTCTGTTTACGTTCCGACTATCGAATTTTGGACTCCGTGAGAAACAACACTGATTCAGGGCTGGTCGACGAGTATTAAATATAAGCTTCACACGCACTACTGCGGTCCTGATAGATAAGTGGATTTGTACGGATGATAAGTGGCGGACAAGCAAATATAGCATCTAAGACTATGAAGATTTTAAATTAGCTCACTACTCAAAGGGTTAATTATACATAAGCGTTTAGATCGTTAGTTTTATGTGAAAATATATGAATCTAATAATTTCCTGATTGGCATTCCATTTCACTTTATGAAGATTAATCAACCTCTTCATTTTCGGATTCTGGAATTTCAATTCCATCCTCGCTTTGATTTATTCTAGTCTAGAGACACAAATTTTGGACGTTTTTCAAGTTTGATAAAAACAATTTTACCATACATTTTTTTATCTGATATTTATTGATATTTTTAGAATATATAAAAAATAAAATGAAACTAAAAATGGCGACTGTTTTAAAAAAAGTCATTTTTAGACTTATTTTTTCACCGTTTTATTTTTTTTTTAAATAATTAAAAATATCATTTTGACATAAATCTGGTAGAAACACTAGAACGCTTTATATAGAAGATTTGTACAAAATTTAAAGTAAATCAATCGATCAACTGTATTGAAAAAAGAAGTTTCGAAAAAAAATCGTAATTCGTTTCGGAATTTGTAGCAAAGTGGTGTCGAGATGGAATACTGATTTAACATATTGCGGTAGACATTGTGTTAAATCGGTTAGGTCTACCAGAATATATGATTTGCAATAATCATTTAAATAATGATGATTTCGTCACTCATATATTCTCTCCTACATAAAATTCCTATTCACATTATCTAATCCTTATTTAATCATATGTAGATATCAACAGAAAACCACCATATGAAACACAATTTTCCAGGAAAACTATAGTGTAAAAATCGCCTATATCCTATTATGAATATGGCATGTATTGAAGAAGAAATAAACGTTAATTCAATCAAATCGATAAAAATAACTTTTCGCCCTTTGATTAGATCTTTGTAAATTATTTAAGATGCTGGTAAATATCTTTAATTTATTTAAAATTAAATTAATTTGTTTCAGACATTGGCTGGTGGCCTGTCCTAGCCAATAAAATAGAAGTAGGACTTCAAGAGCTTGGAGTAGCACCGCGCCACATCTACTGGGAAAACGACGGACATCCTAAAACAGCACTGAGAGGTCTTCAGAATACACACGCCAGAGGTAATTACATAGAACAAGTTCTTAGTTCAGCTTCCGATCGGAAGTTCTACAATTCTCTCAAGACTCGCCTACTTAACATTTTGCATTTTTGATGGAAAACTTCCTAGAGATTGTCCCGTTGCGTCGACGATTAAATTGAATTAATCAGCGAGGCGCATTGTTCCGGGACGTCGAAAATATACATCATCAAAGTATAATTGTAATGGATGTTCAAAAGCACACATCGACGATTGAGCAATTCGATTCGATATGGCGTGAATGGATGTAATTGAATCCCCATGGCGGACGCCCGTTCAAAAGTATGCAATTAAAATCATTTTGTATCGCATGCGAAAGAGCCGGAAATAATTTATGTCGATGCAATCGTCGAATGGACGTCACGCCGTTTTAAAACCCAATTGACCGTTGGTAATATTCGCGTTGATCATTTTTATCGGCGTGTTGAAAGCGCGAGCTTTTTATTTCGTCGGACTTAAGAGCTAAGTCGAGCTTAAAAGCTTTGCGCGTAAAGCTTCGATTCTATCGTTTCTTTCGTTTTGTATCGAGAGCTAACTTTGTCTGTTGATTTACGGAAGTTTGCTATGGTGCTGTTTCAGCGATCTAATTGAAATTTAAATTCATATACATAGTGTCCTAATTAATATTTAAATACGTCATCTATCAAAAGTTAATGATGTAACGTCTGTTCCATTTGAGATTTTACATAAAGGTGGAGCTCTATGATTTTAACATTAATGAAAAGCATATATTAGCATTTATATTTTCAACGTTTTTTAGCTCCAAATGAATTCACCTTGTCCTGTATTATTCAATTGGCTCAAGCTAAATTGTATAACATATATATAAATTTATTATCATAGATTCTAGTGAAAATATTATAATTAAATTATATTACATTAATATCCAAATCTAATGTGATTAGGGTGACCCGAAAGTGTTCAAATATTTATTTAAAAAAAAATCAAATTTGTTAAACTTTCCATTAGCTTTCGTCAATAAAAGTTGTGTGGTTGGATCCTCAAGCTAATTTTTAACTCAAAAACGGAACTAGAGATACCACCCTTCCAGCTTACCAGTCCTTGCTTGCTCTACTAGCTTAAAAACCAGCCTCGTATGCACCAGGTATTAGTCTGCAGTTTGTATATATACTCCCCAATCATCTGCTTCATAACATCTGAAATCATAATGAAAATAATTCTGGGTTTAGCCAAACCACTTTCATTGACTCTAAATATAAAAATTTGGTAAAATCAGAAGGGTCAATAAGAAATATTTTATACACAGCATTATAAAATATAATCCCGATCATTATTATAAACACATCTTCCCATCGCTTTGGCAGTCCCTCGATCCCTCTTTCATAAAAACATTCCGGATTTCATTAATATACTAAATTTAAAATTATTTCCATAACCAATACATAAACACATAGTTATTGCGTTCAAATGCTGGAAAATGTCGGGAAAAACGCCCACATGGAATTGTCGACGACTTTTCTACATTTGACAGCATGCCACTCAATCGTTCAATGATGGACATCTTAAATAGCGTATTTCATTTTAGTTTTCAGCTGTATCCATTTTAAAATCATCCAAACGCATGTTATTTTGGCTGACAATATGATATGTTGACATCTTCTTATTGTGTTGTATTCGTAAATCGGACGTAGGCGATATTAATACATTTTCTCGGGGGTGAGAAATTTTTAATATCCGAGATCTACATATAAAGATTATTAAAACATATTTTAAGCTATGATCGATTTGTATCAGTCATATATATTGATACACTTTATTGAACAGATCTATAATATTTACATGATTGACGTGATTTATGTTTAAAATTCCTTAGAAAAATAAATAGATTTCAATCAAAACGTTTTTGTAAGATATGATTGCGGATGGACTAGTTGGTGCGGGCGGTGGATTCGATCAAATTAAATTTGCTTTATTATAAAAAAAATCTATTTTAAAATACTTTTATTTAGTCTATAAAAATATTTCCTAGTGCTTCATTAGCGCTTATATTAGGAGGACCCGAAAGTATTCGTATATTTTGAGATTTTATGTTACTATTTTTTTAATTTGGGTTGGAATACTACAAAAAGTTATCGCAGAGACTGGGATCCCTATGGGCTATTGTGCAAATAAATTAAAACCTATCGTGAAAACGAATAGGATGGGTGTTATGGGATAGGATAGATACCGCACGCCTTCACCGAACACTACAAAAACTTAAACTCAAAAATTATTACTGGTAATAATAAATGGTCCATTAAATGATAATACACGACAAAAAAAATAAATGCCTTTTTAAAAAAGAATTCTCAATTTCAACCCCTAAATCCGGTTTGGTCATAAAAAATGTTATTTTGTGCATATGATGAGAGTTATCGCAAAGACTGCGATACCATTGGGACCATTTAAAACTCATGGGAAAAATGAATAGGATGGATGTTATGTGATAGGATGGGTAGGATAGAATAGTAAACGACGAAAAAATAAATGACTTTCTCCGAAAAAAAAGTCCTAAATACTACATCTAAACCCGAATTAACTATAAAAAAGGTTATTGTGTGCATATGGTGGGATATGCAGGGAATAATTAATTATGAATAAAATTAACCGAAAGAAAATATAACTGCACAAGTTTATTGTAGACAATTAGAAGTTTTTCATCAGCAATTAAAAGAGAAACGTTCGTATTTATTAAACAGAATGAAGACGATATTACTTCATGATATTGAGAACCCTTATAAAGCAAAATTGACCCTGAATAAAATACAGGAATTAAACTGGAAAGTGTTACTTCATCCTTTTTATTCGCAGAACGTCTCCCGATTAATTTCCACCTTTTCAGATCAATGGCGAACAGCTTGAGAAAGAAAAAAATTAAAAATGCAGCTGAAGTGGAAATGCATTTAAAATCGATTTTCTACTTCTAAGCCGGAAATTTGTTGCGAAGCTATTCATTAATTTGATTTTTTTAAATTAAATATTCGAATACTTTCGGGTCCCCCTAATATATATATTGAATCAGGTTTAATTTCGATGCAACGATGGAAGATATTTGGCACCGTTTGGTATGTAATTCTGCATTGATTCCCCAAAGGGCTATTTCAGTGGTCTTCCACTACAAGAACTTGAGACGTTACTCGTCTATTTGTGGTCTTTGCGATGGTGTTATATACCGGCGGGGTTGTTGAGAATAGAATTAATTCGATTTGCTGTAAATCTAGATCTAAATTACAGCGTCGAACATTCTCAGACCAAACGCTAAGCATTAATGGATGTTAAATGACTACTTAAAATTCCTAAATACCATTCATCATAATGGCTCTGCGAACAATGGAGCTAATGGAAACCTTTGTTGTGTAGCTTTGATCATTTTCTTCAACTTTGCTCATAAATTCACGCTCCAATGGAGACGTAGCGGACAGATTGCTATTTTACAAATCCATTCGGGCCGAAAAAATTGATGTGCCCCCCACATAAGGACCCCATTGTCCGGAGATCTGGATATTCATCGCGGGATGCTTGCCATTTCTTTTGGAAGCCATTCAATATCCCATAAAGCAATCTGGATTTGTAAATCAAGCCATCGCTTTAAATAGGCCATTTTAACGATAAGCCTGCGAGCGCCATAACAAAGAACCACGGGTCGAATGTGTCCCATTGGACGCACACGCGGGATGTAAAAGTTTTTTTTTCTGAAATACACGTATCCTCGTAATAAAAATAACAATTATGTTCGGTTAGAGTTTATGGTTCGTTCAGTTTCGTGATTTTATTTGGTTTACGGCATCGTAAAATGTCTGCCGTTGACGGTGACACGTTGTGGGGGTTGAAAGTTTGGATGATCGATAGCTAAAAGACTGGCTTTACACTTATTGGTGATTGTCGTGTTATGGCTTATTTTCGTTATATAAACTCATAAAAACGTGTGCGAAATGCGGGAGATTGTATCGTACGAGATTAGCTGGAGGATGACAAAGGGGACCAATTATCGACGGTATTCCTTTATTTGCCCTACACGCCTGGATAGAATGTGTTCGATGCTCTTAATGTGCCCAGTTTTTATTTTATGGCATAGAACTATGAAACTATTCAAAGAGTGCTTTGATTTTGTACGATAACACAATTAATCGGCACTTTAACATGTCCTCGTGTGCTTATGATGCCATAATGTTTATCTGACATAAGCGATCTCAATAGAAGATTTATAGAGGTCATCCAAATGTGATGTCTAAATGTTTTTATTTTTGTGTTTTCTTGATTTGTGTGATGATTAGTGTCTTTTTGCTAGAAATAAACATCAGATATATCAATATTTGCACAAAATGGACACCATGTAGATATTTTTCCTGAATAACACGAGAATTTTCATAATTCCAAGATATATTTGTTCATAGTTAAAATTATACTACTTTGTACCAAAACAAAATGGCTTATATCATTTGAAAATATGTCACGTGTAAAAATTATACGGTGCTGATATATAAGCGTCACACTTGGATGACACTCTAAAAATGATGCTTTCCAATTGTCGGTGTATAGGATAAGATTAAATGAATGCATTCAAAGATGTCAATCGGGAATATTAACCCTTTTTTCAATAAATATCGATTTGAAACCGATTTTTCATAATAAATATTCATGAACTCGCGCGCTATATCAACAAACTTCGATGAATTAATCATGTTATAAATAAGTCATCTTAAATACAATATTTGATGTCAATTTAAGTGCCGATAACTGTAGTCTTTGAATATACATATTAAAATTAATTAGCATACATGTGCCATAAGGTGTCACATCTGGAGCATTTCCAATAATCTTCATTAGAATTGTAAATACAGCATTATAGTTATTGGGCCACATTTCAAACAATTTCCTCATCCATCATAGCAAATACGTTCCCATTTGCATAAGGAAGCCATAAAGCATACGGTTTAGCATTAGCATAAATTCAATCGTAGGTATTTATTAAATGATACTCGATTTACATAGTAATTTTATGATGAACCTTTGGAAGAATGATACAGGATGCAGCAGGGAAACTACCTTATTTAAAACGCGCACCCTGAAGCGACAGTTATTCCGGGAAGGGCGGAATGATGCCTCCAAGGCGAAGGGGCGCTCCTCCCTCGTCCATAATATGATCGTCATTAAACATGCATGATAAAAACTTTAGATTTTGTTCCTTTGAATGAGTACCATTTTATTTGTCTTAAAATAAGTGTCATTCCAGGGCGTACATTTCAAATAAAGAAGTTTCTCTGCTTCATAATATGAAAGCTTTGTAAATCGAGATCAAGCTTTTAAAGCTTTATCACATAGCGTTTCAGTCAAATATAGGCTAGTGACATCAGTGACAGTGTAAAATATTTGTTCTTAACAGTGTAATTTATCAATTGAAAGTTTGTGTGTATGAAGATATCAATATGCGAAGAAGAAGCCGAGACCTGGTGGAAATGTTTCGATATGCTATCGGTGGTCGGGACTCTTTTGTAGAGTTGTGAAAGCCAGTCAAGTAAGAACATAAGTTTTCCAACTCTAAGGAGAGTTTTAGCCGCCAAATTATGGTCATCGACCACGAGCCAAATCGTGGATATGAGATCGCATCTGCCAACTCAAGCAAACCAAGATTTAGATCAAGGCCTCAATTTTGGAAGAAGAATTATTCGTTTTTTTATGTAATTACATGATGTATTTTAATATTTTACAATAATGCTCTATATGTGTATAATTCATTCGGTTTGATTAATTGAATAATCTTTATTCTGGTATGTTTGTTTGTTGAGATCTTAAGTAGTAGAGAGCTTTGAAACTAATGTCGGTCTAGGGCTCTGGATCTTCGCTAAGTTAACAATTACCCCCATCCACCCTCAATCGATTTCATTCAATCCAATTTGCATGACTACTACCCTGTGATATTTTTATTCACACTTAAATCTAAATAATAATGTTGAAATATATAGCTTTATTCTTGTCGAAAATATAAATTTAATTGTTCCCGGAAAAACGAACCCAAAAGCTGAAACGTTTTCTTCGTCCAAAATTTTTAATTACGTCTAAATTACATCTTGAGCATCACAAAGCGACTGTAAATGATTAATTAATAGGCCCATAACTCAATTGTTGATGAATATGCCGTGTAAAATAAATTATTATTCGGGTCTCCTATCTATAAGTAAACGTTAATGGCTCCCATTGTAAGAGGACTCCTCCCAGAATGCCAATTTTAATTAATTGAAAGCTAATTGCGGAATAGATCAATGATGGTCCTTTGATGTCAGGGGTAAAATGATCAAGTGCTTCGATTTAAGATCGTCCTGCAAAATTATCACAATCAGATATTAATATTTTTGGACTTCATGATCTGCCACCTTTGATCTTTAGCTTTCTGAAAATAATATGCTTTTCAGCTGAAAATGAGACTGGGTTTCGACATAAATAGGTTTAATAATATGTCATATCGTAGGGTGATTATTATTTATTACAGACATTATTTAACAGCAAAAAATGAGTATGCACGCACATGTTGCGTGCAGCACTCCATAGCTCTATATTATTTTGTTGCATTTCAATTAAATTTCCAAGCAAGTTTTATGATATAAGACCATCAATCTGCCTGATAAAATTACTTTCTGCTGACACACACGCAAAATTCCCGATTTCCCGAAAAATTATTTATTTCCGTCGCTGCAGATGAATATTTATATATTATAATACTTTGATGTGATTCCCAATTATATTACGGAGGAATACAAAAATTCTGAACCCCGTATCTATTATATTTCATATCGATTTTTCCATTATTAGAGTCGAGGTGTAGTAAATACATCACCGGTAGGGAAAGGTAAATATAACAATTTGTAAAACATATATGTAACGTATATATGTATACATAGACTAGACAGTTGGCGCCTGCCCCTAGGCGTCGCCTAAGCTCGCTAATTAGTAGTTACACCACTGTTTCCAAGCGACCAGATTTTGGCGGGAATGTTTCGATTTAGTGGCCTTCATCGTGCTGATGAGGTGTGCGATTTCTGTTAGATAAAAATTTCAATCCCGATTTTTTCGGGATTACGTTAACTAATACCACGGGATTGGATTCCCTAGTCTCAAATGTATCGATTTCGGGTTCCACCAAATGTCTTCCTTTGTTACTAAAAGTGAAGACACACATTTAAAGCTGTATTTTGCATTGAGGAGAGAGAGTCTGTTGCTTTGGAAGAGGCGTTTATATTAGGTTGATGCATAAGAAATGTCGTATTATACATTGTACATAGACTATGATATATTATTTTTAACCAACTGTATTATTTAATATTGCCTTTGTATTATATAAAGGAGGGCTTATTCCAATCTTTCAATCAATTTTTTCAGTCTATCGTCAGTGGTTGAGTTATACAGAGCCCTCGCGAATTTTTAAAATGTCAGAGAAAAAAGTGTATGTAAAAGTGTAAAATGTGAAACACAAACATTACGCGGAAAGATGATGTACTTAATGGTTTTATATCCCTTAGGAAAACTTTAAATAACATGCATCAATAAATCTAAAAGTAAATTATGTGTAAGAAATACAACTCTAGAAATGTTTTCAAATCAATATTGACTGACGAAATTCAATTTTGAATTCGCTTTTCTCACAAATGGATGGATAAAATCGAACGACGTCTGGAACGAATTGCAATATTCTAAGCTTCTCGCCAATCTCAAATAAGCTAAATGTATTTTTAAAGCGATCATTATTTTTGTTGCAGCCATCATACTCTGCTCTTCGTTGAGGTCTTCGACTGGAGAGACCATCCTTCAGACGATTGACAGCCTGAGACTGTCTACGACCATAATATTGGCCATAGACGTATCGAGTTTCATACCATTCCTCCCGAAAATAGTGACGGACGAAGAGAAGAAAAAAGGCCTAGAAGACGACATCCATGAATACATGCAAGATACACCTCATCATCCCAACTTAGATTATTCAAATAGTGTAGATATAAACGATATCTCGTCTTCCAAATTTACTCATCCTCCTTCCATTAATTTAAATAGTGCTAGTGACTTTTTAAGCGCAGATAGGACGAATGTAAATTCTAAAAGTATTTTCGACGCGTTAAATAATAGTATCCAAATAAATTGGAATGCGACTTCTGAAAGTCCTTACGTAGGCCATAATCATAAAAGTGAATTATTTCTCCCCGATTCAGCAAACGATGACTCGGGCGGAGTATCCAACGACACCCCTTCGGGGGTTGAGTCCTCGCAAGAAAAATTCGATACGAATACCTCTATAAATGATGGCAATTTCACTGAGGACAAAACTGCAAACTTTTCTTACACAGTAAATACCACTTACGCACAAAGTATAGATTTAGATGAGAAAAGAAAAACGTTTCGTAATACAACGCCTTCGGAAGAACCGGAGAAAAGTGTTATTGCAAAGAATAATACCGATCCTCAGACGGGGCGAAAATCTAATTTGAATGATAAATTATTTTCGGAAAGCAAAAACACAAGCGATGCGAAAATCGCGAATCATAACAGAAAGAAAAGAAACAACGACGAAATCAAAATGTACAGGATTAAGCGGAGCTGGCCACAGGATAGATACGAAATGTTCGAGAATATAAGCTCGGATATGAAGCATTCTCTTATGCTGTTGACGAGCATGGATTCAAAAAATATCGTATCGGACGTCTTCATGATGAACTCCACGCCTAAATATGAAGTCTATGAGCACGTAATCGAAGGATTGAATATCGTGGCTGGGAGCTCCGATAACTCTTCGCATAAGGTCTTCAAATTTTTGTTTCTGGATTGGCAAGAAGGCGACGATGCTTCAGATTCGCATTGGAGACCGTTGCTCATATTGAAATCTTCCAAGAATACGAGCTGGATGCCGTTGACGAACGACGTAATCCAACAAGGCGATACTTATTTGAACATAGTGAAAGTACAGCCCAATTTTGAAATGTGGTTCGCTGAGAAGGGCTTGGAGATTGACGACGATGCCTGCGTTGATGATTTCTGCATCAGCGCCCAAATCAAGATGAACTCGACACATATCATTATTATAGTGGTGGCAGCCTTTCTATTCTGCGTCCTGACCATCGGAATAGCGCTGATCGTAAGGTAAGATGTTTTATTCTATATTGGGGTAATTCGGGAAATTAGATTTCATGGGAGAGATTTCAATCTTTTGCGGCTGTGAGTCCCAGCAGCGACATTTATCAGACATTATGTCCTGGTCGTCTACTTTAAAGTAATGAGCGGTCTGAGATAACTTTCCATATTATCATCAATGCTCTTTAGAATGGCTCTCCAGTTCATTATTAAGTCTAGGTTATTTTGAAATTTGTTCGAGGGAAAAGTTTTGTCGGCAGGATGTTGCTTTATAAAATATAATTATCTCAAAATTATTACTTTACAGCATTTTATCTTTCTTGAATGTTCAAAAATTGGATACCCTTCCAGCTGGATAAAATTCGCAATATATTCAATTTGATTATGCAAAACAATGTTGAAACTTTTGGAATTTACACAATAAAAACAAGTTCGAAATTACAAAGCGAAATATAATATTGATGGTTCGTGTATTGATTGGCTCAATTTTGGCTTTTCATTAATAATTCATGCGCCGATAATTCTATATTATCATATAATATGGTGATGTAATCCCACCCCATTTAAATTAATAGTCAAATTAAGCGCACGTTAATGAGATAATATCATCGACTAATTCTAAAATTTTCGATAAAAATATTAATTTTAGCTCTTAAATATAGATTATAGTCAGTTCTCGATTTAAGACCATCTCGATTTATGACCATTCGGACTTATGACGGAATGCAAAATTCTAAAAAAATACACGTCGAAGCTAAATGCATGTCCAGATTTAAAGTATTCAAATACCGTTTGACTCTTTTGTTGGGTAGAAATGCTGCCGGATTTAAAGTGTAGAAACTTTTGATTTATTTAATAACTAGCGCATACCCGGCATTCCATTTGACCAGACCAATATGCGCCAACATGGTGCATCCGCTAAACGTCTCAAAAATAAATTGTATACACAAACGCACATAAAGATGCGCACAATAACTACCCAAAGTTTCAATGCAATCGTATGAATGGTATGGGAATGTATACGGGACAAACAAACCACAGATATCTTTATACACATGGATTCAAAAAACTCGAAGAGTCTTCAAAGGAATCGATAAGTCTACTGTCATTGCATTATCATTATACAAAAAAGCATGGATGATATAATATCGTTTCCAAGGCTGATTTAATAAATGTTTTTTCCAAAAGTACAAGTATTTTGAAGAAAACTCTAAAAGTAAAAATATTTTGAAGCATGTAATCCACACTTAGTGGAATTCCATTCAAGCTTAAAATTAGATAATTTATTTCCCAAGAATTCTGCAACCAATGGATCTTGGGGCTATTGTTAAGTTCAAAGTCCATTATTTAAGAATTATTTTTGTTCAAACAAGGAATAGAAAAAAGATGATCAAACGTAACAACTTCATGTATGTATGGTATATGGAAAAAACTTTTAAAATGTAACAATGATATCAATTTAGATTAAAAAATGTAGTAGAAGAAGTAACTAATACCATTGTACAATTTAATCTGAATATTGACAGTGAAGATGTAATACAACTTTTAGAAAATGATGTTGAATAACTCAAGCATTAAGATTTGATTGAGATTGACGAAGAGTGAGCTACGGGAAAAAATAAAAAGAGTCAAAAGAACTAGAGAGACACAATGAAATACCTATAAAATTGTACTTAAAGACATTAACCAAATCAGAAATGGAGTCCAATCGAAAATATGAACCCAGACACCGATAGGTTTTCGAAGGTATGCCTCCTTATTGAGCAAGCACTCGTCTGTTATAATGGAATTTATAAAGAAAATAAACGGTAATCTACTATTTTTTGTATGAAATTCGACTTACGACCATTTCGACTTACGTCCAAGACGTCGGAACCCCATTGTAAGTTGAGAACTGACTGCATTTTAAAATACGAGCATATCGTGCTCCTGGTTATTTAGTACATACAATTTCCTATCTCGTGGTTAAGCCGGGTTTACATAGATAAAATGCAGGGCTTCGAACTCTTATGTGTTTCTTTTCTGCTTTCATTTCGATTCAGTTTCAAACAATTATATTGGTTCTGTTACAGTTTTTGCTCCGGGAAAAATAGCAATTTTTTCAGCTTTTGGTTCAACTCCGGATGATTCATTTTTGATTTTTTTTTAATGTATTACAAACATATTTTCTTCATATTCTACATGAATGATATTGTCGAATTTACGCTCTTTAATTATAGATAGTTGTCGTCGATAACGAAAATCAATATTTTATTGCGAGATTTATTGTTGTTCTTAGTATTGCATTTATTTATCATATATCAAGATCTAATTTGGATATCCTTGAAGCCCTATCTGAATCAAGTTCGATCAACATTTATATATGGAACAATAAAGCTTAATAGAACCTTTACGAGGTCGATGAACTGATAAATATAAAAAGAAGGCAGTACGAGAATCCCAAGAATTTTCCCTCAATACAATAATGTTTCGAAAAGCGCAATGGGTTGAGATCGTTCGTGACCTGGATGCCTCAGAAAAAAATATTGAGAGAAACATCGACTATTTTACCTTGGAAGATTTTCCTTTTAATTTAGAACAACAAAAATATTGCCAGTTATTAATGCTATACGAGAGTTACAGAGAATATTACAAGTAACGTGCCCACAGGCCACACAACAGCATGTTTATTGTACTGATATAAAACGATTTTTGCCTGGTAATGTATCGTATGTCGAGATTATAACAAGATTGTATGGATGTCAAAGTACAAGCTTTCCATTGTCATGGTTAATATACGACATTGTTGATTTCGACGCGCGAAGATTTCTAAGTAATTTTGATCAAATTCAGAAACAAAGCGTTTACAGCCCGTATTAAAAGTGTTAGACACAAATCTGGTCGTTATTAAAAGGTCACACACGACAACACCTCATTTGGGCGTCGCACACATGTCATACGATATACGGAACATTTGTTTGCAAACATACACGCAAATAAGGACTTTGTTTTCTTATTTGTGAAGAGCTCGTGCTGAATTTGATCGCTTCGCCGACACTTAAACGGGGGAACGGAAAAAAATAAAAACCAGTTAAATAGAGTGAAAACTTGAGAAAGGTCTCGCACAAACGAGTTGAATGTGTCATACTTTTGTGACTATCGATGTGACATTGTGTGAAATGATGTGGAAATATGGAAATTTCCACGTCCCGTGGGTTTGCAGGGAAAACTCACATTTTTTTGCCTCAGTGGCGTTCGCTGTTGCTTGGATCGTGTTTATTCAAATTCGATAAATGTAGCCCAATAAACCACTCAAAGGGAATACTGTTCGACTTCCGATTGTTTGACATACAATTTCTCATGAATTTCTTTAAGGCTACTAAGTATTTATATTGTTATTATAGAATAGTTCCAGAATTTCTATAATTAAAATTCAGGTTAAAGTTTAGATTACGGAAAAAAATCCCACATAGTTGGATCTACAAAATCAGGGCAGGGCCACTATATTATATGAAAATAATGACAATTGCTACTCAATCATCTTACAATAATCTTTCACCTCAATAGATCCTCTTCTATCTAAAAATTATTATATAAATCTTAACCTAAGATTTAAAAAAATGTAATATGTTATGAAAAATGATTAAATTTTGATTCTAAATTAATTTGGTCTAATTTTTGGAACCATAAGTTTTAATTCAGCATTTTCAATACTTATATTAGGACCCGAAAGAATTCGTAATTTTTGAGATGTTATATTTGAGCTTAATTTGTTTCTAGACACATGGAGTGAAACATCTTTGTAAGTTTATTTTTGTAGAACGTTAAGGGTAAGATTTCTAAACCCGAAACCAACAAAGTCCACACCTGGCATTTTATGCTACTTTTTTCAAAAAAATTGGGTTGAATTGCCACTAAAACCAGTAAAACACTCAAAAATTTTTATGACCAAGTGATAACAGTCTGCAGATATCAATATTGTTATAGCAATTTAAATTGGACAATAAAAGCTTAAGGGTTGAACCGAGAATGGAAGTACCTTTGAATTTTAATAGCGATGCATTAAAATCCCTAATCGAGTGAGATCCACGACAAACAACCGAGGAGTTATCCCAAAGACTATGATCGGCAAAACTAATAGGATAGGTTTTATCGAGTAGGATGGTTATCGCACGCCTTCACTGAACACAACAAAAACGAGCGATGAATTACGTGCTATGCTATCTTGAGAACACAGTGAAATAGTATTTTTTGAAAAGCATTGTTACTGGTGAATGGCTTTTTCAAAAAGAACCTTCAGTTTCAAACCCTAAGTCCCGATTTGATTATAAAAAAGAGTATTTTGTGCATATGGTGGGATATGTGGATAATAATTAATTAACTGAAACCGGAAGAAATTATAACTGCACAAGTTTGTTGTCGACAATAAGATTCGAGTCAGATCCACGGCAAACAATAGAGGATCATTATAGGACTATTGTAGCAAGCACATTTAAACCTATCGGCAAAACGAATAGGATGGGTGTTATGGAATAGGATGGATACTGCACGCCTTAACTGGAAATTTTGATTTAAAAATTTGCCTTGGAAGTGAAAGACTGCGTAAGGTGGATACCACACTGGCTGCTGAAATTAAAAGTAATCCAACAGCAACTATTGAAGTAATATCGGCCAATCTTGGATACTCATGGTTAAGTGTTCAAATAAATCTGGAAAAAATCGGAAAGGTGTGATAGAGACAAGGAAGATGGGTGCCACACGAGCATACGAATAACTTCTAAAAATGGAATCCAAAATGTCGTTTAAGTTAAACTTGGAAGTGATAAATGGGTTCTATACTCTAATTATGGATGCAAAAATCAATGGCTATCGAAGGGTCAGGTAGCAAAACCAACCCCTAAGCCCGCCCAGACAACAACAAAAATAACTGTTTGTTTGGTAGAACTGCAAGGTTTTCATTCATTTTGAAACACTTAAACTTGGACAAACAATAGATACTATATTTTATTGTGAACAATTAGATCGTTTAGTAGCGAAAATATAAAAAAAACAACGGCGAAAATAACGCGGGAAAAAATAAACAGCCTTGGATGAAAGACAATTCGACATCTTCCTAATTCTCCAGTCGTTGCTCCATCGGATTTCCATTTTATTTTAGATCTATGCAGCAATATTTGGAAAATACAAAATAAACGATGAGATCTAAAATGGACTATTAGAATATTTTTGTTCAAAGCCCTGTGGTGTTTTATGACAGAGGCAAATATAAGCATTCAAATCTTTCAGTTTAAAAAACGAAAATCCATATGGGTACATCTTATAATTGGTGATGAAAAATGGTTCCCATTCCAAACCTAAATCCGAATTGATTATCAAAAAGGTTTTTTGTGCATATAATGGGATATGTGGGGAATAATTCATTATGAATTAATGAAACCAGGAGAGACTGCATAAGTTTATTGTTGACAATTAGAAGTTTTGCATTAAAATGAATAAAAACGAGGAATTAATCTGAAAAGTGCTACCGCATCCTTCTTATTTACTGAACCTCTCCCAACGGATTTCCATCTTTTCACTTCCATGTAGCACAGTTTAAGAGAAAAAATATTCAAAAATATAGCTGAAATGGAAACATATTTAACATGAAGATTCCTATAGAGAATGTCTAAATTTGATAACGAAAATGGAATCTTAAATAACTTTTTTTTCGGATCATGACCCAAAGTACTCTCATAACTCATGTTATTTACAACATTATCTCCAATGTCTTGATGAAGTTTTTTCTAACAAGTATAACGATGAAGAATGCGACTCGAACCGTTAATCTTTGAGCAAGCTTATTTATGAACCCTATTTTAATAACGTGTAAAACGCTTAATTTTTATACGATACGATTGATCGATACCTATTTTTTGTTACATCGAACTCTGAGAGCTGACTTGTGCGATATTCTAATGTAATAATATGGTAAATCTTTTGGCAAAATTAATTTTCATACATAAATAGATCCAATTTGTATGGAGTTGGCCATGCGTGATGCTGATAGCGCAAATCGAACACACACGCAAAATGCCGAATTTTAAAATCAAAACGTAAAGCTTTTTATTATAACTACATCATGATGTTTTTGGATATAAAATAAAATTGGAAAGGACTCATTTTGACGTTTGTTTATATTTAATTTACATAACGAACGAAATTTAAAGCCGCCAAGATTCGACATAGCCCGAGGGAATGTTTTACATTAGTGTCGTATTTATTTCGTCCTGTTGTTGATTTAAAATATTTTTATTTCATCAGAGCATAAAATTTCGACTGTAAATTTTAAAGGGATCTGCAAAAATTCCCCGCAATGTTTTATCGGCGAACTATCAAAATGTCATTAGGATTCAAACTATGATTTTTTTCGATTTAAAATAAATACGTTCGAACATAAATCGCTCGGCTTACGTGATGTGTGAATATATTGCGAGTTTTATTGTGCAAAAATTTGCATGGAAATTACGTGATTTGGATGCGAAAAAAAGGAGCGACATCGAGATAAGAATAATACAATACGTAAGTGCTCCGAACAAGGATCTCCGTGCTAAGTATACATGTTTTTGTTGCCTCATCTTTTCAGGAACATTTTGCTGAAAAAGAGGCTGTCAAAAGGACCAAACAAAGTTGTCCTGACGGCTACAGACTTCGTATTCCCTCAGGTTCCAGACAGCAGAAGGGTAATTCTACATTCCTTATTTAATGCACTTAATAACCGTTACTTTTCGCAGAAAGCTTTCCTTCGGACGTTTATTTTTAATCTGGTATTTTTTCAACATCACGAGGAGGGAATTCATTCCATGAAATGATCATTTAATGCCCGGTTCAATTAGTTTTTTTCGTTCTTCCCTTATATTTTTTTATCATTTTATATTTACATATAATTAGAAATAGTATTAAAGACCATATAATATCCTTTTGTGGAGTGTATTTTTCTTTTTTAAAATAAAACTAAGTATTCAATACATCATACAGGTTCGCCAAACGAAGTGTTACAAACGTTCAATATAAATAATAAGTAAAAATATTAGTTTATTTGATGAAACCCATAAGAAAATTAAATATTATGGTGATGCATACATTTTCGGTCTTTTCTCTCAAGAAGTGATAAGCTTTTAAAGCCAAGGTTTCCAATCAAAGGTTCAAATCCATCCAAGCAAGTTCAAAAGTTATATTATTTATCACCTAAGAAGCATTCTGTTTAGTTTTGTCACGTCTGATAATTCGCCTAACTATGTCCAGAATATGACCTGATTACATGAAGCTTTTCTTCTAACTTCTGAATGCCTATTTCAATTAAAAATAGCTTAATTTGAATTACAAAAATGTATCCTTAATTGTAGGCAATTCAATAGCGTTTTATTTGTACAGGGTCATTCAATAGACACGCTCAAAGTTTGTTAGATAATAGCGACCATGTTGTTAAAGCAACATCTGTTAAATTTATTGTAAATTATTCAATAGAATCATGCAAGTCTGCAGTTCTTCCAGACATGGTGAACACAGGAAGTAAATATATACGTTTGGCTTGGGATGGATTAGTCGGGACGTTCAATCTTAAGTCAGGGAGAGTGTAACGTGGGAGATATCTTGGGAATATTTCAAGAAAGAAATTGTTTGTAAGATTTTATAAATAAAAATTAAATAAATCTCTTTATTGTTAAAAGATTAGTCAAAGACTTTTCGATTCACCTAATATTTACATGTGAAAATAAATAGATGATAATGTATGCATCTCATTAAAAATTAAGTTTATCCCTATTAACTTGTCGATGTTATTGGTTTTAAAGACGTTTTATATAACGTCCTTCGTTGGATATTAAAGTTATTGATCATAAATAAATACGTTTTGATTTTAAAAAAATTCAATTTCATCAGTCCATTTTGATTTTATTTTAAAGAAATGCTAATGATTCCTCAAATATTTAGAAGCTACGTTTTTATGATGCTATTGTGCAAGATTGCAAATGAAACGACACAAAAACAAAGAGAAAATTCCCCACAATCTCCTTTCTGAGGCGATGTAATATAAGCGAACTGTATATTAGAGAGACTCTATAAAAAAACAATTTTCATCAACTTCCGTGATGCTGAAAAAAATGCTGAAAATGTCGTTGCAATTTATTACGTAAGATTTAAAGGGGTTGCTTTAAATTAATGTCATGTTCTTCGTCTGAAACTTTCATCAATAATGCTCGAGGATTATGTAAAAGTTTGCTCTTTGAAGGGATTAAATGATATTAACAAATTCAACTAAGACTCTTATGCAGGCATTTTGAACTTGCCGTATATGAGCACATGGCACTACTGGGATTACTTAGTAAATTTTCATGACTTTTGTGTAGCTTCCTTTAAGCTCTCTTCGCTCGAGCATTGCTACAATGTCGCGTTGTATATTTATCAGGTCGATGAAGGAATAGAAGCGATGCTGTGTTGCTGGCTACAACAGCTCCAGGAGTTCGGAGGTCCCGAAGTCGACAAACCTGACCTTTTAAAAGGATCAGTTGGATCGCTGAAAGGCCTCGGAACTACAAAAGGACCTTCGTCGAATGGCAGCCTTGCTAAGAACAATTATATCGTCGACCACCGGATCAGATATAACGTAAGTTAAAATTTAATACCAATCATCAATGCACTATGATCTTATTCAAACACTATACAGACAACCCTTCTATAGCGCTCTAAAAAGTTTGACACCAATACAATGCAAGTGATTAACACGCGCATCGATAATACGTATTTCGCCCGTTGCTTGAAGTGAACACTATAGGAGGGTTGACTGTAATTCGGCATTACGAATTTGATTTATTCACCATTTAATGGCGATAGTTTTGCTCATTAATTTCATCTAATAAATCAGCCTAAATACGATATCACATTGATGATATTTAGTGAATTTTGATTAGTAATGAGCAATGTGTAGGTCTGCCCACGTTCGGTTTTAATGAGCTTTCTACCATTCGAACCTAATACGTAATAAGCGATAATTAGTTGATGAAAATTCAGAAGGGTAGGTATCGATTGATCCCCATTTATACCGGCTATAAACACCCTCACGCTATAATGCTAATTAGTTCTGGAAGAGGATGGCTTAAATGAAAATTGTTACATGGCTTATTATTTTCCGTAATGAATGAACGAAATTAGTGTAATAAGAGTACGCTTGATTAATTACAGTTTCTACTCGAATGACATATTGGTACCTCCGGTTAAATACCACTAATTAAGTGGTTCTGGAAACCACCCCGCATCCACTAAATGTGATAATTGGAAGTGCTGGAATATATTTACGCTAAAGGGATGCAACAGATTCACATCAAATAATAAAGCAATGAGGGTTTGATAACGCTTGATTAGTGAGCTAATTTTTGTATCGCACACACCGCTTACTGTATTTGACTTTTTTTTCTTTTTTTAACTATATGTAAAGTCAACCTTTCTATAGCGTCGAGATAGGGACCACGCTATATAAAAAAAAAACCTATAGAAAGTTTCACCTATACAAACCCATACAAAATTTGGAGTTTCGATTGTATTTTGTGATTTTAAAAAATCAGCAAATTAATTTTTTTTCCATTTTTGTATTTCAAGTGTGCATTGATTTGCTTGGTTATAATTAGTTCCATGTAGAGAATCCAATCCCGGACAGTTTTAGGTACTCATAAATCCCGGGATTAGTTAACGAAATCCCGAAAAATTCGGGATTGAAATTTTTATCTAACAGAAAACGTACACCTCACCAGCACAATGAAGGCTACTAAATCGATGCTATTCCCGCCGAAATATGAACGCTTGTAAACAGTGGCGTAACTACTAATTGGCGAGCCTTAGGCAATGCCTTGGGGGCAGTAATTGTTTAATCTATGTATACATATATAGAGTACATTGTATATGTTTTTCAAATTGTTATATTAACCTTTCCCTACCGGTGATGTATTTACTACACCTCGACTCTAATAATAGTGAATATCGATATGAAATGATAATATGACAGAATTTTAGTATTCTTTTTTTGTCAAGTTTGGGATATTTGGTCAAGTTTGAAATGGATACATTTGGGACTCATAATATTGTCTAAAATAGGATCAATTTTGGAACCATGCTGAATTTTGTGTATTTAATTAATTTATGTGACTTAAAATTCCATTAAACTCTTAACGCTTATTAAATTGTCATCTCTTGATGAATATTTTACTCTTTCTATTTTATAGTCTATGAAATAAAATCGTTCCAAATATGATTACAAAACTTGATTGGAAATTTAATTGAAACGTTGATAAAATAGAAGCATAACATTGAAAATAAAGCGATATGAAACGCTGCATGCAACATGTGCGGGCATACTCTCTCGGGACCACTCTAATACGCACACCACAGTGGCGTAGGTACTCTTCATAGGACTAAATTTCGATTGCATGGAATTAAATTATTCGTGTGCTTTTGTATATTTGTCATTACATATGACGAGATTTCTATCTATATTTTTTGTAAACATAATTTTTCTAAAATAATATTACCTCATGTAAAATTGTTCAGGAGAATAGACAATTAGTTTTAAGGGTCGCTTATATATGATAATTACTTTAAGCCTATTTATACTAATTTTCATAACGCGTTATCTAAAACGAATCTTATAAGAGAATAACCCTAACCCAAAACAAACCTATTGACCTGACATACATATAGCAAACCTTATTGTCTTGTAACATTAATTATAAATGATAAAGGGTATGTTTATAAATGCCAACATTTAATGACATCATTATGAGTTACAAATATAAGGAATCTTGAGAAAATTTTATATACAGATTTTTTTAAAATTATAATGCAGTCCAATGTCATGACGTCTATGATAATTATAATTATAATAAATTTGGATAATTATGGCGTTTCAGAAAAGTACACGAGGCGTCATACAGGCACCATGTCCGACCGATCGTCTTGGCCGCGGAAAGGTCTGATCTTCCCGCCGCCGGTTTCTTCAATTTTGTATACCGTGATCTTTATCTTGGTGTTATAAAAAATACCTGGAGATAAAAGTCGCATTTTCGTTGGCCTCTTATGTGGATCTGAATGGATTTACAAATTTATAAAAACATTTTTTTTTAATATCAATTTAAATATTCGAAATTTGATTATATTTATCATCGTCATTGTTATGTCGATAGGAAATAAAATTTACACTAGGATAATTTCTAGGGGGAAGATTAAGCCATTAAGCTTCATCCCTCACCTGACTGCGCTCACACTGTTATATGCTGATGTCGAATAATTAATCGTTTCTCACTGAATGAACTAATTTAATCGATCAATTGGGTCTGAATGAGAGATGGCTTAATAAATTTTGGATTTCGGACGTCAAAATAAATTCGTTCAAAGTTTGCTAATCATTTTTTTTTTTGCTCCCCATAAATATCCGACTCAATTTAGCGTCACATAATTTCGCCCAAAAAAAGAATGTTAACCCAAATTTCCCCGTCCGGCGATTGGCCCGGTTGACGATCTCACAATAAATATTCGCAAAGATTATCTTCGGAGAGAGGAGGCGGTCGAAACGAAAGAAAGATGGAGATTTTAAAGTTTAAAATTAAAAAAGTTTCCCCAGGGACTCCACAATACATATTAGAGGTATTATAAATGAATGTCGTTTTTTAAATGAAAGATTTAAATTCTCATATTTTTTTTTATTTTGAATAATATTTTACATAATATAATTTCCATCACTAGAAATAACCCTCCTCCACCTATCTGGCAACATTTTGTTGCCTCTTTCATAAAACATCATTGGCTTTGAATCGAAATAATCTTTTAACCCTTTTTTTATATCATCGTATGTTTTATAATTTTTACCGTCCAAATAGTGCTGCATGGACCTAAAGAGATGATAATCCGAAGGAGCGATGTCTGGTGAATACGGAGGATGTCAAATTACCTTCCATCCAAGGCTGTCAATTTTTTCCCGCGTTATTTTTGCAGTATGGGGGCGAGTTTTGTCATGCTGTAAAAACACTTGTCTTCGATTCACGAGAGAGGGTTGTTTTTTTTTAATTTCTGCCGTTAAACGGTCTAATTTCTTACAATAAACTTTTGCATTTATTGTTTGCCGGGTTTAAGAGTTTCGAAATTAATAATTCCCTTGCTGTCCCACCAAACAGATAAAATAACCTTTTTTGTCGTGAATCCGGGTTTCGGGGTTGGTTTTGCTACCTGCCCCTTCGATAGCCATTGATTTTTGCATCCGTAGTTAGAGTACAGCACCCATTTCTCATCTCCAGTTATTAAATCATTTAAAAACAGTGTTTCGGATTCCTTTTTCAATAAATCTTCGCATGCGTGTATGCGCTCGCCCAGATTCTCTTCGCTTAGCGCGTGCGGTACCCATCTTCCTTTTCTCCACGTCTTCCCGATTTTTTTAAAATGTTTTTTACACTCGACCATGAGCATCCAAGTTTGTCCTCAATTTTTTCTATAGAAGCCGTAGGATCACTTTCAATTTCAGCAGTCAGTATGGCGGGAGCCACCTCACATGGTCTTCCACTTCCAGGGCTATTCTTCAGATCAAAATTTCCAGATCGAAATTTTTTAAACCATCTTTGACACTTGCGAACATCTAAAATATCGCCCAGTATGCCACAAATATTTTTAGTGGCAACCACTGCAGTTTTTTCTTGATAAAATGATAAAGCATTGAATAACGGAAAAATTCTTCGTTCGGCGAAAATTGATACATTGTAAAATGGGTTGTTAAATTTGAATTTAATAGATGGATTATTATATTTTCACATCTAAGACATAGCGCCCAGTAAAAATTTTACGGGGGTGAAAACTTTGATAATATCATATGTTACGAAGGCCGATCGAAACGGCTTGCCGGCGTTTTAAAGGTCGCCAAAATATAAGCATTTTAATTAAAATCAACACTTTTAGCGCTGTCGATAATTTTTGCGGCGTATAAAGGGCTGAAAATCGATCGAATTTAAGCATTTTCTTTGGCTCTCTTTATTTTCGTGTAAGTGAATTACGTCCTTTTTGCTGCGGCAACATGCCGGGAAAAAAATTGAGGCAATGAAAAGAAAAGCGCCGTTAATATATTATTACGTTATTAACGAGATCACTGGATCATCCATTGCCATATGGACGCTATTATTTCTAATTAATTGGCATCCATAGTTTATTCTCATACCTTTTATATACCATTTAGTTCTACATCTACACTTCTCACGCGTTTAATACTGATACAATACAGATGAAAGCTTGTATAAAATCTCGTGATAAATTGCTTAATTTTATTGATTCACTGTCGCAATTGTGCTTACTCATTCAAAATAAAAATATGCCATTAAATAAGAGTTTCATATAACACTCTATGAAATTATTTTGAGATAGTAAGACGTCATCGTAAGATGATATATCGTCGTTGGCACTTTTCGCAAGTATTGATAACGATGATATATTGGTGTCTGACACTGAGAGGGTTAATGATTGAAACAATACACAATTGATATTATGGCAGATAGACGCTAAAAAAGTAAACATTCATAATTTAGAACTGTTAACAAGCGAATACTTATGGCATTTGTAAATAAAATCATTATGTTAATGTTAAAAATATTGCTATTCCAATATTTGGAATATTTTTCTGCAATCTGATACGAAGTAACCTAAGAAAAATCCAATATACGAATGGACTTATTTTGATTGACAGGGAGATTTGGTGCAGTTGAAGGAGCTTCCAACTGTAGGCACTTTTGAATTGAAGAGTAAAGCAATGGACTGCCTCGTCTTGACGCAAGGACTCAGACATGAAAATCTCAATGCATTCATAGGTAAGTAAACCTTATGAGAAAATATGATATGAATCAAACACATCAATAGTATTTCTCAATATTTTCAATACAAATGTTATATTAAATGATTTTTTAACTATCAACGAGAAAAAATATCGTCAAAGCAAAGCAATGGCTTGATAAGTGTTATTCGGTACTTGTTCCTGAAAACATAAAAAAAATCACAAAATAGTTTTGACCGATCGTAAATTGAAATTGTGTGTGATAGCTGATATCTTAAAAACATCAAAAGACAATGTATTCACCATTTTGCATCAACGATTGTGTATGAGAAAGCTATGTTCGATGTAAGTCCTGTGTTTTGTCAGAGTCGATCAAAAAGAACAACGCGTCCGCAATTCATAGCGCTGTTTGGCGCTGTTTCAGTGCAATAAAAAGGATTTATTTATGCGGTATATATTAATGCATGAAACATGGACCCATTATCATACTCCAGAGTCAAATAGGCAATCAGCTATGTGGACATCAACCGGCAAAATGAAAATGTTAGCTGATAAGGGTATTTTGGGATGCATACAATATTTTATTCATCGTTTACCTTGAAAAATGAAGAAGCATCAATAGCAAAAATTATTTGGCATTATTGTGCTTCCCCATCCACCCTATTCTCTGGATCTGACTTCCAGCGACTACTACCTGTATTCAGGTCTAAATATAATGTTCCAATAAAGAGATATGACTCCAACGATTATTGCTGAAACTGAAGCCTATTTTGAGATAAAAGATAAATCGTTTCACAAAAAAAGGCATCAAAATGTTAGAGGATGCATTGGAATTAATTATATACCCTTGAAGGAGACTATGCTGATGAATAATGTCGTTGTTTTATTTTGTTGCCTAATAAAAAAGTTGTTTTATTAGTCATCCTACGAACTTATTGAGGGGCATATTAATACAGGTTGCAGCAGGGAATTTCCCTTATTTGAAATGCACGCTCTGAAGCGACAGTTATTTTGAGATAAATAGAAGAGACATTTAATGGAAAGAACAGAATCTAATGTTTTTTTTCTATGTAAGCTTAAAATACCATTATGTAGTGAACGAGGGAGGACGCGCGTGTTCGCCTTAGAGGCGTACTTTATCAGAGGATCATTTTTACATCGCCACGCAACGTTCATTCAGAAATCACTTTTTCAGTCATATTTCTAATCCGAAATCGATTATTTTATGGGTAGATAGCTTTAGGAAAACTGGTGATATGCAGGAAAAAAACCTGAAGGTTCAAGAACCATGAGGATCTTTAGTTGAATAGTTTTTTTTAATCAAAACTTGAAGAAATGGATAAGGAAGATTTTTGGTTTCAACCCGAATGGACGCCACAGATTTCACCACGTCGTGTGTGTAGAGTTATTTGAAATCCCTATTTTACTTTTATTGTCCAAGAACTTTGGCTCAACTAAAAAACAATTTTCAACCTGCTATCGACAACATACCCGCGTTGATATGCTGGAAAGAGTGAACAGAAACTTCAAAACTCGACTTTAAATCTCAATGCATTGACCAGAATGGAGATCACCCTAATTATATCACTTTTAAAATATAATAAATAAAAACTTTAAATATTTTTCTATAATATGGAAAAAACAATGAATCTGATATCTCCTATACTGTTAATATTAATTATTTTTAAATAATTAATATTAATTTCCCTGCTGCACTCTGTATTATCGATCGGCACCCAACGTAAGCCACGACAACAATACAATGCAATGCTAATGCAATTCAGAGCAAAGCGAAATCATTTTAGATTCTACTCAAAGGACGGTAAAAGTTGAAATAGATCGTTCGTCGAAAGCATCATTGAACTCTTCCACATCGCTGGAGATCCATTTATCCAAAAGACCTTCAGCATTATAGTTCAATAAGCTGAAGGACCACCATAAAAATCCTTACATATATGATTGCAACCTCTCCCTCCGAGATGTCTTATTTTATATTGCGCCAAATTTTACGACAATTTTAAAAGCGGCGATAAAGAGGATTTTATAAAACGCTGACAGATAGTATAACAGCTCCAAATAAAGGGCTCCTTATCCGAGTCGTTAAACGAAAGATGTCAAACAAACATTAACTTTAACATTTTTTAATAAAAGGTTGTCTGACGGATCCTGCGAGACCGGCTCTGGTCCACGAGCACTGCAGCCGTGGGTCGTTAGAAGACGTTCTTATGATGGACGAAATTAAATTAGACTGGTCGTTCAGACTGAGTCTTTTGACGGATCTCGTCAGGGTAAGCTGAATTGGGACGTTAAACTAATTAAATCCTCGAAAAGCTCTAAACGCTGCTTAAATTTCAGGGCATGAGATATCTTCATTCCACGCCGTTGAAAGTCCATGGGTATTTGACATCGAGAAATTGTGTCATCGATGCTAGATGGGTGCTGAAAGTCACCGACTACGGAATGCCGGTATTTTATGAAGCCCAAGGTATTCAGCCGACGTCCAAAAGTGCGAGAGGTGATAACTAATGGAAATATATCAAAAATCAATAAAAAAAAATTGAGCTTTATACAGGAATACCATTTATGTTTACTATGCAGATTTATTGTGGACTGCACCAGAGCTTTTGCGAAATTTCAGTCTTCGCAGAAAGGGATCACAGCCGGGAGACGTATATTCGTTTGCTATCATCATGCAAGAAGTTGTTGTGAGAGGAGAACCATTTTGCATGTTGGCTCTATCTCCAGAAGGTATGTGCTATTTTATAAATTCATATTGATTGGATTGAAAACACATCACTCAATAAGTTCATAGGATCTTTCACTTCTTCATTTGGGGTCGTTTTTTCGCAATGTCGCCCAAAAAACAATCCTACGAACTTATTGAGTGATGAGTTATTCGTATTTTTCATATCATCCTGAAATTCATATTTTTAGATTAACCTGTAAATCTCAATTAAAACCAAATTAGCTCGATTCAATAAAACATATAACTCTTTCAAATGAAATACGCTAGTTATTTAGGTGATACTTTTGGCATTCTTTGCTTAAGTACATTATTTCCGAACTACACTAAAAAGATTTATAATTTATTCGAAATATAATAAAAGCTTATTTCTATACATTTATTGATACATTTATAAGATTTTTGTACATCCACTCTCCATAGCAAACGTTGAAAACGGTCCAAAATGGACTTTTCAGCAAACACTTATCATTATAATGGCCATTAAGGGAATTCCACAACATATTTACAATTTTGAAACTCATAACTAAGATGGCCAATTACGTGGAAATGTATTCAGGGTTTTAACACTAACTCCGGGAAAATATTTATACGGAGAATGCAAAAATCACATAGGTGGTTTTTGCATGCATTATTTTTCCATATTGATGACCATGCTCTATTACAAAGGCAATTAGAGAAGGCTAATCGATATTTTGCGAAAACGCTAGAAAATCTAATTTGAAAATGATTTTAAACATGTAAATATAGATTATGATCATTACAAGTTATATCTATTTAAGTGACGGGGCAACAAAACCGATCCCACCAGAATGAAATCTTTAAATGCGATTTTCTCGAAACTATTTCTTTCAACACGGTTGACATGATATCTCAAATTTTTATTAACTGATTTATTTCAAATTTATTAATTATCTTTTTTATATAATTTTCTATCGTTACTACCAAATTTATGTTAAAAACACTTTTTAACTATGTTAAAAAAAAATTAAAACTGTGAAAAAATAAGAATCAAAGTCAAATGTTATTTTTTTTTTGCTATTGTCATACTTTACTTTCAGATCCAGTTTTGTTGGATGCATTTGACATAAAATGAGCATTAAAAATATACGACCAATAGCTTTGAGCGTGAATAGAAATTGAATATGTTTTCTACGAGTCCAAAGTCGGTAGTAAATCAAAATGATGTCGCTTTACGCCGGTCGTTTGATTTGTTTACAAATGGTAATCTCGACGCCCAAATCTGTTGTTATTTATCTTCAACTTCGAGATGAAAGCCCTGGAAGCTTTTCATCTCGCGTCGAATGATCCAGCAATGAATAATCGGTAGGTCGATCACGCATGGAAGCTGCGAATGGAGAGCCCGGTCGAGCGGAAACTAAACAAAGCTCGATCAACAAAAGGAGCTTTTAATCGTCCTATTAGCAGAAAGCTCACATCAAAAGCTGGTGGCTCGTGTTGAGTGACGGCTACAAAGGATACAGCTCTGGTAATGGGCTCGTCCGCCCTTTGTCAAGCCACCCAATAAATGCTCGATCGGCATTATCACATCGTTAGTGCCACTGGGAGGCTATATTTATTGTCCTCACCTACATTGTGTACCATTCGTGAATTAATGCTTTGTGTCATATGTGCATGAACATGGCAGCAAGGACGCGAGAGGAGTTACGTGATCGGGTTGTCACATTCTGCAAACAAAGCCCCATGAAAATGTACGTGAGCAAATATGTAGACTATGTCAACTGCAATCTATATACATATTTGTAGGACCAACAGCATTTTAAGGGATTAAATTTATAAAAATATGTAATTGGAAATTGGATTTACATGAAGACAAAACGAAAAATGATCAAGTTTTGATTCATTGGCTTTAAAGTTTGAAGATTGAAAGCATATCAATTCAAATGTCTTAAAGCAGGCTTAGACTAATTTTCTAAGATTTCATGAGCCCCATAGGAATCTAGAAAAAATATAAATGTAAATTAACTTCAATGGAAAAAATGGACCAAACTTAAAAATACAATTGATGACATTATAAATAATATATTTGATGTTATCAGCATAGATTCGAAATGCATAGACAAAATATTAATTAAAGATTAAAGACAATTAATTGTAACAAGTGTATCAATGCTAGTTTAAACGCAAGGAATATAATGAAAGTTGCTAAAATGTATAACACACATGTGTCATAATCGGCTAGTGGCGTTTGGCAAGGCCATGGTACACATGTTGTATCATCAGACATAAAGTACTATAGAATAATATGATACAAATATGATGTTTTAATATTTAAGTACAAATTTAATTGATAAAAAAATTCCGATGATGATGAGAATCTTCGCTTAATATTATACAAAAAAAAATTCGTTCGACCAAAGCTCTTGACCAACTCTGACTCTTTACGGATGCGCGCGCAAGAACTCGCCATTATGTCTGCAATCAAATCACGTGACTCGCGATATTACCACTTTGGTGACGGGGGTAATATCACCGCAACGTAACAAAATGATAAAATCGAGATACATTTTGTAGCTCAACATATTTATCTTGAAATTCAATTTTATTTCCCGCAAAACTTTAACCCTTGCAAGACTAACATCATGTTGCGAAAACACATTACAAATGTAACGTGGATGGAAATACTGAGAAAAATCTTCAAACTTCGAATTTTCTAATTTAAAGAATAGATTTTTGCAAAAAAGTGGTGATACTGAGATGATGACGTATCATATCATCAGTGGCGAATTATCAAAACAGAAGCTTATAGAGTAGTGGGTTACTGGACTCCGACGGAAGAAGATCTCCGCGGGAAAGGGGTTCCTTCTTCGCTTTTGGACCCCGACGAAAAGACGACCAACTTTGAGCTCTATAACCGATACGCTCGCATGATTACCTGCGGCAGTTGCCTCACATTGAGCTCTATCACCGAACGAATGAAGTCTTAAACGTGTTCCGTCGTTCATTGCAGCCGACGCGTTGGTCAGGACCATTGTCTACGTAACGTGATATATGTGAATAATATAATGAATTCTAGGTCTAGGAAGAAATCGTTTTTTAACACTTTCGCGCGCAATTACCATCAATGCCCTCGTCATCTACACGTTGCGTGAATCTGATTGCCGACGACATTCATAAACACCTAAGAATACTTAAACGATCGCTAGAATACAAAATTAGTGTCAGTCATTTTGTCTCGTGTTTGCCTCTTGACTTCACTAATCGTTTTTGGTGATAACATTCCAGATATAAGACCGTACTTCTATAGCCGTCGAACCATTTATCATCAAGTAAATCGATCCACACGTTTTTTTAATGCGTTCTTTACACTTTTCGGTAATTTTCAACCATTGTATTTTTTTATAATAAAACTATTTAAAATATCGCTAATACACACAATGAAGTGTCGGTCATTTTGTCTCATGTTATTGAGCGTATGAGTAATGTGAGTCGAAAGCACTTGTTCTCAATATTTTTTTAATAAAAAAATTATAAGTTTTTTTGTTATATTTACATAAAAATATTTTGGGAATAAACATTATTTTATGTGATTTTATTTTATTTTGCCGAAATTGGTAATCCGAAACGTAAGTACATTACACTTTTACTATGGACTAATCCTGCGCGAGAGGTTTAGCCGAGCAAGTTTTATCTGCACATGCAGTTACAGATGTGCTGCAGCGACGAAGGGATTGACGGCAACCGCGCGCGAAAGCGTTAAACAGTTTTCTGCATAAAATTGCAATTCCAATTGTTAACGCAAAACAGGAATTATTTCAATATAACGTATCCTTATGGTTGGATGTGTTTTCAACTATTCCTTCAAACTATTCTTAGATTACAATTTATAAATACTGTCATGAATAATTAAAGAAACTCTATTATTTTGGCAAGACATTGATTGATTGTTTTACGCTGTAATTCAATTTTTCGCGCAAAATCATTCACAGAATAAAAACAATTTTTTGAAATATTGCTATAATATTACAATGGACTCTAATTATTTTATATTTCACGATTATACCTTATTTTTAGACAAGTTTTCGATATATCGGAGTGTCGATAATTATTCATAAATACAGTCTTATATAAGCGTAATTTAAGTCTATGAATCAATTCAGCTGTATATTCAATTTCAAGCTCATTTTTCGTATTCGAATAAGTTTCGAATCAGCAAATATATATATAGTAATAAAATTGCTCGTGAATCAATTGAATGATATCAAAGCCAAACAATTTTATTGCCTGCATTGATTATATTAGTGTAATAAATACACAATCGATGCCAAAACATATTTTAACGTAGAAATTAGCATAAATATATCATCAAATTTGCGCATTTGATTGTAGCAATATTATATTCAATGTATGTACATTTTTATATATTTATTGTAATAATAAATGTGTTTTTTTTACTTTAGAAATAATAGAAAAAGTCAAAAAGCCACCACCATTAATAAGACCATCGGTTTCGAAAGGAGCCGCACCCCCCGAAGCGATACATATAATGAGGCAATGTTGGACCGAGCAACCCGAGATGAGACCTGATTTCTGTCAAGTGCACGATCTTTTCCGAAAATTGAATCATGGACGGTATTTATTCCATCTTTATCTTGGAAATATGTGTATCGATATTCATGTCAGAATGTGTATAAATAAAATTATTCATTACGCGCCCCCGGAATTTCCATGCTGCCAATATTAATGTACAGAAAAGGGGATTCGGGTTTATATTAAAAACGAGAGGAATTTCGTTATTGAAATTTATCGCTTTCTCCGCTTTCGTTCTTGTAGAAAAGTGAACTTTGTGGATACGATGTTTCAAATGCTGGAGAAGTATAGCAACAATCTCGAGGAACTAATCAAAGAGAGGACCGAACAGCTGGACATGGAGAAGAAGAAGACCGAGCAACTGCTCAACAGAATGCTGCCGAGGTATGTTGAATTATTTTTCGCAACCACAATATCAGCGATTTCCAATTTGTGGAGAATTTGAATTTAATATTCCATCAAATTTCATCACGAATTAAAAATGCATAGTTCAATCGCATAGCTGAAAATGCACCCATTATGCAAGAATATTGCATCGCGCATTCAGACCCAACTTGAGGAATAAAATTTAATCGTGTGATTTCCAATACTTGGATCTTATGATGAATTAAACGAACAGAAACTTTATTCCAGCTTATCAATAGAATTTTATTTAACATTATTTTAAACTTTTTTTTTAAATTTAGTTTTAACACAAAAATAACGTATTTACATAATTTGTGTGTTAATATATTATTAGCCTACTTTCTATATTCTTATTATCAGAGCCGTAACAAGGGGGTGGCAAAGCAGGCACCTGCCATGAGCACAACTGAGCTTGGGGCGCAAAATACAGAATACATTAAAAATATTTACTAAGCTGTTTAAACCCTCTTTTTTTCGACAACAATATTTTCGACCGATTGTAAAATTTAAACAACCCATCCGATCAGTCTTCTTCGGACAACTTCGTTTTATAACGAGAGGCTGTAATCGTTCTGTAGACATGGCGTCCAATTATAAGGCGCTCATTCATAATATCAGCAGTCCGAAAAGCGGACCGGATGGACACACAAACCTTGTTGCCACTGCGTCCTTTTTTAGGCATTTTTGCAGTATTTTCGGGGATAAATGCGTATCCGGGACCTAATTTGATCTGTACGATCACGGAAACTCCCTCTTCTGAGGGAGTCTAACTGTCGCGAACAAGTCTAGGTGAAGAAGTCTAGAAGAATCTTACTAATTTTTGCTGCTATTTTAGCTAGTTTTTTAGTTTTAAAATACAAAATCTAGTTTTTCCTACTTCTTCTTCTTTAGAGTCTTGAGATTTAAGGTTTATACGGCAGATACTTCCTATCACAATATTTTTTTAAAAACAACATTATAATAATATTTAATAGTATTATTTAACTTTAAAAAAAAGGATTTCCGGATTTTTTTCAGTCACAGTAAATTCTTCCAATGGAGAGAACGTCGTGCACTCCTACTATCTCCCGTATATGCGAGATTCGCGTGGTTATCTGTTTTTTGAATTTGCACAACAATACCTTCGCGAATATCCATCGGAAGCTCATGGAAGTATATGATAGTGATGTGATAAGTCGACAATACAATCACAAAATGGATTAGATTGATCAGAGAAAGCCATATTGATACTCACTGCGAGACAAAGAGTAGGGTCAATCAGTGATTTCTGACAAATTTGTGCAAAAAATTGAAGAACAAGTGCCAAATAATCGCCATATAACGCCAAACAGCCTTCATGAAGAGTTTCCTGATATTTATGGAAGTCTCCTTGGTGATATTGTATAGAAAAAACTTAATTATAAGAAGTTTTGTGCGATATGTGTGCCCAGTATGATACACCAGAACACAGTCAAAATCGCGTGAATTTTTGGATCGTTTTGCATAGGGGATAGAAGCTTTTTTTTGGGTTTTATCTAAACGGTGGGATGAGATGTTAGTGTATTACTATACCCCCCAAAAAACAATACTAAAAGAGCTGGCTATATAAAGTCTATAATATTACTTTCTGAATTACCCTCGTATTTTGAAAAAATCGTTTAGTATGCAATTTCATTTATCAAAGAACGTTCAGCTTTCAAAAGTTCCAGAATTGTACACAAAGGATCCTGCATATCCTGTCGTAATTAACCCCTATCCCAAGCTCAATATTTAACAGCCATGTTTCCGTTTATTTCGCATTCAAAAACAGTATTTTTCATGCTCAAATTTCAAAACGTTTATGATTAAAAAACATTTTTAGAATGATCCTGCTAACAGTATATGTTGATGAAACATGAGGATATATTATATTACCTTCACTTAGGGGTTGATATTCGCTGATGGCGAAGAAAAGAATTCCGATCGCAAATGATTGCGAAGGGAAAGGAAATGGCATTTAGATGATCCCAAAGATTCGACCCAAAATCGATGCCCCTGACTTAGTAAAAAGTGAATTAAATTGGCTTTGGTCCAAGCAATATTATGGGGTCAAGATCCACCCGCATTCTTTCAAAGGAAATGTGAAAAATGGAACATCAAATCCAACCGAGCATTTTTGCTCGCTTTTCCGGGTTTCTGACTTTGATACATGGCACTGTTATTCTTTGACATTAATTTACAGCCGAAGCCAAAAAGTAATACTTAAATAATAGTTTTTATACTAAAATAATTATTTGACGTTGGAGTTATTCGCAAATTTGCCATTGAAAACCATCCAATGAATGTCACGATTGATGTTTTTATTCAGATTTTCAGGTTAATAACAAAGCACAACCACATGAAATCGTTATGTTTTAATTAAATTTATATACAAAATTTGTTGAAATTGGCCACCTCTGCTCAGTATGTATTAAAACATAGCAAAAGACCAAAAGACCTAACATAAAAAAAATGTGCAAAACACCCTGTATATCTATCAAACACATAAAAATATGATCGAGCAATTGGCGTCACAATATACATGTTAAATAGTGTAATTTTAACAAATTGAATTACACAAAAGTATGACAGATCTATTTTTGAACAGTTTTTTTCATAATTCACCCCAATCGAAATTTGCGGTCGCTCGCGTCCCTCCACTAAATCGCGTCTCTGAACATCCAAATTACATTAAAAAGCATCGTCTTCCAATAACGAAATCGGATTCTTTTAATTCAAAACTCCAGAAATTGAATGAAAACGTAAATTGGTTTCGATGGGGGAGCACAAATGTATGTATATATTTTTATACTACGCCATAACGAAAGTGTTTCACCCCTAAATTTATCTTAATTCTAGGCATTTTTAACTTCCTTCCTTTCCTGCTTTATCGCTCGCTTTACTTAAGAGCCTCTATTAATTATCCTTTACGTCTCTCGCTTTCACAAATACCGAAACTTCTACGTTTAGGTACAAACGTGTGATCTGCTCAAAAAATAGCATGACTGTATCTAATTACGAAACATGAACACGAGTGTAGTTGACGACTGTCGTATAATTCAATAAAATTGAGTAATTGAGTATATAATCACGACTATCACAATCAATTATATCACTATTTAGACGAAAAAATGGGTTCAAAATCAATATTTCACGCTTATAACGAGCACACTTATAATTTCATATAGGTTTTTTTTAACATTAAAATTGATTATTTATCATGTAATTTCCATGATTTATTGTCATTGACGATTTGGATTTGATTTAAGTGAAAAAATATTAAGAATGAGTTACAAAGCTAATATTAAAAAAATATTGTTAGGCTTTTTTCTTAATCCGAATTTGAAAACAAACCTTTAAAAGTCAATGGAACTACCTCATTATACCAAGCAATCCATAAATTCAATTTATCTTGATTAATTCATGCTTGTTATAACCGAGTTCGACCGAATACGCGCAAAATAAGTCGTATTACAATATTGTTCGCACCCTACAAACAAACAAGATTTAACCCAATCGCCTATTAGCCTTTATCAAGCACTTCATCGAATCAATATATTTTTACGTTCGCCGATTTACCATGTCAATGTTACAAATGTGTTATTACCTACTAAATAGCGAGCGACATTCGGATGAAGAACGCGTGTCGTTTCATTATACAGAGTGCCTCATAATTTTCACACGATTATAATTACCGAAAAAAATGTAGGCGAATTAAGTAGGTATGCACGAAAGGTTTAGGGCTGTAAATGAGCGCCATAAAAAACACCCTTTCGACCGTTGAGCCCCGCTGCGAACTCCGAAACTCCTTAATTGATTTCAATTAAACTTTCACATACAGCCGACGAACATTCTGTGGGTTGTGTTGTTTGGTTTTCGCTGTAAAACTTAATCCAAATTTATCTTTAATAAGAATGGATTACATTGTGGGCCGACAAAATCGATCGATGTGCTTGAATTTCAAGCAAAAATTGATGATTTTATTGTACATACATATTGGGTCGAGGATTCTTCTTTGGCAAAAAAGGTCATGTTTATGTCTAGATAAATGTTAGGATCGGTATTTCTTCTGAGGGCCGCAGAGATGTAAAACTGTTACATGGCAAAAAATATCTGACCAAGGCCCATGACAATTACATTTTGGACATCTCACTTTTCGGGCAAAAAACCATAAACGACACATGTTATTTAGGGGTGTTTTCAGTTTTATTTGTCTCGTATGTGGTTACGTGTTAAAACTTTTCTAATGATATTGTACATATTATGAAATGCTTGAAAATTCCTTAATAAGCTATGAATTTTATTTAAATTTAAGGGCTAAAAATATGTATTTTAGTAGTCTTTATTACATTGAAAAAACTTGATAATCGTTCATTAGTATACAGTGAGTCTTACATATCAAAGTTTCGTCAATACCTGTTCACTTATATTATGATGAGGATATGAGAACTAATTCCACAATGTCGTACATTATATAAACATTACTGTAATAGCTGAATGACACAACATATGTATCATGGCATTGAAAATCACATTTTTGGACAATTATTGATAAATATCATCCCCAATTTTTTTTAAATACATAGACCAGTTTATAGTTGACACAGAGCTATTCACTTTGATTTGATTTAGCACTTGAGAGACCCTTGGCAATCTAGTTTTTCAATTGAACGTTGGTATTTCTACTACAATTTCTACTACGATATTGAAAAAAATAGTCATTGTTATGTGAATACTTTTATTAAAAAAGTCTCAATCCAACCAATTTCAACCCCGAGCCAGATTCTACTCTGGGGAAGTCTGCTCCCACGAGGCCATACGAGCTACCAAGGCAAACATCGCAGGAGTTAACCAAATAAGGTGACCAGACCAGAAATGATGAATAAAATCCACAAAATGGTATTAGATGACCATCGACTAAAAGTTCGCTGCTAGCAGACATGGGAGACATTTCAAAAAATACTGTACATTGCATATTGACTGAAAATTTGAATATGAGAAAGCTATGTGCAAGATGTGTGCCGCGTTTGCTCACAATTTAAAAACACAGCTTTTTTGTCTGGGGGCATGCCCCATTCCGTGGCTCGTACGGTCTTCAGACCTGACACCACTGGATTTCTCTGTCTAGGGATGTGCAAAATAATTAATTTAAGCGATAGAGTGTCGTGAAGATGATTCAATCGAGTGATTGGCGATATTTCACAGCAATAAAGCCGAATTTTTGCGTTGATTCATAACCGTGAATAAAACATGGGTTCCTGAGATAAAGAACAATCAAAACAGTGGACTAAAATGGGAGAATTGGCTCCAAAGAGGCTAAGATATTTCCATCTGCAGGCAATGTCTATCTGATGGCTATTCTAAGGAACTCAACGGCTCTCATTATAAACAGGGTATCGAGCATCTGAAAGAAGACTTTCAGATGTTGAGGAATAAAGATATTTTTTATCTATTTCCTACTCCTACATAGATAATATATATGTTAAACGTGAATTATGTTAATTATAAATCATTCAATTTACAGGAAGTCAAAATTTTGGTGACGACCTATCTAAATAGGAACCACTCTCGTGGATCTCTGTTTACATATTATGTACTCCCATTTTTTCCCACTGACATGAATCCCTTGCATCTATATCATCCCCTGGGAGTTTCATCAATTATACGATATTTTCATTATTAATTTATTGAAAATTAATAGACGACTACATTTATCCCCGCGAAATGGCCGTGAATAAGGGATGCATATGTATGGGAATCGTGAGCTCCGAATTTAATATATCCCCTAAACGACGTTTCGGGTGACCCATAAATTAAACCGCGTAATTAAAACACCCTTAAAGGGCTCTGAATAAATATTCATTTTGCAAATTAATACTCGGTTTCGTTCCAAGATTTTATGATTTTTTGCAGGCTTTAAAGGATACGCACCGCAAATTTATGGAGCTATTTTTCAAAATTAAATCCAGCACAGTTCAACGTTATTTTTTGTTGCAGCTACGTCGCCGAAAAGTTGAAGTTGGGGATGCCAGTTGACCCGGAAGAGTTCTCCGAAGTGAGCATATATTTCTCGGACATCGTCGGCTTCACGGCCATATCAGCCCATTGTACGCCGTTCCAAGTCGTAGACCTTCTCAACGACCTCTACACTTGCTTCGACGCCACCATCAACGCCTATAACGTCTACAAGGTAATTAAGATGCAATTACTTAAGCCTGGATTCAAACTATTAATCTTGCGCCTGTATCCTGAGCAGAGATTGCTCCTCGCCTAATTGGCAACAAATTGTTTCCATAGTTGATTTCCGTTGAGAGATTTTAGGCAGTTCAGAGTAATTGGTACGGTTGCAGGTGGAGACTATTGGGGATGCTTATATGGTGGTTGGAGGGTTGCCGGTGAGAGTTCCGGACCATGCAGAACAGGTTGCTACGATGGCCCTCGATCTGCTTCATCAAAGTGGTCGATTTAAAATTCGACATCTGCCTAGGACACCACTTCATCTGAGGATCGGTCTACATACAGGTATTTACATTTGTTATTTATTTTTTTAAGAAAGACTTTGATTTTTCATCGATTATTATCGTAAATGAGACATTTTTCATCACGAGTTATAACGCTATTCTAAAAAGTACTATTTGTTTGTCTTGGTACCCATCTTACCCCATAATACCCATCCTATTCGTTTTGTTTATGAGTTTTAAATGATCCTAATGGGATCCCAATCTTTGCGATAACTTTGCGAGATTTAGTGCATTGTTATCAAAATTCGATGGTCGTCCCATTCTCGATTCATCCCTTAACTTTCTATTGCCTGATTTAAATTTCTGGGATTGATATTGGCATCTGTGGACTGTTACTACTTCACCATAAACATATTTGAGTGTTTATTGGTTTTTGTGGCATAATAACCCAAATCAAATCAACACATATGAAATGTTTCAAATACTTTTGGGCCCCCTAATACTATACCTGCAGGTAGTCCGTGATTATGTTGATGGACTAATAACTCAATCATCATGGGTTTAAATCCTCAAGAGTTTTGGCTGGCGATCATTTTTTTAAATATATATATACGCCATATAAAACTAATACAAAATTGTTGATAATAAATAAGTGATTGCTAAAAGTCACCTCAAAAAAATTGTACAACAACTTACATTGATTTAATTCCACCTTTTCTTATGTATAACCAAAATACCAAAAACTGTATTTTGCATCTGTTAAATATGCTGAACGAATTTTCTCACACTTTATATGATTATGGACATCCCAAATAACACTCCTCGACATTTCATTCAACCGAAAATTCGTATTTTGTGGGGGCGATTTAAGTCCAAATATAGCAACTCCAATAAATCAGAGATATTTGTATATGACTACAGCAAGGCTTGAGTTTGAATATAAATAGAATACATTTCATACAACACACGAGAAGTGCTGTAAAGCAATTTTCGCCAAAAAGTGAGAATCGTCGGGCGTTGTTACCAGCGTCTGACATACGAAGCACAAAAAGGATGCTAGAACGGGGGAGGAGGAGAAAAAAATCTAATTTAGCAACGACCCTTATCAAAGGTCCGCTTTTTAAATGTACTTCGGCGAAAATAATTGCCGACCTCCGATATATATTAGAGCATGATATGGTTTTCCGCCAGGACGAAAATATCGTGACCGGAATGAGAATGGATTGACCGCGCTGAATATTTCCCCCGGGCGATTGGGGCTCTAAAAAGAAAAGAAAGGCTAAGACAGCCCTACAATTTCATATCGCTTCTAAAATTAATAAAACAAAGCCCATTTGTCCTTCGAACCGAAGGACATCCTATCGATTATGTATATTTCTGCGATACAAAAGCTTGCCCGTACATGAACGAATTTAAATTGCTGAGGGAAATTTATTGCAGGGTTGCATCCGACTCGGGTAATCGTTTTTTGTCAGAATGCAGCTTTCTGTTATTTCATTTTAGCTCAGAAAGAACCGACAACTCGCATTCTAACAGGCCATTGTTTTCAGTACAAACGCAGAGCTCGATCGTAAATATGAACAAAGCTATTCAAAGGGGACTTTCAAAGAAACTTTAAAGATTCCACATCCCAATTATGCTAGTTTAAATTTTGTTCAGCGTGAATATTTTGTCATAATTCAGACTCTTTGGATGTAAATAAAAGCAAATATGCAACGAATTGGTTGAAACAAAGCTATTTTCTTTAATTTGATCGAATTTAGTTTACAATTTCTTTCAAATCCTTGAATTGAAACAATTTTTACAGTGTTTTTTTGATAAGATTGTCAGTGATGTTATCGATTTCTAAGCACTATTTTCAATTGAAATTTTCAAATTTACTCAACATCATTAATTGTTTTAATATTATTTTTTTAATCGACCAGAATATAAATGATCTATCAAATTATTTGGACGGAGAAAATCTATTCCAACATCTAAGCTTAAAGTTGAACCTTTATAATTATAGTCCAAGATCTAATCCACTATAACAGTTATCCCTATTAAAAATAAAACACGTCTATTAATATTAACTTATACTATTTTTCTTTTCTATTTGATCTTATGAATGTTAAATCGTACTGTTTACATCGTTCGTGTAAATATTATAACGCTTCTCAAAATACAGGATATTTCAACAAAAACGCTCAACATTTGATAAGTTATAACGGCCACGTTTTAAAAGCTTTGAACAATGAGTGCAAATTATTAAATTTTATTTTCAAAATCGTCCTGCCAAATCGACTATTCGACGTTTGATGGACAGATACGACTCAACCGATTCGATCAATAATTAACCAACATCCGTACGTCATTGAAATGTTAGGTCTATTCAAAATATCGCTGTTGTGCTTGAGAGTGTACGGGAAACCCCAAAGCAATCAAATTGTCGTCATTCACAAGAACTACGTCTTTCTGTGACTTCAACTTGGTGAATTTTGCATCGGAACTTGGTTCTGCACCCGTATAAAGTCCAAAGGATCCAAGAACCTACGATAAATGACCATAAACAACGCTCTATGTTAGCTAATTGGATTCCGTAGCAGTTGGAAGTTGACCCAAATTTCGCCAAAAAAAATCATCTTTAGCGACGAGGTCCATTTTTGAAGGAATGAATGTGTGAACAAGCAAAATTGTTGGATTTGGGACAATACTAAGATCCACACGTGATACACGAGTACCAAATGCAACCCTAAAAATTTACTATTTGGTGCAGATTTTGGTTGGCGGAATCGTCGATTCAAACTTCTTCCAAAATGAAACTGGTATTGCCATAAATGCAATAAGCAACTTCTTGTGGCCTTAATTAGATAATATGGATACCGACGATATGTGATTCTAACAGGACGACGCTAAGTGCCAAACAGCGCTTTCCACGATAGACATTCTGCACGAACGATTTGAAGGCATGGTGCGTGAACTGGCCACCTAGAACGTGTGATTTAACACTTTTAGACTTCTTCCTTTGGCACTATCTTAAATTTCAGATCTATACATATAAACAGCAAACGATTTAAATCCTCAAAGTCAACATAACGAACGCCATCAAGCAAATTCAGCCATATTTATGCGACAAAGTCATCGAAAATTGTACCTTCTGAATACGTGCCACCAAGCAAAATTTCGGTAGATATTTGAACAAAATTATATTTTATAAATAATGCCATAAAATATTCTATCAAATGCAATAAAAATTGAGTCAATATCTTACATATAACTTATTTTATTTACATTTAAAAATTGAGCATCTTTATTGAGATACCCTATTTATTTAATATAATACAGTTTTTACCATATTTTTGCAATAAATCATTCTTGAACTAGATGCAGTATGATAAAACATAAATGATGTATGACTATATATGGGCAAGCGGTAGTACAGCCATTTACGTCTACATAAAAATTTACAGTAACTTAGTTCCATGAAATACAGCAGGAGTTAAATTTGAAATTTATGTATTTCATAAATTTAATACAAGGCGTGTTAGATTCATCTTTGGAAAACTACTTGCAGTATGAATTATGGACAAGACGTAAGTTTCGCCAAGTTGGATTTTGAAAGAACCAAAGTTTAGAGAACTTTTTGCCCGCGAGGACGTCTCCCCTGAAATAACCCGCTTCTTCACATCCAAGAAAAACTTTAGAGCCGCCAGAGCCATTTACATCGCGCTTGATACGAGTAACATAATCGAGCCAACCGAGGCTATGCCCTTCTCCCAAAAAACAAAATTATTAAGTAGACTTTTTGCATTATATTTTGCGACATATTCGGTGGGCGTGCGGGGGGGTTGAATAATGCGCTGCCATAAAGCACATACTCGGGCTATTAAGGGAGAACTGTTAAAACTCGGAGACATGTGTAAGATTTAATGTTCACGCAATTTGGCATTTAGCAGAGGAACGGGGGGCAAGACAGGTGTTTCACATTTAAGTGCCCTTCAAATATCTGTCAGACAATAGCATTCTACTTACTCTACTTAGCTTGACGGCAGAATGCCAGTTTGTCTTTGGGCATCCGTTCATAAAACGACAGGGAGCCGAGGGTAATTGAAAATCTTTGGAGCGAAAGGAGCAGGACTCAACCTGCGAATAACTGTCTTGAGTACTTATTCAGGAGAGTTTTCCATTTCTAATGAAGGGGTGAAGTTGCAAGGGTTAGCTAGGCGTCAAAGTCAAGCAAAGTGCAACGTTGTTTTCGTATCTCGGCTAGGGGGTGATTTATCTAATGCAGATCTTCTACTGATAAGTAGAGTTTTCTTAAGTGGGTGTCACTAATATAAAACACCAAATCATTTCATTGCCAATTTTCAATATTTAAACTATATATTTAGGACCTCGAACCGTATTTTTTTTAATTTCGGTTCAATTTCAAACTTTTATATCGGTTCAGTTATCGTTCGAAACCCTGTATATTTTATATTACTGTTTTTGTAATGTCCCAGATCTGAAAACAAATTTTCATGCATATTCACATGACCTTAACCCACATTTACTTCCTCGTAACCACTCGCTGCTCCAAACTATTTACAAGTTATGGATGCTGGATGTAACTTGATTAAAAATATTTCAGTATCAAGTTTTTTGCTTATCTTTGTGATCATGTGATGATGTGATCATCTTTGGATACCACAAAATTTGTATCATCATCTTTCAAATCAATTAATCGACAAGATAATCAAACTGTGCTTAAAATCCAAAATAAACCCCTGTTTTTTGACTTTGAGATAATGCTAGAGATTATCATTTAACATAAAATAAGCACGTTGTAATTAATAGCTATAATGAAGCAAAACTAATAGCACTTAACACATTCCGGTCGGCTTACTTGAAAAAACGTGTTTTAGTAATAGTAGACAGTCTGTAATTACAACAGCACTCAGTCGAGAAGACCCAAAAGCTGCAACTAGTACCAGTGCAGAACTTCAAATATAATATAACCAGCTAGTGAGAAGCTATAACTAATGCGAATCGACAGTCTCAAATAACAAAAACCGGATAAAAAAGCTCGTCTAAACTTGGCAAAAGGAGGTCCAAATAATGGAATTGGCTTCAGATTTAATACAAACTTCTGTAGAAATCGGTGATAATATATTGTAATTACAACAAATACCAGATATCAACAGAGCAAAAGCAGATCTCTATTATATTATTGGAATACATGTTGGAACTATATCTGGAATACTCGATAAATTGTATTGCAGATATGTATTATTAAAGTGCCAATATTTAAAAAAAAAAAAACACTATAAAATGTAATGATTTTTTATGCTAGATGGTTCAAGTAACATTGGGCTCATATTGTTTGTGTTTTATCACGCTGATATGCGCACCACAGGTTGAAAACCATGATTATATTTGTGTTTCAATGCTGTAAGTCTTTGTGAAGTCACTCAAAAAAAAATCGTTTCAATCTGTTTGGGGGCTTAAGAATTATGCCGATTTTTATAAAATAGCGCAGCGGACTGAAATGTATTAAATGGTATAAACGTAGACTTTTTAATAAAACTTTTTTCATCAAAGTTGAAAAACTAAAGATTACTTCAGATTACAAATTTATAGATATTAACCCTTTGCACTCGTGATCCTTTTACCCGCGACGAACCAGCAACTCGAAACGTTTCGCAGCATTTTTGGCGAATTTCTTACCACTAACTTAAAATTATTACACATACAAATTAATGTACACTTAAACCTTTTTTGTGCGGTAGATGCTTTTTTTTTTTTTTTTTTTTTTTTTTTTTATTTAAGGAAAGAAAAATACAATTCAAAAGTAGATAAATAGCAAACTAAAAAATTCAAATATTATTTTGAAAATATGCCCGAAGTAACATTAAAGCATCGAATGTTTCGTCATTTAGTCTGGATCTTTCTTTTCTTTTTTCTTCCACTGCCACCCGGCTACAAGTGAAGCAATGCCAGGGTGGCAGCAATGTGTCCCTCTCGGGTCCTCTATGTTGTCATCTACGATGGTTCAGATGGGGGGCGAAGGCGACGTCTCTCGCGCTCCGCTTCTTCCTTGGCCCGGATTACAGCCGTTGCGTATCTGCACCACGCATTCCATGTCTCCGCGCTAGTCAGCATCGAGGGTATCATGATGTCGGGGGAGAGCGTATTCAAACCAAGCTTCCCCTTTAGGTTTTCCCTCTCTGCGTCGAACGCTGGACAGACGAATGTCGTATGTGCAGCATCATCCGTTTCTGCATTGCAGTGGTGGCATCCCGGTCCGGTTTCTTTTCCAATTCTATGGAGATAGCCACCGAAGCAACCGTGCCCGGTGAGCACCTGGGTTAGGTGGTAGCACAGTTGCCCGTGCTTTCTGTCCACCCAGGGCTTCAGGGTCGGCAGGATTCGGTGGGTCCACCGGCCTTTGATGGAGTTTTGCCAGCGAGTCTGCCATGCCTCCATGGTGAGCTCCTTGGCTCTCTTCTTGTCTTCACCGAACCGTGTGGTCTTCCTCTCCTTGGCGAGAAGATCTATCGGCGGTACCGCGGTCAGCGCCAGGACTGCGTCCTCTGACACCGTGCGGTACGCCGCCGCAACCCTGATCGCGCTCCTCCTCTGGACCCTGGCCAAGTTGAGCCTGGCCCGCTCTATGTGCAGTGCATCGGCCCATATCGGCGCGCCGTACAACAGCACCGAATGCACTACCTCATTATAAAGCTTCCTCCGGTTGGTCTTCGGGCCACCGATGTTAGGCATCAACCTGGCCAGGCCCTCTGCAATTCCGGCCGCCCTTGCTGCCGCTTTCTCCGTGTGTGCCACAAAGCTGAGCTTGTCGTCTATCTCCACCCCGAGGTATCGTATCGATCTTGAGAATTTAATCGTCGAGTTTCCGATCCTCAGGTTGGGAGGTGCAAGCTTTCTGCGCCTCGTGAAGAAGAGGGCTTCCGTTTTCTGTACGGCGAGTTTTAGCCCTGCCTCCGTTAGCCAGTTCTCCGCCTTCTTCAGGGTGTTCTCGCAGATTATTTGCAGAAGCTCTGTGGTCTTGGCCGTGGCTAGTATGGCTATGTCGTCAGCAAAGGCGACCATCTTTGCCCCTGACATTAGTGTAACTTTTAGCAGGCCGTCATACATGACGTTCCACAGTGTAGGTCCGAGTATGGACCCCTGTGGAACGCCGGCAGTTACCGGTCTTTCCTTTTGGCCTCCTTCGGCGTCTGTGTACACCAGTATCCTGTCGTGCAGATAGCTCTCCACCATTTTTAGAAGATATGGCGGGGCGTCAATTTCCTTCAGCGCTCTGATGACGAGATGCCATCTGGCCGAGTTGAAGGCATTCTTGACGTCGAGGGCTATCAGCACGACGTGTGCGCTGGCATTCAAGCTTCCCCTCCATGCCGTTCTCACCGTGTCGATGACATGGGAGATGGCGTCGATCGTGGAGCGGCCCGCACGGAAGCCGTACTGCTGTGGGGATAGTCCTGGTTCGATGTACTGCTGGAGTCGCTGGAGGATCATTCTCTCCAGCAGTTTTCCCATCCCGTCCAGCATGCACAGCGGTCTGTACGCCGACGGTCCTGGGGTTGCTTTCCCCTTAGGGATGAGGACCAGCTTCTGTCTCTTCCATGGCGCTGGGAAGACCCCCTCCGCTAGGCAGGTATTAAGTACTGTCAGCAGGAGGTTCGGGTCGAACCCGGCAACCAGCCTGATGACTATGTTCGGTACTCCGTCCAATCCGGGTGCCTTTCCGGGCGTCAGACGCCTTACGGCCGTGACAAGTTCTCCTGCGGTAAAAGGGGGACCCTTCTCGTCTTCTGTGACCAGAGTATGCTCCATGTCCACTAGTGTCGGGTTCGGGAAGAGTGTGGCAATCACTGATTCCAGATTCCCAGAGTTGTTCAGGTATGAATCCGTGTTCACCGCCTGCAGTTTCCGTCTGACAATCTTGTAAGGGTTTCCCCATGGGTCGTTATTTACAGAGTCGCACAGTTCATCCCAGCACTTCGCTTTGTAATATTTGATTGCGTAGCGCAGTGTTTTCCTCGCTGACCTAAAAACAAGTCTCAGGTCTTCGCGGGATGGATGACGCTGTGATCTCCTTTGGGCTACCAGGCATTCCCTTCTAAGCATTGCGATGTCGTCATTCCACCAGTAGACCGGTGCTCGCTTCGAGCAGGTCGCGCGTCTCGGCATGGTGGCGTCGCAGGCAAATTTCAGGAGCTTATTGACGATGTTTGCGGTTTTTTCCGCTTCCGCTCCACTTATGTTTCCGTCCGCGGCCGCCTCTCTGCTAAGTCCCACGGCATGCTCGAGCGCTTCTGCATCCAGTCTCCCGGTGGCCCATTGTGCGGTAGATGCGTTCCGCGGAAAATCGCACAAAAAAGCTATGACTTACATAGAAAAAGTGAAGATGCGTTCAATGGATTTTAAACACCGCATAACTTTGAAATAGCTATGTAAAATATATCCAAAATCGCATAAAAAAAAGTAAATACTCAAATATGACTCAAAATCGCTCTATTCTTTGGAAGAAATAGTATACCCAGTGTCAATGTCATCATTGTTCTGTGTAGATTTTCTCTTTCCAACAATATAATTCATAATTAGTAAAGATGTCACTATAGTCACTAACTCAAAAAAAAAAAACACAAAATGAAAACTGTTTCAGAAATTCAATCAAGTCATTTGACCTTTTTTTGTTACAGTTTTAATTTTTTTTCTTTAAAAAAAAAATCTTTAAAAAAAACCGCATAACTTCGAAATCGCATCAAAAAAGTCGTACAAAAAGAGGTTTAAGTGTAAAAAACTTTTATACTTTAACATTTTATATATCTTAACACCTTTATGAATATAATTGCTTAAATTTTAGTCTCTTTAAATTTGTTATGTGTGATCTTTCATAAAACAATTGCCAAGATGCATGCCCGGCTTGTCGAGGCAAGTATTACAATAATATATTGTTTAATGTCTTTTCCGGCTTTGTTTCTTTGAAAACTTTGCAATCTTTCCTAATTCCTCTTAGTATATTATGCAGCATTCTTTTCAAGCGGATATCTTCGGAGTCTGAAGTTGAACTTGAACTAATTTCAGATAAGAAAATCATATAGCTATTTGAAGGGGTGTCATGTTACACTTCATAAGATTATACGGAAGAGCGTACGGATCCGCTTCAAAGGAACTAAACATAAACAGCTATTGCCACGCATCGAGTTTCCGCTTCAAACCGAGTGGTGAGTGAGAGTCACCTCACGAGTGCAAAGTGTTAATGGATACGTCAGTAAAGATAAACGCAAATACAACATTTTACACGGCGTTAAATAGATTTTTGTAAAATCATTCGATAAAATGAGCATCGATAATGCAAGCGGACATCGGAATGAGTTATTTATGCGGACGCATACGAATTACAAATCGGTCGAGTTGCTACATGTTAGTTAACAGAGGGTGTTTTCGCCCTCGCGTATGTATAATCCAAAAATATCAGGAGCGTGTTTTCATCGCATAATTTATGTAGAATAGTTCTATTGTGCTAAAATATAGGGGATTCGCTGCAGACAGACATTTTAATTACGCCAGAATATATGCATCGTGGGATGAACGCTCGCAGAGGCTTACCCAGAATCAACATGGTGGGTTTGGACCAAATTTCGAGAGCAAATATTTTCTCGCCGGATCGTCTGCTCGGATTTTATCGATTGTCGAAATTTATGTCGGCTGGATGAATATTGTTGGAGTTGTAAATTTTCGTGCGTCGTTTAAGTGTCGTCATATCGCCGGACTTCCGTCTTATTAGCTCGGCAATTACCTTTTCATCGCCGTTCTTACAGTGTCTATTTTCAGATTCTTTCTATCTTTTCAGCGACGATGGTCTCAAAGGCTGCCTTTGGCGGGGCTCTAATTTAAAATCTCCATCTGAATAATAAAGCCATTATGATGTAAAACTTTTAATACAGATGAATGCGGCGCCATTTTGTTTTTGCATTTCGAAATGGCGATGATCGCTTGATTCTTATAATTTATTCATTACTTTATGGCAAATTCTCTTTTTGGACGTTTATCACATTAATTTTTTTATGGCAACCATCTAGCTAACAATCAACGGAGATGAATCTGGGGCATCTGGTAATTGCTTCAATCATTCCGAATACCCGCTGCGATCGTCGTCGAAATACAAAATAAAATGTTATGGAGCAAATTGCAGCATGGATATAATTATATTAAATTATTTTGATTGCTGAATGGGCTTGGATCAAAAACATCATTAGGAGATATGTCTTCGTCGGATAAACAAGCAATTTTAAAGCAAATTATTCGCTATAATCTATATGCTAATCATGTCTCTTTGTTCAACTAAATTAACATTATCACCGCCATTCAAAATTTTATATTATAACATCAGTGTGCGCATCTGTTTGGCCACTTTACGAGCAATAAAGCAATTTATGTACCATCATCGCAATTTATGTGGTTGTATCTTTTTTTAAGGTCCTTGCTGTGCTGGCGTCGTCGGTTTGACAATGCCACGTTATTGCCTCTTCGGCGATACAGTCAACACTGCTTCTAGAATGGAATCCACTGGTAAATAAAATTTTAATTAAATATTAAACAAAGATCGCATCAATCATTCAGCGACATTATTAATGGAATTACCCATGAAATTGGGAAAAAAATTGATTCGCGTTCACAGGATCTGCTTGGCGAATACACCTATCGCAAGCGACGCGCGACAAGCTCGAGGCTGCTGGAGGATACTCCCTGGAATATCGGGGAAGAACGGAAGTCAAGGGAAAAGGCCGACTTCCGACCTATTGGCTCCTGGGAAAAGCGGGCTTCGACAAGGCCTTGCCATCTCCACCTCCCATCGGGTGAGTGAAACTCCCCGTTTATCAATTTTGACAGTGATCAACTACGAAAATACATCATCGGCTTTCATTCCGCCAAACGGGATTGACCCATCTTCAGCGGCATATGGACTAAATATAAACGAAATTCCTCAACAAGCACATATTTTAAATACGGGGCGGCTGTTAAATTTTAACAACCGTGAACTGAAAGCATAAACTCGCCATTATCTTTAAAAGCCATCGTTGGCATTTTTATCACAGGGCATTAAAATTGACAAGCGTTACTAAATACTTCAATCAGTGCATTAAATTGGAAAATTTTGAATGAAATTCCGGTTATAGCTTCGTAGTAATAAAAAAGATATGTGGATAATTTAATAGTTGTGTTCTGGCGTGTTTCTGGATCATTATGACAGTCTGGCGACTGAGTGCCATTGGGTTTGCGAGGGAAAGGGATTGCCAGACCATTACCAGCTTGTTAAGATAGTACCAGATTGGTACAAACTTGCAATCAGATGAATGGTATGGCAGCGTATTAAATACGAACAAACAAATATTAAATTTTATATATTAAACTATACCTATATTACTCGCGCAATCTTTAGCAATAAGTAGACGAAATTTTATCGTAATCTGATAAACGGTTTGGCAGCGCATTACATACGAACAAACAAAGATTAATTTTTATATATTAGATTTTAAAAAAAACCACTTTGATAGTATGACTTAATTATGTTGAATTTTTACTAGATTTCAATCCTCTTCCTCCCAAACCCAATGGTACTCAGTCGCCAGACTGTCATAATAATAGTCCAGAAACTCGCCTATTAAATGATCCACATATATTAGATGACCCTTAATTTATGCTGACAGATCTCGTTATATATGTTGTAGCCACATCTATCGAAGCCTTAACCACCTTATATCAAAAGTAGACAGTGTTTATTTAACAAAAATGAACGTAAGCTACTTGTAGACAAAAAAGCAGCTTTGTAGATGTTTTAAATTTTGTAACATTTTTCCACCAAGGGTGACTATCCAATGATGCAGATTTTTCATCAACGCTTTGACGACCATATTTTAAATTAAAATCAATTTATTTAGCTAACAATGATCCCATAAAGAAGAATTATTAATTCATGGCACAATATATTGGTCATTTCCTCAATATTTTACAATTGATGAAATCTCCATATAACTTTTTGATCATGTATTTCATGAACAAGGTTATCCAGAAAATTAGGTTACAACGATCGCGGATGTCTCGATCAAGGATCGAGACATCAGCTTTTAAATTAGCTTTTCCTCAGAAATCTCACTCCTTGCTTCGTCGTCATCAACAGTACGGCCTTCTTTGAACAACCTGACCCACTTCGTGACATATTGTCGACTCATCACATCACTGTCATAAAATTCAGTGAGCTTCTGATAGATATTCGCGACGATATTGTTCTGTAAAGTCAAAAAATCAGATGACGGCGCGGATGTGAACGCGCGACGACCTCTCTATCGGAAGAATTTACTGTGACTGGACAAAATGGCCGACAAACTAAGCCTTAAGAGCCCTTGTAATTTTTTTTCTAGATAACCCTCGTATTTGAATTTCTTCATAGATATATATCAAAGTCATCAATATCAACAATAATTTACATTTTGATATTATTTACATCGAATTTGCTTTCTAAATATTCAATAATGATGTTTATTTTTCATGCTCACAGAGAAAATAATTGGTAAGTCTTCACAAAAAAAACAAATTATACTTTTTGTTCGCTTTTTAACATCGAGATAATTCAAAGCTGAGGGTTGAATCGTTCACCCTCGCCGTAATTGATTACCACAATGCTATAAAAAGTGCACTATTTTAGATTTATGTTCGAATGTTTTTTGCAGTCTAGAAGAGACGTTGGCCGTAAATCAAAACAATTCGGCACAACTTGGAGAGAATTTAGAAGTTATCAGCGCACAAACTTCTCCGGGGCATTCGACGTCTGAAGATAAAAATTCGCACCACTTCAGCATAGACAAATCTTTTTTCAGCATCGAGAACACGTCTCCCAAATCGGAAATCTTCAATCCGACATCCGCTAAGATCATCAACGCGGCGAGCGTGGAAAGAAAGAGTCCGATCATTACCGAGACGCCTAAAAATTCCCAAGATGTCAATGATTCGGGAGCCATTCCGACGATCACCACGGAATGTGATGAAGAACAGGCTTTAAAGATTGAGGTCCCTAATCAAAACAAATTGCCGTTGAATATCAATCAAATGACGCAGTTGGCTTTGGGTACGCCAGTTTCGGCATCGGAAGTCGCAGCAGCACTCTTGGGTAATTCTTCGACATCGCTGGTGAGCAATAGATATAAGGATGTTGCCAAGTATAAAAGATCGTTGATGTTCGAAGGAACCGATCTGAGCACACCTTACAATCATTATCGATGTCTTAGTCCAAGCGATTCAAACATCAGTCAGTTGAATCAGAGCAGATTTGGATCGGGAAGCGAAGGACGTCAAAATTCCGGTAGGATGTTAAAGCGCCAATTTTCTTTGGATCGAGCAGACGATTCTGGAAGCGTCGTACCGGAAAGCAATTTAGCCAATCAAAATCTCCCGAGGGTTCAACCGAGGTTGTGCAAACAAAATTCTGCCGGAGCTGCTACCGATCTGGAGAGAATCGAAGAAGTACCACTGGCGCCGGTCACTTTGCCGTCTCCGAGGAATTACAAGAGATTGCTCGGAACAGGATCGACGTTCCCTGGCAATTCAAAGAGCGTTAGTAATGAATCTCTGGTTGCAATGGACAAAAGATAAAGGAATTGCAGAAGGTTAGGGTTTCTTTCTTTGGTGACTAATCGGATGCTGATTGATTTTTCGAAAGCGCCATTTTCGACGTAGGCCTCCTCGGTGAGACGACATTTATCTTTGCGGTGTCAATGAAGAATCTTGGATGATCGACGATCGAAGATGCGAAATTGAATTCGAAAATAAAGAGGTTTCTTTGGAGCGCGTTCGACGCAGCAATAATTTAATGTTTCGTGCAATATGTAAATGTTTTCTTAAATAGGAGAATCGAATTTCATCCATAACTGGCTTGAGAGATGCCTTCAATTCAAATTGACCTAATCACACAGATTCAGCGCAAATTATTCTATGTCTTAGAAATAACATGGATTCAACCAAAAAATATTAAAATAATCATAAAAACGGTTTTGTTTCGACATCGTAATCTCTTAATGAAAGCATAGATCTAGTATAAGGTTTCTATTGATGCATCCATGGTGTTACTTCCCCTTTGACAATAACTAAATATTAAATACATTCTGTTATTCGTTCGAATTCTTATATTTATAGAATGTGTACTTTTGTAAATATGTAAACAAATTGATGTAAATATATCACATATTGATATCCTTTCCTCGATACAATAGTTTTAGACGTATTCAATCTACTTAATCTTCAAACCGATGTCGACAATTATTGATTCATATCAATCTTTCAAAATATATTTCAATAGATCCATAGGAATAATATTTATCTTAGAACATGGACAATTTTTGAGAATTTATAGATCTTAACATTTTAACACCTTAAAAATACATGCATTCCATTTTATTTTACTTGTGCTTAGAACAGGTTTTTATTATTTTTTAGCCAGAAAAAGTTATAGATACGGGAAAACAATTCAAATGGATTGATATGTAGTTGAATAAAATTTAAAAAAGCTTCAAAAGCAGTAAAATTACCCCTTTTTACTGCGATTCGAGCTCAAATGGCGCATGCCATAATCAACAGCAAGATTGGTGGTGATATATACATAAAACGTCATCATTTTGTAAAATGATTTTATATACCACGACGTTTTTGATACTTATATTTATGTAACAGCCGATATTGTTGGTTAATGAGTTAAATCATAGAGCTTTGTAAAATTCGCCTCATTTACGCAAAATGTTTCAAAATAGAATTTAACAAATCTTAAATTTTTAGTAATATTTATTGAATATTGATAAAAATGTAGACAATCGTATTTTTGACTTATAGTGTATGTTTAATTAATTAAATACATTTTAGAAATGAATTTCTCCTCTAAGTTTCTTAAACCGCAAGGGTAATAGAATAAGCATTCTTTCTTAAAAGGGTAAAAAGATCGATCTCAATTTAATTGCAAATTTATATTTATTTTCTATACGACTATATATTATATTTTAATATGAATTTAATGCATATATTTTTCTTGCAGTAGCATTTTTTAGCAAAACTCACACTATAATGATTGGCACAAATTAGATTATTTACAGCGCTGGACCGCTTCTATCACATTAAATGTTTATTGATGTTGAAATTTTTAGATTATCGTTATTGCTATCATATTATAAAATCGATATTATTGATTAAATTCTGCTTTGTTGTTGTTTTTATCTTAATATTTTATCAATTACATGTTAAAATGTATAATTTTACGATCAAATAAAAATTTATCTGGTATTATACTCAAAATAATATGAAGCAATAAAATTTGTTATAAAAATGTTTCCTGTTGGTTTTATTTCTATTCTTACATATTTTACATAGACTATGAAGAAAACTAATGGACCAAAAATATTCAACTGCAAAAACGATGACACGTAGGTAATACATGGAAAAGTCTCTCAATAGGATGAATAGAACATTTATAAGGTTCACAAATAAGATATTTTTCTCGAAGAAAACTTTAAAAAAACAAATGTCTTATCTGTCATTTTCCAAAACCATTATTGAAGCATAAGTATTAGACATGCTAGGAATTAATCCATTATTTTTAGGCACAGTTATTTGGGGTTAGTTTGTTATTGAACCTCTGTTTAGTTTTTCCGATCCAGAAAATAAGACTACACATGAATAATATATAAAGTAAATTATTGGTGGACTTTAATTATATAAATTCGAGTTCAAATCCAATTCCAATCGATCGTCTCAATCCCAGATTTAGCCTGATTTCTTGAATCTCTGGACACATATAAGTGAATACAAATATGTCTTTACATTTCAATGGATCTTGATGTTTCCATGAAAATAATGATTTTATTCTTGATGTGCCTAGTATTTATATTTAAGCAAATGCTGTTATTAATACAATAAAATGTTAATTTTGTCCTAAAAATCATTAATTTAAACCCTTATGGAGAGCAAGAAGTTGTTAACATTTCAATGTAAGATAATGCTAAATATAGCCCCCAGAGCAATAATATAATGACCTGTGAACATGCCAAAATATGCTGGGAACTCAAATCTAATTATCTCAACGATTAGTGCTGAAATGTTCATTGTTTGTGACAATGAAGAGGAGATAGTTTGAATCTGGTTCAGATGATGGTCGACTGAGATAACAACAGATCAACAATCAAAACTAAAATACTTTAAAGCCTCAAATAACTTAAAGATTAAGATCGAAATCTTGTCTAGTTTATAATTTTATTTTCATACTTCTTTCGGTGTTCCATTGGCTATTTAATATTGGCAATATATTTATTTGAAATTAAGAAAAACAGAATGTAACAGTATATTAAAGATCCAAAATCTGTTATAAGAAAAATGAATATATGAAAAATATTTTGGTACAATTTAAGGATTGATCTTCAAATGGAGAATTTTTTATTTAACACGATATTTTATCTTCAAGTCTAAAGCTTAATATTTAGCATAATGTCATGGGTCTAATAATTTGAACTCACATTTAGGTATTTATGCTCATACGAGGTTATTTTCAAAGTCGGAGCTAACTTCGAGATTAATAAATCGCCCCCGAGGAAAGGATCTGACAATATGGATGGCACTGAAAACTTTTACAGCTGAAGTGGCTCATTGTGGCTTCCGGCATCGGTGAGCTCCGGATACGTTGAATACTACCACACCACATATATCACCATACTCTACTCCACAAACACTTGAATTGTATACTTACATCCATAAAAATGTACATTCTCTAATGGAAATGCATATTTCCAAATGCAGACGCTTATTATTTGATCAGTCCCGGGGCGGAAACTTTTCCTCCGTATCGCAAATTGTTTTTCGATATCATAAGATCTGTGGAATCCAATTTGCTCACAGGCTTATTCCGATATGATTTACAAAGTAGACTTTGCAAATTTCATTAAGTATAAATTTTCATTTCGAGACAAAAACGGGGCCATTCGCGTCGATTTGTCACCGTAAAAAGAGGAATAACGGCTATTGTATCGGGCCGAGCACAAATTGTGCTCCAATTACGACAGAATATCGAAACAAAGAACCTTTTATATCGAATCTTATCAATGTACAGATGGAAGCATTGTATACTTAATGTGTTTCGATTCAAATTCATAACAATATTCCAGAGATAAACCGATTGTTTAACAATAAAATATGCGATGATATAGTATATGAAGTCTTTCACCGTGGACGTCTTAAGTCCTAAACAAGTGATTTGCAGAAAAAAAATTAAACATATTTTTACTTTGTATGATATTATATATAGCTTAGACTACAATAAAGAATAAATATTAAAAAATAAAAAAATAGTGAGCGATTAAAAAAAAGTTTGTGTTTTTTCCAACATTTTTTGTAGTTTTTTGTTTGTTAAATTAACACTTTTGAATATTTTTAGATAATTGTAGTTTATATGATGAAGACGTTTATTGTACACGCGTCTGCTAAATTTCATAAAGAATGCTCTTCTAGAGCACGTGGAAGCACTTCCATGAGCTTGGAAAAAGTAGTTTCGAGAAAAACGCGTTTAAAGCTTCTCCTTGTCGGCCTATAACGTTGCGAATTTCATTTATATCGATTTGTAATTTACTAAACGTATTCTTAAACATTGGTTCTTTCCAATACATGAATAAAACAAAGATTTATACGATAAAAAGTCATATTTTCCTACAATTATCATTTGGACCAAATGACTTCAAAATGAATCTAAAATCACAATTATTTTATATTGATGAAAGGATGGGTTTATTTTCGATATCTCTATTACATTTTACAATTCTTATGGGTGTGTAAATATAACAACAACACGATTCATTTACAGACATTAAATTTTCTATTTACATTGGGCTTTGTAAAAAGAGACTGTGTAATGTATTTCAATCATCTTTTATACAGCTTCCTCTTCCAAGAAATATTATGATATATACCAAGTCTATTGATGTGGTCTAGTGTTATGAAGATTGCAGTAAATTGTAGTGAAGCATTTAAAGGTTCCACATTGGGAAACAATTTATTCTATAATTGAAATATTCTAGCTCTCGTATTTACGAAGAATATCACAAGATCAATTATTCGAAACATAAATGTTTCGATGTTCTACAATGTATATATTTGTAAAAGTTAAGGACACCGGAAAAATATTAAAAACATCAAGGTTTTTACTGACAGTTTATATAGAAACATCATTCAGGATATGCTTAAATTTTGGATATTTATTTTTGATTGTATGCATGATTGTATTATTTATGAATTTATAAACAATTTCAGGGTAAAAAACGGATGAAAAATATTTATATCACTGTATTCTACTTTTATTCGAACAGGAATGCACACAAATGTGAATAAAAAGTAAATTTAGCAACTACAAAAACCTCTGGAATATTATCAAATTCCAGAATATTTATAATAAAAAGAAAATCACAGAAATTGGATAATGATATTGGATATTAAAAGTATCAGATCAAGTACAAACAAATGGGGAATTATCAATTAAGCTTGAATATCCATGGTCAATAGTTCAAGAAGGCATTTATCGTTTAAGATCATTAAATAAAGAACAGCATGAATTTATATTTGAAATCACAAAAAATGACAGATACCTGATCCTAGCAAACAATCCCAACAGTTTTATACCGCTAATAACTATAGCTTTAGGATGTGGCAAGGAAACTATCTTATTTGAAGACGTTTAGAAAGTTAGGATTTATTCTTTCAAATCAATGCCATTCCATCTTTATCGAAATAACCGTCGATTCAGGATGCGCGTTTTAAATAAGAAAGTTTCCCTGCCGCACCCTGTACTAGTAAATATGAATTATTTGATGTTATAACTTGGTCAATCTTATACTGAGCGCCATTCCTGAACAAACGCACATGCGCGCGCATCCATTTCGAATACTATTTATCCGTCTGAAACACATTTCTTCTGATAAATTCGATTTTTTTTTAATTTGTCATTTTTTAATTTTAGAGTATTCGTCTTTCACTTATCTGCCACATACAAAGGACTCGGTGCAATTTGAGTTGATTACAATTGATGATGTCGCCCAGCGTCGCCATAAGGGTTGGCGACACGCCCAAAGGTGATACGCAAAAGGAATATTAAATAAGGCAACTTATCCTGTTCGTTTCTTAGGGAACTCCACTATGGAATATGAGGAAAACGTGTTACATAAATCACATTTAAGACTTTACATCATGCGCGCAATGATTTGCTCCATTTTTTCAAATTTCGTTTTCGGCGTTATTAAAAAGTACAAATTTACAACGCCCAAACGTTCAACGCTCAGCGATATTTTTCTTCCTCGAAATAGAACATTTTTGGATGGAGCACATTTAATCTATTGAGCATACGTAGTGACCCTCGTTTTTCTTTGATTTTCCGTGTCGAAAGCTGTCAAGGATACGGAAGGATGAAGGAAAGAGGGTCAAATAAGGACTAATTCGTGTCGTCCGTTTTTCGGATTTCCCATTGTTTATAAATACGAACCATGTTGTATCCGATATTTGTTCAGGCATTATATACAATAAATATTAATGATGAAATATTATATAAAAACAACCCCCGATTTATTGCGTTCGATTTAATGTGATTGGACATGATGTTGATTTTGAGCAATATTAGGAATTAAAATGATCTCTATTTTTATTTATTGTGAAATACTCTAATAATTGAAATAGTATGTAATATATTTAAATGGCTTTTAATCCAAATAAAGTTTAATAACTTTAAATTGACGCTAACATCCAGAAATCCAAACCTGCGGCGCCACGGAAATATTCATAAGCGGTTAACATCCGACTGCTGCGAACGCGGGTTGGCACATCGTTCAAGATCTCACCATTTGTTAGTAATCTATACAATGTATATACATTTTTTCTTTAGTAAGATAAGAAATAAATTTCTGTGAAATAAGAGATATCAAAAGCATTACTGGGAAGAGGACTGACTTTATAGATCGGTTTTATTTTTTCCAGATAATTGCCTTTGTAATTATTCAGTCTTTGTAAGAACTGTATGTAAATTTATGTAGCGTGTTTTGCGTTCCTATATTTTCCCCCCAATTTGTTTTGCGACTATTAAATGAGATATTTTTTTATGTATGTTTCACCCTAAAATGAAAGCAACTATTGAAAAAATATATAAATGATATGTCAGATATTCTGGTTCTCCAAGACATATTAACAACCCAAATTATAACTTTATCAAGTGATTCGGAGTTTGATATTGATCAATTCAGCTAAGAATCAATTAACCCTTGGTCACTAATCATTAGTTTCACAGACTACAGACACGGAATGTATTCAATAGGTATGCGTGTTTTCAAACTTTTCTCACCCCATCCCACTCAGTACTTTCTAATTAAGCAAATTGGTGACCGAGTCGTATTCACTGCGTGTGCACGTCACATAATATGTGGTGACAGTGTAACTTGATAATATCATTAGTGATCTAATCGTGAAATCCAAGCAAAAAAATATCTCTGCTAGTCCTGTAAACATCGAATAGATTGTTTCTTTATTTATGGGGAATGATCTTTGCCGATTTATTTATTTATTACTTTAAAAAAATATAAGCTTAAAGTAAGAGAAACTACATTTTGTGTAGCAAACAAAACATTATAACAAAATTTTGATAGGCGTTAATCGTGTAAATTAATACACTTCATTATAACTCTATTAACCGAAAGACTATGGAGAGAATTTACAAAAAAAGTTGTATTATTTTTATTTGATTGTGTAATGGTTTAGCTTGTACTGTGTTAATAACATAATAAATCCTTCTAAAAGTCCAACATAAATTGTTGCATGGGCGAAATGGAATCCCCGTGTAAATCTGCTATCGGATAGCCTTGGCTGCGGAAACATGTCCTTCCCGCAGACACATAGCTGAAAACTCTCCCTCCGTCAATAAAATAAAATCATCAACTATCTATCATATATCCTACTGGTCGGCTTCAGCGCGGCCCAAAAGAAGAACAAACTCATGATCAGATTTATTAGTTGAAAGCATTTAAAAGGTCAATTTAAAATATTTAAATGTAAAAAGTTATAATAATATTTGTTACACGTTCATCGATATCATCATCCAGGATAATACCTTCATTTATATTATCCAATAGGTTTGTTAAATTCAAATATGTTTTAATTTAGTCTGAAAATTTGAAGCCAAAAAAATTATTGATTTCAAAGTTACGACATTTTAAATTGGTAACACTTGATTTGGCGTAATAAATCTAATGAACCCTTCTAAAATTCGAAAAACATTTTATTATTATGATATTTGATTTGACAGATATTATGTCAGATTTTCTATCAAAATATTGATGTTTTTTGCAAATTCACATGTGAATGTTTGTCGAAAATGCAGCAAAACGATCGAGGGATCTTCGCTGAAAGTACACCCTTTTATTATCGCCATCGACACACTATTTGTCCTAACAGCTTCGATAAACATATCCGGGAATATTTTGGGGGTTTGTACAAATATGCCTAAATATATGACAGTGCGTATAAAATATTTTATATATTATTTGACCTCACGCTGAACGTTATTTACGCAGCCTCTCCCAGATGACCACTCGTATATTCTCAAGTGAACCTGTTTTTGTGGCATTGATATTCATTAGATTCATTCGCAATGGCCTTGAAAGACTTTTTGTGATCCGTTATGGGTTTTTCTTTTTGCTTTGGTCGTTTCTTTCCGCTTGCTTTCCAAAAAAAATCGGGTTGATTTATTGCAGACTTGACGGAAACACGTGCGAAATATTCAATTCGCATATGCAAACTATTGTCATGATATATCGCTAAGGTCGACGTTGTACTTAAGGATATTTATGCCTGAATTTGGACATGGAAAGACTGGGAAAAGTGGAAGATAAAGAGAAGAAGATTTATTTGGAAAGTCAGGTGAATGGCTGTGTAGTAAGTTGCAACTAGACTGAGTTATTTCCAATGTGTGGAATTTGCGCTCGGTTGGGGCAAAGATGGGTTTTGTCGAATTAATCTCGTAGACGCTAACAAAAAGCGTTTGTAGATACAAAACTTCAACACTTCTTTGTTTGTGGAGAGGTTTAAGGGCGCTTTTTCTACCATCACTGCCATTTTTTAAAATCTCCTCAAGATTGATGAGGCATTCGTTTTTCAGAGCGTGGCTCGGAAAAATGGGGTTGGTGAACTATAATTTTAAAGTCAATGGATCCTGTCTAAAAGGCTCGAGCTTAAGGGCGTTTAGTCAATGGCATACACCATGACAGGATACAGGCTATTTAAGAAGCAATTTGTCATACAGTCCGTCGACATGGTGATACTAGCACAATGATTTATGAGAATGTCGTTTGCACGGTACCCGTCCATCAAATATAAACGTAATGTATGGGGTGTACATAAATAACTCTTTGAAAAATAAATCATCACTCAAAATGACATAAAGCACAGATATTTTTCTCCGAATGATAAATTTAATATGCACATATTTACAAAATGGCAGGCTTTATTAAGCGGAAGCTTCCTTCTTTTATTAATATTACATGATTACACATGAAGATTCGGAATTTCAGTTAATCAAAGATAGACGTTGTTTGAGGAAAGTTCCATTCAATATTTTACATGTCGTAATTTTCAATTGTCTTTAAATGTAGAGTAATTGTTGCTATGTCGATTGGTTTTATGACTTTCAACAAGATGACATCAATAAAAGATTTCTGCTTCGTTTTTTGGATGAGTTCAAATTAGGGCACAACCCAAAAAAATCAGGTAGAAATATTAACAGGACTTAAAAAAAAATAGATTTTTATTTCTAAATAAAAGACTTCAAACTGAAAATCTTGATCGCAACTGTAATCGCAACTTTACATTAGAAACGAGCGCGCAAATAACAAGACTTGCAAAACTTCTTCATTTTATTGTAGTTTATTTAAAAGCAAGAATTGGATCAAGTTCCTAATAACCATATGATACTCTTTGATATATTTTATCTTCTTATTCTATTTATCTTATTTTCTTACGTTCTTGTTATCGTGACTCAAATTTTTAATATGTCTTATTGTTTTTGCGCCATTTTCTTCCCATTCTGTATTCGCTACTAATATTTTCATGCATAAAAATAATACAGCGTATATTTCGCTACATCACCATGATGTAAATATTTGATGCTTTCGTACGAATTTACTTTACAATAAGATGTTGAATATTATAAAAACCGTGTACGCGTGCAACACGTCAATTTTGCGACTACATCGAGCCTTGGCGTATTTTGTTGTTTATTGTTCAAAGTCAGGCCTAATGCAAATAAAGTTATATCTGCGTAAACTAGAAAGAATCATAAAGAATTATACGAGCTTTCTATCTACGACATGGGAGAGTTTATAGGGTCGTAAAGTGAACAATGGACCAATGGTCCTATCGTTGCAACCATGAATTCAAGCTGGAAAGGCTACAATTGCGTCGAAATATTGTATGTGAACCGATTATATTTCACTTCAGCGAGCAAGGAGCTTAGTAGGAAGACTTTTTTCTGGAGCAATAGTCAATTTTGAAGGTCTATATATAAAGCTGAAAGACTTTTTGTTGAAATAGAATATCAATATTTTGCAATCACTTTCCGATTTTGACCTTAGTTTAAAGAGAGTGATAAATTCAAAATTATTTATATTGTATTTATAAAGTTTTAAGGACTCTTAACAATCTCAAATTTCAATAAGAACGTATTTACACCAGTAATTGAATCAGATCTACGCCCAATCATCGCAAAAATCTGAAGCTTTAGACTTCTTCCTTTGGGACTATCTTAAATCACTGATCTATGCATATAAACCGCAAATAATTGATGAACGCCATCCAGCAAATTCAGCCAGATTTATGCGACAGTCATCAAAAATTGGACCTCCCGAATACGTGCCACTAAGCAAAGCCGCGGCAGATATTAGAACGATTTTATATTTAAGAATTAATGCCATAAAATATACTTTTAAATAATAAAAAAATTGAGTAGATATCTCACACACAACTAATTTTATTTACATTTAAAAATCGAGCGTCCTTATTTAAAACTCTATACAATTCCTTTTTATCAGAATAGAAAATCCAACATTTTCTTTATCAGATCGAGACTTTTCTGATAAAATAAGAGCTTAGGTTGATCCTAGATCAAGATGATCGATTTAAATTACGATTTCTCATATGACTACAATCTCCCAAATCATTTTTATACACAATCAAAAAACTATGAACGTCTTATAAAGTATACCTATTTCAATCCCCAAGCTCGACTTAACCATGTAAATTATTATTTTGCATATTTAGTGAAATACCCAAAATAATTCAAACCATCATAAAAAAATATGTTTGAATATAAAAATGATTTACTTATCGATAAGCCTAATATTTAATTTTTGCACCAGGATTAGGATAATCCTATAAGGAATATTGTTCATCAATATAGAACATATTGAAAAACCAAGCACACACAAAATTTTCAAACTTTGCGTCAAAACAAACAATGTACGTGTTATTTATAAAGTTTTAATTAAAGCAAATTTGATACCAGAATAGAGTTTTGGCGAAATTTCGCTAATCCAAATTCGGTTTTTCAACGAGTATATTAGCATACCGAGCTAATGTATTGTTCGTAACGGGGGCGTAATTTCAACCCCTCGCTTACAATTATAATTCAATTAGTTCATCATCGCCATTTTATAAAAATATTTAACATTTTACGACCGCATAAATTAGCAAGGTGAGCTATATTTCTGAAAGGCTCCATCGATCCAAATAAAAACAGCTGCGGCGATGTTTGAGTATCATAAATAGCATTAAGGAGGCTTTAATAATAAATTATTAATGCGTAATTTTCTTTGTAATAAAAATGGGCTCCCTAACTGAAACACGTGACTTTTATTCATTTTTTCCTCAGTCGAAATGATCCTCGAGGGGACATTTTCAACGTCCTCGCAACAATATAAACTCCAAGGGGCAAATCCTGAAAAATATCAAGGATTATACACGCTTTCAACCCCAGAGCCTATTCAACGTACGGAGACCGCCATCCCGGCTATCATAATAATCACAATTTTATAACCAAAAACACTTCGAATAAATTTTCCCCGCATAATAAAACAATTGTAAAGACAAATTTAAATTTTCTTCTTTTGAATATAAAATGTCCTCTCCTCGTTTAAAACCGCTTCAGCCAAAAAATACTGCACGCATTTAAATTGCTCAACTTTGTCTTGGTAAAGGATTAAGTTTGATTGAGTTAAAATTCAATTAAACATGCCTTAGGGAGATTTGTATCTCAATCTTGGGTTCAAATCTACAAGGATAACTAATGATCCAAAATTCTTTACTATTAATAATAATTTAGCACAACAGAACAAGAAATATTTAATTATTTTTTTGAGTGCTTTTTTGATTACTTTTCGGTGCACCAAATACAGGGTGCGGCAGGGAAACTTCTTTATTTTTAACGTGTATCCTGAAGCGATAATTATTTCAAGACGAATAAAATGACATTCATTCAAAAGAACAAAGTATAAGGTTTTTTTATTATGTAGGTTTAGTAACAATCATGTAGTAAATGTCTTATTAAATACAAAATTCAAAGTTAAAGCAAACTTTCATTTAATAATACATATTTAAATTTATTGATTTTGAGTTGGTTTGGTAGAAGTTGACTTTGGAATTAAAAAAATGGAAACATCTTTGCAAAAAGCACTTCTTAAAAAAATGCAAATGTTAGTATAGTTACCGAAATCAAAACCAAAATGAAAAAAATAATGATTAAAAGCCCTGATAAAAATCCTACTTATTCAATCAGCGTTGTGAATCAATCCCTTATCTTCATCTTTTTGAGGAGTGATCAAATTTAAAATCGATGAAGTCGTTGATGCCATAATTGCTTTAAACCGATTACTTTCTTTTAGCTCCTATCAGCGTAAGACGATTCGAGGCACTACGCCGAGCTGCGCTACGTTCTCTCTCTGTCTCTGTCTATCTTCTAGTTCAATGTATAAGAGTGCTCTTTCTGAAAAGTGGAGGGGGAATCCCAGGCCCTGGGATAGTACTCTTTTAGGGGTTAAGTAATTCTACATAGGTTCAACATTGAATTCGATATATTTTAAAGTCAAAAATAATATTTTTATTATAACTGAAATTGAAACTTTTGAACTTCATCCAAAGAGCTTTCATTCACTGTGTCGAAACGAGATAATAATCTACCAAATAATAATTTTGTATAAATGCATGATACCAAACAAGCTACAAATTTTAATTAGACCAAAATATTAATTGCGAATATGCTGAATGCATTCGGTATTATTAAATTTGCAATGGACAGTTTGATATTAAAATTGTTTTGAGCCAACACTAATTCATTCAAAAGGCTTTTTTATCAAATATCAAACGGCATTTAATAAAGTTTAAAATATTGTTCATATTGAAAGTGAGCGTGATCGTATGGTCACGCTCTATGGGATTAATATGAAAATATTTTTCCACAACATTACAAAATAATTATTCTATGAATCACAACCTTAAAACGCCCATTTTGATATTTTAACGCCGGATTTGATCTTGGAAAAACGCGTAAAATTTTACGTTTTCTCATTATGTTATAAAAATAAATCGCTTTTCGAAACTGCCAGAGCTTCAAATGTATATTGAGAAAGAATCCCTTATTTTTCCACCTCTCATCTTGTGCAACTCCAGCTAAACCATCCTTTGAATAGACGACTTGAAACGAGTGCCTTTTTCTCATTAACTATCCTTTTCGCTACTATTAATTTCTTAGACTTCGGGACCTGGATATTCTATGCTAAAGACCAAATAAAGATTTTTTTAAAATACACATTAAAATATCAAGGTTTTCTACGAACCATTTTGCAATTTTATCGCGGTTGGGTTGTATGTATCGTGTAATGTAAATACATAATGAAAATCGATTGGGTCGGTTTTAAAAGCGGGGTTAAGAAATTTGTTCAAGTGGGTCTTTCAAAATACTAAAATTTAGCCCTCGTCCGAAATTTACGAGCTGAAAAAATGAGCATATACAATATATATATATATATATTTATTACATGCTTCTTCCGGGGAGGATTCAATATACGCTTACGAAGGGTTTTGATTTACGACCTTTTCCATGGCATTATATTCTACCAATGTTCATTGTAATAAATGTACTTATTTATATAACTTATAGACATCCCTTGAAGAGAAGCAAAACATTGAAGAGCTCGTCATCCATGTAGAATAATAATTGTTGCCTATTCGCTCTGTGTATTTACCATTATTCGAGGTTCTCCGTCGATATATTATTTTTATTCTGTGGCAATTAAGGGTAGTTTGACCTTTTTTATCTAGTTTTTAAGTATAATATTGATCTGTAAATTAGCTTAATTTAATATATATTTCATCGATTTATCTAGGAAGATATCGATATAGTTATAAGAAGTGCGTTTCGATCGTAAGAACTAAATTGTGCTCTTAGTTTTAATTGTGCCAACTTCAATATGAAATTTAATTAATGGCTGACGTTCGAAGGGTCGACCTTTCCGCCATTGCTGACATTGAACCCTCGTACGTAATAATCTCTACATCTGACATAATCTGTCTGGGTATAATTGGGTGTACAACTGTTCATCCATAAAGTATGACCGACGTCGTAATGAAACAGAAGCAAAACATTCGGTGCAGCCCTTTCGTCCAGCCCTCCCGTTGGATGGGTGATTATTTTTGATAGGTTTTCGAAAGCCCTATTGTTTTGTACGGGCTGATTGAGTCATTCCCCTCGGGAAATTGGATTTCGTGACAATAAAGTCTGCTGTAATAAAACCAACCAGGAATACTTCGGACTGAAGTCGAAAACTTTTCATGAAACTCAAATGTATAAAGCTGTTTATAAGCTTAAACTCTACATTTTTATCCCTTTTGCTATATAAAAAATCTGCTTACAGTTTCATCTGCATTTGGAAAACGTTTGTTCCCGGATAAAATATTCTAAAAAGCTGAACTTTTGATAATCCAAAGGCGCCATATCTTGATCAGTGTTTGCCATATGAATCCTTTTTTAATGAGCAAACTTAGACGTTAGAAGTTTTTAAAGTCTGAGTCATTCTAATTGATAATAATACAAAGAATCTCATTTTTTTATTTACTTGAATCAGATCGATATTAAATTATCACAAAATTTTCACATACACTTAGGAATCCCTAAGGACTATAAAATAGAACCATTTAAATTCTATTAACAAAGTTATCAAAATAAGTATTTCACATCACATAACAAAAAATAACAGATCATGTGATTAATTAATATTTTTTCGTTGAAAAATAAATGTTTTTAATACCTAAAAAAAATATTATGCAAGGGACACACATTGGTGAATCCAAAATGTATTCTAATTTTAATGAATCTTGGTGTTTCTATTTTATTTTATCTTATTATATACATATATTACGTTATTAAAATTATATTCTGTATCTGTATAAAAAATGGTGTGACTTTTTTTGATACACTTAATAATAAGAAGAAATATATGTGCTTAAATCAAAGGGTCTTCAGCGCCCCCTGGGGAGCACTACAGCCTCTCAAGCAGGCGCTGAGATTCATTAGGGGAGTAATACCATAATGCCTGATGGCAGGAAACCCTCTACTTCCACTTATCAAAAATCCAAGACAGGATTATCATGAGACCTTTGAAGCTGCAATATTCTATTCATAAGAGACACATATGATGCCATCTTTCGCAAGCCGAAAGAAGGATTATTTTTCGGATATTTTATAGGATTTTGCATGATGGCATTGGGTCGATAAAAATTGATTCAAAAACTATCAAAAAACTACTGCACGTTAATACAATTGTGCGACAGGGTAACTACCTTATTTTAAAAATAAATAACACAAACAATATAGGCAGATATCAGTTCAGTATCAAGGGCTCAAAGGAACATAATAATCTGCGCATATTCACGATTATATTTCATAGATGGCCACTTTGAATATGTAAATATTTGATAATTCAAATCCATCATCCCGATATTAATATTTGTACGCTTCGATGATGAAAGCAATAAAAGGGACATCGCGTAGGAGGATTTCGCAGAAATCTAATGACCGGCTTTGACCCCTGAACTTCGCTCAACACGTTGATGTAAAAATCTCATTCCAATTTGCTCTTTATATGAAAATTTCACATGGGGGCATAACGGGAATAAATTGGAATTCGGTTTTCCAAATGAAAATATACTATTTTGTAGCAATTTGGCAGGCATTCCATTTGTTTTTGCGCCTGTCTGTTTATTCAGATTTTCCCTGCATAACGATGAATAAACTGAATACCGCAAAGGACATATTTTGCTTTAGTATATAAATATTTGCTCGGGCAGAGAAAATAACCAACAATCGAGTATTACAGCGATGGTAAAAGAGAATTAATTAAATGAAACGATAAAAAACTGGTACCTTTGACACGTTATATGTAATAGTAATAGACGAAAGACAAACATTAGCACAATGGTTTAGTTGCAGCAGATCGATTTTATTAAAAGCATTGTCATCCCTGGTAAAGTAAAAAATTCTACTATAATTGTAAAATAAGTTTGTCTTTATTCTGGTACAGCGGTTCTTAAACTTATGTAGTCCGCGGATCCCCACTTGAGAAAAATTTTCTTCAGAACACCCTCTTGATTAAATTTTTTTTCGCGGAAACCCTTCTTAATCATTTTTTTTTTTTGCAGGCTCAATCCCAACCCTTTACCCTATTCCAACATTTTACATCGTTTGCGTTAAGATAAATATGCGATTAGTACACTATCTTTCTAAATTTAAATGACTAAAGTCAACTTTACATCTGTGCTACTATTTACACTCGAATGAGTTCCATAATGGAATTTCAAATGCATAACGTCGTCGACATAGATTGATTCAGTTTCAATTTCCTTTAGGGTTGCATACTATGCAGCCTTTTTACTCAATCACCACATGGATTCCATCCAAAATAGATAACTCCATGAATTTATTGGGATTTTGACATGCTAAAATATATGGTAGGTTAAAAACAGAGTAAGTGTTACCAGCTTCACGCTGATTTAGAAATATAAACAGTCTTATATAATATATATGATTAACAATTCGCAACCGGATTTCTTTTTACGATTTCAACTATATAAATTTGATCTTTGGCATTGACATTCTTTAAAATATTTACACAAAGACAAAACGATTTTTTCAATGCAATACGTAATAAATATTTTTTATACTTATAGGATTAATTCATGTACTACAACCATGTAGTACATTTTTGCCTATTGCTAACTCTTTTGGGAGCATGTTCCCAAATCAGAATTACCACATTTTATCAATAAGTATAATGAAAAATATATGAAGAGCCAAGTTCCATATCCATATCGAACAATATGCTCAGATTCAATCATTTAGAATACTTTCTATTATTGTCCTGAAGAATTGAAAATTTACAAAGCTGCAGTGTTATAAATTGGCAACACTTGATCTGAGGAATTTGATTATATAGTATGAAATCTTGCCATGTGAACGACGTCGTGTGTATTATTTTACAGAAGGATTAGTGCTGGTTAAAAATACAAAATGCCTAATCCTTCCAGTGTTTCAGAACGCTCTAATGGTGGTAGTTACAGAATCTAAAAATACTCCCGCAAATTCGACACATTAATTTGGCTGGCTTATAAATGAAATAATAATCCCCTACATGACGTCAGCGAAGAACGGGGATGAAATAAAATTTAAGCATATTTCAATTACGCTGCTTTAAATTCCATAAATCCGAAGCACTAAAAGGGGTCGCAAAAAACATCCTCGAAAATAGAAATAATCCTTTTTCCCAAAAGGGTGTTTGTAGGATTGGACACTGGGGAAACGTAAGTCCTATATCACGTAGTCTGCGGAAATACGATAATCCACAAGAGTTTTAGTCCTCATTCGGATCCTTTGTGGAGTCATGGCCTGTATCGACTTACATAATTTGGACCCTATCATCAGCTTTTCTAAAAGGAATTTCTTTTATGGTTGCACAATTTTCGAGACTTTATTAGACGGGTTTGGACGGCGGTTTTTTGGCGGTGGACATAATGGATACAAATTTGACATCGTGCTTTTTTTCTGCTGAAATTGAGTATATTTCCATAAAAAATATTTTGATTAAGTTCACCTTAAGGATATCGGGCTTAGCTTTGAGGAAAAGATGCGAATAAAATTTTAAAATATGCCAATACGCCAATTCCCAAATGGATGTTACCATATTAAACTTGCATTGATATGTCAATTTCGATGTGTATTTTGCCATGAAGAATATATTTTTTAATATAAAATACTATTATTTACAATTAATGAATAAATATTTGAGCTGATTTTGATTCAGTTTATATTAAAAATATATGCATTGACATGAAATTTATTATGGTTTGAGTATTTAGAGCAGTGATTCTCAACCGGTGCACCGCGAGCTTATTACAAGTGCACCGCGAAAAAATTGGTAAAAACGAAAAATTCTGCAAAACAGTGAAAACCGAAAAAGTCGTTGGTGAAATTATGAAAGTCAACGAAAGAGTTAATGTAATTTTGAATTAGCCAAATCAATTGCGTGTATGTTAACCGTTTATTAAAATAACAATAATATAATGATATTATCAATATATATGTGCAAATAAAATCAACAAATATTAATTAGAAACCACTGTAATATAAAAACAAGACTAAATAATATTTAAAATGTAACATTTTATGCATTATGTATTTAACTCAAAGTATGAGTATATTTGAAAACTTCGGTATTTCGAATTGATATTGCGCTATTCGAAAGACTTACCTAAAACAAAGAATTTAAACATCCATTAGACCAAATATTTTGTGTGTATATTTTAGATGACAAATTAAATGATAGCTCAAATTTATCTTGTAAATCTTATTATCCTTACCTGAGAGCTCTTACTGCATGAATTTTGAAGTTCTGGACACCTTTGGAATTTGGCTCACCAGCAGTTCTTTTGAACCACACTGTACAATTTTTCACAACGTCCATCTAAACTTAAGACTATTGATTGATCAAGGCTGGTCGATTTCGTAATCAAACAATTGCGGATTGCTTTTAATTAAACACGATTTCATACCTGAAATTAAATATTTGACACATTTTAGTCCGCTATTTAGCTGATGATATATTTTTAAAATGATATATGATGGATTTTCTTTAATCTAAGGAAAAATTGATGCATAATTGAAGCTTTTAGCTATGAAATGCTAAATGAATCATTTCCGAATATCGTATTTTACATATACATTTGAATGTTAATCGTGACTTTAAAAAAATGATCTAAATCGGACCTAAATCCTACATCTTAAAATAAACATCTTGATTTTCCAATCCACTATGAGTATTATTTCCGATCTGTGTTCTTGAAATCTCAAGCATTTCGACAATAAGTCTAATAATCGTATTACAATTACTTAAAAACTATGACTACTTGCCTCAATATTTTAGCTGCATGACGATCAGGATACAGTCTGGAACATGGATCACATTCCGAAACGGCACAACACTCTGTGTATTAAAAAATATCACTTAACATACGCACATGCACATCCTAACCTGTGAAAATAAAATATAGCTCTGCACCGAATATTGTTGCATAGCATAAACTCGACGCCTAAACTGGACGGACAAATTGAAACGCATTTATGATAAATTATTAATATTTATAAGAAAAACTATTTTTTAAAAATCATGGGATTAAATAAGCTGCTGCGATATATTCCCAAAAATATTATTTTTCAAAAAAAATCACCATCCTTTTCGTTGCATAAATATATTATTTTTTAATGAATTTCAAATTTGATAAAAATATTTTTGGGAATATATCAAAAGAGCTCATCTCAGAGAGAATCTCATGCATTCTTTCAATAGTTTTTCATAATCATTTTCATTTAGTATTAATACATTTATATTCGTACGCTCAGTTGAGCCGTCGAATTAAGCTAGGCGACAATCAGTGCGTGTTCGGTTCTTAGGTAATACGGTTTGGCTTAATCGTCAGAGGGATATATCTTAATAAATAAAGTGCAGTGTTGTTCCAGAATGCGTCCCGTACTCCAGGATCTATCCTGAGCGTCATGCAGCGTCGATACTCAGGTAAGTGTTCTTAGTTTTTTAAGTGTTTTCTACTGCGACTTATAGTAAATTGGAGGTCCTTGATGTCTATTTTAAGATGTAGGATTTAAAGCCGATAAATTATGTTTTTTTTAAAGCCACGATAAACTTTTGATTTTATTGTCACAATAGACTTTATTGTCACATAGAGTGCGGAATAAGATGTCGATGGTTGAATACAGTAGGATGGTTTCAATGGGTATCTGATGAGCTGTGCGCCTGGTCGTGGCGGAATCTTCAAATCGTCATGCAGCCTGACCGCTGAGGAAAGATTCATAATCATCATCATCATCATCAGTCTGTTTTCGTCCACCGTTGAACGCATGAGTCTTCATCCCTCTCGATCCTCCGCTTTCCGCATCCAGCTTCATCCTGCTATTCTTTCGATGTCGTCAGTCTTACAGGGGTCTCCACTCCAACACTTTTCTTCCCCATCGATCGTCGTTTCTTCGACACATTTGTCTCCCCCATTGCCACTTAAGTGTGTCAATTCTTTCAGTAGCGTCTACTACTCGAGTTCTTCTTCGGATATCCTCGTTTCTGATTCTATATTATAAAGACACTCCGAGCATAGATCTCTCTATGGCACGCTGGGAAAACTTTATTCTGTGTAAAATGCCTGATATTAGATTCCACGTCTTCGTGGGTTAACACTGGGATGATGCGTTGGTTAAATGCTGCCATCTCAGTGGTATTCGTTTGTCAATTTCTGTTGAGAAATTCTGTCGTCCTAGTTGTATTACTTGTCCCAGATAAGTGTATTCATTTTCAACCTCAATTTGTGTTCCCCCAATGGATATCGCCCCGAAGGTCTGAGAGTTGTGACTATTTATCATGGCTTCGATTTTATCCATGTTCATTTTCAGACAAATTTAACTTGACACTTCGTTTAGGTCTTGGAGCATGTCTTGAAGCTTTTCAGACGATTCGGCTATTAATACTATGTCACAATTTCTCCACTTGTGTGTTGTCAATACTGTGTCGGCACTTTTTCCAAGATAACAGTGTAAACACATCTTCCAAAGCGTTTATGATAAGCTTGGGAGATATTTTATACTACTAGAACAATTTAAAATATCACGGGAGTTATGTGTAGGAATTTGTAGAGATGGTGCTCCTTCAATGATAGGCTCAATCAACGGATTTGTTACCCTTGCAAAGTCATGAAACCCTAATATTATAATTATGCACTGTTTTTTGCATAGAGAATCTTTAGTTTCGAAAACATTACCAGCAGCACTAAAACATGTACTAGATCAAGTTGTAAATATAGTGAATTTCATAAAATCAAGACCTTTAAAAACACGCATGTTTAAAAATCTTTACATTTCTCTGGAAGTAAGTACGAGTGTTTGCTTTTTCACACTGAAGTCAGGTGGTTATTTAGGAGTAAAGTTTTATGTCTATTCATAGAACTTAAGAATAAATTGTTAATCTTTATTCAAAATGAAGGTATGGATGATTTTTGTAAAACGTCTTCAGAATAATGATTGGTGTGCAGTGGCATATTTAGCAGATATTTTCAATTACTTAAATAAAGTTAACACAAGCGTTCTAGGGAAAAACAATTTTTTTAACGTCCATTGACAAAATTACAGGATTTTTGAAAAAAATAAATCGAAAATAGAAAAAAATTAGATATGTTAACTTCACTTAACGAAAACTTTCCCGAGAGAATTGTTTCCGTAATAATAGAACATTTAACTTTATTGGAAGAAAATATTGCACGTTATTTTCCTTCCTTAAATAGACCTAAAATTTATGATATCTGCAAAAGTCAACAAGCGCAGGTAGCACATTAAATGATTTTTGATTGATCATATAACTTCTAAGCAGGGACATCATTTTGGGTGGACAATGGAAAAAAAACACCCCCATCCTAGATTTACCACTTAAAGAGAGCAAATATTTTTAATAAAACGCGTATAAATATAAAATTGTTTCTAGGGAAAAATTAACTAACTAAATATATTTTCAATGTTAAACATTTTTTATATAATTTGACATAAAAAGAAAATATGTAAAAAAATGGTATGTAAATATTATTTTTTGTAAATATGTAATAAAAATTATGTCTATGTATACAAATTTTTTCGACTTCTTAATTCTGGTGGTAAATAGCTTTTTCCCATGGTCAAAAGTGCACCGTGACTTCAAAAAGGTTGAGAATCACTGATTTAGAGAAACATAAATATTGTTGAAAAATGAAAAAAGATATTATAGCTACTTATTTTCATATTTTTTCAGCGAAAAAAGAGCCAAATCATGGGATCTGCTTGACGGGAGCCAACAATTGGTACAAGTGGTAGTTATCGCTTTAAAAAAATCCAAAGCTTGAAGATTTTACTTCATTTCTTGACGATAAGATGAAACGCCATCTCCTACCAACTTATGAAAATGTATCCATGGACGAATTACTTCAAAGATGCTTGAGTAGCCAAATCCAAAGTAGCGGCATTTTGATCTAAAAATCATTGAAATCTTAGTCTATATTGCTGCTGGGATCCATTTTGAAAATGATAAATGCATTGGATATAATTGCTGGCACCTATTACAAAACTTTTGCCGAAAACATCAATGAGGCGCAGATAGCGAGGTAGAATTGAAGGTAACATTCTGAGACAAAAGTAGCTCCCACAGCCTGAAAACAGCAGCTACTCGAAGATAATCAGTTTTTTGTGGAAGCTAAAGATCTATTTTATGCGTCTGGAATAGCAGATTGGTCAGTAAGTCATTAAAACTGATAGTTTTAACGTATTGAATCTTTAAACGCGATTATCTCGAAACTACATTTTCAAAAACTGCTGATCTTATTGCTTAAAAAGTTATTGATCGATCTGGCTGAATTTTTTTGGAAGTTTCGCACTATAATATTATTTTGTATGTATGCCTAAAGTTTTAAGGTTTTCGTAGACGCGTTCGGTTAACGCAAACCATTTTGTTGTTTGAAAAAAATATATATTGGCACTTTAGAGTTGTAATAAAATAATGTCAAAATTTTAAAATGATACGATTATTTTATTACCCTAAAGAAAAACGACTCATTTTTGGGCGTCTAAAGAGATTGCCCCCCCTTAAGAAAGACCCCATTAAAATCCAACGGAATTTTGCTTATATGTCTACAAAAACCGTCAAAAAATGTCCTTTTTGTCTAATAATTGAACATATTTTAAATTAAAAAGTAAATAAAATAAAATATCAAACTCAAAGAATCACAAAGAACACATTTAACATTGTATGCTACTTTTTACGATCAAAACAGGAATGTAAGTAAGGCCAATAGTATCATAAACAACGGCGAAGTATTAAACATCAGCAGTTGTTAATGAGAATATGGAAAAAATATTAAATAATAAGGATTTAAAATACGTCCTTAGATCGGGATGATAGTCTAATGAAATTCCTATTTGAATTTGATCTCGATCTCCATCTCCATGGGCCATAATGCATGTATATTTTTAAAGGATTAGGAAATTTAATATAATGGGCATTTGGATGTCACATGAACTATCTTCAGATTAAAAAAACAGCTGGCGACATATTGACAAGCCAAATAAATCATGCATTTTGCATCAAGTCATAATCTGCTTCGTACTTGGGCAAAATGCCATTCGGTTTTCGGTTCAGCTACGATGTTGTTATTTATATTAAAGACAAACAGGGTTTAATTGGGCGCAATATCACATTAATACAACTAGTATATTTATAATTTAAGTATTGAGTATAACATTATCGACATTAAAATGTGGTATAATATCTTGTAGATGATGAGGTAGACTAATTGTTCTCAATGTCAATAGTAAACGGGCAGGTCTTGGAGTTGGAGAGCTTCTTAGTAAGATGGACAAAGCACGCGAAGCTGATAGTTCCAAATTCAAACGAACACACAATCTGGTTCTTACTTCTAAAATCAAAAATCTTTATGAAATTTCATTTCAATTAACAATCAATTAGTTGATTAATGGCAAGTTACCCATCCTGCATAAAATGAGAGTTTCCATCAATCGCCTTTCCAATTGATCAGCTTCTAGATTTCTACACGATAGGATGGCGAATCTCATCCTTGATGGTACCAAAGTTGATATATCTACTGACCAGTAAGCTGCCCTAAAAACACATCAAATTATGAAGCAATAATTCATAGAATATTCCAATGACCAATTGCTTCAATTGATTGATTTTATAAATCTGTATATTCCAACCCGACTTGGTTGCGTCACGTCTTTATATCGAAGGACTATTCACTCTCAAAGTATACAATTTTGTTCAAGGATAATATATGCGTTTTCAAGTCAAGAACGTAGGTCAGATCGACGTGAAAAATTACCGCCTGTTCCCGAAGAATTGATACGTAATGGTCATTATTCATCCGAAAGATAACATCAAATAAACTATTCGGGATGTTTCAACCCGAACCAGATGATTAATAACTGGTAATAACCATAATGAAGACCATATATCTTACCTCAAGACGAATAGCTCGTACCATACGTGTCTCAGAATTAAATTTTGATCTTCTTTGCTGATGGTGGCGAAATCCTCATTAGCCCTCGCCTCGTGGATCGCCACGAATAAAATATTATAGAAGATTCTGTTCAATAGATCTCCTAAAAGTGATCGCACAATAAGAAACAAATTCGATTTGAGCACAATCAATCCTTGGATCTGCGATGAATCACCTGAAGATATGAAATAGGTCGGATTAAAATGATAAACACTATTTTGCACGACCCCCAGACCGACGTCCCGTTTGAATATCTTTGTAAAAGCACCCTCGACCGTGGATAAAACAGCCCTTGGACCTACGGGCTGGTTGAATTGTCCAACGCTTTGTCTTTCGATCTGCAACGTTGTGTTTCTCACTTGCGATTTGACATTTGAAGAATTGCCAGATGAAGAAAAATTGCTTTTTGCCCTTCTGGGACCTCTTTCTTCTTGCACGGCTGAAAAGAACGATTTTTTTTATGAGCCTTCAGGGAAATTGTCGAAAATATCTGAAATATTTATGAATCGATACCTGACGCGTTCATCTTCATCGCGAAACATCTCATCAATCTGCAATATGGACACCAATTCCTTCTTGCCTTATCAATTATGCAGTTTCCGTTCCCGGCTATATTGATGCAATTTTTTTATTTATGCAATCTATTTCATCTTTGTGCGAATAAACATTCAATTAATACCTATACAAGTATAGACGATATTTCGCCGAATGCTCCTCTTGAAGAAGCAAGAACATCCATCACAGCAATAAACACCATAATGCTTTCCGAAGCTTCTATCTCCACAAACTCTACAGACGACTGGAGCTGGAACACTTCGACCTGATTGATTAAATCCCATTATTTTCAAATAAAATATGATTTATGCGAATTTTACCAGAGTGCAATATTTACGCATTTCCGATATAAATATTCCAGGAAAATCAGAACACTAATGAGAATGGAGGCCTTGATCTGATCGTTTATAAAACCTTGCAACTTACTTATTTATTCCCTTTGATCGGAGGAGTGCTAAACCATTTTTGTTGTAATAAATATCGGAAATTCAATTAAAATTTATGTATTTGTTCCAATTTATATACCTTTGTACGTTTCCAGATATATGTTGCATTGTTACACATGAAGATTCGGAATTTCAATTACTCAAAGTTGAATCGTAATTGAGAAAGTTTCTGTGCAATGTTTGACAAGTTCGACTATCTGAAATTGTCTTTAAACACAGACTCATTGTCGCTATTTCTATAGTATTTTGTGACTTTCAACAGGATGGCGTCAACAAAAGATTTCCGCTTGCTTCTTTTGTATAAGTTCAAATTGGAAGACAACGCAACAAAAATAGGTACAAATATTAATAGAGCTGTCGAGGAAGAATTGATTTGCCAGAAAACAATTAAAAAATACTTCAAAGTTAAAAAGCTGTATAAGTGGATGACAACAGGAAAAGATTTGAAAGGTGTGAACTTTTATAAAAAATTCTCAGCTACATTAATTCCGAACGTTTATGTGGTACGCCCCAATAACATATTGAAAATGTATCCTCAAATTTGTCAAATGTAAAAATGTTTTATAAGTCATGATATGAACAGTTTTTTACTATTCTATGGTCACTCATTGCTCCAAATTATTCATAAAAATTTTATTCTTTTTAACACTACAATCCGGGTATTCAGTGGAAATAATCTTTTAAAATTCCATTGGGAATGTCTTCAATGTGAGAATAAGCGAGTGTATTATTACTATTTGATATTTCACCAAGTCTTCTATAAAGTATTAATTATTAGGAATTCCTAAAAATTAATCCATTGTTTCTGGAACTGAACCGATTCGAAAATATCGGTTTTATCGGTTCGGTATAAGTCTTATGCTAAAAAGAGTTTAATTGATTTTTGTGTTGATATAATATGTGACATTCGCCATTCTTATGCATTGTATTCGATGATTTTTGATTGGTTGTATTTGAGTATATGTACGGAACGAAAACCGTTACTGAACCGATATAAATGTTTAGAACTGAACCGGAACGAAAGCCAATATGAAAAACATAACGGTTTAAAGATCTGATTTTAACATTATTAACTCTTTTCCGGTAGATGTATGCATCGACCTAATAACATATAACACTTTTGAATCCGGGCAATTCTCGAAAGAAATTCATAAAACTCTAAGTCTTTAGTAAAATTGATTTAATTTTAAGCTAGCTTGTTTCATTTTTACTTAAAATTATCATCCCTAGAAAGAAATTTAAATCTATATCAAGTTCGTACATCTTTTTTTCAAGCTATAGTTAAGCCATTCCCATCAGACGTTAACGCAGTCACGGACTATAAAGTGTTAAAGCGTGGAACTTAAATCATGACTGTCTTAAATCATGAATCTATCACATCTAAAATGAAGTGAAGATGGTAACACTTGTTCTGGTGGACCCTGTAAATATGATTCGCTTATACAAATATACGTAAGTGTTTATAAAAAAATATATAGCTGGGAGAAGTTGCTAATATTTCTGGAACAATTGTGTGAGCTTTAGAGAAATCTACATTCCTAAAAAAATAAGATACCATGGATTCATGATATGGCTACATATAACGTGAATTTCACCTTATGTTTAACTTCGAATTCTTGAAAAATGGATTTAATTTTAATAAACGCTCACCTGTGTTTTATACGATATAAAAGGTTTCCCACCTCTGACGTAAAAGCAGACAGTAGCAGTCAATACAAATCAACGTTGTATATTTAGGCGCGTGCCCCCGTATTATAATGTTTAAGTAGATCCTTAACTGGACACCTCGTAATGGGGTGATGTATAAGGGTAAGGTGATAAACAGTGAATAAAAGATGTATCAGGGTTGGCACAAGCAATTTCAATTTTTTTTATTAATAATATTGATCTTGTTCGAATGGTTGAAAGCTAATGTCTAAACCGATCAACTTACGGGCGATCTATCTACTGGTTTGTTCAATGTATGACATGATGCAAACTGTGCATTTGATCTCATAAATCCCCTGAGACTTCCTATATTTTTCCCGTCTCAAAGATTATGCTTATATCATACTAATGACGAATCAAAATATTTTTCCATGTGGTACGTACCATCTGGTAATAAATGATTTGGGCGTGAGCAGCCCATATACAGCTATCCATGTGAGAAGCATGCACGCACACCCTGTGGGTTCCTGTGCTTTGTTGGTGCTCGCATCGTAAACTGCACACATTTCAATTCAAATAGCATATCAATAGGAATAATTGGGATACATCATCTTCTTCTTGAAATTTTTCATTTCAAACTGTAACTTCGATGATATGAAATTGTATACATAAACAATATTTTTTACTATGTTTATGTTATTCTCGCAAGTATAAACAATAATTTGACAAAGTTTTATTGCAATAGGATGAACGGTATGGCAGCGCATTAAATACGAACAAACAAAGATTATTTTTTATATACTAGATATTTTATTGAATTTTGGTCAATGCATGCTTCAAAACTAGACTATTTCAATATATTGAACAGAACGGAGGCCACTTTGATGATATGATTTTTAAAATATAATAAATAAAAGCTTTAAATGTTTCTCTGTAACATGGAAAAAATAATGAAACTGATATCTCCTATACTGTTTGTGTTATTCATTTTTAAAATAAGGTAGATTCCCTGCTGCATCCACTGTATATAGTCGATGATAACTAAAGAACAAAGGTTTGTTAATTAATTGAATTGAATCATATATTACAATTTATGAAAATGCATCAGCTTATTAGATGCATTTTTCAATCATCAGCTTAACAATGATGCAAAATAGCAAGACAAAACCCTCATCAGTTCCCTTCCATTAAGTGTCTATCCTGTGCTGATTTAATTATGATACGTCTTATGAAATCCATAGTATAAAAGACTCAGGAATAAAAATGGCATGGGACTCAGGAATGGATATTTGTCCTAATTATTTGCAATCAGTAATGCTATAATCTCATTGAAAAATCAATATGTTACAAAATTTAATATTGCATTTTTATTTTAATGATAAATTGAAAAATTGTAATAATCTCTTCGTATGCCAATTAATATTTCCGACTATTTCCCAATTCAATTCATATTATTCCTTAAAAAAATCTACATAATATCCCATCAATGTTTTTACAACCCTCGCACTATGTTTATATACGATCGTCACTCATGTGTACATTCGCAACCATTGTGCTCGTATAATACAAATAACATAACAATAACGATGTCGCTCTAATAGAGTTCAATCCGATCAAAGAATCAAGACATTTTGAAAAGGCGAAGCTTCAGTTAATTTATGAACTATGGACATAATCAAGCATCTACTAAAAACTGTACGACAGCGTATAAACATCACGATATTAAATTATATGTAACTCATTAGAAAATCAACGAGCTTTTAAAAATTGACAATAACATAACAATAATTATTTCGATAAGCATTGCAAATTCAAAAGTCAACTTATAACTTAAATCAAATCAAATTATCAATGCAATTTTTCAGATTTAGTCACTGCATTGCATAGTCATTGTACGTTTTTAAAAATTACAACGTATTGAATGATTTATTATATTTACACGGCGATAATAATCAATATTATATTGCTTATATTGATTGAAGAATATCTGAAAAATATGAAAATTATAAATTCATAGGGTTCGGCTTTTAAAATACTGTCGGGTAAAATATTAACATTTTTAGGAATTACCGTCGTAATATTGATAAGTATACATTTTTATATACAGCGCATTAAATCGTATGTGTTTATATGATTTGTCCACAATCAGAATTTGTGTTTGCCTATTATGTTGCTTTAACAAAGAGCCGTTGGTCTGAGCTTATTAAATATTCACGCTATGGTTACTCACAATGACGAATGACAAATCAACGTACGGCTCATAGGTCCCTTATTGACGTTTGATTGACGTGAGATGAAAAGGTAAAAGGTTTTTCTCTATAAAAAGATACATGCTTTAGATAGGCTATTTGTAAATATGTTTACTTGGGCTTTTTCCCTGTAATATATTTCGTCGTTATTGAGTACTTTTTTTCATTTAATAAAATGATCAATACCCGTTTATGAATCTAAAACTGTCCTACTTTGAAATACTTATGGTTGCTTTTATTATACAAGTTGATTTCAAATTTAAAAAAATTAGGTTGGTGAAGATGAAAATAGTTTCATTTATATAAATATAAAATAATTTATTATGCTTCATATCAAAATACAAATGAAGATCTATATTACAAGATGTGTTAATTCATTACAATTCTTAGTGTCTTAATACAAGATCAGATTAAATCTGTTCCTTAATAATTAGTTCTTTACGGTCCTATATATCAAGTCTACAATAGATTTACCACATTTTAAGAAGAATTTATGTATATATATTAATACGGAATTATATTTATGAATACGTTATTTTATTTACAAATGTATACATTATAGTTAACGTTTAATGTATAATAACTTTGGAAAAAATTATCAATTCTCCGTTTAAAAGAATTTCTCTGCCACCTTAGCGCTTTCCACATGAAACAATATTACAATAGATATTGATTTTCAACATATACATCCATTTTCATGTTATAAATTATTTCATCAGGATATTTCTGTCTTGGAGAAGAGATATTTCGTTATTCACTCATAGAATCTCTCCTCTCCTTCCTAAAATTATTATTCCTTTTCGAATAATCCTATTCTTACTTTGCCACGAGTGGAAGACAAATGGGAAACTATCATACGAAAAATCCTTTCCAGAGTAAGATCTCATCGGATATGGCACTTTAAGAAGTAGAAACGATATGCAGGAAAATCAGTACAGAATATGTTAGCAGACTACCACTGGAACCTCGTGGAAAAGGTTTACGATGGCAGTTGATTATAAATATCTGCTATCATCCTTGAATAATGTTTTCTAGATATATACTAATTTTAACTAATAAACGTATATATAATATAAACAGAAATATATTGAATGAGATTCGACATAGGCATACAAATAAATATATTAAAGCAAACAATTTTAAAGAGTACAATACAGATCATGGCAATTTTAAATTTTAGAAGACCAGAAAGTAATCGCTTAAAAAGAGTTGCTCAAAACTTTATGTTGCTATTTAGAATTTTTTTAAGTCATTTAAATCTTTTAAATTTGTCTCATTAGTAATATTACAAATTTAATTTCTAAGCAACTGTCTCAATGACCTAAGCAAATGATAATCACAGGAATCAGTATTATATTAAGTTCTGTTATTTTTTTAATATTAGTTTTGCAAAATGAGGCCAAGCATTTTCTTGTTAAAATACTTTTTTTATTAACTAAAACTGTTGACAGTATACTAGTGCTGTAAATGTCTCGCCAGGTTCAAACAATTCAATATTAATTAGTCAAACGCAGGAAGGGACATTTATCATCATCAATGATGGCTTAAGGATAAAAATAATAAAACCGTAGCATGGGCGATTTACGACCCCCATGCAAGTGTTGTTAATTTAAGCAAATTTAATTCGCCAGATTAACAGCAACATCTTCCATCTCTCCTTATGTGCAATGTGATATTTTAACAGCCTCATCTTCTGTGGCACTGTGGGGACATTGCATCTGCAATTACTGACCAATTGCTTCTTGCGTGTGCACCGTTGCCAGTTGGGTATTGACACACAGGAGGCGGGAGTCGGGAAAAGTCGTCAGTTGGCCTTAGCTGCGGGAGGACGTCCTTCCCGCAGCCATTCACACGAGACGTGTTCTCCTGTGAATAGTCATCTAGAGAAGAGTATTTTTGTTCGACGCCCGTCCATCCCCATCCATACATCCGGCTACATATGATCCAAAATAAGAACAGACTCATGCACAAGATTTCCAATTCATTGGAAATCTAAATTCCTTGGACAACTAAGTTTAATTGGCCATTTTTTGACGAAAATTCCCATATCGTCAGCACATCATCATTCAATTTCTGAGGTGTTCTTTAAAGTTCCTATCACCGTTTTTTCAATATTTTAATTCATCTATAGTGTTTATCAAATTTTAAAACTTCTTCATAAGTATCTGTACAAATATTTTTCATCAATTGTTAACATTTTTTGTAAATAATGATAAAATTCAAAATAAAACAATCAATTTAAAGTTCTCACTTATTAATGGTAATAAAAAATATGATTACCAAACTATATCTTGATAAAAACTGATTCTAAAAGATTTAGTCTTAAAGTGTTAACGCTTTGGCGGACATGTCTGCATTATGCAGTAATTTTTCATATCAAAAATGACACATAATGCAGACGTGCCCACCAACACGTTAACTACTTTTAGGTCCACCTAATACTTCGATCGGAACAAACATACACAACATGTTACTTAATTTTGTTTTAAAATTTGCATATTAAATAAATAAATATTGTTAAAACAATTTAAAAAAATTGATTCACATAAATAAAATAATAAATTAAGTTATTTCAAAATTATCAGATAATTGCATTTCATCGATCACATAAAGTTTTCATAGCATCCATATTGAGACGTTATGAAATTAATCCTCTGAATTTGCCACGCTCACAATCTCATCCCTGTTTAATCTATAGCACGTTCGCTTTTCTTCTTTGCAAACATCGTATCCACCATGAGATTCATAAAAATGAATGGCTTTATTATTGGCCGCTAACGTATGCCAATCTATTCTGTGGCAACCGATTTCACTGGCGTACTAAAACAAAATGTATTTTTAGATATGGTATTTCAAAAATTTCATCGAACAATATTAAAGTTATTCGACTAACTTTGCACATTTCCTTGAAGAGTTTGTGTCCTACTCTCTTTCCTCTCCAAGATGATTCCACATAAAAGTCTTCCATGTACATGGCGCGCCCTGTCCAGCTAGAATATGCAAAATTACACATAACATATCCAATTATCGACTTCTCGAACTCTGCAAGTATGCAGAAGAAAAATGGAGGATTTGAATCGAATCCATCACGTTCTAGATCTGAAATTAAAAATTATATAAATACATCTGACAACAATATTTTAATGACTATAAGATGTTTTTAAATTTATGTTTATATGCACATAATAAAATATAAGTTTTATTATTTGTATTGTCACTGTAATTATGTTTAGTTTGGATTATCATATGCTTGCTTTATCGCCTCTTGAAAATTTTTGACATTTATTATCCATATATCAACACCGAAGCAATAAATAAATTATTGCCAATCAGCGATGCCAAAAAAAAATAATAAAAAAATAATTTCCATATCGTAATATCTACAGAAAAATAATTTTCATATCGTAACATAAGATTATTAATTTATTTATACATTTAATTGCAATTTAAAAAAATATTCAGAGCGAAAACTATTACAAACGGCGCGTTCGTAAACTCCCTGTTTGAGTACTACACAAAACAGCCGCTAGTTGCATAAAAATAATAACCTTCAAATTTAAATGTCACTTCGAAACTAAAGTGTCACCTGAGGCGTATTTTTAACGTGACGATATTCTATTATTTCAGTTCGTATCAGTATATTTAATCATTATTTATACGCAATAAAAATTTTTTTTAGACAGATGGATACATTTTTAGGAAGTTACAAGTGAAAAGTCAATAATAATGATACTCATGTTGATGCAAGTGGAAATAAAAGCAAAAAAGAACGTATATAATTTACAGTTCTTCGTATTTAATATTAGGATTTACGAGTATTATCAAAGATGGCATGGAAAAACCAATGTTATAAGCCCATAGAACTTTTCAAAGAAAATTGGACAAACTTAACAATCAAAGGTTTTTGTTCGACCAAATCCATTATTGGCCCTATACCATGTCTCTTACGAAATTACAAAATATAAGAAACCATATACAATAGGAAAAACTTTAATTTTACCAACGGTTCGGCGAATCATATGCAAAAAACTTGTGACAAATTCCACTTGCTGATAATCAAAAGAAAAATGATATATCTGAAGATTAGTTGCAATCAATTAATTTCTAGGCTGTGTAATTTGAAATCTTCCATACAATCATACGAAGCATCTGATAAAATTTAATTGCATATGTTGTGGAAAAAAACATATTCGATTGAAAAGTAAAATTTTGAAAATTGCTTTCAACACCAGATCGCTTAGAAATCTGAAACGACTTCATAAAAGTATAAAACTACCCCCAGTAAGCGAATATTTTTACAGACTCACTAAAAACTTTTATAGAAAAATCCCGCATCATCCCAATATATTAGCATCTTTGCTCGGTAATTACAGCAACGACAATATAAGATTTAAATACGTGCATAAAATGCCAAAGCATGTATTGTTCGATGAGAAATAGTTGATCTTGTGTCTCTCATTGGGGGGGCTACGAGTGTAAGGTGGTATGAATGCGCGAAGTATGTACGGATGGTTGACTATAGAGCGTAAGTTTTTATTTATTGTAGTAATAAGTTAATTTTAAGTGATAAATTGGCAAAGAGGTTTTTTAATTTCCTATTTTCCTCTATCTTACTAAATGAGAAGTTTAATTAAAATATTTTAGTTTTACGATTTAAATATTGCAATTAAGATAAGGGATACAATCCCAAAACTTAAGTTTAAGCAGTTTGAATAAATATGTATAGGCTAGATGCATTTATTTAGGTAAAATATTTTATCAAATAAAGGTTATTATTATTAATAAGAGTATGAAATATAAAGCATTTTTGCTTGAAAATAATTAATGTAAAAATTATTTAGTTTAAAATATGTGTTAGACTTATTTTAAAACAGCGTAAGAAATTTAAAAATGGAAGAATATCTGATATTTTTAAAAATATGTTGGCTATTTTAAAAGTTATGACATTTAATATTAAAAAAAAATTATTTGCATTCGACATTGAAATTTTGACCGCATCACGTAACAATCGCGTGTTAAATTCCCCCGTACGCAGAGTTAAGAATTGATTGATGTGCAAAGTTACCCCTCAATGTAAATTGACACATTGCTGTAATTTTGTTTTCTGGCAACTTGGCGCGTAAGCTCTGATGTTATGATGTGAAGTTGGTTAAAATGAAAGCTTTTATGTGAGCACATGTTCATGCTGATGTAATACAGTTCAAAATGTGATTACCTTGAGAAGTTATTTTGGGTCCATCAGATATATCTTCGTAATCTGCCAGATCCTGCAATTTATTTTTATTTTTAATTATGTCATTTAATATATGTTTAGACCGGAAAGATATTACCTGTATCATTTTCATGATTTGCACCATATCTTCTCGCACTGCTCGTCTTGTCGTAATCGACATTTTGCAAGGGGGACGACTGTCTTGCTTAGCGGCGGAAGAGGAAGTGCCGTTTCGCGCATGTTCAATTTATTCCAACGGACGCGTCGCCATTTTTAACACAATTCAACTGTCATCTGTCAACGTCACTTGACAACTAAATCACTCTATTAATCAAACGCTCAAAGTTCAACCCTATGTGTTCAGTATGCTATTAAAATTAACACGCGTACATTAAGTAGGTTTGCTCATGTTTTTCAATAAAAATTTATTTTTAAGCGAGATCCACAAACATCTTATTTACACTAATTTTTCCTGTTTATCTTTAGGATATTTTTATATTCTTGTACAAGCAATGTACATATCCCACCGAAGACACAAAATGTTTTGGGCAAAGAACTCAAATGTATCAACTGATTTAGAATGAATGCCATAATAATTCTAACAAGATGTATATTTATAACATGCAACGTTTATTACATTCCTCAAGTGTTATTATAGATAAGTAATATATCTTTGTGAGCTTACATTTAGCACGCATCGACCATGACGGTTACCAGCGGTTGGCATTAATATTGACTCAGATAAGCACGTTACTATGCATTAAGCATTCTTTATCAAATAATAACACAGTATTTATTAAAAAAAAAGTGATTAAATTGGTGAGATAAATGTCGTTGAACTTACCGAAGGTGAATACAAATATTTTGTATTTAATTAAAAAATCAGTAATCTTTGCAAGTATAGTAAGATCCCACTTGACACTGCGGGTGTGTTTCATTAAATTGTAGCGTTAGACGAGGTCATCTTAACATCTAAATAGTGGAGATAAGTGAAATAGATCAAATAGGAAAATTTATCAGTTTTTTTTTTCTCGTAATGTTCAATGTTAAATATTTTTTTGTTGCATTAATTATAGACTTATTTATTGCTAATATTGTTATTATTCATAAAACATTCATTAACATTTAAATAAAAGTTTGTGATGAGGAAAATTCTTCCACATATTAGATATTTTGTGAAGAAGTCATCTAACTTCCTTTACATTTTTTTCAGCAAGCAACTGTTGATAACAAGACATTGCATCAACGACTCTTCGTCTTGCCTTTATTAGGAGTTATTTTGAAAATTTAAATTGTGTCTGCATCGTGACCTCTAACGAAAAGCGCTTTTACTAATGAAAGACCGGTGGCACTCCTGATCTTACCGTATCAGTGGACAGAGCTCTTCCTCTTCTGCAGCAAACTTCTGCATGACCTGTTACCACCAGCCAGTCCATATAATTGTAAAGCACGTTTTAAGCATGTGGTTTTATTTTTATCTTATCCAGATCATCAGATGAGTTTGAGTCTCTGGCCGCCCATGGGATTCTCAGCATATGTCTCCAGCAGTACATTTCAAATGCGTCTATATGTTTCGACTCCATAAAGACATATGGAAAACACACAAGATTTGACTAAATGCATTTTAGTTCCATTGGTTATGCTTCTATGCAAAAAGTTATAATTCAGAGAAATAATATTCCGATTCCGATGTATTCTAATTCAAATTACAAGCTCAACTGTATACTGTGTACAATACTTTGGGTGGCTCCTATAACCTGATCGACTGTCCTGAACCGTAAATGTCCATGACCTCACAATTTGACTTCATGGCTTTGAAATTCCAGCAGGGGTATTCCAGCGATCATGAGCTCGCGTCTGGAAACTGCGATGACTCAGAGCGCTCCCTGTCATTGGATCCTGGCCAGCTTCTTCATATTACTATCATATCTGAGCGACTCATGCCATATCGGGGCTCCGTACAAAAGGATTGCATTTTCATTTATAATTCTTCTTCTGCACGGCTTCGGCCCTCCAATATTGGTCATAAGCCGTCCGAGCTCGCTGGCTACCGTCTGCGCCTTCTGCACATGTGCTTCTACATTTTTGCTGAAGGTCAGCTTGTTGTCCACGAGGATCCTGCATCGATGAAAGCCAGTTAGTGCTTCCCATTCATCGGTACCTAGGGGGATCTCAGTAATATCCTCTGAAATTAATATTTTTAATCCTTCAACTAGGCATATAAATGGGGTGTATTCCACACTGTTTCATGTTCACATTCATGGCATTTTGACATGGGACTCTTTCTCAATTCAATGTTAATACTCTTCAAAGCATTTTATTCTCGCAAGTAGATGGGTTAGATGCCTACTGGCATTTAACCCATCTGCACTGTAAAACCTGGATGACTGTTCGTCTTATTTTTTGTAAATACCATTCAGGTTTAACATGACCTGCATGAGGCCCTTTACAATGTTTGTTGCTTTTTCCGCTGCCCATATTGAATTCCTAAATAGCACAGCAAACAGCTGTAGGATATATCCTGCATCGCAATGTTCAGCTCAGGTGGATCAATTTGACTGCATCTTCGTGGCTAAAATCGCTTCAATTTTGTGTGCGGCTAATCCATTGTCCTGGTTCTTCCAAGTCAATGGATGATTTTCCTCGACGAAACAGGTAATGTAGAAAACTTTTCCATTGAAGATCTTTTTTACATCTGGGACGGAACTAGATATATACTGAATTCATCCTGAATATTAAACTAATATGTGATTTATATTGTAGAAAATTATTTTGGATTGCCAAGACGATTAAGGACTATATAGTGCTTATCATCAGTTGAATCTCCATTGAATGGCAGCGGGTATCCATCCACACAAAGAATCATAGAAAGAAAACATTGTTCATATTGCAGCATTTTCGTCTGACTGCGACATCTTGGAAATATAAAATTCAACTTGTTAACGAGGACACGTGAAAAATCAACTGCTTGGAGCTACCTGCGTATGATGCCATTTAATCCGTTTTAGAAGCCCCATTTTATTATTACAAAATTGTGACCAGTGTTTAAAAGCAGATAAGGTTTTATGTCCAATATTCTTTATACCTAAAGGCGGATCAATGGCAGTTTATATGAGTATAGTATTTTAAACGCAAACACCCCTTGAACAAGGCTGCGTAAAATGAGCAAACGTTGATTTTTGGGTAAAATAAGGAGCTAAATAAAAAAAGGTTTGTTTATTTCATGGAATATATTCTTAGAAAAATCTTATTGATTAATAATTTCTACACTTTTACTTCAAAAGGGTTTATTTATCGCACGTATGCAAAATCATTTTTGATTGCCAATCTGCAATTTTCTTAACCTATTTACAGCGTGTACCAAAAAAGAATCAACTATTGATATAACAAGAATATGCCATATCAAATAAACACTTCTCAAACTCATTAAATAACTGCATATCTTATCTAAATATTCAGACATGCAATTTAATATGCAGATCAGTGCAAAATCGTGATGCGTTTTGATAATCGTTGCTTATATGTACAATGCCTTCATCGGTTACCTGATTGAATCTGCTCATGTTCATCATCGAGTGTAACAAACTTTAAAATGCATGCGATAGTTTTGCAGATCACGGGTGAATCCAGTTCTTAAATTTATATTGGTTGCCACAAAACCTCTCTCAGATTGAACCCGTCTTATATTTAAAAACAGTTCTTTTTAGAGCGTACTTTTAATTAAAATTTCCAGTCTTTCCGCAATCTTATTACACTTTACTTTCTCGCCGTATTTGCATCCGAGCTAACGACGTATAAACACGTTAAACTAAGATAATTTTCTTATTATGTTACAATAAAATCGTGCAATATTTACAGCATGAATTCGTCGATAAGTATATCACAATTTAAATGCACATAATTTAAATCAGCGCTGTGAATTTGTACTACAAATAATTATTAAATTTGATAATAAATTATAATTTTACTAATAGTTGATATATAAGTTTAAAGCACATGATAATAGAGTAAATTAGCCTATATGTACAACAGCCTTTTAATTTTAATACTTTTACACGGATATTTACAATTGATTTACGAGGAAGCCATTAATTTAGCCGCCTGTATCACATTGTGCTGGTGATGATAGCCGCTGATCTCCCCGACGCCGGTGTTTATTGCCGCCGATGTTCGAACTGATTGCCCCGAATCCGTGTTGTAGCGGCGAACTGAAGTGGTATTGCGCGTTGCTCACGCCGCTGTTTCCCCCGTGGTAATGATGGAGCGATGGATTTCCGCCGTAGTTTTGTGATTCATAATTTGAAGTCGTGCTGGGTTCGCTCTTTATGGATGCAGTTAAAAAGCGATGGCGAATTGGATAGGAAGCTTTGATTGTGTCCGGTTGAAGAATGAGATGTGTGTGTCGATTGCATCGGGTGATGATGGGACGACTGATTGTGGTGAGGGGTTTGTTGATTGTGGTTCGATTGCGACGTGGACAGCAGCGGAGTCTGTCCAAGGTAGGGTCGTTGATTATTGTTTGACATTTTTGATTCCGATGAAGAGTGTTGCGATTGAGAATGACTATGTGTCCCGGATGAAGATGTCAAAGGCATCGAAGTTTGGCTCATTATCTGTTTGGAATCTGAAATATCATTACCTATTACGTTTATGTACGTTGAAAATATTTTCAATAATTCAAAATCATATTTAATATTACCATCATTAACGGGAGAAGACGGTTCTTCCTTTTTAGGATTATCATCAGATCCGTTGCCTCCGCTGCCTGATTTCTTTGGTTTTCGTTTTCGAGTTTGAATGCCATCTTTTCGCATCGCCAAAGGTCTTCAAATAAAAATTATAGTCATATTATAACACAACTTAATAAATATTTAGAGAAAGTCATGCTTTTATACAAATATTAGCGCAATACGTGATAAAAATATACCTATTTACACCATGTAGCTTGAAATATAAACCGCAGGCATTACACACGGGTTCTCCGTCGTTGTTTCGACGCCAAAGCGTTGTGTTTCTTGTGCCACAATTTGTGCAACACAATCCCAATCTTCTTGTAGCAGTCTGAAATAAATATATTAAATATTATTTTCTGATTTTATAATACATATTTACTTATTTTAAACGTAGATTCCCAAAGTAATTCCTACGGACTCTCAGCAGAAATCTTAGTGAGCTCTTGCATGGCTCACAAAATTATGGCAACTCGTATATGAGTCTCTTAATTTAAAAGTCTTCTATTGCCAAGCTTTCGAAATTAAAAGACCCGCATACGAGTTGCCCGTCACGAAAAATTAATAAAAAACAAAAGGAATGCCTTAAATATGAGCTTAATAGCGCAACTTGGATGTTGGACCTCTTTTGCAAATACATGAGCAATTAATTGAATTATCCACAAAGCTGTAATCATTATTTAAATAAGGATACTATAAATTTTGATTTACAAAATCAATTTTATATTGTGCATTATGAGTCCCTGTACATGAGCCATTGATTGCTTTTTTATCTTTGTATTTCTAACATGGCTCATCATGTAAAAAGAAACCATACTTAAAATTATCACTCATATCTACTTATGAGGACGAATGTCACTCACAGACATTTAGCCGAACATAAATAATCTTATCAGTTTCACCCTTCTCTTTTTAAAAAATGTTTTTGTATTTAAAAACAAGATAATTTCTATAATTACTACAATAGCTGCTACATATTACTAAATAGTAAGTTTGCGAACCATTGATTTAAACATAGTGCAATTAAATGCTACTTAGCAAATTTTCAAACCATTTTTAGTGACACACTAATAGATGTCACTAATAAAAATATATTATTTAGATTTGAAATTGAACCTAAAATAAATATTTTTGAAAAAACATTGTTTCTCAAACTTTTTTGTTTAAAAATAATAATTAATTATTGTTTTTACTAATATTATTTTTTAAGTTAAGTTTTAGATCCAAATTAAATCTATGTTTTAATCTGATATTTATGGCCAATGGAGTTATATTTATGTTTCACCTTATTAATTGGTAAGAATATGTTAAAAAAATGTGCATGCATCGATAATTATGTCTGCATTTCAGACGTACACCTTGAAATTGAAGTATACGATAATTACAGCCATATTTCTTTCGAAACAAGACTCGCGAACAGCAGGGAAATGTCAGTGACTAAAAATGGAGGTCAATTATGGATACTTACGAGTCTTTTGCTCGGCTTTATCAGTGGTCTATTCATGCCGTTCATCTTGTGGTACAGACCGCAGGCATTGCATAAGTAATGACCGGTCCCATCGCGACGCCATAATGGCGTAGAGATTGCACCGCAATTAACGCACTCTCTTCCTTCGCCGAAACTGAATTCCATGCCGCCATCTGCGAATCACAGTCTGCCATTAATATGCCATCGAATATCCATGCATAAATTATAAAGTATTCGGACTTACCATAAGGACTTGTCCTTTGGAATCCGGCAGCATCATAGGCGCTCCTCCAAGAACTCATCACCATAGCGTTCTGCGCTCCGTAAAACTGAGGCGTTAGTCCTGCTCCTGTTTGAAATGTTAAAAGGAACGCTTGATATCTCAAAATAATCACTATGTATCCTAATGTCAATGTTTAATTGGATATGGTCATATCGTATATCATGTCTATGTTATATTTGTATTGTATTATCTACAATACGATAACGATGTTTGTGATGGTTGTATTGTTTAAATTTGATTTGTTTGAGAAATTTGATCGACTTACCGTATCCATCGGGAGTAGCATGGTGCCATGGATTTTGAGGTACCGGATTCCCTCCGACAAAATGGTGGCCGTGTCCATATTGCGAAGGAGCCATGGCTCTGCTCGGGGGTACATAAACGGGCGCTTGGGCCACTCCGACTCCAACCCCGACTCCGCTCCCGACCCCACTGCCGACGGGATAATTTACACCCGACGACATGTCCCCATAGGAACCCCCCGTATTATGGAACATTTTAGTGCAATCCCAAATGTCTAGCATTCAAACAGACACTTAATAACTAGTCGACGGATAAAATTATTTCAATTCGAATTTATGAGTTGTGCTTATAAGAAACGGTCCAAACTATCCCTGCAGTATTGATTTGACCATATTTATAAATCGACCCAATGAGACAGCATCTGCAACAATAAAAAAAATACAATCAATATCACAACTTATAAATTTGCATTAATAAAGTCGGGGATTTCCCATTGCATTAAATATATACAATATGGCATCTATGGAAAACAATGTCTCTGATTAGAAGATATTGCAGTATTAAATAGCTGGATAACATACTAAATATTGACTGCGCTGAGAATTCTATAAAAAAATTGTATTTATAATGTATTTTGATGATGTGTTAGTCAAACAATAATATCAGTTTTTGAAGATTCGAGTAAATGTTATTTGTTGTCTCAGACCAAGTTCGATAAGTGATCTTAAACATTCGACCACAATTGTACTGTATTTATGAATTCAAATGGTTTTATTCCTATTAAAGGGTATTAAAAAATAGTTAGGAAAATATTCGCTCTCGTGTCTACCGCCGCCCGCATCAACTAACTGTCGCGCGTGTATTTTCATCATAACACGGTCAATAACAATTGACAACGTGTTCAACCGGTCCGCTTTTCGGACCGCTGACACGACGAATGAGCGCCTTGCGATCGGAAACCATATCTGAACATGTCTACTGAACGATTACAATCTTTCATTATAAAACGAAGTTGTCCGAAGAAGACTTGATTAGTGTTGATTCATGTAAATTAGTAATTCTGCGTGTTGCGCCCCAAGCCTAGTTGCGCCCGTGGCGGTTGCCTGCTTTGCCACCACTTTGTTACGGCCCTGCCAAATTTCATAAATTAATACTGAATCATTCCTTGAATATCCCTCCAAACGTACAAAAGAATCATGCGGGTCGTCAATCCAGGCTTCGGAGTCGGAAATGGTTTTTATCTCAGCGAAAACCATTGACGTTAACGACTTATATTGTCACAAACGACCCATTTTTCATTCCCAGTGGAATAAGGTACAAAAAGAGACAAACTTTTTGTCTTGACAACAAAACTTTGCACATATTTCGTCGCTTTCATTTGTTATCATGGGACAGTTCGTGCGGCATCCAAACGCCCATTCAATTCATCTTTCTGATACGTTTTAAATGCTCCTTATCTGTAGACCACGGTTTGTTTGAAGATTTGTTTTCACTATGATTCTCAAATATGTCATGATCAGCATTTAAGGGTTTTCTGATTCTAGGGGTATCTTTCAAACATCGGTTACCCGATTTAAATTTTGAAAACCAAAATTGACACATCGTAATATTAACACTTCACCATAAATTTAATTTATGGCTTTTGTGACCTTAGTGGTGTAACAAAAACATTAACAAAAATAACATTTTTAAACAAAGTTTAAACAAAAACTTACGGAGATGCTGTCTATACCAGATCTAGAGACAAAATGAGCTCAAACAGATGTTTAGCAAAATCGGCAAGGACTTATCGATACCCCTAATATATCAAACCCTAAGCAAAAGATTGTAATTTGTTCCTTTTTAAATTCTATGATATATATTTTGTCTCAAACCTTATCAAATTGGCATTATGCTCGGGGATAGCTTTTTCGGTCGGCACTAAAACATTGTGTAAAATTTGTAACACTTGATGTGGCGTTTCTCTATATTTATATTTCGCTAAAAAACGAACACGTTATTAATCACACGCTATGTGATATGAATTCTAAACGCGAATAGATGCGTAATTTTTGAAAATTCTGTGGGTCGTCCTTAGTCATTATCGGGAATGTTGTGTCCCATCGTTGTCTATGAGCTAATATCGCATTTTTAATAGTCTTTATCTATTAGTCCTTTTTTACAACAAAGCGCCACGTGCTGACTTACTTCCGACTGATAGTGTGTCCCTGATGCAGTGTTAACTAGTACGAATAACCTGAATAGCAGAAATTCTAAAACCCTGTTCTATTTCATTTATTCGTGCGGATAATATGCGCGAAACCTATAGATTTTTGCATATTGTATGTAAAAAAAAAAGTCAGACAGACAAGAATATTTCAATCAAGCTCCCGCGCTATAACTTTAACCACGTCTACCGAAACTCTAGACATCTTATATTGAAAGTAAACTATGTTTATTTAACATTAATATAAGTAAACTACTTGTATATAAAAAAGCAGTTTTATATATTTTAATTTAATGCCGATATGTACTATTTAAAAAATCCAATCCTGGGATCCCGAACAGTTTTAGCTGCTCATGAATCCCGGGATTAATATGTATACATATATAACGTACGTGTATGTTTTTCAAATTGTTATATTAACCTTTCCCTACCGGTGATGTATTTATTACACCTCGACTCTAATAAAGGGAATATCGATATGAAATATAGTAGATACGGGCTTCAGAATTTTTACATTCCTCCATAATATAATTACGAATCACATCATAGTATTTTAGTGTTTTATTTATCTGTTTTTGAATTGGATTTTTATCTTTTCTTAAATAAATAAAACTCTTTCGTCTTCAAATTATTTTGCATATTAAACAGATAGACTTATTAGTAATTTTTGATCAAATTTATCAATGTAATTTCTTAAACTATTGAAAATTCCTGGTTGACTGTATCAAAAAAATTGACTGTAACTTTCCTGATTTTGATTGCAAAATTTCGGTCAATACCTCCCCTTATTAATATGATGGAACAATTGGATTTTATTCAGGATAGGGACGAATAGTAGATTGTAGCAGCTTTGTTCCGCATTAGATAAAATTTGCATGTGGTCAGATTTTTCTTGACGAATTGCGATTACTAAATGTCAATGATAAGTGATTAAATTGCATTTATCTTTTGGTGAATTCACAATTTTATCACATCACTGAAAAGTTTATGATCCTCTGACATTTCTATAAATACGTATAAAACCACAAGCTATCTATATCGTATGTGACTAATTTCATCGTTAACATTTCCAACCGTTTACAGTACTGATAATTTAAATGTGATACATTTGTTATTTTTTATTTAATGCTTCCGATAAGGATTCCTCTCTTATCTATTTAGGCTAGGGATGTCAGAATGACGAACAAAGCAATCCAACAGCAAGAGTTTTACAGCGAATTGGCGTTGGGTCAATTGCCGAATCGAAAATCATTGCGTTTTCGACGTTGTATCATGCAGCATGCCTTCAGCTAATGTCTATTAGAATTACGACGTTATCTGAAACCGGCATGAGTCAGGAATGTTCATTTTAAATTCGCCAGCACTAATTGGCCCCTTATCGACAAATTATCATATTCACTTGTCAGGACATTAAAGACTAGCTACCATACGTTGCTATCGAATCGTTTTTATATTCATCACGTGCATACATTGCTCGACTCCAATTAAGCCCTTCGAATGAAGAAATTATGACTTGCATAGCGCCATAAAACGCAATCGAAGTCTAGAACTGTCCAGGACCGGTATTGAACGAGATTTAACAGTAATCCAACAATACTTAATAGATCAATAAATCATCCAGCGTCCTTTAAACACTTTAAACGCTTTAAACTCATAATAAAAATCCAATCCGAATAAAATTGATTAACAATATCACATCAGCTCTATTTGTGTCCGCTTTGAACAATAACCATCTTGCAAAGAAGCTGTATCCAGAGGCCTGATTTTCGCAATGGACCGTCATTAATATCTGCAACTCGTCGACAGTTAGAATAAAGCAATTTATATTAAAGTCCTATGGACATATTTCAAAAGCAGATTTGCGTAATTAAATTGGAGAATGGACCATTAATGGAGCAGATGGATATAAATTAAGTACTTTCTTAAAACAATATGGAGCTCGCTGAAAATTGCATGGATTCCCGAATATAAAAACCGCATTAAACGAGGCTTTTAAATACCAAAAGTAATTAAATTGGTATAGTTATTTAACACATTATGGCATTATGGATTTTATTTTACTTGACTTACTTAACATGAATCAACACTAATTGACTCTGTCCGTTTTTATAATATATACTAAGTCGTTCAATCCCTCTTTTCTTCGTTATCGCTTAAACATTGAGCTGACACAGCCCTCATAAGTCCGCAATAAATAAAGACAGCAATATTTTTGACCGATTGTAAAATTTAAAAAATCCACCCGATCAGTCTTCTTTGGACAACTTCGCTTTGTAATGAGGGTTCGTAATCGTTCGTAGTGTCAGCAGTCCGAAAAGCGGACCGGATAGACACACAGACCTTGTGGTCACTCCGTCCTCCTTCTGAGATTTTTGCAGTATTTTGGCCATAAATGCTTATCTGGGACCTTCTTTGATCTGTACTATCAAGTTTTATTTCAGAATTAATTTAATTGGTAAACGTTTCTTTTAATTGGGGGTCCAACGATGCATTTTTCTGTTTTAAAATGTATCTTAATTTTTAAGGAATATAATCAGTACATATCAATATCCGTTTTAATATGTATAAATACAATGTAGATTTATATGGGGAGTGTGATACAAGAAGATTTCATCACAAGAAGAATTGATTGAATTTAAGGAAAATTGGGAAGATAAAATAAATTTTCAAACAAATGGTTAAGCCAAATTTTGGGATTGTAAAGATATTCGCAAAAATACGCCAAATAAACCCATCCTCCACCAAACCATTATTTCCAGCTTTTCCTAGTTCTTTCGTGTTTGAGACAGGATTTAAACTCGTTAACGATCTATTTTTAAAAAAAACTAGAAATCGATTAAATATTACAGAATGCGATGATTTACGATTATAACATAGTAATTTTACACCTGATATTATGATTGAATAGCATCAAATACAACCATTTCATTTTTTTAAATAGGGTTGCCCACTGAATGATCTTTACTAGATAACCAGGGCTTAAGCTGTTATTTTTTCATTTTGGTTTTGGTTTCAATTATGTATATAAAGAAAAAAAGTATCCTAAAAAGAATCCATAGAGAAATAAGGTCCTAGTTTAAAACATGTTAAGTTTTTATAACAACAAAGAAATTAAGTATCGTCTTTATTCTGGCAAGTGGAAATTTAAGCGCGTTCATAAGAAACTTAAAGATATATTCTAATCTAGAATTTTGAATAAATCAATTTTGTTTTTGCATATATTCAAAGCTTAGACTTTTAAGAATATATCTTCCAAATAAATTTCCAAAATTCTTTATGGAGTTATAGCTGTTTTAGTGACGCGGCAACTAAGCCGGTCCTACCAGAATGAAATCTTTAAACGCGTTTTTCTCAAAATTTCTACACAGTTGACATAATATCTCAAGTTCTAATTAAGTTATTTACTTCAAATTTAGTACGAATGTTTTTCTATATAATTTTTTATTGCCCCTACCAGATTTATGTCAAAAAAATATTTTTAACTATTTTAAAAATAATTAAAACTGAAAAAACAAAGTCAAAAAATGTTTTTTTTAAATAGTCACCATTTTATGAAAATATTCATATATTTCGATGAAGTAAGAATTATAGTGACTTTTCTACTGATTAAGAATTTTTTTTTTATTTTGATATTTTAGACGATTAGAAGGGTTGAAATCGTGTCAATCACGACAGGATTTTTTTGTTTCTCTTTTATCGATCTTAAAAAAACACCCAAAATGTATGCATGTAGACTAGAATACTACCTTAAGTGTGTATATAAGACATAAACTACATATATGAATAAAGCCTTTGAGTCGACAGTCCTTGGGTTTAAACGTCCACCCTTGTAGAAATTTGCATAAAATTTCAAAATTTTATATATTGTTTCATATTAATAGTTAGGCAAAAATGTATGCCAAACTTATGTGGCATATATTGTTTAAATATGCATCTAGCTTTTGAAGGAATTATTTGTTTATCATATCGTATGGTATGCTTGGGGTACCATAAAATAATCTATTTCCTCCATTTTTCTGATATTATATAGGGAAAATTAATTGATATGTTCTTCTACATTATTTGACTATACTTGATCGTTAGTTATATCTTTGTATTGTATCTAAGTATTGCTGAAATTATGACTTGTCAAAGTTACAATGTTACGATATTCTTCATCTCTTGAAGGAACAATGTACCATATTTTAATATGTATTGATTGCATATTATGGTAGTTTTTAAGTCCTATGATATCTCTAACCCGCATATGACCAAAAGTTGCTAATTGTGCTATCAGTTAACGCACTTAGTTAAGGACGAAACGACGCATGACGAATATACATACGTTCGATAAGCATCGAGGATATTTCACAAATATAAAGCTGTCAAATATGCTCTTTCAGAAATAATTTCAGATTCGACGGTCTCAAATGGCAGTCGCATCCATCTCCCAGTATGAAAATAACCCCAGAGCAATCCATCACGAATGTAACCCTAGCTGACGCATTCCATCGCACCCCACAACGCCCCGTCCATAACGAGACCAAAATTCTAAAAGCAAAAAAATCACCCATACTAATAAATTGCTAAAAACGCATTTCTGAATGTATAATGACCGACTTAATGCGTAATAAAATTCGTTTTGCGCACATAAACCATTCCAAATTCACGATCGTAAAATTTTTAATGGACGCATGTCGGCCTGGACTTGAGTGCCATATTGGACTTTTCTATCAAAAAAATATTCATACACCAATAAAATATACGACGGTACATGCGAATATTATCTGATTACATGAATATTAATATTGGCTCGTAAATTAGTCGCTTGTGTAATGATTCGCCTTACATATTGACAACGCAATTAAATATTGCAACACGGTTCCGGGTTGGCTCTTTCGGCGCCGAATTGAAGCGCGCGTCTGCTCTTCGACCTTTCGAGCTGTTTTTAAATCGGCAATTAATCATTATTCCAGGTTGTCTCAACAGGAATATGTACACTGAATCCCGACGACAAACTTTTGGTTAATGAGCTCGGTTTGGTATTCGAACCCTCTACATCTTCGCGTACACCCCATTCGACATGGAATCTGAGACAAAACGGCATTCCTCACGTGCTGTTGACTAATGTGCCACATGTAGACACTCTTGCCAAATCGGCTCCGATCCTCCTCCTGTTAAATTATAATCATGATCTGCTTATAGCACTTCATCTTTGCGAAGACTCAATAACAACTATCAAATAGGATATAAGTCCTAATATGCAAATATTTCTTTAAACACCAAAATTTTTCATAGTCATGGCGTTGTCGTTTTAATTAAAAATGATTAATTTGAATGCTTATTTTTATGGTGCTCATGCTTGCTGCAGCTCTGCAGAGTAATCAAATTCATGAACCATGGCATTCCCAGTCAGTGGCTCTTTATTTTTATTTCTTTGTCCTATTAAATTCTTAACATTTGAGAGATCAAAGGCATTAACATATCTGATATATTGTCCCAATCTTGATTTTCGTTTGTACTGTTTTATTTAAACCTGGGTTGGAATGCCATACTCATACTCATAGATGTTTATGGTGAAATTGTAACAGTCAACAGATGCTAATATTGACCCGGAAATTAAAATCGGCCAATATAAACTTAAGAAATTAAATCGAGAACGGGACAACCTTTCAATTTTGATAACGATGCACTAAAATCCCTAATCGAGTCAGATCCACGGTAAACAATCGTGGAGTTATCGCAAAGACTGGGATTCCATTGGGATCATGTAAAACTCATCAGCAAAACGAATAGGATGGGTATTATGGGGTAGGATAAGTACAGCACGCCTTCACAACGAAAACAATCGACGAAACACGTACTATACCTTTTTGATATCACAAAAATTCAATGGCTTTCTCGAAATAAATCAAAATTCACACTGAATTAAATATGGGAATTAAGCTGGGAAGTATTACCACATATTCCTTATTCCATGCAGCACAACCTGAGATAAAAAACGATTTAAAAATTGAACTGAAGTGGAAGTGCATTTGAAATCGTTTTTAGCTTTTAAGTCGGAAAGTTTTAACAAAAAGGATCGAAGAACTGCCAAAGCAATGGAAAGTTGTGTTGAATAATTAAGGGTATTATATTTTAATGTAGTGATCCTTATTTAATATATAGTGATCCTTATTTAACCATTTTGTCAATAAAAGGTTTAATTTCTTCCTGTCAACGAAATCGGTAAACAAATTATCGTATGAAATATACTAATCTGATTTTTACAGACATATGATTCGAAAAAAATTCTATTGCACAGGTAAAATAAAAATATGGGTTTTTCCAAGCATATGATGCAAAAAAGGATTAAAATTTCTTTACGAAACATGTAGAAAAACGTGATATCCTATACAAATCCTATGAAAAAATATCTAGGTCTGGCCAAATCTATTTTATTGCCTCTAGGTACATAAATATAAATTTCCTTTTTTTCTCGAAACATAAGGATCCTGAACTTTTTTTTAAATTCTGTAAAACACTACATTGTAAACCATGCATATAATTTTGTTATATTTCAAATGAAATAATGTGATTGTGTTTGAAAAATGATGCAAACTCTTACAGATCAGTATTTTAGAGCAGTGAGTGGTCACGAAAAAGCTATGACATACTCAGGTCATCATTCGAAACGCAGTAATCTTTGTTTTACATTTGTAATGTTGTTTGTTAATGGATATATTAATTCCATGTATAGTTTAGCATACCTGCTACAAAACAAAACCAATCAATCTTATAAACTTCGTTATTTTTGATTATATTCTTCGACACGTTCAAAAATTAAGCTTTCCTTTATCATGATGTATCTACTACAACTCTACTCTAATAATGGGAATATCGATATTAAATATAATAGATACGGGGTTCAGAATTTCATATGGTGTACCAAATATTATATATAATATTATATATAATACATATCATAGTAGCGCGCGGGTGTTTTTTTTTACCACTATAAGGAAAAGGTTAAACTAGAAGTTCATGTTGCCTTCAATTTTGACCGCATGAAGAATGTATTATAAATTTTCTATGTATCGATGAAGAAAATGCCGATGATGACTTTTTTGATACAAATAACGATATGGAAATTGATTTGTATGTTATGTGCAGAAAGATTACTTAGTGGACGATTCTAATATCATATTGCATGCCTATATCACTTTCCTGGATGCTAATTTTCTGGATGATGAATTCCTATAATTAGTGGCAAAATAAAATTAAATATTTCTATAGAATATGTTACCTGCGTCGACGGAATTGATGTCAACATCTGTGGAATGGCTTAGCAACATTGTTAACAAAAACCGGGATGCTTCCCAAAAGAGTCAAAAAAATCGACAGGATAAATAAGCATAATATATACGTATTTTCGATCGAAAAATATTTTGCATAATTGTATATATTACAATGATATGGATTTTAAGAACTGATTATTAGCATATTAAATTACTTAGGTGTACAAAAATATTTATTTTACAACAATTAGTTTAAAGTCAAGGGATCAAAGCGCCGACCGTTCGATGAATCCTCCGAAGTCCTCGCACCGGCATTTTTACCTCCATTTTTAGGTTTGTTTTTTTTTAGGGGCGACATGTGTTTTAGGTATGCCGAAACCCTAATTTTACGAGGCGTGTGGTATTAATGCATCAAACTTCCCGAAAAAAAGCAACTAATTTCATAATAGGTTGACACGCTCCAGGCACGCTGGATGACTTTTTTGCCGGCATACATACTTCAAGTGGCGACCACACATCCTTTCAAGCGTTTTCGTTGTCCTTTGAACATTTTCACATTTCAAAAACGTCGATAATTGATGCAAAACACGCTTCCGATTCGGCTTTAAAAGACGCATTCGAAAATTATGCGCCTCCTTCAAAATAAATTAATCCCCGTCCATAAATAAGCGGCAGAAGAAAGTTATCTCCTGCGCATGAAGAAAGGAAGAATCCACTCACGTTAAAAAATGAAGCTATTAAAAACGTCGGTAATAAGTAACGACGCTATTTTTAGAAGCGCTGGTAATGCACGATACTTATCTACTTGCGTTATTGGCGATCGTTGTCTGTTTGAAGTCCAAATTAGATTTATATTGATTTTCATAATTCAGCACAGGGTGGTCAAAAATGCTCACGCACTCAGGCAAATTTATTTTCGGCCGTAAATTCGATTTTATCCAATTTAAATTAAACAGCGCGGCGTTGATATCGCACGTTAAATATTCATAGACATAAATTAATACAAATTAGCTACTTGAGGGAAGTCGACGTTATTGAAAGGACTGTTGAATATTCATGGTGTATCTCAATTTTTAATTTAATGGATTTATATATTCACAAAATGATGTATACAGCGACTCCCATGGGTGTTCAATCGATCTCAAAATGACCGCAGTTGTATGGTCTGCCTTGTTATTAACTATCATTAAATGCTAGCTTTTAAGTCCTTCAAACTCGATAATATGCGCCACGATTGAACATATTTGTAAATCATATTTCTTGATCCTGTTAGCTGTAAATGTGATTTTCATGCAAATGAAGAATTTCAAGGATGGATGATTAATATATGCATTTCTTACAGTCCAAAAATTCAAACACAGATTGATTTTCTACGATATTTTTGATGCAAATTATGACCTGCGCGAATGATTGCTCATTACGAATACTAGTTACTCCTAAATACTCATACAAATACTTTATTATTGATTTTGAAATGCAGATACCTCTCGTTGATCATATGAGACTCATAAAGAGTATTCTTATACGTTGAGCTCAGAAACAGACAGAGACGGTGAGTGTCTTGCACGTTGCAGTTTGTTTGGAGAGAAACAAAGACGGAAATATTATCTTGCAGATCGGAGATTGTTAATGAGAAACAAAGACAGTGTTTATTTATTTAAATACAAGTTTCATACACGCTGCGACGGGCCTGACAGATAAGTGGATTTGTATGACAATAAGTGGCGGACAACCAAATATAGCATCTAAGATTATGAAGATTTTAAATTAACTCACTACTCAAAGAGTTAAGAATTCGCCGTATAATTTAAGCAAAGTCTCGATATAATTACATATTCAGCATCTTCAACATCTTCCGACAATGGTTAAAGGCTAAAAGCTCTTCGATGATATTTTATAAGATTTTCACATGATTGATATATTTCAATCGATTATCGGTCACCCTGTAGCAGTTTTACAGGTTGGCCTGTAACACTCAACAGACGCAAGCACTTGACGTTCCCGTATGATCTCTGGAAAAGCTTCGGCTCGAACATGAGAATTCTGCACGCTGCAATTTAGAACATTTCACTTTGATGATGGAACATGCAGACACATGTTGTTCTCTAAAAACGAAATGATTCACCGACTCTGTTGCGTTCCCACGTATTCCTGGAACAACGCACATGAGCCACGATTTGACCTTCGCACCGTTAGATCCAGGATTTATGCCAAATTTCAGCATTCAAATTATCTCAATTATGCCGGCGAATCGAATCCATTACGCACAACTGCGTAATGATTCTCGTTGGTGTTTTTCGAAATGTAATTTTAGAAAACATCAAAAAGCCGATACTATGAAATGCCATAATCAATCGTATGCATATAATAATTATTTGCGACGCAAATCAGATAGTAAAGTCTTCAGTGCGTTGAATGATTTTGAATTTAAATTCATAAAACAAACAGGAAACAATCGTTCATCGGCGATACAGCTAACACGTATAGTGCATATCTTGCCATTTTGATATTAGTTGTTGCGAATCATTTAGCGTGATGATCAGCTAATATTTCACTTTGATGTATTTTGAATCATTAAAGACTAAATAGGGATTTAATAATGTATCCGAATATATGGAAATGGATTTTTAACCAATATTTCTTCAATAATATATATTTGTCAATAATGTTTTATGGACGAATGAAAGGAGTTGTTAATGTTAATTTGCCATAATTTTAGCAAAACTAAGAACTTCAAAATTTGCTTCTTAATTAATGCGAATGTAATGGGCTAACATTTTTAATTATCTTCTGAAAAATATATAATTTTGGACATAAGAATGCTATAAATTAGAATTCCATCATATTACCTGATACGATCCAGTTTATCAATTAATATGTTTATTATTATTTCTGAGATACATTCGACTAAAGAAAAAATATATTCTAGTGGTTAAAGTAGGGAAGATTGCTCTAAAATTATTTGTGAGAAGATTTTAACATCTTTCTTTAAGTTTATAACACAAAATAGAAGAAACACTAAAGTAACATGAATCTGAAAATGAGCCTTGTTTGTCATAATGTTGGTGATTGAGACATTTATTAATTTGCTGAAAATAGAAGACCAATGAAAATATATTTAAGCTTCAATGCAATGCGTTTATAAATGAGGGATGATTGTCAGGGTCGTAACTAGAGCGTGGCAAAGCAGGCGCCTGCCACGGGCGCAACAGGGATTGGGGCGCAAAACGCAGGATACCGACCCGATTGAGAGAGTTGTACGCGATTTTTATTTTACTTGACCATTTTACTCTAAATGCATTAACACGTAAATTGACATAATATTCGCAAGAGTCATTTTCGATATCTCTCATGGGGTTCCCGATTCTTCGTTTGGAGATAATATGTACATACTTGCTTCATTACTCATAATTGGCTCGAGATAGATAACACCATCGATGTCATTAATTCAAAGCAACATGATATAATAATTGATTAGCGATGCTTTATCTCCACTTTAACGGTGATCCAATTTTATGGATAATCAGTGTTCCCGATGAAGCTCGTAAGAATTTTAAGTGTCGACCCGATTAGTCATTTTTGGATACCCGAAAAAAAGTGTTTCGGCGCTCGTTGTATCATCTCCTTATATTGCCTCATCAGCACCAACACCACCTACGCCCTTCGGCCAGTGCGCCCCACGGCCAGTGCGCCCCTCGGCCAGTGCGCCCCTCGGCCAGTGCGCCCCTGCCTCATTTTCGTCCAAACGAAAAATACACGAGAAACACTAATAAGTAAGTAAATGTAAATTATGTCAATACTAGATGTCCTTACAATTTATTGCGGTTTTTTTCTCAATGCAATTTTTTTCAATTTCGTTAACAGAGGTCGCGCGTTATCGTGCTGGAAAATAATGGTGCATCTATTCACCAAAGTTGGCTTCTCTTAATGTAAAGCGTCGGAGCGGGGGTGCTCTCGGGGCAGAGCCCCCGGGCGGCGCCCCGCTCCCACGCGCTCGTCGTGATGGTTGCACTAGCGCGCGAGTATTCTGTTTGAATTGCTTTTATATGACTCAAGATATAGGTGCATTAAAACATAATACATACGTCCAAATTAATAAAAAAAATCAATAAAAAAATGTTCAATTTCTTATGTCCAGCATGCATAGCATCTGCTTGCTGTTGCTTAATTATTTTTGCCTATTATTGTGTTGCGAAAATAAAAGGAATGAGTTGCTGTGCAAATCTGTCAGTTTACTTTTGAAGAAGTAGAAAGGGGGAATAAAAAAAATGGTCAGCGATAAGAATGGTGCTCGCTAATTATCAAAATAAATGCCTGACTTCTGTGCTCCTTGTGAGCATCCTTCGTCCATTGCCGTTGCTTTGCGGTCTTTATTGGAGATTGTTTACACTTTCAGATCTTTTAGCTGGTCATTGGTGCTTTAATTTTCGGTAAAATTGGTAGCCAAAATCTAGGAATGCTAGTGCCGTCATATCGTCTGTTGATTGCAGAGTTTCTTCGTTTTTTGATCTCTTGTAATTTTGATGCTGACGTTTTTGACTGTTGCTATAGTTTATGTGCCGCAAAATTGATGTGATGATCGTTCTTCGTAACATATTCGGTTATTGCTGATTTTTAATCCAATTGCAAAACTGCTTTCTGATATCCTCTAACCCTGTGGGCGATCTATCTATTGGTTTGTTCAATGTACGACATGATGCAGGCTGCGCATTCGATCTCGTAAACCCCCTGATTTTCGTTTTTCACTTTTTTCTTTTTGTCGAATAGGAGGCTTCCTATCTTTTTTCTCGTCCTAAAGATCGCGTTCATGTCGTGCTAATGAAGTGCTCTTGGATGCTTAAAAAAAATCCGTATGGTGCGTAGCGTCTGGTAATAAATGATTTGGGCGTGAGCAGCCCACATACAGCTGTCCATGTGAGAAGCATGCACGCATGCCCTGTGTTTCCCTGTACTCTGTTGATGCTCGCACCGGAAACTGCACGCGCTTCAATTCAAATAGCATATCAGTCGGAATAATTGGGACACATCTTCTTTCCATTTCAAACTGAAGCTTTGATGATATTATTCATCATCTTTTTCTCTAAAAGTCTGGTACTGTTGCTACAATTTTAATTTATTTCAATTTAGTTGCCAATTTTCAGTGTTAAAATACACAATTCAAATATAATTTTTAAATAGAACGATGAACTAACTGAATGTTGCCTTTATTTTTTGTTCATGTGTTTGGGTGTCATTTGATAAATGCCTTTTTATATAATTCAAATCAAAAAGTTACTTTTTGCATTTTGTTGCGCTGATACACGCACCATACATTGAAAACCTCTGTTTTGTTTAAATATATCTATGCAGGCACCACTAAAATTTCGTTTCAATCTATTAGCTGGTTTAAGAATTATATTAATTTTACGAAAGAAGTAGAGTTTCATGAATTTCTTACGAAATCGCCCGGACTTTCAGCGAAGCTTAGCGCGAAACGCACGGACTGTAAAGTATTAATGTTTTGTAAATTTAATTCTTCGTTTTCGCCGATAGTCATTTCTTCCCAAATATATTTTTCCGACAATTTTAGACTTTTTTATGCGTATTAGCATAAAAAAGCTTTGTTCTTTATAGAAAAATGAGGGATAAGTTCCATTATTTTTTAAAATGGCATAATATATCAAAATCGCATAAAAAAGATCCGCATAAAAACAGACCAAAGTAAAATATATTGGAAGTAGAATGCGATAAAACTTTTACTACTTTAGTACTTGATGTTTATAATATGTATGTACTTCAAGTCGGTATATCGCAAAAATCAAATTATTTATCAAAATTAATTTATCTTGTTTTGAGAAGTTTGAGAGTTTTTGAGCCTCCTAAGTTTGTTTTCATTTTGATGAGTTTCGTCGGTGTGAGATAAGATTTGAAGTGTCGGCGAAGACGGTATGCATGAACTTATTCTGGCACAATAAGCAAGTATTATCTGCTAACACATGACGGTATTTGACGGTAACTGTGCATCGATGGGTTAAATGACATTTTCTCGAAACTGCATTGTAAAATTGTGGGTAAAATTTGTCAAGAATATATAAAAGTTTAATTAAAAAAACTACTTAGTTTTTAATTATATACTTTTATAGGTATATTCTGCTCCTGCACATAATAAAAATTAAAAAAAATTGTTTTTAGATCAATAGAAAAAATCCGACAAATTCTTGATATCAATAAAAAAAAGTCTAATGAAATATCTTATAACGACGCCATTTTGTTTATAACTAACATTAGTATTTTTTTTAATATAGCAATGTTGTAATAAAATAATGTCAAAATATTAAACATTATTTTATCACCTTTAAAAAATGTATTGAAAATATCCGTCCGAAAATGTGGAGGGGGGGGCGCAATTTTGATTCTTGCCACGGGCGCATCATACCCTAGTTACGGCCCTGATGATTGTAAGATATTCAAACAATTCAAATTTAAAAGAACCGCATATTTACAGCATTCGCCAGATTAAATGTTACAATCGTCACTCAAAAACTCAATGATACATCCAAATCAAATTTTGGCCCTTCTGCCTATAAGATGGTATGGACAGACCAGGACGAGGAACAATAATATTTCTAAAGCCAATAAAATGTGTCTGGCCAGACCTAGATATATGTTTTTAATAGAATTTGTATAGGAAATGTTTCGTAAATAAATTTTAACCCTTTCGCTTCATAAGGTAATTTATGTGCTGCAGAAAATGTATTCGAACTATATGTCTGTAAAAACCAGATTATCAGGAAACTAAACCTTTCATTGACAGAATTAATCAATCAGGTTATTATTTTATTGACAATCTGAGAGTTTGATAATAATTTAGAGCAATTAGTGACTTTGAAAAAATTAAGAACTGTTGAATTCATAATATGAATCACATTGATTATTGAAATTTGTTTGTATTTTCGGACTAAAATCGAAAAAATATGCTCGAATATACTACCAAAAAGTGTTCCAAAGATAATAATCTCAATAATTTATCAGGAATTCTTCTTATTAGCAAAGTATATATACTTATTTAAAATCAACAAATGGTATTTTTCCACGCGAATGGAAGAATGATTAAAAATAAACGTATAACAAAGGACCGATAGGTTAGGATAAAAGGCGTTTATAGTTTTTTATTAAAAAAAAGGCAATTCAGTGGATACATCGGGCCAGGAATAAATCATCGAGCATATTGTAAAATGGTCGGACATAAGATGATGGGTCTGAGTGGGATAAATGCAGATAAGCTGTCAAACAAGAATAAAAACGTATATTTTGATATCGGAACATCGTCGGTGTGAGGCTTAAAGATAGGAAATTGTATAAAAATCTTATCTCAAACATTTACAAAATGACTAGATATTAATTGCATTGATTTTAATTTCGCTTTAAATTGTATTTAAGTGTAATATTTATTATTTTTTTTGATATATTTTGAATTTACTATCATCATCATGGAACTAAATTAGCGTCGATTTTCGGAAGAAATATTTTATTGTGCAGTTATGCTAAACAATTTCATGACCCCTGAAAATCTCAACGACCCGACTTTGGAGTGTAATTATTTTCCATAACGACTCTCTATCGCCAAAAGCGGAATCGTACAAAGCGAAGGGGAAAGCAACTACTCAACTACACAGGGTGATAAATAAAGTTGACGAATGCGGGTGTATAAGCTTAGCTTTTTTTAAGTAGATCGTAATGGCCGGGGAATGTTATAGTAATGGAAAGCTTATCTAATCTAACCGCAGATAGCTGGGCCCTTAACTTATAGGGCCCCGCCGCGGTGCCAACAACATACAGCACCGATATTAAATTAATTAATGAAAATCGCTCTTTAATGATGAATCACTAGCTGCATCACGCAATGACGTCTAAAACCAGGCGAACAAATCATCCAGGGGAATCCCCATATTATAATTAATATCAAATGTTAGTATAGTGGCTTAAATTTTGAATTATAAAGGTTTGGGTTAAAATCCAGACTATGGAAAAAATACTCTGTATTAATGGTCTTTTCGATCCAGATTTAAGAAAAAATAAATTCTTTCCCAAAGAAAGTATCATATTAAAATTGCTTATATCCTATAACGGATATGACACCTTAAAAATAATATAATAATAGCAATTTACGATTATGTGCGAAATATTTTTTTACACAAGCAACCGATGAGTGATTTTTTTTTACGAGATCATTCACTTCTGATTCGGCTCTTTTAATACCTGCGCCATAAAATGAATTCTTTGAGCAAATTTAAAAATATTTTCATAATCCCATACCACCTGGTACTCTTTTGATTGGATCAAAGTTTCATTAACATTGTTCTGTCCACGCTTTTTATCGCCTTTTATGCTCTTGGTGGCTCGTTTATTTAAGTGCATAGATGTCTTTAATCAATTCAATATAAATCAATCAATCAAACATTAAAAAAATGGTAGTCGTAGAACCTGAATACTGGCCGACGAAAAAAAAATACACTACTGTACACATCGTGAGAATCGAGATGCAAGCTGTTATATAGTTTTTTTTTTATTTTTCAAACAGTGAAAATGATTTAAGATCGAAATGAGGAAATAAAGATGGCTGGATGTACATTATTTAACATTCTATATTAAGCACACAATATGAATATATTCTTAGACTCAGTATAGTAATCTTTTCTTGGGTCGTAAATTTTCTAGTTACCCATAAAATGCACCGAGCTCTATTATTTATGAGTGTAATGACATAACCCTCATTGTCTACTTAAATCTTTAAAAAATCGAATATGAAGTAAATAAATATTTTTTTTTCATTTTTCAGAGAATTTTTGAATCACAATCTAGCTGTGTAATTTTCAATGTATTTTCGGAGCATTTCATACAAATTTGTTCACAGTTTGAGAGCCGCTCGATGTGATAAATATGTGATATCATTTTAAATGATTTATAAAGACTTTGACAGTATTATATTTGTGAAATTAATAATAAAATATCCATTTATTTTGCTTCCACAGACAAAAATATAAATAAATCATCGATTTTTTGACTTGATAAATTTATTTTTGAACCAATTATTTTAGATTCTTATGCACTATATTATACGCTTTATAACACTTTTTATTCTGCTAAATTAGCATTAATACAATTGATGTTATGAGCATTTTTGTGAAAGACGCGGGGAATAAAAAACCGCCCGAATATTCATAAAAATATGAAGAACAGTTGACCCATTAATATTATAATTTCATAGAAGATAAATTAACCCTTCTGTCAATATATATAGTTATTACCAAATCTCCCTGACTTTGTCCATTGAAGGGTTTTACAAAATTTAGAATTTAAAAAAAAGTTCGGGATCCTTGTGTTTCGAGAAAAAGGATATTTCTATGTTCAAAACTTAGACTCCATGAAAATGGTCAGGTCAGATCCAAAATTTTTTCATAGAATTTGTATGAAAAATCACGTTTTTCTTCATAGTTCGCAAGGAAATTTTAATTATTTCACTTTCATGTTGAACTGTATTTTCACCTGTGCTGCAGAAAATGTTTTTGCACCATATGTTTGTAAATACCAGATGGTGGGTCTGTGATTCAAGAAATGGATATATTTGTAAAGGTATCCTGCATACTGGAAAAGAAGGAAGTCAGAGAGCAGTCAACTTAGGTGAAAAGGTACTACTGGAATTAACTGGCAAGTATCAAGGGAGTGGGAGGACGGGTATTGCTGACAACTATTTCACAAAATTATATGGCAGTGGAAAAACTTCAACAGGCAGGGCTTGCTTTTGCTGAGACAATCCGCCGGAATAAAAAATATATTCTGAAAGAAATGTTGCCAAAATGTCTTTATCCAGTATATTCATACATGTTTGGATTTACAGGCAATGTTGCAGCTGTTTCATACGTTCTGAAAAAATCAAAAGCTGTTATCCCATTTTCAACTGTCCATTATGATACCGAAGTTGTTGGAGAAGCCTAAAAGCCAACAGGTGATGTTATTTTATAACAAGCACATGAGAAGTATTGACGTTATGGAGCAGATTGGGGAGTATATAAACGGCAATATAATGCCTGGTGCACACGAGACTGGTTTTCAAGCCAATAGAGCAAGCAAGTGCTGGTAAACTGGGAGGGTGGTATCTTTAGTTCAGTTTTTGAGCTAAAAAATAGCTTAAAAACGAAATTATTTATATTTATACAAAGCTAGAATTGCTGGTTTGTTGGCACTAGCTTACCAACTAACTACTAGCTTGAAAACTCTTATTTTATTCACCGGGCATAAAATATTGCAGCTTTTTTCTACAATATGCTGGATATTACAGTACTGGATATCATTCATAATTTATAAGAATTCAAACCAGAGAACTAATCATCTCACCATTACATATTTTCATTTTCATATACTGATGGTAGGTAATAGAAACATTCATTGATAAAAGGGTTAATATATTATATACCATTTATATTATATTCATAGACAATCAGTCATAATTGTATCTGTGTTATAAGTGACTCAGGTGTGTGATAATCTAAGTGTAATATGGACAACTTATGTATCACAGACTTGTTTAAAATTATTTGTGTCATCCATTTGTCTATAACGAAGAGGTTATTATTCCTCCAGGACTTATTGTACAATATGGATTATAGTAAGATTATACAACACCGGTATGAATATTGAATTGATTCAACGGCAAGTATAAAACATCCCCGTAAGCGAACGTGTGCTGTGTTACCTGCACGCACCTGAATAGGCGGAGCTTATGATCCGCCTCCCGTCGTCGTTCCGCCAATGCGCACGAGCTCTCCTTCCCCCTCCCGGTCAGCAACCCCCTGCCGCCTCGAGCCGCCCGACTGGACTTTCCACTTTTTAATATCACTTTATGGTCATTCGCCTCACACTAATTTAATACCTCCAATAATAGGCGGACTTGTGCGCCGCTCGATACTATTTATTTTATTATTTTTTTATGTGTATTTTTTATTACGCATGTGAGAATCGCCATGGAAGATTCGCTAATAAATTCCGCGGCAAAGAGAGCAACATTTTTTTACGAATGCGATTATTATAAAACATGATATCATACAATTTTACGGCGCATAAAAAATAACACATCCCTCCCAGGCCATAAAATATTATCAACGCGGACGCGTAAAATTAATATTAATTATGGCATTATCTCGAACACGGTATTACTTAGCATAAATATCCGAACATTTTTTTGTAAATGTATACCAAGGTCACGCCATAAATTATTTAATGGCGTTTTATAACATTACAGAACTTGGCTGAATAATATATGTATCGCATCCCGATGAAATTCGGCCAATAAAGAACATAAGCGCACGCATGTTCGCATAGAACGGCTGAAAGCGGAATAAAATAGCTTCAGAATAATTGAAAATATTATAGTTATCCAAAATCGATCATGAAAATGTCTAAAAAATTGGTCAAAGAGAACAAACAATGAATACTAAGGGTATGTTTTCAAATACGTAAAAATGGTATTAAATTTACTCTATTCTGTGATAAATATATAGTCTTAACGATACCTCAATAAGTTTGTAGAATTTTTTTTTGTATGAAAAAATTGCGAAAAATGACCTCAAATAAAGGATAAAAAAAGATTAAAATGAAAAATATCCCACAAAATTATTAAGTGATGTGTTAAATATATATTTGGATCATTTTAATGCATAATGTCGATAGAAAAATCGGATTAAAAAGATCTAAATCAAATATTTTTGTCATACAATATTTTTACGTCAAGTTAAACCTTTTTTATTTACAAGTTAAACTTTTTTCAATTCAATTTAAGCCTTTTTAATTTCAATTTAAACTATCGGATGTTAAATGTTATATACTCCAAATTAAACGGTGTATATTTTTAACCCTTTGCACTCCAAGCGATTTTTAACGAATTTATCTAAAATTATATTTTTGATAATAAAATTTTAATAAGTTTTCGATATTAAGACACCTTATTGTATACATATATATGTACAAGTGAATTTTTATCACTTTTTATTTCTGCTAGCTCTGGCCTATTCATTCCCTAAATAGTGAAGCTTTTATAATATGGTACAAGTGTGGAAATATAACTTGTACGGAAAAATTCCAGGATGTGAATAAATGGCTGATTTGTCGTAAAATGAGAAATTTATCTATCCTCGAATAGTTGCTCTGATGTTTCAAAAAATAAAAACATCAGAATAGCACTAAATAATTGTAATCGAGGCTGGAGTACAAAATGTCGAAGCCACCTCGACATTGGAGCTCAAAGGGTTAAGCAAATAAGATGATTTTCACATTATATGTAATAATTTAAATTGCTGTCTATGTAAAGACGTATTTAAAGGCAGTCATATAAAAAAATTATAGCTGGATGCGGAACCTAACCTAAACTTAAGACGGTTTAACTTGAATTGAAAAAGTTTTAACTTGAAATGAAAAAAAATAACTTGATGTAAAAACACCTGTAATGAAGTTATAATATTATAACGTGAACATAAAATATATGTTTTCCTTGAAAGCAATTCATTGTATTGATTGATTTAAGTTTGTTCTATATTTCCCAATTTCGACTTAAATCTGGATCAAGACGATCGTTCACAAATTTCAATCCTTTCAAACTCTCAAATTTGTTGGCAACTATACCAACACTTTATGTATATATTCAATGGTTCATTGCCTAACTGTTAAATGTGGATTTTAATATTCTCAGCATTTGCTTAAGATTTGTTTTTGCTGACATTCTTAAATATTTATATCAAATCATGATGCCAATGTCAACATATAACTATTATAATACATCACTCAATGAGTTCATGGATTTTTTTTTTTTTTTTGGAAGGGATTGAGAAAAAACGACCCCAAACGAAGAAAAACAAGTTCAAAGTGAAAAAAAATCCTACGAACTTATTGAGTGATGAGTTAACTATTATATATTTTACTGTATATAAATTTGGATCTTATGACATCAAAAGTATATATAACAAAACGAATTATACCCACTGAAACCTTTAAGTTTTAACATTTTACCATAAAATAACCAGCTTGTATTTACAGTGTTAAAATTGTTGCAGAATTTAGAATTTGAATTTGAATACATGTTGTTAGCTAATAATTCGAAACTGACTAACACGACAAAAATTAAAGCAAAATCATTCATAGAAAAATAAATTCAATATAAATTCTTACCAAATAGTTAACAGTCGATATTGTTGTGAATTTATTCTGCAAATCTGAAAATAAATTAAACAAAATGATTATTATTTCAAGTATTTTATCGCACGTTAGAGTCGTATTTAATCTAGCAAAGTGGATTTAAAAGGGGAACAAACCGAATTCCCCATATATCGTGTCTGTATATAATAATAAGATCTCGTTGAGATTATCAGTGCTTCTCAAAATGGAATTTATCCGACACGGGGGGGGGTCGAATAGCGCAAACCCCATTATTCTAAATTGATTTATCATTACAAACAACGTGCGCATACATCACGATTTCGCGCCATTACTGCAACAAAACTGCGATTTGTTCACATCGCGTGCGCTAAATACACATGCATTTTTTCGACGCAGTAATGCATAAATCAATGCAGTTATCAAAGTGTTTTTTTTTTTTTAATTCGTACCGTTATAAACATATTTCATGGTGTCCCGACTCGCCGCGATTTATGGCCATCGTAATTTTTAACGATCGATAAAATAATTTAAAAGCATTCCTATAAATATGCATTCATCATCTTTGTCGTAATTAAAGCTAATTGATTTATATCGATTATATTTGGGCGCCTTTCGCAGGAATATGCTAGATGCAAATTTTTGTGATTTATTGTGATTCATAATCGCGTTAGATAACATCATTAAGATACCGAAATTGACTCTAAATTGGTCATTACGTCTTGTTTTACACACGTTGCTCTGGGGAGAAAAAATAGTCTCCATATCTCTTAGATAATGCAAATTGCAGATTTATTGCATTTTTTAAATCTGTATCTATTTCCATACATTTATAAATTTATAATGTCGAGAATTATGAACTAGCACTCTGTAAATTTTACTTCGTTTATATGAAACCTGTCGAACATGACGAATTACGCTCATAATTGGTAAATAATAGCAAAATTAGACAATCGTTTTTATCTTATGGGAGCATCTTGCCGAAGTTAATTTATTAAGCACGCGTTTATATTCATGAGCAGGGATAACAAAACTTTATTCCATGATATATTTAATCAATAATTGTCAATTTTCAGTTAATGTCATGCTATTTTATATACAAGATTATGGTTTTGCGGTTCAATAATCAAATCATCAGATATGATACAGTTTATCATTTGTAAACAGCCTTATCATTTTCAGTGGTCATTCAAGAAAAATATGATTTTTTAATGTTAAGCGAAACATCATGTTTTGTTTAGATATTTTATCGAAAAGGCAAAAAAGTCATCGATCAAACGATTTTTTTAAGAAGTGCGCTCGAGTTGTCGATCCCTGGATATATCCACATATTTATACAGAAATACGAATTATATTTTAATACAATATAAAGCCTGATATCTAGGTGCTAATTAAGATGTACTGGGAATATTAATGCATTTGAAGGCAGTATTACAAGCCCATAAAATAACTCGAGCCAAACAATGATATATTCCATAACTTCCCATCGTTAAATAATTACGGCTTCTTAATCAGATGAATCTGATACCTCCTTAATTGTACATAATTTAACTCTTTCTTAATAAATGTTAATATTAACAGTCATGACCAAATGCTTAAAACTTCTCCTTAAAACTTTTCCAAGAATATAATAATAAATGTTTAAGAACCCAAGCTTACCATCGTCTTTAGCAACATTCCTCTTATCTTCGATTGTTCAATTTTAGCAAAAAGATCTTCTAATATGTACTTAATTAACTCTGTTTATATATTTTTTAATGACGTTGATGTAATAAATTCAAAATTTAGCTACGATATTACACCATAAAATCAATGCATGTGTTTATTTTTCTGCAACATTGATCATATATCTCTTTGTATGGTCATTCAATAAGGACGCTCTATTTTTAAATATAAATATAGCAAGTTGTATGTAAGATATTCTTTATTTTTATAAATTTATTTTTAAGATCATTTAATGGCATTAAGTATAAAATATAATATCGTTCAAATATCCGCCGCGGCTTTGCTTGATGACACGTATTTGGGAGGACCTAGTTTTCGACGACTTTGTCGCATAAATTCTGGTTGAATTTACTGGATGGCGTTCGTTTTATTGACTTTGAGGACATCGAATCGTTTGCGGTTTATACGCATAGATCTGTGATTTAAGATAGTCCCAAAGGAAGACGTTTAAATGCGTTAAATCGCACTGATTTCGGTGGGTAATTCAAGACAACGCCGCGCGAGATGACCGTGCCCTCAAATGGTTCGTGCAGAATGTCCATCGTGGTATGCGCTTGTGTGACACTGTAGTGCCATCCTGTTGGAAGGATATGTCGTCGTTTTTTTGGACAGGTTCAGTCGGACAACTTTGCTTTGTCACATTTATCCAAAAATTCGCTAAAGATGATTTTTTGACGAAACGTTTCTCGAATGGAACATTCATTTTGAAAATAGAATTTGATAGATTTTTATTTATTAATATGGCCACTATAATCAAACAAATTTGGATTCACACACACACCATTGTTACCCCATTACCATTTTTACATCGGACAATATGAGTATATTAAAAATATACAAAGAAAATTAGCACTTGTATAATATTAGATCAAACGGACAAATCTTTAACAAACATGAATTAAATCCTGTATTATAAATGTTTAAATAAGATGTATTTATTAACATCATACGTACGCGAATAATGACTTCATATTTTATCAATGCCAAAATTAACCATGTGAATTTTGATTAATTATATGTTGATAAGAAAAACAGGATGCACTTCTGTATTTTAAATTGCGTGCATTCTATTTACATAGAGTAATCAGCAGTGGATTAAGATACTAAATAATTTTGTTGTTTTATTCTTGTGTAATTAAATCTGTGTTTTCCAAATGTACTTGAACTTTCTTCAAGCATTTGACATGTGTATATGGCAAACATGTCTTCTTGGGACATTAACAAATTGAGACAATCCAAAAACTAACGTATAACCTTTAAACTTCGAAGAATAGTCAATGGGTTGAACACATGCTTGAAATATTAAGTTCCAAGAAAAAAATAAGAAGTAGGACTAACGCATGAGAGTGAATCGTGGGATGTGTTTTTAAAAAAATGAACCCTATTAGGACATCTGTCGTGGAGGAGTCCTTGTAGCTCTAAAAAGGTTCGTGAATTTGAATGAAAATAAAAGATGTAAAATCACCCTTCGGATCACTTAGTCACAAAATGTTTTTTGGGTGCTCCAATTTGGATCTGACAAATTTATGCCCGCTTTTTGAGGGTCGGCGCAAATCGGCCATAACTCCCCAAATGGCACTCATAAATTATGAATAAGCGCTTGCGGCCAATGAGATGAAGTTCCGAGAAGCCTTGGACGATGATCAATTAAAATGTCCTTAAAAATTAATTACGCGTCGGATTAATTAATCAGCTTCATAATCTTTTGTAATACGTGTCGTTTATTAATGAATTCGATTTGCAACGTTTTTTTGTGGTTTTCCTAGCATAATCCGGCTTTTCGGACGTCGTCCTGACGCAATATGAGTCGGTGCAATGTAACAAATAATAAGGTGTTAAATGAAATCAATCACGGTCGGTAAGGCAGACACCTACGTGACCGCTACGAAGATCGATGCGGCCCGATGGCTCCGGAGATCTTGATCGATATCTCAATCATGATCGGCTCTTTCGTGGCCACCGACAACATTTATATACAACGAGTGGTGTCTTTTTTATATGCGTACACGACCTTTTTTTCCTTTTATTTTAGACATTTCTCGCGTTGTTGTTTTATTTGTCCTATTAATTTCGACACCTTTTTCAGAAAGCGGACAAACGACCTTTGTCTGATCTATACGCTGTCGTCGACGTACGAAATATCTCATACAATTGTGTTTAGTTGTAGATGCTGGATACAGCGGATATCTTAAATTGGTTATTCTATGAACGTGCAAAAAGACCGCATACTTGTAATTATTTATATTTGAATTCAACCATAGCCGCAAAAGATAAAATTGGAAGTACAACTACACCACAATGTCCTTTTCCCGTTCTAAGATCGATCTAAGTTATTATCACAATACATCAATATTGATTTCTATATATTTACATTATTAAACAGGTTAGATTCCAATAAATCATTATATTATTTGACTGATATCTTATCACTGCATAGCTTGATGGATAAAATCATAATCAAATGTGCTGAAAATGAAGTAAAAGACTTATCATTCCGAATTATACGAACATAACTGTAAAATTAACAACCATCTATCAATTCAATCATAAGCTTGGAGAAAAAAGAAAATGACGATTAATAAGGATTTATGTCACCTAAAATTAATGTTATTAAATTAATTGCCAATGCGATGATAAATGTCGCTTAAATATCATCAACGTCCAAAATTTAAGCCATACAACTATCTCATTCTCAAATATGTATCCAAGATTTGATCAAATCTCCTTTGCAGGTATGTCTTATTTTGCATTCTATATTCAAATATCAATCATATCAATTCAATTCAGCGATACTTCAGAGCTGAATACCATGAATTCTTATTGACACATTAACTGCGGGGACAAACATATAAACATATCATGCAATAGGTTCGTAAGATAACTGATTAAATAACAACTTTTTTAATAAACAACGACTTTATTCATCAACATAGTCTCATTCAAGAGTGATGCATTTATTCCAACACTTCTCTAATATTTCGATGACCGTTTTGTAGAACGATTTAGCCACAAAATAGGCTTCAGTTTCGATAATCATTCTTCATTGGAGCCTAATATCTTTCCTTGGAGCATTATTTTTATGTTTTCAAACAGGTAGTAATCACTGGGAGCTAAATTTGGAGAATACGAGGATAATGGCGAAGCAATTCAATTCAAAATGTATGCAGTTTATTTTGATATCTACTGCATTCTTCATTTGGGTTCGTTTTTTCGTAATTTTCTCTATCAAACATACTATTTACATATTATCATATAAACATCCTACGAACTTATTGAGTTAAGTGTTATTTCACTTTATTAAAACGGTATAATTTATAAAAATATATGTCCCGCGATTAATGTGTTAACTTCAAAGTATATTTGTACAACAAAAATTTATTATTCAACTAAAACTTTGAATTAAATCGAAACAATCATCATATTTTTGGTAAATTTATACTTAAATATTTCACTGTCTTGGAAAAGTCTTTGATCTATTCGAGATTTAAAATGCATTATTAATAATTAATCAACATCATTATGAACCTTTTTATTATATTATTGCATCTTTACTAAAAAATCTGAAGTTTATATACATTTTCAATATTCAAATATAAAAAATTAAATGATATATCATTTGAATATGTACTTTTAACTTAATCCAAATTTATCAGATGGTGAAGCTTTTCTAGCTTAACCAAGCTTTTGTGATATTTTTTGTACTGGTAGAAAAAGATCTATATCTTATATATATTCATTCATTGAAAAATATTTAAAAAAAACAAACAATTCTTCGCTAGATCTTTAACTGAAGGTTGACATTTCATATACTTAAAGCGGTATTAACTTCATCTGACAATTAGTTACTTTTATAGCTTTAAATATGCTAAAAGTGTCTATTAATTGGTTCCAAATACTTCATTATTCCTGTTCGTATGGCTTAAATTTATAGAGGTTTGAAAAGATTTTTAGAAGTGTAGCTGCCTATATTTCTTCTTTCTATCATTATTTTATTCCAAGGGCTGGCAATAATAAATTTCAAAATGTCTCTTTATAATCCACGTTCTGTTTACTGCCGTTTCATTTAACAGTATGCACAATGATCTATAGTTCATGTCGATAATGTTATACATCTTGGCTCATGTTGACTGTTTTTGGACTTTCTGTAAACAATACGTGTCGCCAAAGATGATCTTGTTCATCTGGTATACAATGGTATACATCAAGGGTATCAAAATCTAAGGCTAAATGGGCCAAAATAAAAAAAATATTAAGTTTGGTATTAGGTGGGGCGCAAAAAAGACTTAATATAATAAACATACAGAAATAAAAAATGACAAGGGAAAATTTATGTTTTCTTCATGATACATATCATTTCTTCACTGCTACTATTTTTTTCTATTTCAAGGAAATTTTGCTGAATGTGATTACTAACTATTATTTTTTTACGTTTACTGGTTAAAACCCGTGTTAAAGTACGAATAATATTCTCGTCACACAAAAAGGCTTTATATTTCCCAGATAAACAATTTCTGCACCTTTAATTAGGCATACTTTTGTATTTTTTACTTTTGTTAGCTGGGCCGCAAAAATATTCGCTACGGGCCGCATACGGCCCGCGGGCCGTAAGTTTGCCATATGATTACTTAAGACAATAATTGTATTATAATATTCTACACATCGATCATTCAACATATGCGGAATTGAAACGATGACAGCCACCTATAAAATATCAATTAGTTGGACAAAGCCAAAGATCGAATAGATTCGAGAATATACGAAAGCACGATGATTAAGAATAATGAAACACTCAATATCATACGGTTCTTTAGTGTGTCGACTCCTTTTATTTGTTGTCACCATTAAAGCCGATAATTTTTTCGTGGATGCTGACATCATTTGGTCGGCCATGCACCTATATACTCGTACGACACCTGTGTAGAGAGGACGCGTCAACTCGATCAATAGATCAAAGAAATCCGGATTTCACCGATGGCGACCACTTCGAGATCCACATAATGGATCCATCGATCTTTCGGCAGAGCAGCTCCGCAACAAGGTATTACACTTAGGACCGATTCGGTAGCCGGACGCCAATAACCTGCCTTCGTGCCGCAAGGACCCCAACATGACGGATATCCCCCGATAAAACCTATAATAAGCCCCGATTTTTTGTTATTCTTCATTTTCTGCGATGACGTTAATTTGCATTCGCATTCTTGGCACCCAGAGGTAGATTTTGCGAGGAAGTCTTAATTAGCGAGTGGAAATTCTGCCGACATGGTTGTAAAGCGTTTGCTTTATGTCATCTTTGCGTACCTTCAGATAAACGGCGTTAAGTATTGGCCATTTAACAGAGATTTGTATCTACTTATGTTATTTTCGCTATTAATAGGTAATGCGTGTAATTTGCGAACGGAATATCTCATTTGTATGTATGCTACATTCAAGCCATGTTGGTCTGTGCAACATAATGTCAGGTTTACATGGCGACAATAAAAATATTTTATTACACTGTACTAACGTTTAGTCTTAATACGAGTTCCTGGACGTGGACCAATACATTAATTGTATTTTAAACATCATGTAATTAACTTTCTGATTAATCCCTTCTAATAAGAATACGTTTACTATTAATATTAACATAATTTTCTCATTTCATAGCAACTAAATATATCATACATGCTATTTATTTACACAGCAGATTTTCGATCTATCATATAAAGAGGCAGGAAGAACCAAACGATAAATACGGAAACAGGAAAAAATATATCTCTGATGTGTAACTAGTAATATAAATGTGTTTTCCCCATGAATATGTATTTGCATATTAATATTTAGGATGAGTTTCAAAAAAAAAATTGCTTTTATTCCCCAACTGAGTTATATTTTATCCACATGATTACAGAGTTTCTAAAAAATGCTCTGCGAAATATTAGTCAAAAAAACTGGATCGGGCTTTGCCACCTTTGCCATAAAGCATTACATATGGATTTCTGAATCATCACTATTGATCATTCTGTTTTAAATTTTGAGTTTTATTAGATACCATTAACAATAAATTGGCTTTGTCAGTCTTTTTTTCACAATTTTTGAGCATCTTCCACATTAATATCGTTTAAGCATCCTCGTCACTATAGATTTATTCCTTGGATGAGTATTTCGCACATGTTGCGTGCACATTCAAGTGATTCAGAGAAAGTATGTTGAGTACAACACTCCATAGCACTTTATTTTCAATAGCGTGTCGTATAGATCTTATTATTTCGCCCTCGTTCGATCCAATTCTGCGTTAATTTATATTGATCTATGTAATGATGGGCCTAATGTCGTTCTTCTTCGATTGCAATAAGATACGCAGTCTTAACGGCCATAATGAATTTATACCGCGAACGTGACGATTGAATAAAGCCATATTTCTGTTCGACGTCATAAATTCAAGCAATCAAATTGGCCGTGCGAACCGCCGATTCTCAAACTGTTCTCGATCGCTTGAGCACCCCGGCGACCAGAGAGCATTTTTATGGAACAAAGCATTACATTTCCTCGGCAATTAATTGCTTTTGTAAGGCGAACGTAGGAAAATCCATATCCGAAAATGATTTCTCGGCGTGGAATTCACATTAGGCGCGTATTTCCGGCGTCTCTCGTAGCGGCCCGATCCGTTCGCTTTTTTATTATTTTTTCGACGACACACTCGAACAAAAGGCTCCGTGATCGGCGGTCAAACTTGACTCCGTCTGCTGAATGTGAGGCCATGTAAAATAATATGCAAAGCAGCAAAAGCCGAGCTTAAGAAACGTTTCAAAGTGCCGCACGGTCGAGAATACTGATGCGAGGCACCGAATGAGCACTTCATATTAATTAACCGATTCCCACGCGTTTCTTACAGTGTGTCTGTAAATCGTCTTATGGGTGTGCATATGGACAGGGTGTTTATTTCAGCAATTGACAGCTTCCAATCTGCGGCTGGCAATTGCTTCGATTATCGCCAATTGAAATGGCTTGCATGCCAATTGCAACTAAATTACGAATAGCTGCATTTCAATTCATATCCATCGTTGTTTAATTACACGCCTTCGTTTTTGTAGCTAGATAATTGAGAACTTATAAGATCATTTTGCATCGATTCGATGAAATTTAGAAGGATTTGCATGAAAAAAAAACAAGTTTCGAAGAACAAAATGGATAGTTTTCTTAATTTTACAACCAAATTCCTTAATTTTATCAAAGTCAATTTCGCTGTATAACAACGCTTATTCAGTATTACACCGAGATTTTGCTATAGTTTATTTATATTATCACTATTTTATACAAAACGTATTGTTTTCCAACAATTAATTTTAGTTTTTGTCTACCATATGATCCATAAAAAGTCACTACAAGTTCCAGAAGCTCTGGGTTAATGATTTATTTGCTTAATTCATGTGGAACCTATGTGGATTTCTCAAATGATAAGCAATTATTATGTTTAACATATCATTCCCAATATAATGATTTAAGCTTTTCCTATTAGGGAGATCGAAAATTAATCCATTTTTTTGCTGGTGAAAAACATGTATTTATTAAAGAAATATTAAATACTATTCAACAAAATAATGTTCATCATTTTCTATCATCTTTTGCCGTTGTAATAGTTATTTTACAATTCCTTTTTTTGAAAAAGTCCTTTGATTTTTCACTGAACAACTTATTTAAGTGCGTTTTTACTTCCCAAACAATATTAATTTTTTTACGTCTTAATGTATGATCTAACAATCTGAAAAAATAGCAATGGACGTCGCAAAATCTGGTAAATAGATTGGTTGAGGTAGAATTTCCAATCCAAGCTCCCTTATTTTTTCCTTAACTATTTCTGCAGCATGCGGTTTTGCATTACCGTTTTTAGCTATTGACCAAAACAGATCGTTTTTATATGAGTTCTTATTTCATTCGTTCGAGTTGTTCATAATAAACGATCATTGTAACGATCTGATCGGGTTTCTGCAACTCATAATAAATAATTCCAGAAAAATATCACCATACACAAAGAAAGACCTTTTTTATTAGAAGAAAACCATTTTTTTTTTTGGTACAGGATTGTTGTATAGTATCCACTTGTCGTTTCATCACAAAAACGGATATTTTTCATATCGAAACAGAAGAGATACGCAGATTGCACGCCGTAGATCGAGCGTCGCCTGCACAATTCATGAGAAACCCAAATTCCTTGTTTATGCAATTTAGATCCTAACTTAACCATAATTCCTAGTTTGACGAGGATCTGATTCCACAATCGATTTCAAGATATCAACATCTAATTTTTAGGGTCATTCTTTCCGAGGGAAGATCTTGAGAGCCCTATTTCCATTTTTAATATGTTTAAACCACCGATGATACTCGTTCAGCTTCAGAATATTCTTGTAGTATCGGTGACTTTTTTCAGTGCTTCGTTTGCTTCATTCCTTGATCGAACAGAAACAGCATAAAATGACGCAAGTATACTACTTATATTTTATACTTCGACAATTACAGTCCACCAAGCTTTCAACCTTGCGGACATTAACGATTTTAGAAACCTGAATAATTGTACATATCAGCATTAAATTAAAATCTACAAAGTTGCTTTATTGTCGAAAACATAGTTTCAGTCTTGGAAATATAAGATATTTACAACTCAATTATTTATAGGCCTCAAAAATTGTTATAAATGTCAATAACAACATCATTGCGATAGATTGCCATCAAATCTAAACTCATCCAATTTTTTCCCCACAAACAAATATTTACCATACGATACATAAATATTTGTCTACATTTCATCGTTATTTTGTCATCATCATAGCAATAGCTCATTTTTTATGCATTAGCCTCACCACATGATCTGTCTGTTACCATTTTAACCCATTCCGTACCGAAAATTCGGAGACAGAAAAGCATCTCTTGTGTCTCATCATACACTCATATATCGGTCGCATAATCGTGCTGTAAAGGCACCCATATACGTTTATTTATTGTATGGGTATAAATTTTTGTGTCATCTATAGGCATTGTTTAAAATAATTACGTAGAATCAAAATAAAACTTCTATGATAAATGTAAATGTTCTCAGTACGGTGAGGGTTAAGCGATTCGCTCTTTTAACAATATTAAAAACTATGTATTGTAATTACACATTATGATCGTGCCGACACAAATGAATGTCGAGATAAGTCTGAAGCCGTCAAGGATAAGACTTTTTTATTTGATACAACACTTTGAGAACCTTAACCGCGACTCTATACGACGATAGCAAAAAAAAGACACAGTTCGAATTGAAAATTTGTCATTATAGCAATTTTTCGGCGCTCTTTCTAAATTAAAATTGCTGACCTTTTAACTGGCGCTTAATCATCGGGCAGCGTTGTTTGCACACTGTTTCTAAAAATTTATCGGATCCAATTAATTACGGTACGAAAACAATTATTATATCAACGCATTATTTTTTGCCGCCATCAATTAGTCGACGGGATTATTTTGAGGTCAGCGATTGCCAAAAGAATTCCTCGACGTGTCAAGGTTGACAGTTCAATTTGTTGCTTGTCGTTGACAGAGATTTTTCACCGTTTTGTTTATATACAACTAGTTTTAGTGGCACTCGATGTCTCTTATTTTGTCAAGTCTGTTTGAAAATATCTACGAGAACGTCGATGGATATCGTAAAAACGCCGTGTTTCTAATGTGTCTCATGTGGATCTCGTATGACAAATGCCTGGAGTCACATCTATTATATGATCATTCGACTCTCAATTATTTATCTTGACTTCAAATCTACGTAAGAAAAATGTGATTGATAAACACGTGCTATAAAAAAATAGCAACTGATTAACATATCATTGTAAAATATATCTTCATGATGTGAAAGTCTGGCGTTTTACTTTTTTTATGCGATCCATGTAATACTTAAAGAGGCTCGTCTTTGATCAAAGCGATCTTAAAATCTCATTATGAACGTCTAGCTAAAATTATTAAAATGTTTGTGCATTGAATTAACAAAAATATCGACTTGCAAATTATATTGTCCTTGTGTATGAAGCGGTTAGAATCCCCAAATGTCATTTATTTATCATTCATTCAAATTCATATTCTCTTAAGATGCCTTCATTCACTATCACACTAAATATCTAGTTTTACCAATCCAGAAAATGAACGGTTTCCCATCTTTCTATAAGCCTGTTTATTCCATTGGTATAAAAATAATGAGACTTTGATGCAAAAAACAAATCCAGGAATATTTTGACTTCAACAATTCAAGTATTTATTTTATTTAAAAACGAATTGTAGCTATCTGAAAACGTGAAAATCCGATGGAGCAAAATATGAATGCTTTAGTACCTTTCAATTAAATTCTCTTAACTTGTGTTGCATCCTTATTTGGTTGTGTTTCAAGAGCTTATAATAAACTATTCCATTAATATCCCATCAAACGCGAAGCATTAACTTTTTTTAATGCATATTGGCTTTAGGTCTGGTCCAATATTTTTATTCGTACAACATTGTTACCTATGTGTACTACCCATTTTCATTATCTGTCCCTAATTTGTGCGAAAATGGTTATTGTTTTTATCGTTAAGTTTGCAGGCCACAGTTGATGAGGAACCCAAACGTTGTATGTACTTGGAATTCATCCCCATGCGATACAAATGTCGCACCACGGATGATTGGTTGATTCCCCATTTATAAAGCAATCTTTCTGGTGTTTCGACGTGGATCAGCATCAATTATGGTATTTAATTTGTCATCAACGTCTTTCAAAAGCCGTACAGTCATTGGTTTATCTATCAATGCAAAATCATCAGTTCGAAGTCTTGAAAACCAAATTTGAGTCAATCGAATTTTATTTACATATTACATACAAAGTGCTTAAACTTATGTAATCGCGGATCCTTCTTGGGCAAATTTATTTTTCGCAGACCCCCTCTTAATTTTTTTTTTCTTTGGGCTTCCCCTTCCCAACCTTAGACATTTTAAATCGTTCTTGAGACTTAAATTTTCAATCAAACAAACTTAACTACTTAATGTTATGGGTGCAACTATTTTATTGAAACCAGAATCACAATATTGGGCTCTATGCTAAATACTCTATGTTCGCGGACACCAGGGATCCGCAGACCCCAGTTCAAGGACCACTGACATAAAGATACTTTTGCATCAACCCAATAAAATACTTTTAAAACGCGCATATTTGGTGCATTTATTTCAAATCGGCGTTAAAATTACATCAAAATTCTTATTATTTAACCACCAGTGACTCACCGGTGAGTCGGTATGATGAAGAAAATAAATAATTTTTAATACCTAAAAATTATTATGTTAGGGACACACGTTTATGAATCCAAAAATATCTTCATATTTTAATGGGTCTTGATGTTTCCTTTTTATTTTTGAATAAATTCAACAAACTGACTACGCAACTAAATCTACTTTGGGATGTATTGGTCAGAATGACTTGTAAAAAACTGTTCTTATTAATATTATTAGTATATTGAGACAACCCTAAATAAACAATCGTAAAATTATACTAATTTGAAGCTTCAAATTATATAAATTGCAAATGAAGATCTCGTTAGCTAAGGATTTATCGTTAAGTGATTATTTAAGTATAGACAACCCTTTATGAGTAGAAAGCTCATGCAATACGGTTCTTTGGATTTAAATATAATCTGTCTTTTTATTTTAAAAAAAAGGTAAAGGAGACTGGAGCAAATTGGATGAAAATGGCATCTGGAATAGCTCAAAATGCTGAATAAATGTATTTATATATGTTTTAGATGAAGATCCTTTCATTGATCCTTGAAGTGCTTAGCTTCTACAGCCAAATTTATAAAGAACACTCAGATATTTTTATGCAAAAATTAGAGCAAATGTGTTGAAAAAAGCTCTTAAATCTGTAATAAAACGGGAAATTAACGTATTTTTTTAAAAAATTTCATATAAAACATTATCATTGTATTTCTAATGAGATTCTTATTGGTCGATTAGTCATCAAACTTGATTTAAAATAGGATTTAAATATGATTTAAATATATATTTTCCCCAAAAAACCAAGCTGCTTTTACAGTTTAATCTTGTGACTTTACAACAAATTGGAGATTTATATGGGGATGTAATATTGATGAGCGTATCGTTAATTGGATTGGGATGTCTTTCGTGTTAAATGAGTCGTTTTTCGCTTCTCTGAGCTTTCTCGAGCGGCTTTCGAATATACAAATGCATATAATTACAATTATACGAGGCTGTATATAAATAAATACGGATAGGTGCATTTTAAAAATTACCTCGATTCGGAATGAAGCAATAAACGTTACCACACGGCGGTTCAACAAAGTTCAAAGGCAGTTTTTATTCAAATGAATACAAGTCCGATCCGCCCGTCGTGTACGGGATTTGAACCCGAGACCTTCGATGCTGCGATATTACTAGACCGAAGAAGCTTTTTTTTCTAAGCGGTAAACCTCTTTAGCATGTTAAGGCAATCAGAATAGCCAACACTGTCGATTTATCTCCACTTTCAGCGAAAACACAGTCATATATTATTTCTTTCGCTACATGACCACAAACAGTCGGTCAGGAGTATTGTAAAACGTACACGGACGATGGAACTCGGTTCAGACCTCAAGGTCATGATTTCGGGAAAATTGATGGGAAATAGATCATGAGTGATTTTTGTGACATGTTGTTCCCTTAGCGTGGATTCAAAATGTTCGAGCGTGGGATTTAGAACGGTCTCAATTTCGAACGCTCTCGAAAACGTCACTTGAAATCCCGCAACAAAAAAAGGATTTGTAACGAAACGGGTTCAAGTAAAAAGGATAATAGCTGGCGCCACTCTTAGAGTTCAAGTGGATTGCGGGATCCTCTCTTTGGGATAACGGCGCAATACAACATTGAACAGGCATCCCGAAGGACCGATAACACACTTTCGAAGGTGCAGTTCCGTCTCTATCTAAAAACACTCAATTTAAGAACCCGTAACAGTGAAAATCATCAAGCCCACTCTAAATATAAGATTATTTACGTTATACATGCGCTGAGTGAATTTGCTGATGGCCGATTCCTTATAAATCTAATATGATTTTTCAAATTGTTCATACAAAATTAGGGTTTGCGTTCATCAAAGTTCATCAGAGAACTCTGGAGTATTTCTGGTTTTAGCCTTCAAATTAATAGCCAATTCTATGCATTTATTAATTGTTTTTGATATGATACATGTAGCTACTTTGCTGCAACTGCTTTCTGAATTATTTATTGTGGTAGATAAATTTAATATTTCGACTGATTCGTCTTCGTTCAACGTATGTTCATCCAATATTTTTTGGATGTCATGAATATCCATGTCATCAAAACATCTTCCACCAATATCATGACAAGTATTTATTGTCTTTTGGTATTCATCTTTTATTGATGATAAAATATTTTCTCCATAGACTACTTCTGGCCACAGCTTTTTCCAGCAAGTGGTGCGTTTTCCAATATCAATAATACTTTTAAATGTTTTGTACAAAACAGTGTTGTATAAAAACGTGTTATACGAGGTCTGAGTGTACTAATAATCGCTCGATCGGATCAAACTAGATTATTTTTGCATGATCATGAAATTTAGTTTCAGCATTGAATCGTAATTTTATTTTACATTCATTCCGACATTAAGATGTTAAGATTCATATTAATCTTAGCCGGCAATTCCCAACAATGCATTGAATTGAGCATTATTCGAAATTAGCATAATCATGCGAGTGTTGCGACTCATTTGAATTGGAAAACGTGTGCCAAATCGAATAATTAAACGAACGCATTTTGACTGCACCTCGCCTCAGCGCAGAGAGTCGTCCTAAGCGGTGGATACATTTAAAAATTGGTAATAGCCTAATCCACTTAGGAGCAAAATAAACAACGAGAAAAAAATATAAATCAACGAAAAGGGACAAAATCAATACCACCTATTAAAAACGTATAAAATGCCTTTTTGAGTTTTACGAGCTGAATTTTTTATTCGCTGTGTGTTTGGATATGTCGATGGTCGTCAATGTCGTCATCGTTATGGATAAAAAATAATTATTGGGGGTATTGAAGTGCGCTATTTTGCCGACTCGCATTTAAAATATCAAATTTTATCGGAGGCGATTAAAGACATATTTATATTTAATCGCATTCGGGAGCGTTTTTGAAATGCGTATTTGCTGAAAGGACTTGCATGCCGTCCGTCAAAGTTTCGCATTACGTCGTCTCGGCTCGAAAGAAAGCTCCACGTAATTAGCACACCGAAAAAGTGGTACATACACGTGTCTCGAAATAAAAATGGAACGAAAAATATGTTACCCGAGTGTATTTATTGATCAAAAGAAACACCGTCTAAAAGCTTCTCTGTGTATGAAAGATATTCTTTTTGTCCATCCTGCTTCGACTCACACTTAATAAGATTCCAAAACCACCGTCTCGCTCGTTCTTCCTTCTCTTCTTTTTAGAAGATAGACACAATCGAGGTCCACGTCTGCGTCACAGTAATGGATTAACACATTACAATATTAGGAACAAAAATGTTATCATCGGAGTCAAAGGCGTCCCAGCAATCCGAGCCGCGTAATATCAATTAAAAATAATATCGGCCAATTTCTTCATCCTCTGTTAATTTTTATTTACACTCACCATGACGATTAATCGCCATATATGACGGGTTCAAATGTCTTTTCTACGCACTCGAGATAAGACGGACGTCAACGCCGTATGATATTATTTTAACACCTTATTTTATCGCCAAGAGGAGCATTCGGGACGACATTAAGGCCTCCGGTTATTTTATGACTCGTAATATTTTTAATTCTCATGATGTACACAGTCTAGGCATTTAACGAGGGCAAAATCGTAATGAAAATGTAATTTTTCGATGCAAATTTCCGACAAATTCAGAGACCGTGTGATAACTTCAACATGATCGTCGATGGTCCAAATCGAAGAACTTTTAAATGATATCGAATCAATTACTGTTTTTATATGTCCTGTTTAATTTTATCTGGATGACTTTTTTATGATGAAATCCTGATCTATCGCCTTTGGATTCATTATCTTCCCGTTTATATCCTTTATTTGATTTAGTTAGTGAAAAAAACCTTGATTTTAAAAATCATGCATTCATTTGCTATATGCATTGTTAGGAATACATAAAAATTAATGTCAATCGGAATTACAACAAAAAATCCAATCAATGTTGACAAGATTATAGCAATCTTCATTAGGATCAATTTGTGATTATGCTTATATCTTCCAAAGCACTTTTTTTTTAAAGCTTTCAAAACATATTTACCTATTAAATTATTGATTATTTATAACCATAAATTACAATAAATGGCTCAAGCATTTAATTCTTTAGATCCATGTATGAAAATAAACGTGTATCATCTTAATCGATCATATATATTAGGAGGACCCGAAAGTATTCATAAATTTTGAGATCTTATGTTTGAACCCAGTTTGTACTCAGACACAGTAACGGAAACATTTTTATAAGTCCTCTTTTTTATAGAACTATTGTTAAACGTTATTTTCGTGCGACGGATTTTCTTAAAATTTAATTGCTAAAGGTAAAATTTCCACATCCGAAACTAATAAAATCCACATTCGGTACAATTTACATTTAAATCTTTTTTTGTGCGGTAAATGCATTCCGTGGAAAATCGCACAAAAAAAGCTATGACTTACATAGAAAAAGTGAAGATGTGTTCCATGGATTTTAAAAACCGCATAACTTTGAAACAGCTATATAAAATATATCCAAATTCGCACAAAAAAAGTTAATAAAAAACAGGAAAACAATAAGGCAATTAAAAAATAACATTTAAAGGACGTCTTGCAGCATTGGTGAAATTTTAAGGATGAAGTCGGACATCTGGCATCTCAAATGCCAGACATCCACTAGAAAAATACTAATTATTTTAATTACAAACTTTTTAATTAGAAATTCCTATGAAGAATATGTTTTTAAAGTCGGAAAATTGGAAAAATGCTAAAAAAAAAACCAAATCAACTTTCAAAAATCTAAACCAGAAACCGAAGGACGTGGTCATAATTCAGCAATAGCAGATGCAATATGATATACACAGTCCTAAATTATATTTTTTTCCAAATTTCGGCTAGTGCTGATGATTTATTATCTATTTTATCAATAATATCTTGATACGTACTATTTATGAAATTAAAAAAAATATAAAATTTCTTTAAAAAAAAACCGCATAACTTCGAAATCGCACAAAAAAGTCGCATAGGTTTGAGTGTACTATTTTTTTAAATTTGGGATTGGAATACAACAAAAGCAAGTAAAACACTCAAACACTGTTATGATGAACATTCGCAGACGCCAATATTGATTCCAGTAATATAAATCAGGCAATAGGAGTTTAAGGGATGGACCGAAAACAGGATGAACTTCGAATTTTAATAACGATGCACTAAAATTCCTAATCGAGTCAGATCCTCGGCAAACAATCGAGGAGTTATCGCAAAAACTGGGTTCCATATGAAACACATTTAAAAACTCATTGCACAAAATGAATAGTATGGGTATTATGGGGTAGAATGGGTACCACACGTCTTGAATGACCACAAAAAAAAAAACGAACGACTAAACACGTGCTACACCTCTCCCATATTATTCCTAAGAGTCCTTTTTTGAATATGCCTAAGCCCTGATCGACTTCAAAAAAGGGCTATCTTGGGTATATGGTGGGATATATGGTGAATAATTAACTATAAATTAATGAAACTGGGAGAAAGCAAATTTGTCACTGATACAGCCTAAAAGAAAACGATTGAAAAATGCAGTTGAAGTGAAAATACATCTAAAATCGTTTTGTGCTTCTAAGCCGGAAAGTTTTTATAAAAAATAAGAAGGGAATTATAATTTATAATTTTGTAGGTAAAATTTTTGTTATTAATAAATTTGAATTATTTTTATTTAATTTTCGAATACTTTCGGGTCCCCCTAATATTATATTAATACATTCGATTTCCCATTTTTTTTAATTACAGAACTAACCCACTATACCAACACATGCTCTAAATGTTACAAAACATATATCTATATGGGTGCATATAATTAAAAAGATGCAATTAATTACAAACGAAAAATAATTATATTTAATTGGAGTTAGCTCGCATTGCCGTTAGACCGTGGGCATGTGTTGACACATTAGGACCTGTGCGGCGATTATTTTTTTGTATTTATAAATTGATAGCCTTTTTTTGTTTTAATAATCCTTTGGTCGGGCTTCTTCTGTCACTGTTGTGACCCTGGAAGGATCTACTGCGGCGCCACCACAAAATGGAGATATATACAAAGACCGGACCGCTCCTTAGGATCGCCTAATACACACATTTATGGATCAGATGGTGATTAATAAAGCCAACAGGGGTTGAATCAGCTTTTCAACAAAACATTAAATTCCATATTAAAAAAATATATATCACCAATGTCCATACACAATTAAAATATTACCCATTCGAAGATTCTATCCGGTCGCAATTAAATATATATCTTATTGATTTGCATCGGATGAGAGACTGTGCAGAAGTGCTTGTATTTAATATTTATACTTAATGGATATTGGACGATATGACATGTTGAATTTATGATTGTCTTGTGGTATTACATAAGTGCAGATTGCGGAGCTCACTTGGACAGCCCTGAAAGCCACTGGCCGCGTAATGCCGTACATGGAAATCCTCTCTGGCGGCCGAAGAAGTCTTTCTTGCTCGCTCGTTCGCTCTTCTCTCAAATCGGTGCACCAAACTTAATGCACTCCATTATAAATGTATGCATTTCACATGCATATAATCCTACGGTGAGAAATTTATATCATCACATAAAAACTCAGCGCCGAAGTTCATTGTCATTTCGAACAACCTGCTCTCGATGTTGCAGTCTTGCATCCAATTTTGGAAGTCTAAATCCCAGTTTTTAAAAAGTGTGTTTTTGGAAGGTCTGATTAACTTCTTACGATGTATTTGACATAATTTGTATGCAAATATGCGTATAATGCGAATCTGAAGACAATCTTGAAATACGAAAAAATCATATGTCAATATAATAGCTTAGCTTTTAGACTATTGTTAATGTCACTAATATTAATATTTCCAATTGATCATCTTAATCCAGGTTTAATCCGGTTTCCTGGATCTATAAAAGTGAATACTGCGGCGATTAATAAGGTCAATAAAGCTATTAATAGGGTTATTTTATTACCCTTTATTCCACGTTAAAGTATTGCCATCAATTGATTTCATTCAATCGCATATACATTCATCATTTCTCGAGATCATTTAAGGTTTTACCGCATGTTGGTGTTTACAATCTGTCTAAAGTGAACAAGCTAAAAAACTAAGAAAATTTGCAGTTAGTTTCTCGAATCATATGATATTAGGAGGACCCGAAAGTATTCGAAAATTTAATAATAATAAAAATGTATAAATAGCGTTATAAAATATAATTCCCTTCATTATTCAATACAGATTCTCATCGCTTTGACAACCCTTTGATCTTTTTTTGTAAAATTTTTTCGGCGCTAAAAAAACGAATTTAAATGCATTTCCAGTCTTTTTTCTGTTAAAAAAAAATGGATGTTTCTCTTTTAATTTTTCATTAATTCATATTGAATTACTCCTCGCATATCCCACCATTTTTTGTAGTCTGTCCGGGCTTAAGCATTGGAATTAATTTTTTTTTTGAGCAAGCCATTGATTTTTTTGTCGTTACCAATTACAATGCTATTCAAAAACGGACTATTTTTTTGTGTTGCGTTGTTTTGTTTTTATTGTGTCCCATCCTACCCCGTGACACCCATCCTATTCGTTTTGCCGATGGGTTTTAAGTGTGTTTAAAGGTCAATTAGGGACTTTAGTGAATCATTATCAGAGTTCGGTCCTCCGGTTCTCAGTTAATCTCCTATGCTTCTATTGTCCTGATTTAAATATTTTAGTGTTTTACTATCATTTGTCAAACCCAAATTATAAAAGTAGCATACAATGCCATACATGTTTATAGACTTCGTTAGCTTCAGGTATGGAAATTTTACCCCTAACAAAAAATGCTGCACAAAATGCACAAAAATAATGTTTTTTACGACAATTTTATTAAAAAAAACAACTTACAAAGATATTTTCTTTGCTGGGTCCGGTCACAAACTACACTCAAACATAAGGTCTAAAAAAATTCAAATACTTTCGGGTCCTCCTAATATGAATGCACTTGCTGTTGTAAGTGATGGTGATGATCGGTTTTTTAATCTGCATACCAAAACTAGAGAATATGTATTGTTATTTCATATAGCAACCATTTAGTTTTCGTAACTGAAAATGCGAATTAATTTCAAATTTGTCATAGAATTTTTGTCGTTTATGAAACTTTGGATTGTAGTAGTCATCTACATTTCCTATATATGCGGAATCTTGTTTAATTATCTAAAATTTAATATAGAACTATATTGAATCTACGGATATGATTGACTTGATTAAGTGTGAAAAATCAGCATAGAATACATTGTTATAATATTCTTCTTATTATGATGTCAGATTAGTCTTCGATATGAGATTTTCCTAAGGTCCTGAAATAATTGTCGCCGTTTTATCTTAAAATTATTTGAAAAATCCATGATTTTATTATGATTGTTACAAATCAGTTACTCAGAGATTCTATTTAATTATCATTTATTGAAACCAATTTAAACCTGAATATATGATTTATGGATCACTCCGTGTATCATATTTAATAAATTCAATATATCATAAGTTTTATGCTTTTATTTTTTAAAAATTATATTAAAATATGGCTAGTCTGTATTAAATCAGAACACATCACTCAATAAGTTCGTAGGATTATTTTCGCTTTAATTTTTTTTCTTCTTCAATTTAGGTCGTTTTATCAAAATCTCTTCAAAAAAAAAATCACTTATTATATGTTTTTAAAATTATAATAAAAAAGATGGTTTAAGTGATCTATCTGAACGTAAATTGATCATTATAATTATATAATATGCAGAAGCACTATATATATTTTTTTAAGACTTGTTGATTATTAAAACCTATTTAATTGGACATAGATATATCTATTGACTCTGATATACTATTTATAATATCTGGAATGCCAAAAATTATTAATGATGATTTTCAAATATTTATGAAAAAAGATATTATGGCAGAATTCGCAACCCTGTTATATGATTACCGCATCCATTGTATTACATGTTTTTTAATGTCATTGACAAATTTCAATAATTTTTCTTAACACTATGCAGCATCTAGCAGTTAATCATACTTCTTAATCTATTTTGGTTTAATATTTTTATACATTTTCATCTAAAATTTTGAGCCTATTAAATTTCAGGAATTGCTTAAAGTTTTGACGATTTTCCAAGTCCGTTTTTTGTGCAATAATGCCAAATTTAACGTCGTTGTCTAGGACAGCCGCGCCGATGAGATAAATGACGGTCTGCCTTAATTTGTCAATAAAAAGGTTATATCAGATCTCATAAAAGTTTATTGTTAAAGGTTTTCTGTGTTTGCTTACTTACATAAGGGGGGTCCGGAAGTTCGACGGCCTTAACATCCCGACCAATATATTATGCCTCTATTGATGTGCTAATTTGTCCGCCTCTTTTTGGCCATCGCTGGACACTGGTTAAGCGATCGATATACTACGATACACCGATTGCGAAAAATCACACAATACGATATATATCCTTAAATTTATTTGTTGAAAATGATAATAAATTGAATTTCTAGGAACTGTATTGTGGAACAACAGATTTTATATAAGGTGGGTGTGTTTTATGCAAGTTATGATCGTTTGAAAACACAAATTTTAAATGTTTGTGTATCGACAATATATATAAATCGATCGATAGCTAACGATAAAAATGTAGATCTCGGTATAGTTGTTACGACTTTCGATCAAATGCGTTGCATTTAGAAATTCTCAGACGTTATATGTTATTTGGAAAATAGCATATTTGCTTTGTACATACGTTTCAAGCTTTAAATTTTTGCATTTAAGAATAGATGCAATTACTGTGATGTGAGCTTGATGCAATTTCATGTCGAAATCATCGGCAAATCAAGCTCATACCGAAAGGTTGGATGATTGCATGAATGAAGACGCATGTGGAGGAACACAAGCTCTGTTGCAATTTAATCGCGAAATGTGAATGGAACGCGTTATCCATAATTGGATGGAGAGATAAAGGATGTGATTAATAAAACACAAATGTTTAAGCGTGTTCGTAAGCGGAAACCTCAATGGAAATGTGCATACTATACTTTTTGGGTTATTCGTTTTATTTATTGCTGGCAGACGACATTTAGAGCTGTCCTGTGAATGGGTCGCAAAAAAGGCGACCGAAACGCAACCAGGTGAGGAAAGGTAAATTAGGGTCTGGACATTAATACGGGCATCATCCAAACAGAAAAATAGCTCTATTCAATCAAAAATCGACAGAATTACATCAACGTATTCTTGGCTAAAACAACCCCATAATAAAATCGATCAATCTTGGATAAATTTCATAAATTTACTCCATAACCTAATATCGAACTTTTAAGCACGTTCTGTCAATCAAATGCAAATATTTCATAAAGGGAGCACCTTTTTGTGTTGGATCTCGTCTCAATGGGGTAAAGTAACTAACGGTTTCATCACCTGAGAGTGGGTAGGCGCCGGTACTAATATCTTTGGCGTGTTGCTAGTTTTTTTCTTTTGTAAGCCCCTTTTTTTCAAATGTACCACCGACCTAAAAACGCTAAATGGATAATATTGGGTTTTAGCAAACCTATATATTTACCTGACGTTTATTACCGCATAATAGCTGTAGGGTTCATTCATAAGAAAGAGTATTTTCTAGTTATTTGTATAAGCATATGGAGACCTCAATCGATATCAAAATCAAGTTCAGCGTTGAATTTTAATGACATAATTTTCGCGCGTTTAGACTAAGGATATTTTTGAGAAAATGAATTTTCAGAACCAAGAAATAAGCATTTATCTAATGATTTACACAATTTTATTGAGTAATGTAGTTCATTGACCAATCAATAATGATTTTTAGCATTAATTCCAAATATAAAATATTCTTATTCATTTATAAAGTAATGAGATTAACTTCAAATAAGTTTTAGCAAAAAGTATTAGGGCGACCCGAAAGATTTCGAAAATTTACTAAATCATCTTCCTATTACTTTGGCAATTCTTTGACCCTTTTTTATAAAAACTTTCCGGCTTAGAAGCAATCAGCAGCTATAATGCTATCAATTATAAATCAGCAATTTCTCATCAGCAGTTATAATGCTATTCAAAAAGGGACTATTGGGAATTATAGGGAAGAATTTCGTCGCTCGTTTTTATTGTGTTCAGATAAGGTGAGCGATATCTATCCTGCTCCATAACATCCATCCTATTAATTATTTTTGTGCAAAATATCTGTTGCACAAAAATAATGTTAAATATTAGTTCTACAAATTTAATAACTTACAAACGTGTTTCCATCACTGTGTCAGAACACAAATTGAGCTTAAACACAAGGTTTCAAAATATGTGAATACTTATCGATACCCCTAATATATATATATGAAATCGAGAGTGACTAATTGACCATAAGTGTCTGCATGCTGGCCATTTTTTATTAATACTGGCGTATTTACGGGGCTTGTGAAATACACGTGATATGGAAATATTGGAATTAAATCAAATAGATAGTAAGTCTAATCATCATCAGCTATACCTAGTCCTCTGCGGGATTAGGACCTCTTCAATAACCAGTAAATTCAAAATAACATGCCATCTGAATTTCATTTATGAACGATCATCCAGTAAATCCTCAGGGTGAAGTTATCGAAGGATAACTTCACCCTGTGGTAAATTTAAATAATATAATAAAACAGTCCTAATTTAATATCTATAAATTAGCAGAATTCACATTGATCTCTAGGCAAAAAAATGAACAATTGAGACTCAATCGTTAGTAAGAAAATTTAGTTTTATCATCATTTTTCAGCATAATTTGACATGTGGTTATTATGTAATTACATTTTAAAAAGTATCTATTGTTAGCAGTTTGAATAACGTGTATTTAAACGCCTAATAATCTCCTTTTAATCCCCCTGATAATTATTTAATTTAAAACATTGGGTACTACATTAATTTATTATGATCCAGGAATTCAAGTAACCTTATGTGAAAATATGTATAGCTTGATAAATTTTAATATTCAATCATATTTTGATGTTGATGTAATAATATTATGAAATGCAAATAGAAGATCAGTGCTTCTTAATAACATTTGATCGAACTTTGACCTAATCAATGATATAAAATATTTGTCCATCAACATGATTATCACACAAATTTGAAAAAAAGTCTAATGATCGTCGAATGCTTCTAAAATATTTTGATTTTATCGATATTAATCAAGATGTTTATAATTTCAATGTGGGAAATGTTTAGAATACATAAGGAATCGATTGAATATTGCGATCGTTCATTAACATTTTAACAACGTGTTTTTGACATAGGGGAAAAAATGTTGTATCGCCAATCGTTCTGTCATAATAAGTTAATTTTGAGTTACATCAATAATTATTATATGCAAATTCATACTAAACAGGTTGTGATGTGCTATGAAATTATTGTGTTTGAATGGGTTAACTGAATGATTTTTTTTTTATAAGGCACGTCAGTAAATCTTGAATTTTGACAGCTTGATAAATTCGAAGCCTTATTGGTCCATGGTCTTCAGGATGGTCCTCCGACCAATGATTCCATGTCGTCCCGTTCCGCATGCAGGTCAGCGGATAAAACGAGAAATTAACAAAGCAGAACGCCGTGAAAAAAAATTTAGTGCCCAAAAAACGTTTAGTGACTATTTAATGCGGCCATAAAAACATTCAAGGCTCTACGGATCCAAAACAAACAATTTTAGTGTTGGACGGCCTCTTTGAGTCGGGAAATTCTTCGACGGGTAATGTAAGTTAAACGTGAGAATTATGGAGGTAAATTAGTATAATGTCGGTGAATCCGTAGACGTGGCGAGAGAGTTTTAACCGTCCCGGAAGTCGCTATTATTCCATGAAATAAATATCGTCCAGTTCGCCGAAGAGTCGGGAGAATGTCCCTTATTGGGATGGATTAACGACCTGCTTACATGGCGAACAATTTCAATGCGGACAAGTTTGAATTTTGACGTCATACATGGAAAATAGTTCTTTGTTATCGATTATTTCAAGCAAACAATAGCCACAGATTTATCCATCCAAATTTACATCAAAACATCCACATCATGACAAAAATATTTTTGTCAAATGTTATATTTATGCCAAGAACGTTATTATATGATACGCATTAAATATGTCCATGGAGATAATTAATGGATCATCTTCCTGTTAGGATAACATAGTTTTGAATACACGCTCACATCAAAAATAAGATATTTATGTTTGTTATTATTTATGTATGAAAAATGATAGATATTGCAAAAATTAAATGAAGGATTCATCTGTGTAAAACAAAATGCAGATATGAACTCGATATGGTCATTACGATAAGCGATACGACTTATCATATTAATTTAAAATAAGCACGTTTGTAAAAACAACAGCGTTATAGGGAATCATTCCAAAGCAAAAAATCGTGTTAATAATGAGGAAAAATGTAGTAGAAATATATCGCGTTCGTCGGGCATTTCGGGCTTAGTGGAGCGAGTTCATCGATTGTCTCATCGAGTTTGTGTCGAAAGGGCGATGAAGCCTTCGGGAGATTGAAAGGTCGGGCATAAATGATGAGATGATGAGACGATGGGTTGTTGGGTTAATTAGTCGTCTCGGTGTGGTGTCGGTGTCAGGCTGAGTGGTGTCGCGCCGTGGACATTCCGCCTAGCACCGGCCCCGCCCGACTAGCGCCACCTCACCTGGGAATCCTTTTTTTATGTCATTTGTTCCAAAAAGTCCCCTTACAGAGCTTCTCAAACTGTACTGAATATAAAATATACGACCAAACACTGTTCGAGATACCTAAACTTTGTATATCATAGTCGATTTCGTTCATCCAAATGTGACACCTAGATTTCAGCACTGTATAATGTGTACACATGACGTCTTTTCAAATGATATAAGCCATTTTATTTTAGTAAAAGGTAGTACAATTTCAACCATGGACAGGTATATATTGCAACAATGCGTTTACATTATTCAAATGAACGAACGAGAGATCCATTGTTTTCAAGCAAAATTTTGTTTAGCGATGAAGCGCATTTCACAATGTATGGATTCATCAATTAAGTAAAATTGTGGTATCTGGGTCGATGAAAATCCTCGTGTTATTCAAGAGAGATGTTTACACCAAAAAAAGAGTTATTGTTTGGTCTGCAGTTGGAATAATTGGACCACATTTCTTCAAAGATAAACGCTCGTTCATCAATTAATTCCTCAGGCAAGACATATTCTAAATGCTCTTCATTCTACATATTTGATTTATTCTTAAAGAAGAATACTAGCAGTCAATGATTGGATATTATACAGTTTTGGTTCGTTAATACAGAAAATATATCAGATCCACAGCTATTAGTAATAAATAGTCATAAGTTTGGATACACATAATTCGATCTTGAAGCTTTAAAATAGATGCATCCTGTTTGATTTGTGTATTTCATAATGCAAAATTAGCTTGATTGAAATCCGGCTCTAGACTAATCTGGCGCCCCCTGTAATCCGACATACCAATACAAGTATCGTTATGAATCTTTTTGAAGGTTGGCAAGTGAGTACGGCGTAAGATGATCCAACAAAAACACACACACGCGAGAATATTCAAAAACTCTTCTCCACCATTGATTAAGGGCCAGGCAAAAGACAAATTTCAAGAAAGCTAAACATCCAGAGGTGAAAGAAGCTTTGTATACGTGATTTATTCAAGAAATTAATAGGCATACATCTATTTCTGGGCCCATATTGGCCATTAAAGCAAAGTTGTTTTGCAAGGAGAATTTTAGCTAGCAAGGGATGATTGGAAGATTTCGAAAATCATCATGGAAATCTACAGTCTGACAAATTGGACAATTTGACACCACCTTGCAAAACTGTTTGTCGGATTACCGCGGGTCGACTATACTTTAAAAATCATGGAAAAAGTATATTTTTTAAGCAATAAAAATATCGCCAGACTAAGTGTTACTAAAGTTATATCCTTTTTATATGTATAAATGTCAATAAAAGCACGCTCATTTTTTGACTTCAATGTCAATTTATAAGCTTTAAAAGGTATCATATTCAAATTTTTGAATGGAACTGCAGAATAAGCTAGTCAAATAAGTGCAAAATAAATTAAAACACCAATCAAAGATGTTGGAATAGTTAAATTCTTAGTTAAATACAAGTCGATGTATTTATCAAGACTTATGTAGAGTATAATTAAATTCATACTAATTATGGATCGTTTTGATGAAATTACAAAAAGCATGTGCTAATACAGTTATTTGAAAATTCCTTTGAAGAAAACAAGTAATACAAACCATTAAGCATATCATTTTAGCTTTGGATAATTTCAATCGTTCGGATTACATTCATTAATGCATTAAATTGCTGTTAATTGTAAAGCTCAAATTAATTATATTGATTTAATACGTCCCACAGTTTGATGTTTGAGCCCTTTCGTAAGTAATATCCATATAAGTAGACCTTAATGCGTCCATTTCCCTACTTCTCTCCGAAAGACGTGTGACAATGTTAAAATCTACCTTTACGCGCTAACAAAGCGCTCCCGCTCGGATGGCAGGATAAGAAATATATAAATTATTCAAGACGAGCACTTCCTTAAGTCATGGATAATCGATATTGCTCATAGTATAATCTCTTTTTAAGTAACAAACTATCTTCTAGTGCGTCTATAACGCCGATAGCAGCAGCATTATTAAATCGCAATGGGAGCCATTTGATTGAATCTATCTAATGTGTACATAATTACATGTAATCTGAGCTGTTACAATATATGACAACAATAATTTTTATAATTGTGGCATGTAATGGACGGATAAACACGTTACTCTCGCGTTTTATCTGCCATGACATAATACGATATTTATTATCACTATCGTTATGCTGATATTATGGGCTATGAAATTATTTTGTATGTGTAGTTATAGCTCCGGTAAAAATGATTTATAACGTATCGTTATGTTTGAATGTGACAATTAGCAGTGGATATGCAAGAATTAGGAGGCGTTCTTATATTCATTTTATGGTGTTAGGTCCAATATTTAACGATTTGACGTATTTATTTATGCAATTAAAATGCAATAGATGTATTTTCACCGGACCAAGTGTTACCAAACAGCCAATAACTGTTTAACTCGCTGCTCACTAATTTAATTTCATACATAAGTTTATTCTGTTCTAATATTGACTGATATACATAGATGTTTTGCATATGGATTTACATTTTTTTTTTGTGTTAGGGGGGTCTTTTGCTACTTTTCATATACAGGCCCTATGTCTAAATTTAACTATTTAAAGGTGAAATTTTAAAATAAAATGTTGAAAAAAAAATCTATTTCGACAACTCAGGTACTTAGGACATAGAGCCTATGCGTAAAACGTAGCAAAAGATCCCCTTAATCCCAAAAAAAATATTGTCGGTCCATGTGTAAAATACCCTCTATATATAAAAATTAAAATGTATTGATTTGTTTGTTTGCGGACTATACATTCCTATAACATTCATCCAAATGCGATGAAACTTTGGCGAGTTATTGGGCATGTATTCAAGAAGGTTTTTAAATTAGTAAATTAGTAAGTATAAAAAATATTGTTTGTATGTTTGTGCTGTATATGCTCCTATACCATTTGGCGCGTCTGGTGAAATGAAGCGGGGTCGTTTAGCATATTTTATTTGACTTTTAAAGACCCCCAACCACCAAAATAATTTGTCGATATATGTAAAAAACAACCTGTATAATCCCATATATTTTAAAGTTCAAAATTCCTTCTGGAAATAGTTAAGAGTAGAAAATTTTTCGATGAGATTTCGTTGAGAATGGAATTGCACCATTCAAAAAAATGTATATATCGAACATAGATTGTTATATAAGACCAATTTCGTTTGGAAAACACAAATTCGAATATCTTCACATGTATAAAAATACAATTGAGACAATCAACGATCCGTTTATGGACATTATTGAAAACTCTAAAGTAAAAGCATTGAGATATCTGATCTGAAGGTAATCATCTTAAGTGGTTCACATTTCATTGCAAATTATCGCAACCAATCTCATACAATAATGGATATTAGAGTCATATGCGTCATATTCAACATCAAACGCGCATTGCTTAAAATAAACTTATCCATTTGATGGTTTATATTGATTGAAACCAAAATGTTCAGAATTGGGATCATCATTCTAACAACATAAATATTAAGTTCTGCAAATATATTCGAATGGGATAATATGCATTTAATTTCGCAGAGCTAAAATTGCTATATTTAAATTGGAATATATTTCGTTTTGGTATTGATCTGAATCGAATTGAATGTGTGATGGGTGCCACGAGATTGGGAGCGCATTCCGATCAATGGTATACCGAATATATACTATTATCGACAATCAAATGTGGCTGACGCCTACAAGAAGGTAAAAAATAGTCGAAAAGAAGTCGAATAAAAGGTTTTACGGTGTCGCGACTCGTCCTTTATATGACGTCGCCGCCAAGACGATAAGGTGACAACTGTGGCATCTGTAATGCGATTCCCACGGGAGACCAATCAATAACATCTGGGACACACAATAATTAGGCGAGAGAACACGGAAAAGATCCCAGTCCTATGAATTTGTGCATTAGCATAATTTTTGTGGCTCAATTCGAACCGCGAATCCTTTGACAGCCATTCGCAGTGGTGTTCATTTGAATATGCGATATTTATGATAATCGCGCCGTTGACACATGTCACGTGGATACTTATGTCAAAATAAAATATGAACGACATCCTTTACGCGATTTGAGAATTTACACCGTTTCTCAATTTGATATTTAATATACTACGCACGCTTGTAAGACAAAAGATAATGCTCGCGGGGAAAAAAATCGCACGTGCTATTATCGTATGCAAATTTCGCAGTAAAATAAATAAACAAATTGAAAGTCGAAATACATTCGTACTGCCGAGTGATGATCCCACCTACGTCGTCATTTTTTTTTTTTGTTACGACACCCACTCGCATAAAATACAAAATCACTAAGTTGAGTACATATTTGTGTCGGACACGGATGGCTAAAATTGCACTTGTAAAATGTTGAGAATATCTGCGTACATATTGCATAGTAAAGTTTATCGTTTGAGAAGCCTTGATAATTTTTTAGGTGGATAAACACATTCTAGCTTATCTTATGCAAATGAGTAGAGCCTACCTGTCACGTGACAATATCGCATTAAATTCGATTCTTATAGTTATTATCTAAATAGATTAGCTTGAAACTTGCATAATTTGTAAATATGCAGCTTAGTAAATTGTTATAGGGCATGCAGTAATACTAGGCGGACCCGAAAGTATTTGAACATACACACAATGATGAAAACATAGCTTACAAAGCTATTATTTTTGTAGAAATATGGTTAAGAGTAAAAGTTCTTGTATATTGTAAAAAAATTATGCTGCTTTTTTATTTGAATTGGAATGCCACAAAAGCTAGTAAAATACTCAAATATATCTATAATGAATACATGTAAAACTCATCGGCAAAACGAATAGGATGGATGTTATGATGTAGGATAGGTATCGTACGCTTGATACGCCTTTTTGACATTATAAAAGCTAGTCTCTTTTTTAATAGAATTGTAACTGGTGATAAGAATTCGCTCATTTACGATAATACCAATCTTTCTCTAAATAAAAAAACTCAATTCCAGTCCCTTAACCCAGATTGGCGATAAAAAGGTCCTTATATTCATATGGTTAGTTATGCGGGGAATAATTTAATATGAATTGATGAAACCGAGATAAATTATAACTGCACATGTTTATTATCGAATGTCCCTGATATAGCAAAATTGACACTGGATAAAATACGCGAATTAAACTGAGAAGCGTTATCACATCCTTCTTATTTTTCTCGATGCATTTCCATCATTTTTAGGTCCACGATAGGAAAATTATTCAAAAATTTACCTCAAGTGGAAATGCATTTAAAACCGTTTTTTTGCTTCTAAGACGTAAAGTTTTTACAAAAAGGGATCTAAGCACTGCCAAAGCAATGGAAATATGTGTTGAATAATTAAGCTAATTATATTTTGTTATGTTATTTATAAAATTGTTGTTATTAATAAATTTGGCTTTTTTTAAAAATTAAATTTACGAATACTTTCGGGTCGTCCTAATAATTTTTTATGTCGTGATTATATCAAAACATACTATTTTTAATTATTCATCCTTCGATACGATATACATTTTTCGTTCAATGCAAACATTATTATTTAAGGGTTGAAGTTGGCCATTAAAAATTAATTAACACCCAGGAAATATTATTTTAAAACGAAAAACTCTATCGAAAACCATAGGTTTATTAAAATTCACCGAGCAACAATTTGTGGACGTGTGCTAGATATTTTTCATATGCGAAATAAAACCGGTATTTTTTATTGTTTTAAGGGCGCGTGAGGAAATGATATTCACGTTCACTACGTATCAACCTATTTATTGAATAATTGTTCTTAGTTTAAAGTTATAAAATTTTGGGTTCAAATCTAAATCACTGCGAAATCTTCGCTTATGTGGAGATAATATCCTCTTCGATATCATAATCCTCAACACTGAGAGACGATATATATAAAAGACATAATCGAATTAAATATACGACATTATTATATCTATTTCTAGTATCAAGAAAAAATACTGATCTTAGATTGTATGGCGGTTACAAACAATTCCAAAGGATTTTTTATATCAACAAAACCACAAATGTTTAGTCATATTTTTTGATAATGCCATATTAATGCATTTCCACATTAAAAGCATCTAATTCCAAGAAATTTCATGTTTATTCCAAGTAAAGTGTTTTGATTGAAGTAAATTCCTCTAACGTTTTTTAATCGATTCAAGATCTTTATGCTCTCAAAATAAAATTATATTTTCATATCAACTATTTGCATTTTGCCTGCATTTTTAATGAATTTGATATCTCAAATATCAATTATTCAATTCTATTTTAAAATCGGAACTATGATTAATCAGTCATTAGTGATAAAGAGAAAAAGAAATGTCGTTCAACCCTGATTTAGAGCATAATGCGTTATTATATTCCAAAACGCAAATCTTGGATAATACTTCTATAGTTTAGATGTATTGATAGAAGTGAAGTAATAATTGATAGCTGATAAAATGAGAAAGACAGACATAAAATAATCATCCAATCGCTAGTTGTTTTTGCAACTGGAAAGATCAAGAGAATTAGCGAACAAAGATTCAAAAGATTACTTATTATAGTCTTAATTTCCTTTGATAAAACTTCTTCAAAATGTAAAAGGTTCTTAAAAGGATTTTAAAAACTAATTATAACAACGTAATAAAATCATGCAAATTGAATGGATGGTGTGCTATTTTTTGGAATACTTTTATCTTCAAATAATACTTTATGAAAGACCGTTTCGTGTATTCGATTTACCTGCTTTTAAGTTCAAAATTATCACATTTTAGAAAGATCGTTTTTTTCCCCCTCATTTTGGAGATAATGGAGTAAAATGCTGATAATGACACCAAAATTGCCATTCGTGTCTAACACATTTTGTTCAATTTGAATATTAGATTGTTCGCTATAAGAATTCCATTCATGCAAACAAGATTCCTTAGTGTGAACGATTATTAGCGCAATCATTTTCTAATAATGGTCATCATTGTCGTTCGTAACATCGATATATGCAATATGGTAAGTTCATCAGTAAGGCGTTAGATTTAGATATACTAATGTGCTTTTGAATGCTTATTTAAACGTATAATCTCGCAAAAAAGGCGTTACGATAAAATTACAACGCTTGTCGTCATTTCGATAATGCTTCAAAGAGCGACTTTGTTAAATATTTAAATTTAAATCGACAATTAGCGGTCTTCGGGCGACGAACGGAAATACTGCGACCCGCGGACGTCATTCAAATATTTCCGATCAATCTCAGCACACCATAACTCTCCTCTATTGCTTGTTAATTTAGGATACATGAACAGCATTTTAAAAAAGACCTTCGGACGGTCACAAAAATGCACGAAAGAGTCCAAAGCGTTGTTCTTCGGAGCGGGCTGGCGCCAGACTCCGGAGGATGGACAAAAAAATATCTGTTGAGGAGCTACAAAAAAAGGCTTCCATGAATGAATTTGTAGTGCCCCGGGACACAAAGGTTCGTATTTATTGCCGTATTATTTACAACCTGAGTGTTTGCTCAAATATTAACAGGTGAATGGGAGATTAGTAAAGTGGATATCTTCATTCATAAAGACCTGTCAAATTTTACAGGTCCCATGACGTACTTTTACGAGGCAAATTTATGCCTGGAAAGGCGCCTGTCGGTTTTACGAAATTGACATTTTTGCTTTTGACGGCTTTGTTTCAATCAGCGGATTGTTTTCACCTACCTGAAGTTATTACAAAAGGTAGATATGGACGCCGGTAAAAAGGCACGACGACGATAACTATTGCTTCGGGGGCTTCGAAAGAATTGCTTTAAAGACTTCGATAAGAGGAATATTGGTGCTCTTTATTGGTTCAAAGTCCAGGAGTGCTTCAACAAGCCTTCCAGGTATAATCATTAAGCAAGCATAAAGATCATTCGCCAGAAATGATAAATCCATCCAGGTATTCCAAAAAATAAATATTCCAACGTGCAATAATTAAATCTGACTATATAAAATCATTCTCAAGCGCCTGTCATTCATAACAGCTCGCTCATAGAAACCAGTTATGCAAATTTTTAAGTTTGTCAATATCGTATACATATTCTTCAATTCCAATTATAAAATATCTACTATTTAAAGTACATTTGTTCTATGTATATACAAAAACGTCACAGACTTCTGCAGTAAGCACTGAATTTTCCAAATAAAGGGATATGAAATCCCAGGTCACGCAATGGGACCATAATCATAAATTTCCCTCCCTTTTTCCACTTTCCTCGTAACGATTTATTACCAACCCTTCAAGAGTATAATAATTAGAGCGCACAACAAAGATCCTTACTTCATTTACATTTTAATCAACACCATTGGATATATATATTCAAAAGTCTTGGAAGCACTGATCGATGAATAATTTTATACAAAATTTTATTTCGAAATGCAGTCAAAATTCATGGGAGTGGTTGAATTTGAATAAATGACCGCACGGCTTGTGTTAATTAACCTTTTGCGTGCGCGGCCATCGTGTACCTGTTTTAAAATATATTTTTAAATTTACCTGCCTGTATGCTAAAGTCTAAAATAATCGATTGAGTAGAAACCTTATGCGTATTTTTAATACATTTACAGTGCATATACTATCCTTGGCAGTTGATCATTGCCATAATATCCTTTTGATTTGATAATGCAGATTATTTACTATTGAAATATTGAATATCATGGATGATCGTTCATAATTAAAGAGCTAGTGATCTTCCAAACATTCCAAAAAAAATTGGCTATCACAAAGGTTAATTTTTGGCATTTATGCATTTCAAACGGTCATAATATTATTAAATATATTTTTTATACATATTTTTTTCATAAAATGATCATAAATTACATATGCAAATATCGAGATGAGGCTATCATCGTAAAAATAGCATCGTATGCCATGCAAAATTATTTTCATACAATAGAAGGCAATAAAAATTAATGTCTGTATTATGTTATAAGAGTGCAATAAAACTGTTTATGTTCCGGACATATTAAAAGTTAAATTCTATACAGAGATCTTTTCATAAATCAAAATGTGTATAGATCAAAATATTTTTATTTAAAGTGTCTCGCATTTTTTTAAATAATGTGCAGATTGCTTACCTTGTGTTTAAATGTTGATGTAAGTAGTACACTGTTATAAAAAGTTTATATTCGTCAATCTGCAAGAATACAATCAACGTGCACGATGACATTTAACACTATCACAGATGAACAAGAACATTTCTAAATGTACAAATAGGCGATGTCACTGAACTGGATTGTTTCGTATGCGTCCATGTGCAGATGATTCGGTTAGCGTTGATTTTCGACGCGAATCAGTTGTCAAAGCGACGTATTCGATTGTACAGAGAAAGAGTGGCACACCCGCAGCGAAACGACACTCTCAGCATTTCAATTACGACTGAGCTTTTCGGAGTGGGCTGGGAAAATGGGCGTGCGCTCCGCGCGCTGGTGGGGGACACAGTGGGCGGGAGCGGACGCACGATTGGCCGATAGCGATCAAAAGGGCACGGCATGTTTTTTAATGCATTTGAAACATAGGGAGCTGAAATGGTGGGATCGGAAAAATGTTTTATGGACTCGAAATAATTAAGGGTACGCGCTAGCACTTAAGTCTAATGGAAAGAGCGTCGCCTCGCCTTCCAAAAAGGACCAAATGTCGGTCTGAGACATTTGCTCCGTCGAGAACGCGACCGAGATTTTATTATTTTGAGAAAACGATTTCATTAAAAGACTGCCTTTTGGGCGAAGGCTGAAAGGATCCGAATGGATATCGCCATCGACGTTTATAAGGAGTGTTTTGATCGCTCGAGATTAAGGGATATAAAAAATGTTAATCGGAGCAATGATTTTTTGACCCCATCAGAATGTCCCCCGTGCTTAAAACATTCCAATATAATTGGAATTTGAATTTGTCCACATTAAAAAGCCACTTTTGTAACAGATTATTGACTTTTAATGCCTCGTTTTAATGTAAGCTTGATAGCCATATTCAGCACTGAAATTTTGGCCATATTAAATGTATGTACATAGTTTTAAGAGAGCGATGATTTCTTGATCCATAAGATGTACAGCCAAGATGAAAAAATTGATTTTGAATCATTGAAGGGCGATAATATGCATTTGAACCATCGATTTACATGGTTACAACTATTTTCATTTTACCCTCCAATTATAACACTGTCCTGCGGGATCAACCGCAAATACCAGCAAAATAATACCAGCAATAACAGCAAATCTTTCAAGTGATTTATCAAATATTTTCCAACATATCTCCACAATGATCTCAGTTTGATTAAAAATGTATAAAATATTTTATAGCATTTATAGTCAATGGCTTAAAATATAATTGATCCAAAATTTAATTGAGTTATGCAAATTTAATTAACAATACCCAGATGCGCAGATGCAATACCCAAAAGAGCAAATTTAAATCATTCTATATATTTAAAAAAAAAAACCATAGCTGAACGATTAGGTATTTCCATAATTTATGAAATATTTTGTATAAAATACTTATATTTGGGCTTTTTTATTAAAATTCTTTGAAATAGACGCATTTCCATGACTGTTGAAAATACCACAAATTCAAAGAATTGAGCGTTCAATTTTAGCTTGGGTAATTTCGACTGCAATTCGGTAATCTTCCCAAAACTAATCCGTATTTCAAGTAGTAAATGCCTTTATTTTTGCTTGATCGATAAAGTTTGAGAAGTACTACGTCCACGAACAAGGGACGTAATGTGCTACCGTCACGAATACCTCTACATGTTAAAACCTCGATTTTTTTAAAGCATACAACACCATATCACGAAAAACGTATTTTATTGATGCGATCATGGAGTCGTTTTTAAAAATTGAATGACGGATAACGTGAATTATGTTAAAAGCCCGAGTATATCGTAAATACTTGGCCTTATCCGAGACTTTTACAAGAAAGCTTTCGAAAATCGATGAAATATTTATTACCGATTTTACGTGATCTTTTTGTTAAAATTGTGCGAGCGAAATTAAATCGAAAGTTTTAAATAAAGGGCTTTCTAATACATGTTTTTTTGTTAGGATATCTTCGAAGGTATGTTAAATAAAAACATCTGTCACTCAATGGAGCCACGCGCCCAATTTATCTCTATCGGAAATCGAACTCTGTTTAGTAGATAATTCACACATAAAAAGGTCCTTAGTCACCCTACGCACTACAGAGATAAGAAACATTATGATTTTTTTTTTGTTTTAAGCAATTTCAGTGCGTTCGTATATAAACAATGCGGTGTTGGACGTAATCTATCACAGATTGAAAGAAAAATTGTACAAATAGTAAGCCAGATAACCATGCAAATAAACAGCAATTAATTTCTACGCGCTCTTTAATATAAAAAAATGCTTGAGGTTACTAAACGACAATTATTTATGTTCATTGCAATAAAAAGATTACTGAGTTCCTTGTACGTACGAAAGATAAAGATGTAATTAATCGCACCCGAACAACCTCGGTTAAATTTGTTTCTTTCGTTTTATAACAAAAATCGGAATTTTAATTACCAATGAAATTGGCATGAACATAATAAATAATGATTGTGTAATATCTGTCGAGTGTTTGAAATTTCAAACCATGGGGATGGATCAAATGGGATTAGTCTTGTGCATAAAAACTAAATAGGGATGATTGAATGCTTCTTTGGGGGTATGAGTTTTTCAATAAATATCTATAAAACTTATCTGTATCATTGTATACTATTTGTAATTAAAATGAGCTATCATTAGAAGCGAAATTTATTGGCAAAACATTGATTTTCAATCTTCAAGAAAGATCATTTCGAGTTGAAATATTGATCCTAAAAATTGTAGATTAAATTAAAGTTACTCGTGTGATGATACTATCAAAGTCCAATGAAATGAAGAAGTCACGTGATCGACATTAGACCTGAAAAAAAGCTAAAAATTGATCAATCAACGATACAAAGAAGATCAAAAGCTAAGGCACAAGATTTCAAATCAAAATTTCAGAAATAATCAAAATCAGTATATTGACCTTTTAATGAATTTTAACAATAAATTTTAAGAAATCTGGACGTATTGGATAAAAGATCATGTTTCTGTATAAAAATGCTAAGCCATATGTTGCTTCAGTGAAGAAAATGTAGTTTTGATGGTTAAATGAGTTAAACGTTTTGATTCATCCAGCCTTTATATCAAATTAGACTATTAGATTTTAAACATTTTGGCAAAAAGTTTTTTGTAGAAAAATAAGTATGTTTTAATATCTCAAAACTTCACCTACTCAACAGAGATCATCAAGACTGTCTATTGAATGATCTTTGCTACGTAGCTGAATCTATTTTGGGATGTATTGGTCAAAATACCTTGTAAATAAATTGTTCTTATTAGTAAATTGTGACAACCCTAAATAAGCAATCAATTTTAATGGCATGTATACAATATTAACAAAAAATATAAATACTCATTATGTGCTGTGACAATCCTGAACAAGAAATGTTCAAAGCCTGTAAATGATCCCACAAGACAGCATGTGGTATACATACATATACTAAAACATACAAAATGCCTTTAGATAATAAAATAAATAAGTCAAAAAAAAATACGCAATTTCTAAATTCGCTAGCAGTTAAAAGGTTAATGATTATTCCAAATATGGCAATCATATATTTCAACGTCTTCTTATTTAATTTTTAGATTCATTAAAATCATGCTTAATCCAGAAACTAAAAATCAGCATTTTCTATATATTTAGGATTGATTTATATATTAATGTGTTATCACGCAATTTCTAATATCTCTAAAATTGCCAGTAGTTAAAAGATTGAAATAATAAGAGACTTCTTGAAATGATTACATCAATTACCCTAATTTTTAAATATACTCAGCATCCTGAAAGCGCTTTTTTGGTTAGAGGATACATCGAATCTGACACATTAAAAATAAGATGACTCAGGTAAGGATATTTTTAAAGTATATAACAAGTGTTGCTTATCTGATATGTATTGTTTGGATACAGACACTTACAGTATTAGAATATACTACTTTATAAATGCTATTTTTACAATATGTGGACTATATTAGGCAATTTACGCAGAAAAATACCTTGAAAAATGATGAAGCATCTTATAAAATTGGCAAAAGTTATCATTGTATTCTTGGAATAATTTCAATAATTCTTAATGTAAATTTTGTTACTGTAAAAATGCATAGAAATGTAATTTATGATCAATATTAAATTTTGACATTCAAATTTATTTTTAATCTTATTAGCATCCATAAATAAAAATTTTGAGATCAAAATCCCTTCAATATCAAGAGACTCGCGAGATAACTGTATAAATTAGATGAGTCGGCTGTAATCTACTTTATTAAATGCATATTGAAGAGATTCTTATGCTGCAGTGAACATAACATTTCTTATCTTTATTTTATTATCTTTAATCATATTGTTTCATATTCGCATATCGGATGGAGGACTTCGTAATAGTTTCATATTGCCTTCCATGCATGTTATATAGTATTATCAAAATACGGTAATTGGATTAAATAGGAATGGATTGGAAATAGTTTTGGCACTAATCTCAGCTTCACGCGATGTTAATCTTCTAGGTATTAATTTGGATAACTTGCTTCCAAATGATCATTTGGAATTTTTAGTACCGGGTTTATTAATTATTGTTGTTGTTCTTTAATAAATTCGTTAAAAATGTGCATTTTGAGAATCATTCCCGTTTTCGTACATCGAAAAGAGAATGGTATCGGTTTGAAGTCAAAGTCGTTATCCGCTGTAGCATTAGATGAAGCCTTCCAGAACGATTGTATTTAAATTAAACAACTGTAAGTCGGTAGCTTTTTATGCATTTCCACAATTAATTTGAGATAATTCGAACAATGGGGGGAAATTAACGTTTGATTTAATGCGCGGCGAATTAAAAAAGGGTTTAATCTGTTGACAAAGCGATCACTCCATTGTTCAACGATCGCCGAACAGATAATAAAAAAATGCAGACTAGTCCATCGTTGGTACTTTCTGCGTCGATCGCTAATAAGCTGGATGTATTAAAAGATCGATTAAGCAATTTTTTTCAGCCTCGAGGTCCATTAGAGAGATTTTCCAGCGCGTGCATCTCTCTAAAAGCAGAATCCATTAATATAGAGGCGCATGTGTGTCGAGACGGACGCATACACAGGTAGATAAATTCCAGTATGTATTTTGGTCCGCATACCTGGAATTGTTAAGTCAAAAATCGAGTAGTTTTATTTTAGTATGGCTCGACTCGATCAGAGTACATTGTGTTGTATACTAATGACCGCGACCGGCCCACTACTGATACCAGTACCAGTACCAGTACTCACAGACACACATCGACACATGTATCGCGTGTTATCTCGCCAGAGATCCTCATCGTTGGACGAGGACCACCAGAGTAACACTTAATTAAATAAATCATTTTCAGCAGGGGGGCTTTTACAGAAAAGTATAAATACGCAAAAAAAAACAAATTTGGAGGTTGTAATTGACAATTTTTGCATGCAAGATGAAGTTTGAGAAAAAGATGAGACGCCCCATTAAAAAAACTTCGTCGCTTCCATTAAAAACATGAACTGAGGGTGTTTTTGGCATTTAATGTAACTCTAATCATGACCTAAACAGATCCTCATTTTGACATAACTTATTTACTTAATCGTATTATGCATTAATTAAATTTATTATTTGAATCTTCTACGCTCAACATTCTCATAATTGCATTTCGCGATGATCTTGAATAAAATGTTGACACAATATTTAGATTCAGGACTCTTATTATGAAAGTGCGGGTTCAAATCCAGATTTTGGAAGAAAATGTTCACTGTACAAATGAATTTAGGAGATCATTCAATTGTTCAATTCAATTTCTCGGATTTGAAAAACTTAGTCCTAAAGCTATTAACAAATTCGTGCAACTCACGCAATAATAAATGATATATCATTTCAAAATCATCCAAAATAGGAAACCACCACATGAATAACCCTTTTCCTAGAAGTCTCAGACTATCATAAAATCAATAGCCAGACAATTCTTTTCAGCAGGAACTATTTTCATATATCATATTTACGACTAAAAGATCTATAAGTTTAAAATCAGGACATATAAGAACTCCTATTTGAAAATCATGAACAGATCTAACTTGTTTTTAAATATATTTTTCGATGACTATGATCAGCTTTCGATATTATAAGTTTGCTATTTTTACATTTTATACTAAGCAATATCTCATGGTATTCTAGGTAAATGGATTATTTTTACCCAATATAGTAACACTGAATAATTTAGTGATGGGATTTTTCACTGGGGAAATACAATGGGTCTTTCCAAAGTTTTTTTTTCATTAGTTATATTAGTATGTTCATTCAAGCGTTAAGCTTAAATAAAGATTAAAAAATCCCATCTCGGATTAATTTTTGTAGATGAGAAAAGGGATCTGAAATAGGTAATAACTAACAAGTCACTCAATAAGTTCGTAGGATATTTTTCGCTTTACACCTTTTTCTTCTTAATTTGGGGTTAATTTTTTAGTAATTTCATCCATTGAGCGCACCAATAACACCATAGAATTTTCGCTATTGATTTCTCTCCTTTTCTTAAGGTAATTAATGTAAAAAATGCCTCATCTATTGTCACATACCGTATGAAAAAAATATTTATATTGTGCTAAAATAGCTCCCTCCAAACAGCGCTTTGAATCAAACTTATTGAATGATATGCTATATATCTGTAGGTAGTCCCGCGATTAAGTGGTCGGATTAGTAACTCAATCCTTGGGTTCAAATCTATAGGAAATGTGACATTTTTAAAAACATATATGCACTATATATATATCAAATGGTTAGCTAAATGCTCGCAAAAGGGATTGCTAAAATCCACGAATGTATGTAATGCTGTCATATTACAACAACTTAGATTACAACCATACTATCAAAAAATCAACTAATTTGTAAATATGTAAGATAGTCATATTATGCTTCTTATTATTAAAAATTTTGGTTTGAATTTAGCAAAATATTTTTAACATTTAAATTATGCAATTTAAGGATTTGCCATTGATTTTGTTAAATATAAATGTATTATATTTGCAATGTATTCCCAAAAATATTGATTGTTTAAGCTGTACATAGGCTACAAACCAGTATTTGTTCAAATTTTCATTTTATGAAATAAAAATTGGGTTGAAAGTCTCTGATTGTCCAAAAACGGAGATGTATATATGCAAATCTTCAATCTAAGCGCAATCACGCCATCTTTGGCTGGCTTTATTATTTTTGCATTAGTTGAAAATTTAAAACAAACATAATATATCGATATAAATTTAGCTTTTAATATCAGATTTTATCACGCTATTAATCATACATAAAAGTGTGTTTTATAAATATTTTTAATTTTCGTATTAAAAATGGACACTTCAAAACAAGCTTGAAATATTGCACATGGACCGAATCTATTACAGGTTTATAACTTTAGAATGACTGACGTCTGTTAGCATCGGCAGATTTTTTTCAATCGTAAAAAAGTAGTGATGAGCAGGCGATTGATCGATTTTCCAATATGAAATGGACCTCAAAAAGGTCAGTTTCTTGATTGATCACATAACTCGGTAATACAGTAGCAGGAAGTCATTTAAAAAAACTTGCTCCTTTAACGAAGCAAAAAATATTAATCTCTTATAATTAACACAGCGTGATGATACAGAAGGTACGACGCAAAAAATCGCATTATAATCTCTTTTGGGAGATTTTGAAAACGCTTATAAACGTCCTTTTTTGGATGCAGCTTGGAGCAAGATGATATTGAACGGTTCTTCAAGTATTATAGCCGATGGTTCATGGCGCGCATAAATCAAATCTTAACAAGAAGAACAAGATAGTGAATATCAAACACTTAATGCATCTGCCGTATCTTCTCATTGTTGATAAGTCTGTAATAAATTTAGCTAATTTGCTCCAAGTCAATTGGAATCCGTTTTTAAATAGCGATATAGTTTTATTTGTGTTATTTTATCAATTTATTACTCTTGAGGTTTTAAAAGCTGCATAAATAGTGTTCTAATTATACAGCATCTTGTAGGTGTTATTTTTTCAACGGACCTGATTCTAAATTGTTCATGAATTAATTTCTCTTAAACTGACAGTCTGTTTTGTAATTTTTTTGGACACAAGAGCGAAAATGGACTTGCTATAATTTATAACTATAGAGTCAACTTCTCAAAAAAATGCTTCTTAAATCAATCTTGACAGATATGAATTTGGTATAGCGATCTTTTCATCCGCGACAATTTTGACATTGTAATTTATAATCGATACATTATAATTAACTGGCTGATTAAATAAATAAATTTAGTATTTATAAAAGCTCAAAGATGCCCAGGATAATTCTGTTAGCATAAGAATTACCAATATCTGCTCTTATATAAGAATTAGCCTAATATTTGTGATCTTAAAATTCTTATAAGCCTAAATCTTAGGCCCTTTTTTATGTTTTTTTTTATTACTTTTTATATTAAAATTTAATAAGAAAGTATATTATAAATATGATGTTATAATACGTATATTATTATAAATAACAATCATGTTGGAAGTGTTGAAAATCTATTCAAATTATATAAAAAAAATACAGAAAACAATATTCAGCCATTCAAGGATGCTGCAAAGTCCATCATAATGATAATAATCCCTTATCTCTAATTCCAGGAGCCAATTTTTGTATGTATTATTAGATTTATGGAATACATTCATGGATATAATATATAAAGTCATTCATTTGATGATAGCACAGAGATTATGTTAACTCCATATAATTCAATATAATGTTGCATTTTTAATTTTGAGGATTTTTTAATAGTCAATAGAAATAAATACACAATGAATCACTATAGCAAACATGTTGATACTTGGATAAATCCAAAGATCAATATTCATAGGGCACTTGTTGAACTTTGACATGTTAATCTCATGATCCAAAATATCGTACGATGTGTATTCAACGATCCTGATACATTTATTAGGATAAAAATATTAAATCTTTTAGTTTAAATATCAAATGTAAATCCATATTAATCATGCTCTTTATTACATTGATTGAAATATAATATTTTTGATGCATAACTCATCATTTTACTACCTGTATCAGATAAAGACATATGCAAAAGGGTTAATATTAAACGCTTTTTAAATCCAAATAAGGCTTATAAGAAAAATTAATTCGAATACATATTTAGGGGGTTTTAATAGTAATTAAAAATGTATCCATATATTAGGGGACCCAAAAGTATTCGAAAATTTTGAAACCTTATGTTTGAAATCAGTTTGTGTCCAGAAACATTGACGGAAACATCTTTTTGTACCACTAATGTTTTTATTGTTAAGAGTAAAATTTCCAAATCCGAAAGCGAAATTCCAAATTCGGTTAGATTGACACAAAAGCCAATAAAACACTCAAATATGTTTATGATGAAGTTGTAACAGTCCGCAGATGCCAATATTGATTCAGAAATTAACTCGGGCAATAGAAGTTTAAGGGATGAATCTAAAAACAGGAGAACTTTGTATTTTAATAACGATGCGCTAAAATCCCTAATCGAGTCAGATCCATGCTAAACAATCGAGGAGTTATGGCAAAGACTGGGATCCCATTGGAACCATCGGCAAAACGAATAGGATGGGTGTTATGAGGTGGCTATCCTAAAAAATACAACCCTAATTACAACGCCTAAGCCTGGATTGACTTTAAAAAAAGATAATTTTATGTAAATGGTTGGATTTGCGAAAATAGTTCATTATGAACGAATGAAACCGGGAGAAACTATAACTGCACAAGTTTATTGTCGATAATTAGATATTTTTAACCATGGATAAGATATGAAAATTGAACTGGGAAATGTTTCCTCATTTTTCTTATTCACCGGACCTTTCCCGACGGATTTCCATCTTTTCAGCTACAAAAAAGGCTGCCAAAGCTGGAAAAAATGTGTTGAATAATGAAGGGATTTATATTTTATAATGTTTAATTTATTGATAAATTTGTCCCTTTTTTATCTAAATTTTCGAGTACTTTCAGGATTCCTCTTAATATAAAGATGCATTTCTAATGTCTGTCCAATCTAATTATCTAATATATAATATAGAAATCTAAAACTCATATATATATACAACAACTTGTAAAGTTTTACAAAAGCGTTGGTTCTGGAATTCAATTAATTTATTTACGAAGCATAATCAATTATATACTTTATCCTATTCAATATATCTTTGATATAATAAAAATGGATTTTTTGCATTGATTTATTAATTACATGATTAGAATTAGTTCAAATATATATCGGATTAGGTTTTCAGATAGGATTTTATCGAATTTTCTACGATGATTTTTTTCTTCGCGCATATAATGAATCGCGCTAAACAAATTCGCCTTATATTAGGCCATGATCTATTCTTTCGTTTTGACTAAATGATCATGAAATTCGCTAATTGCCTAGCCAACAAAGCTTGCGTTCACGTCGTCATTACAAATGGCTCGAATGTGTAACAAATGTGTCAGCCAATAAGGCCAGTATCGAATATATCCGCCAACAGCCATGTTGGAATTATTCTCGATCGCACCAAGAATAATTGTCTGACAAGTTTGATTTAGTGTGATGCGTTCATAAAGCAAAAGCCGCGCGGCAAAATGGCGACCGCGTTAAAATGGCGGCACGAGAGCTTTGAAGCGAAAGCTCAATAAATTAATCAAAGCTCACGCGATTCATGGCTACCGTGCAATTCGCTAAAAAGCTTCTGATAAAATGTTCCGATTTTTATTTATAACGCAGCAAACACTACCATATGAAATTAGTAATTTCGTACAGTTATAAATATTTCTGTGGATAAGATATGTATTCATTACCATATTGAATAATATGAGCTTCGACCGACCGCCATGGAAAATCGCCAGCAAACCTTTCCAAACTTTCCAAATCGTAATATTATAACATCCGATTGATTTTCCATCAGCCCACAATATTCAAGAAGCATTCTTAGCATTCATATACGTTTGAGATAAGATAGGCTCGAAAAAATAGAAGGGCTTCCAATACATGCGTGCTTTTAAAATGGCAGATGGTTTCGAGCATCGGGAAAAAAATAATGCAGGTGCTTTTCCATGTTTTTCGTAGGGTCAAGGGCATCGTAAAAAATAGAGAGCATCATGAATTTTAAGCCCATCCATTGAGATAAGCAACGAAGTAAATACACATCATTATTTGTCCATTTGAAGTTATATTGGGTTCACGTACTATTGATATTTTTAAGCAGGCTGAAAAATTTTACAACCGAATTTAAGGATATTTTTAAGAAATTAGAAACACAAAAGTATTATTATCATTTAAAAATCATGATAATTTTATATCATCCAATCCAAATATTGGTATAGTTGGACCGAATATAGGATCTAACTCTTATTATAAATGCTCAGATTCAAATCCTGATTGTGGAAAAAAATTCACCATACATTTGGGAGATTGTAGATATATTTCCAATCGATAATATCGTTCCAGGTTAAGTCTGATGAGTGATTGAGTTTGAAACTAATGATATCTGATGACGGTTATGACACTCTAAGAAAAGATGAATTTTTCCTCTTTCAAAATCTTCTTTCAAAGAGATTATATTACTCAATAATAAGAGGAGAACAATGTGATCATTTTGAGTGATTTATGAGTAGTATCGATTCTCTGTGACAGCATATTAATATACAAAGCAATCCTAAATATATGAAAAATGCTGATGTAGTTTTTTAGATTCTGGATTTTCATCATCAATATTTCTAATCAATCGTCTCGATCTCGATTTAACCTGATTTCATTATTCTATAAATCTAATAAAAATACGCTTAATTAAATTGATGTATGATTGACATATTTGGAATAATTATTAACATTGCCTGCGAATTTAGAAATATTAAAATTGCGTAAAAAATTATTTGACTTATATACTTTATTGTCTGAAGGCGATTTGTGTGTCCTGGTTTCACATGCTGTCCTACGGGATCATTTACAGGTTTTGAGCATTTCTTGTTAAGAATTCTCACAGCACATTTATAATTAATATTATATACACGCCGTTACAATTGATTGTTTATTAAGGGTTGTCTCAATTTACTAATAATTCCCTATTTGAATAATCTTATCCTATTTTCCCGTCTATGGAAAAGTTCAAAAATGTCGAATAATTTTTATGATGAAATTCAAAATAAACCTTTATAAATCCATATAATATATCAATCAATAAGTTCGTTGGATTTTTTAAACTTTTTTCTTCATTTTGAGTCATTTATTGCAATTACCTCAAAAATAATCCTACGAACTTATTGAGTGAAATGTTATTATATTGTTTCTTGGGCTTGAGTAATTTTTTGGCAATATCTTCTACTTCTCACTCGCACCTTTATTTCATCTTTCGCCTCAAATTACCATTGAATTGATTCTTTAAAGTATAAAATTGTATTTAAGGCATTAATTGAATACCTTTTAAATCCATAATAAATAAAATAAAAATTTGCAATAATCGTAATGACAGCGTCCAAACTTGTACGGAGTTCTCCCTCGCCGCTGGCGTGTTTCAATATCGAAATTTCCCTCCTGACACAATTCCAACTCCATGTTTGGACTATAAATATGAAGCTATAAGGTCAGCATAATTTATCCGCAGGGCGTGGCTTAGATCGAAGGGATAATTATTTAGGGTTTTTTTCATATTAAATAGCGGCCGGGTGGCTACCAATTGGACGGAGGGATCAAACAAGTAGGCGGTCTTCGATGTGTACGCATGAATAATTTATTAATAATGTGTGTATAATTAAAACTCAAAAAATAAGCATGCTTTGTATAATTAAGTATTATTCATCTTTTGATTGTTATTGACCCTACTATTATACTTTTAAATGTATAAGCAAAAGATCAATCAATCAAATTCCTTTGCAAAATTAAGTCGCATCATTATAGTTATGGCTACGATACCTAAATGCATCTCAAATTTATATCAGGTTGGAAAAATATTCTTATAAGAAAAAGTGTCTTTGGATATTTATTTTACTATCAGAAGACTAAATTGCAAATACTAACGATTCGTAAATCGAAGATAAGCTATTGCGAATATCGGCATAATTATAATTTTTGCTATATCTACCCTTATGGAATAGAATGAGTTTAAATTACTGTATTTCAAGGAAGCGTTTATTATAAAATATCCATAATATTTTCTTCTTAATGTATCATATTCAATATTTAACATTGAAAATCTTAATTCGAGGTTTCTATATAAATATCGATTGTGCCAAAAACGTGTGCTGTTTTAATATCAGTTTTATTTGTGTGGTCAGTTTTAAGAAGAAAAAGCTTCTTCAGTTTAAAAGCAAAAAACGAAAAAATGAAGATTTTTTGTCTTCTAAATTTGTATCCAAAAACTGCTTTTATTCTGGTAGACTAATAAAAACCTGAAGGAGCGAGATCAAGAAAATAAAATGGATGCAATAGTAACTTATGTATAGTCCCCAATTTTTTTAATGAAATTTCTCGCTGAATCTTGCGTTTTCGTGGTGCAAGATGATGTTGTGCCTATGGATGAGTTCTAGAGTTTAATCGCCAACAAATGTCGATATAAAGTGAATGAGTTGATCCAAATCTCTCAGCTAATCCATCTATGGATATACCTGGATTTGTCTCCATCAAATCTCGTAGAACGTCGTTATCAGTGCCGTAACTAGGGGGTGGCAAAGCAGGCACCCGCAACGGGCGTAACTGGGCTTGGGGCGCAAAACACAGAATATCAACCCAATCAAAAGTTGCACATGGTTTATATTTTATGTGACCATTCTTGTTTTCATGAATCAACGCTGATTGAATCTGTCTGTTTTTGACTCTGAGTTGCCTAATCCCTCTTTTCTTCGTCTTCGCTCAAACATTGGGCCGATCCAGCCGGCATAAGCCCGCAATAAAATAAATACAACATTATACAAATATAACAATATAAGATAGTTTATAATCGTTCTGTATACATTTTCGGGTATGGCGTTCGATCGCGAGGCTTTCATTTGTCATGTCAGCGGTCGGAAAAGCGGACCAGATTGGCCCAAATATCTTGTGTCCTCTTTTAGAGTGTTTTTTACGGCATTTTCGGAGATAAATACATATCTGGGGTCTTCTATGATCTGTTAGCTCGCGCATTTACAGTCGGCGGTCATCCAATACCATTTTATGGATTTCTGGGGTGGTTACCTAATTTGGTCGACCACTGCGCTGTTCGCCTTGGCAACTAATATGTTGTACCAAATACATATCATAGTATTATTAGTATTTTTTAAAACAAATACCTTCTTTTACACGTTAGGTCAGGTATTTTCGGGATTATGTTCGTATATTATTTTACAATATTCATTATGATAATATTTAACATATTGCTTTTATAATAGTATTATTCGTCTTATGGTCTTTTTAAACAAAAATATGAGAGTAAATGTCGCACATGAGCTTGATTTGTTCCTATTCAGAAAAGTTGAAAATTGTACACGTCCAGGCGGCAAAACCAATCAGAATAAACTAAACAATAACCGTTTCAAAACGTATTTTAAATAAACGCTAAATGAAATAAATACTCGTATTTATGGCTCGTAAAATGGCACGTATTTTTGGTACTATCGATACTTTTTACTGTGATAGTTTATCATTGCCTTCTACGCGTATTTGTGGTTAAATTAGGATAAGACTATTTAAATATACACTTTTAGATAAGATTTGATCTTTGAATGAATGGCAAAATTATCGTTATTTTTAAATGACACATCAACCATATTATTTGTTTGTATTGAGATCAAATTTGTAGTTTTGGCAATCGAAAAATTTGAACATTCGAATCTTACAATCTAGATTTGAAGCTCAACCTGAAACATTATGATATGAACCCAGGAACGAACCCATTGAATTATTGTTGATCACACGATCTCAATGTATTCTGAAATAATTACAATGAAATGGCTTTTAATTGATTTTTCAGATATATTTTAGATACATTACGAAAATCATTTAATACGGAATATTTATATATTTAAGCTTAATGTTGTAGCACATTTTTAGAGCTTTTATATTGAAAAGCTAAGTACATATTTAAGTTCGATATTCTTTGACTTTATGATAAATTTTCATTGAAAAACATCCTTGAGTCCTGGATCCAATATCTTAATCACGATTTTCTTCATAGTATTAATTATTGATTTGAATAAGATCATCAAACATAAATACTCTAACATGAAAACCTTTAATTATTATATATTAAATTGAATTGCATTATGGTAGTATGGACATCTAAACAGCCATTTTCATGAATCATTGGTCTATATGTGCCCAAAAAAAATTATTTTGATGTTTCCACATAAAACATCCATAGAAAAACTATGATTATCAATATTATAATTGAATTGATACACAATATAAAAATATATTTAGTGTATCCAAAGACACGAAGACTTTAAAAATGTGCCTATTCAATTTATCAAGAATCCTGCAAATAAATTTGAATATGCATATAAGCTTATGTAATTGGTAAAAATGTAAAAAAAATACTTAAGAATTCGATGAATTTGATCTTCTAGTACAAATCAAATTCTATTATTGGAGTATTTCTATTCAAAAATTCATCATCATTGTGCATAATAACTTCATTACTGAGTATGACGATGTTTTCCTTGTGTTTGTTGGTTGTATCAAGTGTAGTTATTGGCTCTGAACATTGAATATAATGATTTTTCATCGTGCCATAATAAATTTGATTGCGTTAATGCTTTTGAATTTAATTTTAATTGCCGGTCGGCTTCGTGGATTCCTCCCAAGAATTTATTCGTTTGCCCATCTTCAGCTCGCACTAATTAAAGCTTTATAGGTCCTTTATCGATTTGAGTGAAATCGACTCCTTTATTCGAGACGTCTTGGAATGGGCCGACGCATTTAACAGTTTATCAAAAATTGCATCTCCCCGAATAGATTTGGACGCACCTGACGTCTGCACGAGGCCCTCTGATAAGGCGGCGTCTGCTGCATTAGTGGGACAAAAAACGCACGAAAAAATAAACACGCGCCCCGGGTGCCTACGAGTATGGGTGCGCCTCTGAACGACGCATATGTGTGTCGATATCTTCATTTGTTCTACTAGGATTCGAATGCTTTGATCCTTTTTCAGGGATCCACGACACTTGGATGAAGCTGAATCATCGAAGCGGTTGTTGAGCTCAATATTCGAATAAAAAGCAGCGATTTGTCAATTCGGAATTGGGTGTGCTGACAATGCTAATATATTTTGGAAGATTTATGATATTTTTCCAATCTAAAATTCATCGTTAAACGCTGAATTTGGCATTGTATTTGTGATGAATGATTGTGCAAACGAACAAATGAAGTGTCCTTCTTTAGCTATTGTATTTTATCCCTTTTAGAACTAACTGATAACACGTAAGGTTAGAGAAAAAAAATCATTAAAAAAGTATGGATAATATTTACAAAAATTAAAAGGAAACAACTATTTGCAAGTAAGAAGAATCATCGTGGGTTGAAATTAAATAATTTGAAAAAACTTATTGATAATCCCATGATGCGTTATCCGCTTAAGCGTTAAGGCTTTCAATAAGAACGCTCGACTTTTAAATATAAATAAAATAAGCTGTGTGTAAGATATCTACTTAAATATTTTATTATTTAAAAGAATATTTTATGGCATTAAGTATAAAATATAATTACATTCAAATATACGCCGTAGTTTTGCTTGATGATACGTATTCAGAATGTCTAATTTTCGATGACTTTTTCGCACACACTGATTGAATTTGCTGAATGGGTTTTGTTATGTTGACTTTGAGGATATCAATTATTTGCGATTTATATGCATAGAACTGCGATTTAAAATTGTCCCAAAAGAAGAAATCTAAAGGCGTTAAATCGCATGATCTCGATGGCCAGTTTACGTCGCCGCCGCGCGAAATATACATGCCCTTAAATCGCTCGTGCAGAATGTCCATCATGGCATGCGCTGTGTAGCATGTAGCGTACATATTGACTATATTAACATCATCCAATTTAAATCATATGAAGTTGTTTATCATTGATCTATAACGCTCGCCGTTAATGGTTATGGCAATACAGACACTACAGATCGATGATCTTGCCAGAGCAAAATTCGCACTAAACAGTGACTTTCTCAGGATGCATTTGATGTTGGTGTATTTTGTGTGGATTGATATTGTCTCAAATTTGACAATTTTGCTTGTTTATACATCCATACATCCAAAATTGAACCTCATCGCTAAAGATAATTTTTTTGCCGAAACTTTTCTCGAACGAAGCACCGATATACAATTTCATAATTTGTGTACATTGTTCAGCTCTATAAACTTTCATAATAATTTGCCATATACATTTTAATATTTCATAATAAATTTGATACATATTTCTTTAACAATATGGTCGCTATAACCTAACAAATTTCAAGCGTTCTTATTGAAAGAAACTATATAACGTCAACATTTCATTCTTATTATATTGTGTTTGAACCTTTTTTTACTACACTTTATTCTACTACATATTTAACGATGACATTAGTTAAAATCTTTAAAAACATGCTTATTGTGCCTGTTATAATTGTGCATTTAATTACTCAGTTAAAACATACTTATCTATCATACAAGAGCTTCATATAACGGTCAATAAAGTTATTCGAGACAGAGTTTTCCGGGACTAAGAGGGATATTAAATGGCTTTTAAAATACTATTAGAACAAATAACAAAGACTTGCTTTATTTTATTGAATATGTATAAAACATGGCAGTCGGAAGATCAAACGTGTGTGGGAGTGTATATCGTATTGCGCGAAATGCTCCCGAGCTTTATTTTAGCTTCCAAAACACCAAAGCTCCTCAAATATTAATATTCCGTCTTGATAATTTTACGATTTGATCCATCCATTGTAGCATGATTATGATAAAAGTCCAATATCTCATTTAAGTAATATAGCATTATTACCATATGAGATCAATAAGTTTTTGGTCATCCGAGCAATGTTTTTTCCAGCTATCGTAAATTTCAAAATTCAGACACATTTCAAACATTTTTTATAGTCCATCACTATACTCTTAATAGCTGTCCTGGCTAATCTCATGGGAGCCATGATCGGGCTTCTATTTGAAATTAATTAAAGGTGAAAGGAAGGAAGGCGCCGGCGACAACCTGTGACCCGTGGGAGCCGTCCCCCCATAAAGCTGGCGCCTACGATAGACAGATTTTCATAGGTTATTATGGATGTGGGTTCGAATCCGAATACACTTTTAGGGATATATTTATGTGACCAATTAGCCTGGAAAACAAACGATCAATCGAAGTGGGATATCGTCTCGGGTATCTGAGAACCACATAATCCAATCCGGTGCGGGCCCATGGTGTAGGTAGTACTTTGTCAATAAGCGGTCCCGGGTTCGATACCCGCTAATGCGGCGGGCGCCTGGCGTCACGCACTTACAAATACCTTCTCTGGAAGTCCAGAACCGAACTGGAATGTCATCGTCATCGTCATCATCCCCTTACATTGAATCCGACAAAACAATTGTTACAGCACTTTCATTTTGTTCGGCGATTGGCCATAAGTTGTATCTATTTAGATCTTAATGAGAATCAAACAAATCTATGAATATTACCATCCACTAATATTTTATTAGACTAGGACGTAAAATGCTCAAAAATAGATTTAAATAATTTTAAAAGAGGCATTCAAACAGCAATTAAATTGTATGGAACTCTTCATTTGGAATATTGGAAATCACACAATATATAGCAATTTTAAAGCTTATTTTCATTTCATTCATTTTTTTGGCCAATTTGAAACTCTTAAATCGTAGTCTTCAGATTTTCAAAGCTGTCTTTATATTAACCAATTGAGTGTCTGTGGGAACGCTTAATAAAAAATAATTTATTGTAGCATGAGCTGAATAGCCTTTTATATCAGTAGTTTATGAATTATTACAAATTATCTAAGTACTTAAAAAATCTTTATCCTGTTCCAATTACTGCATTTTTGCAAATTCATCAATATTTTTTTCATTAATTTAGATGACCTGATATCAAACACTTCCCTCCAAACTTTGTCATAAATTGCCATAATTATGATTTTAATTTAAGATCACCTCTCGCTAATCTGAATATCCTTCAAAGTCTAATCATGAGTTTGAATGATTAAATTAAGGATTTTCTGATGATTTTTCTCATTTCAATCTTGATTTTCTTTGGATGCAATTGTATTATATAGATGTAAATATAATTAGAAAATACATAGTCTAATTAAATAGCTATAAGAATTTATTGCAAAAGTCTCTTTCAAATCCACTCATAGATACAGATAAAATTAAATAATCAGTTATACTTTTATTCTTAGTTATTATCATCAAAATATATTAGGAACATACAGATTAATTTATAATATTGTATTCACTCAAACCAGAATAATGTTAATAGATGTAAGTGTAAAATTCAAAAATATACTCGAGGTTCATCCAGAAAGTAAGGTTACAACATTTATGTAGGATCGAAAAATGCTTGTATGTAATTGTAATTCACAGGGTACTTCACAAATATATTAAACTATTTTTCAACGTAATCGCTGTCAAGATCAAGACATTTTTGCAGTTAGGACACCAGTGTCATAGACATCTGCCACAAGCTCTTTTTGGATTCTGAAGGGTAGTGACACATTAATATCTCATTCCCGTCACGATAGAGTTCAGAAAAACTTCTCCTTCCTGTAAAAAACGATCCAAAATTTTCCTATATAGTTAAGGAGACTTCAAGAAATGTCAGGAAATTCTTGATGAAGGTCGCCGAACGTCATACGGTGGTCATTTCGTACTTGTTCTTCAATTTTTTTAATTAACACATCTCCATCGGGAAGGGTATTTATACCCGTTGCGCCGGCTGGTGGTTACCGGCGGGAGAGGTATTTATACCTTTTGCGTTGACTCCACTTTGACGGCAGAAAAAGTATAGATACCAGATATTTTTGTATGAACATTGAATGTCTAACGCTTTAAAAAGGTTCAAACTATATTTACTTCAACAAAAAATTAAAATATAAGTATGATATATGCTTTTAGTCTGAGTATAAAATTACGTATAAATAATCTCATGTGGCTGACATCAGACGACTGCTCTAATGAAATAAACAATTTCAACAAGATTTAAACACTTCAAAAATATGTCAGAGAGACAATTTTTTGTTTATTTAAGTCAGTCATTAACCCCTTGTGGTCCAGTGTCCACAAGTGTGGACATTTCTTTACAGGTACTTTTTAAAATATTCTGTGATGATTTTAGTATTTTTTTTAAACTATGGAATGAAGCAAATGTTCTAGAAGGAATACTATTGCTTTTCTACTAATTAAATAACCATTTAAGGCGTCTTCTCTCTTTACAAATTTAAAAAAATCGATTTTTATTTTTTTTTAAATTTTGAAAGTACATATCTTCAAAAATGTTATATCGAAATTTTATAAAGATCGGACGAGTCTAACTACATTTTTGGGCGACCGTTAGGTGACTACCTAAGAGCACCATGATATTCAGACTCATGGTGCAAGTACAAGAAAGTGGTGAAAAACAATCAGATTGAAACTTTTAAACATCCTCCTGCTCTAGCTGAGGATGTTCACAAGGTTTTGAAACCGATTTATGAAGATCTTCGGAGGAAATACTCAAAATAACAACGAGTGTTTCAACAGCTGTGTCTGGCCAATTTTTCTGCAACCAAAATTTTAAACGCGTTTATCTCAAAACAAGGTTTTTCGGTGGCTTGTTGATGAAATTTCGGAAACTATCCGGCCGATTGTCATGAAATTTGAATGACATATTCTTCATACTTATGGCTATAGCACATATTATCAGATTTTTGAAATTTTGATTTTAAGTAATTTTTTTTTACAAAAAACTGCAAAAAAAAACGCGTTTTTTTTACTTTTTCGAAAAACGTGCGCCATTTTGTTAATATCACGAATATCAAAAATTTGATGATATGCGCTATAGCCACTGATATACTGAATCTAAAACAGTTTTATTTTTTTGTTTCAAATGATCCATCACGGAGATACCATCAACAAGCCACGAGCATAACATTTCTACACGGGTTTTTCGATGCTACTGTTTTATTATAATAATTGTTCAAAAATTTTTTTTTTTCATGTACTTAAAAGATGTGTTTATTACATAAGATCCATTTTATTCCATAATTTTTAGCGAAAATCCTCGAAAAAAAATCCCGAAAATAGCCTATTTTTGTGGCGCCAAAAGTGAGAAGACGCCTTAATAGAGTAAAGGTGTTGATCTCGCTGACCAATACTTATCGTACTATAGTCTATACGCATAGAAAAAAATGGACAAAAGGAGTAGTGTTGTATTTGTTGAACTGTGTTTTTTTTTAAATTCTTTTATAGTTTAAAAAAAGTTAAATTTAAATAACAAAGCATCGCGAAGTGTTGGAGTTTCATTCGCGCCACAGTTGATACCGTATTGGATGAACCAGAACCAGGACCAGTCGAAATTATCACCCAAAATATGTAAAAGAGATCCCCCAAACGATTGTTAATGGAAATGAAACAAAATCAAGCCATAAAAATAATAACAAACGGTAAAAAAAAAAGAATCCCCAAAGACAATGTCGTGTGTTCATAAAAAAAATCATTGACTACTAATGTGTAAATTTTGTGAAATTCCTTCACATCGAGGCCAATTTTTTCATAATTATCATACAATGCCTAGATATTAGAAGACGTTTTACGAATATTAACGTAGTTAATTATTTCTGTATAACTTTTATAAATATATATTTATATCTTGTGAGTGAATAAGTAAATACGACTTTAAACATTATCATTTGTCTTAAAAAGTTTACTAAATGAAGAAGCACTATTTGGTAAGTGATTATTTAAAATTTCATTAGAAAATATGCAATACTTTAAGAGATATATCGATTTTTGTAAAAAATAGTTTTTACGCAAAATGCTCTTGTTTATGCCCGCCGTACGTAGCAGCGGCCTTGAACGCTCGCCCGATGGTAATGTGTTAAGTTAGTCACCGTTGTCGACTCATCACATCACAGACATAAACTTCCACGAACTTCCGATTGATATTCGCGGTGGTATTGTTCTGTAAAAAAAATTCCCTCGGCCTCTTTCTATTTAAAAGACCAAAAATAATTTATCAAGACAAAAATAAAAGATGCTTTAAACTAGTAATTCTCAAAGTGATCTATAACACTTTGACGTACACAGCCGTCAAATCCCGTCATGCATCAGCAGATAATACATACTTGCTTTTTGCGCCAGATAAGTCTATGCATACCGTCTTCGTGGACACTTCAAATCTTATCTCACATCGACGAAACTCATCAAAACGAAAACAAACTTAAACGGATCAAAAACTTTCAAACTTCTCAGAGAATTAAAATGAGGCAATCATTTCAATGTCAACAATCAATGTCACTGATTCAAAACAATAATAATTGTGTGCTTTAGCGATGGTTTAACTCCAATTTCACGTTCATAAATTGCGAAAATCGTTATTCCAGACGTGTGAGTCAACCGGTTAACAACCCTCAGGAATCAAGGTGTTCATGTCAGTGAAAAAAATTTGTAGTGCATGAGATCTAAATGATCCACAGCTCAAGGGATTTAAGATATTACTAAATAATATATTTATCCTTTAAAATACACGGTTGCACGGGTGTATGAAATCGTAAGTCCGAATGTTAGAATTTGTTCCAGATGGATCCAGGGGACATCAAATTTAAATTGCGCCAAGGGCAAGTAAGCCCAATCGCAGAAAATGGCTCTGTGTCAACATCAAAAACATATTTAAAGTTAATATGAATAACTCAAATATTGCCACCCAACAAGAAAATAAAGGAGGAAATCAATCTCGAATCAAACTCTCCATGCAACCCAAGATCTAATATAACACAAATAACAAACAAGCGACATAGCACATCAATCCATAGGTTCGTAGGATATTTTTTAAAAGTAATTACGAAGAAACGACCCCAAATGAAGAAGAAAAAAATTTAAAGCGAAAAAATCTTACGAACTTATTGAGTGATTTATTAATTGCTTCCGAAAATAGTCCGATTTTGAAAGACAATTTCATATACACGCATTGCAATTATGCTCCATAAAGAAGCATACACGCGAGTACAGTTCTTAGAAAATAATCTTCGATAACGGCCCAATTTTCATTTGATCTTTACAACAAAACGATACCACTTTGGTGTTTCATCAACTACTGATAAAATCGAATGCCTCGTAGAATTGGCGTTATAAAACTATTTGCCCGATGACGATGTTTATCAATTACAATTGTATTTTAGTGCATCCAAACACTGATAAGATTAGCCGGTCGTATTTATTTTTGAGCACGACAATCGATGATCTTATTAAAATCCGTAATCCCCAGTTCGCCCCTGCGAAATCAATATAAGTAGCAAAATATACACGTACATAGTTATGGGCGTTTCTCCCACAACCCTTTTTAAGATCTCTCATATGAATTAAGTTCTTTATTTGTCGTGTTAAGTGATTTTATGGCATAATATTAAATAATTAAATATAGTCCCCGTTCGTAATAAGATATCAATGCAAAATAAAAGCCAACGTTGTCCAAAGCTGCTAAACGATCTTTTATTACAAAATTTTAACATACAAAACTAACAGCTATTTTGAACATTTGAAAAGATTTTTTTTAAATAGTACTGGTGATATTTTCAATATTCGAAAAATCCAAAATTGATTTTTGGAATCGTTGGTGTATTTAATCGGTAGAATTAACCTAGTCATGCCTTAAAAACAAACTATACTAAATTAACTGCGACGCTGTTCATTTCATCAACACATTTGTTCATTTTAATTTTATTTATTTTAAGATCACAGATAAATAAAAAATAATCATTTCAAGAGTGCAGTTTATAAAATAATTAGAAAGATTGTCTGACATCTATCGACGGTAGCAAAAATTATTATTTTAGCCAATATACAAACCATTCAAAGGCAATTGAATTTATTACAAAAATATTTTTATTAATTGGAAATTAATAAATTTGCATATTTCCTATTCGTTTCAAGAATTTATTTTATTAAATAAAATTATATTTAAAAAAATTAAAAGCGCTTTAAAATCATGTGTTTTATCGACGCACGGTTTTCATAATTTGCTTATGTTAGTTATATTTGCTTATATAAGTGTTTTTTTATACTATTTTTTAGTTAAATATTACATCTTTGGTTTATTTAACAATGGAATGTCTAGCATTTATTAATTAATGATTTCTTAAGTCTTTGTCCGAAGCTGCCATTCCAGTTGATGTTATAACACTAGGTAGTTCCAAATTCCTCGACGTCGGTGGTTCTATCGGCGGTAGTCTGAAACATCACATTATTTGTTATACTTTTTTAAAATTTTAATGGAACGAAAATGAATTGAACCGATATAAAATCGATAAGATAGCTTATCATAGCAGCGGGACCAAACTTCAGCGACGGATTTTAGGATTTAATTGGATCTATTCGAAATGAAATTCAAACTTTTCACCAGTGGCAATCATTATACAAACGCCGAATGATTCACATCTGATTTTTTTAGTATCTCAAAACGAGAATAATCGACTTAATCTCTGATTTTTTAGGATTAACGCTATGGTGAGATCTCATCAATCAGCGATCTTTCAAAGGTTAAATGACGTTAATGTTAGTCTCCAATGTGTGAGTGATAAGAAGCATAGAAAGGTGCGATTATGCTGGATTTACACGAAAGATGTGCCGGACTTTGTGGAAGAAATCGTGTTATAGTACAACACATTAGAATTTAAAAAAATTGAAACTCACACAGTGGAGACGTGCCGACTTAGATGGGCTGATGATGGAAGAAGAAGTGGGCTATGAGGATGGTGTTCGCGAATGGCACCACTTCCGCCGTGTGCATTGCTGACGTACATTGGTGGCAACACTAATTGTGATTCCACTGCAACGTAAAACATATGCATGAAGATCTTGAGGCACTCTTTCACCCATTACTGTGTATAATCTTCAATCGAAAATTTTTCAGAATGATGCATAAGGATACTCAAAGGTCATATAAAACGACACTTCCCATTAAAAATAACAATAAATCAGGATTATGGGTAATATTCCTAACATATTCAAGACATTAAAAAGATCTACGATCTACCATCATCAATTAATAGCTAATTATTTAGCCAAATTAATATCAAAGCAATTTAAACCCTCGAAAAGCAATGCTACCACATTATCCTAAATATAAATTCAATGACTACTTTAAATATATATATATATTGGAAGAAGTGCCTAAATAAACGTTCGAACGCTATTAGTCACACCCATACATCGCTATCTATCATCAATCACATCTATCGTCGCTCAGTGATATTCATCTTGGTCAAAATAAATTGGACTTTAAGCTAAATTGGATATTTGCTTGAAAAATCGGACTATCATAGTCAAGATGCTGATCTGACACTCCCAAACGAAATGAAGTTTCAAGCACAACGCGAATAAATTAGCGGACACAATCAGACCCAAATAGCGTGGAAAATTTATAAGAGACGTCAACTTTATCATGACACTATGAAGAACGTGACATTTGATGCTTCGAATGTCGACCTTTGCATAAAAAATCGAATAAACTCGGTACTAACTTGATAGATGCCCACCTCTACTCGTAGAAGCGCCCCCGTGTCCTCCGTTCATGTTCTTCGGTTTGCGCTTCCTCGTCTGTATGCCATCCTTTTTCATGCTCATGGGACGATTCACCTGAAAAGCGAAAGCCTTCGTTAGTCATCATCATGGAAAATGTCGAAGATGGCCGTGATTCATCCAGATAGCGCGGATCAACAGGGCGTCGGCGACAAATCGACAATATATGTCATTAGCAAATTACGCAAAACACTTAAAGCGTCTACATTTTAAACTAAAATCGTTCCTAGAAGATAAGCCCCAATGTCGCATCGTTTCTCATAGAAGGCATTATGACTGTGCTATATTTTTTGTACTTGAAATTCTATGACTGAATCATAATGGAATATAGAAATTCTTCTTCGTCAGCCATCAGATTGTATCGTTTGATCGTCATGTGAAATTGGTTGTTAAATGGCAACAATCACTATGGAAGAGGCCATTCAAAGGGTGTATTACAAGTGTCGTAAAAACATGTCATGGTATGATCGTAATAGGATTAAGCATTATAAAATATTAATTCCCGGTTTTGAGCCAAACTTCAATTGCGATCAATTGTAAAAATAATTCAATAAAATAGACATACATTTCTCAATTTGTATTTGAGTATGAAGCTAAAATTTCTTATACAAATTTGCAAAATGTTGCTCGAAACAATCCAGAATTGAAGCTTTTTAATTAAAGATTAGAATATTTTAATTGCATTGTCCAAAATAACTATCGATACATGATGTTATTGATGCGTTTGATGGAAGAAATTACGAAAAAATTATCCCAAAGAAGCGCTTTTACCAAGACATTATTTATGGAGAGGAAAAAATATAAATATAGAATATTTTATATCAAAACTCGTTGAAATTTATTCTTCAGGAATAAAAAAAATCGCTAAATAGATGGAAAAAAGTTGTATCTACTGAAGGAGAATACACTCAAACTTCTTTTTGTGCGATTTTGAAGTAATGCGGTTTTTTATAAAGCATTTTTTATTTTTTTATTTCACAAAGAGTACGTATCAAGATATTTTGGATGAAATAGGAAATAAATCGAAATTTGGAAAAAAAATATTTTAGGACGTGTGGGATATTGCATCTGCTATCGCTGAATTACGACCACGCCCTTTATTCTGTTTTAGATTTTTGAAAAAGATTGACTTTTCCAATGTCTCGACTTTTAAAAATATATTATCCAAAGGAATTTCCAAAATTCCAACTACTTACGGAGTTATAGCTATTTAATAAAACTGTGGCAAAATAAGGCCAAAAAGTGACTTGACTTTTTTTGAGTTAGAGACTATCTTTACTAATTATGAATTATATTGTTGGAAAAAGAAAATCTACACAGAACAATGATGACATTAACACTGGGTATACTATTTCTTCCGAAGAAGAGAGCGATTTGAGTCATATCGAAAATCGCAACGAAATTATCATACAGTGATGATAGTTTGTAATTAAAATAATCAGTATTTCTCTAGTGAATGTCTGGCATTTGAGATATCAAATATCAGACATTCTTAAAATAATATCAATGATGTAAGACGTCCTTTAAATGTTGCCAAAAATGTTATTTTTTAATTGTCTTATTGTTTTCCTCTTTTTTCATTAACTTTTTTTGTGCGATTTTGGATATATTTTATATAGCTGTTTCAAAGCTATGCGGTTTTTACAATTCATGGAACACATCTTTACTTTATTTTTGTGCGATTTTGCGCGGAACACATCTACCGCACAAAAAAAGGTTTAAATGTAAATTGTATCGGTGAAATTAATTATTACGTTTTTAATTTGAATTTAAGTCTTTTATTTAAAAAACGACATTTTCGACTTGACTATCTAATATTAATTTGAAATGTTAAAAAAATATTTTTTATTCCAGTTTTGTTGTCATAAGAACTTCATATAACAATAACAAATTTATAGTACAACAAAATCAACTCTTCTACAGTGTCGAGATAGGGACCACGCTATAGAAAATTTAGCACCCATACAAAATTTGTACGATTTAGTTTGTTAACAAGGACAAGTGACTAGCATGCGCGAGGAGGCATTGACCTTATGTATTTTACGCGTTGCTTACGTAAAAGACGCCGCAAATGAAGTGGACACTATAGGAGGGTTACTGTGTATTAAGGGATTGTTCTATTGTATCAATTAAATGATGAATTTATGAACAAAGAATGATCCGCTTTGAGCAAGTGAAAATGATCCTCTTTCTGTCCCAAGTCGATTACAAAATTGGCAATTGCTTTCTCATCCACCGTCATTCTCTGGAGCTGGCTCCTAGCTACTACTAAATGGACCAAACCTAAAAAGAATGATACAGGGAAATAGATTTGGCTCCAATTAAGAAGTGATTACTAAAACTGATGCCAATTTTGTGGTTAAAGATAGATCATTCTACAAAATATGTTAGAAAAGCGTTGGAATAAATGCACTATTCTTGAAGGAAACTATATATATTTATATAAATGAAGTCGAATTAAGTCTTAAAGTTGCTATTGTAATAGTCTTCCTACGAACTTATTGAGTCATGTGTTGTGTAGGATCGTTCAAAAATAACGCTCAATTTTTAAATGCAAATAAAACAAGTTGTATGTAATGTATCTACTCATATTTTTTAATATTTAAAAGAATATTCTTTGGCATCAAGTATTAAATATAACATCGTTTAAATATCAGCCGCGGCTTTGCCTGGTGGCACGTATTCGGGAGATCTGATTTTCGATGACTTGGCTTGATGGCGTTCGTTATGTTGACTTTAAGGGCATCAACTATTTGCGGTTTATATACATAGACGGCGTTAAATCGCATGATCATTTGGTACTGGTGTATATACTAAAAAAGATAGATAAATCATATACTATTCGAAGACAGCAGGAGACTGAGAGTTTACAGAGCAGGAAAAGACCGAGCCACCCAAAATCTACTACGGATGCTGAGGATTGCTTCTTTATATTATTGTTCAAAAGATATATTTAGCATACAGCTTCTCGACTAAGCACAAAATTGAATGTAGCTACATCATCCAATGTGTAATTTTTCGCATACTATGCGTTTCCAAATTTATTTTCGACGGTTTGCATGCATATATGTATCAAATGCTTTACATTTACATTGAAAATACGTCTCAATAGATCCTGTTGTGGATATATCAATATGATTTTTGACGGAGGGAAACGTGATAAGTTCGACAGCCATTGTAAGATGTCGGACAAATTTTAAAATGGCGCACTCGCCACATTATTTCGTAAGCCCCAAACGCATTTTTTCAAGCATGATCGTTGCACGAAAGCACAACAAGCCCCACTGTTAAGCCTTTACAAACATGCGACGCCATTTGCGTCAGTCATGTCAACGAATATAAAACTTCGAGTCGCTGCACACCACAATTATTCGACAATAGAAGCCTTTATCGCCACATCTAACGTCTGTTTATATATATATTTTTTTATTGAACTCGCGTTTATGATAAAATCAGTCGTTTCGAAACTGCCTGATTAATAGCCACTACTATCGTGATGAGTCCACCTTTGAGCGCCCCTTATCTGTGCCACATTTCACCGATTGATTATTTTATACGAAATGACTATACTTTGCGTACAAAATCGAATGATGAATATTCTATGCAAACATTACGACGAGCTACGTTTGTTGTGGGTGCATATTGCGATGCATTTCCGATGCGTTGTTGAAAGGCGTCGTGACAACAAGGAGGAGGCTGGGTCAAGAACCGCACTGTCTAGTTGCATCAAATGATTCATAAAGTTATCGTCAAACCCGAATCCTCTATTAATTATTTACTTAATAAGATAAAATTATTTTCATTACCAGATAAGGTTATGTGGTTTAAGATAAAATATCTTCAAATGCATATTATCATCCAAATTTAGTAGTACAGATAGCGAAAATAGATATAGAGAAGCTAATGGTAAACATAGATTGTGGTAAGGTTGCCATAATCATCCCTTATCGCTTTGATATCGCGATCTTATCGTAGAATTAGTATCAAAACGTGGTGATGATAATGCAACTTCTTTGTTGATGAGGGAATTCCCTCCGAGTGTTGCCAAAACCATCTCCACAAAAAGAATTCGACATGCATTTGACGATTGAAAGTCACTGGATATTCAGTTGGCATGAAAAAATATTTGTGAAAATGAACCAACTATAAAGTCTGATGTATAAATAGAAATGTAAATAGTCAATATGATAGATAGCATTTCAGGCGCGGAATGAACTCCTTGCTTTGTAAATTTCATGCTTTACAAACTTCATATATTGCATATTCTAATTTGGTTTTCGTTTTGATAAGCTGATAAATACAAGTGTCGTGTAAAATTATGTAATTTTATCGTATTTGATTTGCTAAAAAATTGATAACAATAATTAATAATGCCACTTGCAGTTTTGATACTGAATTTAAAATTCGCCTTAACCACAACACATTTGACCTCCGTATTTTGGGATGCACACAGGGTATTTTAATCATAGATTACCTCGAGGAAAAGAGAACCATCAATAGCAAATATTAAATGACGTTATTGGTGTGCTTAAGGTAAGAAATTGTGAAAAAACAACCCCCAAATAAAGAAGAAAAAAGTGCTATTTCACCAAGCAAAGTACCGCGTCACGTCAAGTCGAAAATTGCACAAATTGCACTTTGAATTGCATATCTATCCAGCGTATTCTTTGGAGCTGGCTCCAAATGACTACTAACCGGTTGCAGACATAAAAAAAATTGCTCCAGGATTTAGATGTAGAGATTTGGCTCCAATAAAGAAGTGACGAAGCCGAAAATGAAGTCATTTTTGAGGCCGAAAATAAATTGTTCCAAAAAAAAAACCAATAAAATATTAGAGAGACGCATTTGAATGAATGTATCACTCTTGAAAGATACTGTGCTGTTTATTTATTAGTCATCCTACGAACTTATTGAGTGATGTTTATGTTTTGAAACGGGAAAAAAATCGGATTTGAACAGTTATTCCATTTTTTAGCAATTGTCAATGGATAGAATAACCCATTAAGCCGATTTTCGAGCCGACGTTCATTGATCAAATTTAACGATAGTCTTTATTAAATTTTCGTAAATATTTTATGACTATAAGCGCCGTCGTATGGTTAGAGGCGGTTTGAATGATTGTTTCTTGATTGCGATACTTTAAAATTTGATTCTCATCATACATGTTGAGTGATCTGTTTTTAAATAGAGCGCATGGATGAAATAATAATGGAAAACGCCGATAACAAAGAACTACGGCGATATCTGGTAAAGACGGAAGATAGTAGATGAAAGATTACGCTAACGATAATAACATAAACTTTAGTTGCCTTCTGTGTTATTTTGAAGTCGCCCAATCAATCGGTTGAATCTCCGAAAAAAAGATCTATTCTTGAATTTGCAATGGTAAAGTGCAAGAAGTCAAAGTAGCTTTGTGTAGCCCTTCTTGAATCCCTTTTATCCTTCGAATATTAAAATAACAAGATCGTCCCTAGTGATTTTCCTCATTTTTCAAATATTTACAGCCTTTATAAGCTGTCAAATACCGATATGTTCATCCAGGCATTCAATGTCGAGCGTATGAAGAGGTGATATAAGTATTCCCACAAACGAATATTAAAGAAGCTCTATTTTTACAATAGACTGCACAGATTGCACTATAACAATAATATAAATATACAATGTAAATTCCAAACATAAGACTCGTCCAACTTAACACATTTTGTAAGATAAAAACCCCCTCATGTGTGTTAGTTACTTGTATTTGTTAACAAATTAAACACGTACATATTTTGTATGGGTGCTTAACTTTCTATAGCGTTTTGTTTCTATAGTGTGCTCCCAATCTCGACGCTATAGAAGGGTTGACTGTAATTTGTCCTAATAACGACGCTTGATATAATACTTTTGATAGAAATTAGTCTTATAAAAATGTATTATTACATCACGTTAAGTCAATATGACATATAGTGCTACTTATCTCACATTACGAACTATAATCGCATGGAAGCAATCACTAGCCATCCCGCCTAAAAAGTGTTAACACTGCTTGTACTATAAATACTTGTGCAAAAAAAAATGCGTTTTCGAGTCAAGATGGCAGATATATAGACTTCCACCCTATTTGACGATTATTTTTGTATTCATAGTATTAAATATGAATATTTGTACTTACATTATGAAGTTTGTAGTAGAGACCGCAAGCATTGCAGACAGGATCGCCGGTATTGTTGCGCCTCCAAAGAGTAGTATTTGTTGTGCGACAATTGGCACAGGACACACCACTGCGTCGACTACCACTATTTTGCTTGAATCGAATTGAACAGCCGTTTAATTTGATTTGCAACGGATTTAAATGCGAAATAAAGCCTGTCGCTTTACGAAATATTATCATTATGAATAGTCTATCTTTAAAAAGTAACATACATTTAGACTTACTGCTTGCGTCTTTGATTTATTGCCTTTGGCTGGTGGTGGTCTGTTGATTCCGTTGACCCTCGTATACAATCCGCAAGCATTACAAAGGTAGTTACCAGTACCATCCCGACGCCATAGCGGTGTCAGACTCGAGCCACAGTTTACGCACTCCTTGTCGCTAGCTACAGAGTTTCCTTTGCAAATTATACATTTGTGATTGAATAAAACATGCGAGCACGTTTTGCATGGATATGAGCGAAAATATGAAATTACCTCCGTCGAATTCATCGACAATGATGTTGGAACTGTTGACCCATCCCTGATTCGGTGGATAAGCCGGATATGGATCGGTGATCAATGTTCCTCCCGTGCTGACGTAGCTGTATTCAATACCGGGACTATTTCCACCACCACCCGAACCACCCGGTCCATTATATTGCGATAAATATTGTTCACCGTGGATCTTATTGCTAACGTATTGCACAGCTGATGGATGTCCATATACAGTCACCTTTTATACAAAAAAAATACGCAATAGAGAATACAACATTGAATGAATCCATATGTAATAAAATATTTTGGTTACTTACTTGTTGAGAATTAGGACTCAATGATTGCGTTTCATAAATTCCGCCCTGTCCCTGCGATGGTATAGATCCATAGACGATTTGTTGCGGTCCCGATTTGCCAACATTCTGAATGGATGACGAAGCCAATGTAGGATCACTTCTATACAGAATTTGATTCGGTGGACTATCATCTCCTCTTACCATCGGTCCAGCAGGATAAACAGTGATATATTCTTTGCCACCGGATACATAACTTGCATAGCTTTGAGGTGCACCCTGATATTGTGGACTCTGCGATACGATAAATCCACTACTGGCATAGCTGGTTTGATGATTAGAGAGAGAAGTCACCGGCTGAAGATTTGTATACGTCGTCGATTTCTGTTCTGAAATTCCGACACTGCCATCGTGCTGCTCGTATTTTAAATGCTGAGGATTCTCATAAGCAATCCCCAGCGTCTGTTGGCCTAATGAGGTAGTTTGAACCATTTCCATCGTCCCAGGCGAACCAATATTCTCGCCATACACGTGTGGCGGCGATGATGCAATCTGTCCACCGCTAATCATAGGAGAATTGCTGTTGTAATGCACCGTCTGATGAATTCCAGATTCATCTTGATATCTGGAAGAAGGCGGTGCTTCCGTGATTATCACCCTCTGATCCGGTGTTAAAATTGTTGTCTCTCCGGGTAAACCTCTCTGATCACCCTGATACGTAATTGTTTGTATGTCTCCATTTAAAATGACGGAATCCGTTGGTATAAGATTGCGAATCGATACCACTCTGTTTGGCGATAGTTTAGAATATGGATGCAATCTTTTTTCGTGATGGATTGCCATTCTTTCAGGACATGGTGTGCCGTATCTGTTTGGATTCAAATCGCCTTTAATGTCTCTCGTTATGTATCTTGCGCCCTCGTTATTGTATGCTCTCAGTTTTTCATCGTACGCAACTATTCTCGGAGCATATTCCAGGGCTACTCCTTCGCTTTCTTGGATGATTATGTTGTTGGATGGGTGATGTTCTATTTTGGTGAAGGGTTGGCTGTATTGCTGTTTATTTTGCATGGTCTGTTGAACTGTCAATGTGACCGGTTGAGCATTTTCTTGAATGTTGTCTTTGGATTCCTCTTTGACTTCTTGTTTTTCTTCGTCTGGTGGATTGTTTTTCTCTGGGTTCGATCCTTCATCTTCTTCGACGACGTTATCGGTCGTTATATGTCCGGATGTTGTAATCGTTCTTTGAACAACCTGCCTCCTCGTTATGACGGAGGTCGGTGTTGTTTCAATATTTTTATTTGGTTCTGGAGCGTCTTCTTCTTTCATTTCCGTTTTGGGTACCGCTGTCAAAGTCTCTTGGTATTTTTTATTATTTAAGCTATAATTTTCTGCTTGAGCGTTTTGCTCCTGAGCATCGCTCTTCGTCTCTTCGTGTTGCGTCTCCCGTTGGGGAGTCGCCGGCTCGGGTGGTCTGGTTTTGTTCAACTCCATTTTCACTTTCATTCTGCAATACAAAAAACACGATGAGTTACTTGGAAGGAAGTTAACAAGGACGGAGTAATCCTGAAGCGACTAGTCTGCAGCAGGTAAATATGAGGTGTCAGCCTGCGTCATCAGGTAAGGTCCCACTTCCGTCCTGGCCGGAATCGGCCCCGACGACGTCTTATTCAAACAACTATAAAGGTTGGGCTTTTTATAAATAAATATGCGAGCTAAATCAGGGGTGCTATGCCATAGATTGAAACATTATTCCAGGCGCCTAAGTGAATCGTATATTTAAAAAAAAAGACGCCAATGACACGTTAATTATCGCTTATGTACATTGGAGGTTTGCCTAAAAGACAACTATGCAAATGACGCGCTTTATGCAAACAAACAAAAAATCGTCAAAAATATCTACAAACGGTCAGCAAACCAAAAATCGGTAGTTCAAAGATAACGTCTTTGCCATATCTTTTCTCACCAGATATGACCGCAAACGGTAGCTGATGGTTTAAGTCATTTTTGCCAAAGGCTTCCATATTTAAAATGTATTTAAAGCCGAATAAATCAAGCTATTTATGATATAGGATATAATTAAAAACGTTAAAATCAAGATCAATTTTAATCACACGTAAATTCCAACGTAGAAGTATACATGCATCCTGCGGGATCATTTACAGCTTTTGAGCATTTCTTGTCCAGGATTATCACAATATTTTATGTGAAAGAAATTAGATTTTAATATGAATGAAAACAAGCAAAATTGTCCCAAATATGGCGAATTATTCATGAACTATTTTATTATGAGTTGTTTAATATTTTATATGTTTTTCCTTTAACCCTTTGGATTTTGAATTGTCATTAGTGAAATCTTTAAAATGATTTTCAGCATGTAAATCAATGTTTCTCCATTATATCATGAATAACTTTACTTTAGCCATATATTCACCTTCTATGAAGGTGGTGTTTTATCAAATAATTAAATTATTCCAGAGGGGTGTATTGCTTTGAAGCTTTTGGGATTTTTTATATGGATCTTTGGAATATTTTTCCGTTATATTTGATTTCCGAAAATACATAATTAATCCACTTACTATAAAAATATGATTAAATTTGACTCGTTTAACATTTCTCAAGATTTCACACATCAGATAATCAATACGAAATCAGAATAAACTATCCGGGGAAATATTACTACATGTAATCTCTCAAATATTTCAGCCCTGTCAATTTTTTGTCCGCTGGATTTGAACTCAAACCTCCACAAAAGGGATCCAAAAATGAATTATTAGTTATATATATTATTATTAATAATTTTAGTTTGAAAATGAGTGAATCATGTATTTTTAGAAAAGTTGAAGCATTCAACAGCTGCCATTTTTGCAATTTCCCCCTTCTGAAACGCAATCAATTATTTTACAGGGTCTTTCAATAAGGACGCTCAATTTTTAAATGTAAATAAAACATATGTGTGTGTGAGATGTCCACTCAATTATATTTAATTTAAAATAATATTTTATTACATTGCGTATGAAATATAACATTGTTCAAATGTCTGCCGCGGTTCTGCTTGATGGTACGTATTCTGGAGGTCTAATTTTCGATGACTGTCATATAAATCTGACTGAATTTGATGGTTGATTTCGACATAAAATTTGCCAAAAATAAATATATAATAATTTGCCATATACCATTAAATAATTTACAATAAATTTGATAGATCTTGCTGTAACAATATGGCCGCTATAACTTAACAAACTTTGAGCGTTTCTATTGAAAGATCCCGTATTATATACTACATAATGAGAAAACCCCCCCCAAACTTAGTGTTATGTATTTTTTTGACATGCTATTTTAATGGAACAAAAATATCTAAATGAATGATCGAAAAAATCCAAAAAATTACACTTGGAAATAACAGTTTTTATGACGAACGCAAATAATTTCCTTAAACGACTTAAATCAACACGCGCTTGCCGGATATGAACGTTTCCTTGTTTGACTTTGGGCGTTTTATTGTTTCCAAAAAGTTCGTATGTTCATGGACACGTGCTTTTTTCGAGCCGAGACTGTAAAAATTCGAATCGGAACATTAACAGTTAGGAAAATATTGCGCCGACTTATCGCAATCTTTCATACGCGCAGAAAATCAGGATGCACATGGTGATTTAGATATTGTATCGCATTTTATCTGATGATCATTTTAATGTTTGGATTCCGACTCCGCGATGTGACATTTGAAGGGTCCATTTTGTATTAAATTTGGACTTGCGTTATGATGACGCCATTGACAATATGGCGCAGTGCAATAAATCCAATCGATCCGCACACTTTGCCCATTCTCGACAGAGGCGCATCAATAAAAACCGCCATTGAATCGATGAAAATATAAAGCATTTGGATTGGATTTTTGAACAGAATCGTCTTGATCGATGGATGATCTTGTTAAAAAGCGAAATATCGAGTTTTAAGCATTAAAAACGGTCGATTTAAATAGAATAAATCAGTTATGGAACCCGAATTTATATCGTTCAATGCAAATTCAGCGCGCAAAATCGTTAATATCGTAAATATATTTAATATTGCATTGAAATTCGTTTAAACACTAACAAAAATATCCGATATTTGCATTAATAATCTATGCATATTGACTGATAATGTTGATATAATTCGATTATAAATACGGTTGTTACTTGTGGATATAGATTTATGACACGGTTAAGATAAAATCGAAATGAAGTTATCCTGGATTTGTAAATGCCCAAAAAACAACATCTAAAAGCATATAAAAAATTACAAAATTCGATACTTACGGAACTTTATATAATGAATTCGGCGCCGTTTAAGCGAAAATCCTGAGCACAAAAACGGCACTATTTTTATAGCACGCGTTCAAAATTGATTTTTTTTTAAATATTTATCAAATCCTTAATATACGATAAATTCAATAGATCAATAAGGAATTATTTAGTTTACATTATTCAATAAATATGAGCGTCATTCACAACGGCGACAGTGTGAATGACCAGGTACACTTACTACGTCCGCGTACTTTCGAAGCGCACACCTTACTGATACGAGCGCTGTTACTTTGTCCCTTTTTTTAGTGATGATGTATTAAAAATTCATACATGCAGAATATGTCAATCATTTATTTTTTATTCGTGCGAATCGTCCAAGCAGATTTTTTTTTTTGGGTGTACGATCTGACCGGCTTGAATTTTTTCTCGTATCAATGCTCTTCGATCCAATAATATTGTGATTCCATAGATACTATATCTTTTTCGGATAGATTGGATAACCGAGGTTCATAAATTCTTAATTCTTACATTGTAAATGAGTGCTAATTTATCTTGTTGTCTCGTGGTGTTGTAATTCATAGACGAAATCTCAGAAAATTAATATCAAATGTTGTGATATATTGATATTTCAAATGCATAAATATTGGGGTGATGCATAAGTTTTCGACTTTTTTTTTAAATATTATTATGTACTTAAAATATTGATCGTTTGAATCTATGAATTCTTTGTATGAATTTTAGTTATATCTGTCTATTTTAAAATTCAGTGCTGAATTCGGGTGCATTTTATTTCGGCCGGCTTACGCAAAAACGCTCATAACTTGTTTTATATTAATGCGAATTCAATACAATAAGAATTATTATAAAGCGTATAGCATAGTGCATAAGTGTTTAAAATAATTGATTCATAAATAAATCTATCAAGTTGAAAAAAAGCGACAATTCATTTACATTTTTGTCTGAAGAAGCAATACAAATTGACATTTTTTTATTGATTTCATAAATAGAATATTGTCAAAGTCTTTATGAATAATTTTATATGATACCACGCATTTATGATATGAAGCGATTCTCAAACTGTGTTTGTACGAAATGCTTACGAAATGCTTGCATATTACACAGCTAACGACTAAAAATAAAACAATTCAAAGCATTTATTGTTACTAGACTTCTGAGAATTATGCTAATTCATCGATTACGATTCATATATTCAGCTGAAAATTACAAAAATTAAAAATATATACACGTTAATGCAATTTTTAAATTCATCATTTTTGAAAAAATATTTCTTACATTACAGTAGACCCGCGGTAATCCGGCCCCACTTTAATCCGGCGCCCCCTGTAGTCCGGCATTCTAATACAAGTATAGTACATACGTATGGCAAGTTGGCAGTTTATGTATATCTCACCATTTTCATAGTTTTCGGATTACAAGAACTCCTTTCCAAAATGTACTGGAATACAAGGGATCGGGGGCAGTACTCTATAGTCCGACAAATTGAACAATCCGAAACCGTCTTGCAAAACGTTTGTCGGATTACCGTGGGTCTAGTGTATATTCGATTTTTTTAAGATTGTAATAGACAATAAGAGTTATGTTGTTACACTCATAAATATTAAATAGAATTCGGGGCGATTTATGTATGATTTACTAGAAAGCTGTGAGCTATTAAAAAAATGCTTAGGATCATAAATATTGAGCCGAAAACTAGAGATAAAAATTATTCGTATTGTGCAGAGTTCGCAGTTGCCGTGGTAGCGGGTTCTTGAGTGTTAATAACCAATCCTTTACTTTTCGCATAATAGTAAAATAGTAATAGGAAAACGGGCATATTAAGGGTTGAAGGTCAGAATTTAGAGTTGTAAAATGCCTAGGGTTGATATGGAGTACACTCTTCAATTAAAAAGCAAAAAACTATATAAAGAAATATATCAAGACTTTAAAAGTTAATGCATCACCTTAATACCACCACAAAATAAATCTAAATAGGTTTAATACAATTGCGACTAAACTTTTTTGCGACTAAATTTATTTTCCAATAGCATGGATCTTTGGGGAAATCCCTGATTAGTTTATAAATATCTACACAAACCCACCATGTAACAAAAAAATCAAAATCTACACAAAAAAAAACACATTGATGTATATAAAGCACGAAACGTATGTGTTTGTTTGAAATTATTATAATAATTTATTGGGCCTTTAAATTACTAAAATTTGATTTAGATCTGGTCTGCAAATTCTTTGACACATGTCAATAAATCAGCTATGCCCTTCATTGTTAAACAAAATTGCATCATCATCCTGAGCTAATTCCATTTATGACAACTGCACATTTTTCTGATTTAATTAGATACATACTTATTTTTTTAATATGATATTTTCGAATATTATACCTAAAATCGTGCGAAATCTAAGAAAAATTTTCTAATTATAGTGGGTTTCATTTCTGATTATTTTCCATTGTATTCCATAGATACTTATACAATAGGTATTATCAGGTAGAAAAGGATGTATGAGTGAAATTTCCAATTTTTGTTTGACGTTATGAGAATTGTCTGAGTTGTTTCAAGATAATTGATCGATGACATCAATCTTCCAAATTGGTTTTTATAGTAAAAATGTTCACCACAATCAATATTTGGATCTCAACTTTAAAATAAGAGCCCTGAAAATAAACCACTATCATAACATTCAATCAGAGCATTGATATAATGGTAAAAAAAACAAGGAAATTTTGAATTTTCATTAATTATACAAAATTTTCATGGCATCTATATTAGAATATAAATGTTCTCATTATCACTTTTAAGAGTTTTAATACAATCTAAATATGGTTTTTTCCATAATAGATCGATCGTCAATTGCATTGATATCGAATTTTAAGGCTGTTGCTTAATTAAGTCGATAAACATTCGTTAGTTTTAAGCAGATGGATAACTGAGATAGCTTACAAAAGATAATCATTATTGAGTAAAACATAGAATAAGCCAGATTTGCGATAAATGTAAACGATGCCAATGTTACCAATACGTTATTTATACACACACACGTCGTACTTCGATTTATTTATAGGTCATATATGATTGATTATTTGCGTTCGAAAATGTTTTTCGTGATTTGATCAATCTAAACTTGTAATTTCGACGAAATTACATGTTTAGATTTATTTAATTACAAGAAACAATCATCGCTTTGGCAGTCCTTGGATCCCTTTTTTGTAAAAACTTTCCAACTTAGAAGCAAAAAATTGATTTTAAATGAATTCAGTTCAGCTGCATTTTTGAATAGTTTTTCCATGGATCTAAAAAGATGGATATCTTTCGGGCAAGGTCCGGTAAATAAGAAATATTTCCCGCTATAATTCCTGTATTTTATCCAGGATCAATTTTGCTTTATGAGGGCACGCATTATTGCAAAGCAGAATCGTCTTCTTTCTTTTGATTAAATATGGACGATTCTCTTTTAATTTTCGACGCAAAACTTCCCATTGTCGACAATAAACTTGTGCAATTACAGTTTCTCCCGGTTGCATTAATTTATAATTAATTGTTCGCCGCATACTCCATCATATGCACAAAATAACATTTTTTCATAATTAATCCAGGCTTAGAGATCGGAATTAGGGGTTATTTTCGTGAAAGCCATTGATTTTTTCGTCGTATATTATCGTAAATGATCCATTTCTTATCGCCAATTACAATGATTTTCAAAAATGGTCCATTTTTTGTGTTATCAAGAATGCTAGGCACGTGTTTCGTTGCTCAATTTTGCTGTGTTTGGTCAAGGTATGCTGTACCCATCCTATCCCATAACATCCATCCTATTCGTTTTACCGATGATCTTTAAATATGTGTGCACAGTGGTCCATGGGGGATCCCAGTGTCCTCAATTGTTTGCTCGATGGATCGTTATTAAAATTCGTAGATTGTGCCGTTCTCGGTTCAACCCTTAAGCTTATAATGCCTGAAAATTTTACCCTTAATAATTAAAAAAAATCTATTGAACAAAATGTATATTTAACAATAGTTCTACAGAAGCACGTCAATGTGAGCAAACACACAAACTGAGCTCAAAGATCTCTAAATTTCCGAATACTTTCTGGTCCCCTTAATATTTCAAAGCAAAATAAGATTCTAAAATCGTTATATGAATTATAGTGAGTAAATATGTACAATGCTAGCAAATAAACACCATGTATTAAAATCGCTACACGACACTGTAATTTTAGTCTGTTTTATTGATATTTTATATTGATAATATCGTGCAAAGTGGATCCTTATTTTTCTTACATACATATTGGATTCATAATACATGTGGAGATTTGAAGAATCAATATACCATATAAATGAGGGACGACTGTACATGTAGTTCAGAGAATTGGAGAATTTGCATTTCGAATGATAAGAGCAAATATTGCCCTAAATTCTGTTATACAGTTGGAATGCCGGAGGTTTAACATCCAACAAATACTATAATTTCAGTACCATGAATTACATAATATCAAACGAATGACTATTGGTAAAAACTTAACCCATTCTTCGACATATTTACACACCGCTGTATTCTGGTATTTAACTATTGAAATCAATACTTTGGTTATCCTTCCTTAAGTATCTTTAAAGCATCATAATTTCGTCCTTCACCTCAGCAACTTTCCAAATTTAAAAAGCTATCTGTACTCAATTTTTGGTACATTATTATAATATTTTTGGTGTGTTAATGCCATTTATTTTGACCTATATTATGTATTTTGATTCTCGTTATTTAAAAGCCACATCTCGTATAAAACTAGAAAGTCTTGTCAGAGAAATGTCAATTTTATTTTATAATAAAGGATCAACCAAATGTGACGCCTAGATATCAGCACTGTATAATGTTTACACGTGACATAATTTTAAATGATATTAGCCATTTTATTTCAGTAGAAGGTATTTCAATTTTTACCATGAACAGGTATATATTGTAACAATTTTCCTAGATGAATTATTAAACAACGAACGAGAGATCCATTGTTTTCCATCAAAATTTCGTTAAGCGATGAAGCTCATTTCACAATGGACGGATTCGTCAATAAGCAAATTTTTCGTATCTAAAATAATGAAAATCTTCGTGTTATTCAGGAACTCGAGAAAACATTACAATAAAACATCTAGGCGTCACATTTGGACGACCTTACAAAAGTAAAAATTGCCTACTTTACAATAAAATTTGTAATATTACTTTTCGAGTGCATGATTTAATCCATATGATCTCTCGAGTGATTATGTTCGTGGAAATTTGTGTTTAATTTAAATCATTATTGATCATTATCTGTAATAGCGTTTTTGTTTTCGATTTATTCCATACAGAAATTCATTGATAAGGCAACTTTTCTTAGTGCGTCATTGCCAAAATTATTTTTGCTCGCTTATCATCAATTTAGTACACTTGTATGTATGCCCATGATTCATCAATACTCTATTATAAAACCGTATTAATTTTTTTTTTCAAGGAAAATACTTGTCGGAAATGAAAATTCGCAATGGAAAAATCGGCATAAGAGTCATTCATTCTAATTTATCAATTCAATATATCCATGAACTGAAAAAATAAATAAAAAAAGAGACGATAACGTATAAATATTTTTTTTAAAAAATATTTAAAACGTTAAAGCAATATAATATTCAAAGATATTTTTACGACTGTAGCCAATTGGATCAAGACTTTACAATCAACAGCAAATATCCTCCATAAAATTAATGGAGGATTAAATTGTCAGTTCACAATATTTATCGTATATTTGTATACGATGCAGCTTAATACAGTGGTCATCAACATTTTTTATGGGCCGATTATGTAATGTATATTTTACCGGTTTATTTATTTTAGATATTGATCATATGTACAGTAGCGGATCTTTGAGCCAATTCATATACTTCGATAGGATAAATATAACGTTACATTGATTGATCGTTTTGAGGTAGTCAAATCATACACATAGACATTCGTCAAGGTTTCAGTTAACCCTTTTTAACCATTTAATAAAATGAAAATTTCAGTAAAATCTCACCTGGAATCATTAGTCACATATTACAGCAGACCTGTGGTAATCAGACCCCAGTCTAATTCGGCGTCCCCTGTAATCCGACATCGCAATACAAGTATAGTAAATATGTACGGTAAAGCTTCGTTAATGTAAAAAATGTAAAACGTATGATTCTGGACCGCCTAAATCGTAATGAATCTTTTTTGTAAATTGGTGAATGAGTACGGCGTAGGACAATGCACAATTTATGATACAAAAAAGAACCGCGAAAACATTCAAAAGTTCGTATCCACCATTGATTGTAGGCAAGGCAAGAGGCAAACTTTCAAAAAAGCTAAACATTCAAAGGTGAATAAAGCTTTGTATATCTAGTTTCTTTAGGAAAGAAACAGGTATTCACCTATTTCTGGCCTCATATTGGCCACAAAAACAGAGTTGTTTTACAAGGAGATTTTTAGCTAAAAAGAGATTATTGAACGTTTCAAAAATCATCATGGAAATCTATAATCCGACAAATTGGACAATCTGATACCGCCTTGCAAAACGTTTGTCGGATTACCGCGGGTCTACTGTATTTATATTATCGTATTGATCAATAGGGCTTTTAGCATTAGTGCATATTTGATAGATTCGATCAATTTGATCTTCTTTCTTGCCAATAATTGATGAGATTCAACGAAAAAATAATATAAAAACATGCATATCTAATCGAGTGAAATTATTCAATTTTCTCAATATTCTTCTTCAACACTCTTTAAGGGTAAAATATTTAGATATGATGGCAAAAGATCGAACATAATCATACATTGATTATAAACTGGCATAAATTATGTTAGAATAACGGTTATATAAGTATATTTTCAATAGATCTTCATAGGTTTCTATAAATTCAGGTTGCGGCGGGGAAACTTCCTTATTTGAAACGCGCGCTTTGAAGATAAAATTCTTCTTAAAATGATAAAATGAAACTCATTCAAAAGTACCAAATTTAATGTTTTTCATCGTGTAGGTTTATAATAGTTAGATCTTTCGGTGGACGATGGAGGAGCGCGTGATCGCCTCAGAGGCGTCACTCCACCCTTTTCAGCATAACTATTGCTTAAGGGCACGTTACAAACAAGATAGTTTTCCCACCTAACCTTGTAGTATTTTTTTAACAGACTAACATTTATATAATATAAGTCAATGCAATAATTCACAGGATTTTTTTCATTATTTGAAATAACATAAATTAAATGACTCGTTCATATGAATTACTCTTTAAATTCTCAGGGTTTTAGAGCAATTTAGTTCTTTAGTGTCGCTTTCTTTGATGGTTTTATCAGTTTTCATCTAAAATCCAATGGTATATTAAGCATTATATTAGCAAAAAAATATATGAAATCTGACTTGTAACATTAAAAGCGGCATGTCTTTGAATGCTTATTATCATAATCAATAGATGCCGATAGATAAAATAAATTCGTGATTGGCCGTAACGGAAATATAATTATGCACTGATTCCATTCGATCTGATTCCATATTAGTAACTCAATCGTCATTGGTTCATATCTATAGGAAGTGTGGCTGGAGATTACATTTTTTAAAATACAGATTCGCTATGAAAAATCATGTCAAATGGTTTGAAATGCTGAAACCACTTCAGTATTAGAATATTTTGGAAGTGCTTTTCCAATGAAAGTATTGATCCTTATGCAAATTTGTATAATATCGTCTTGATCTGATGTTTTTGTCAAGGATTCTCAATCAAACTATTGTCTACTTTCGATCACGAATCTTGAAAGCTTTCACTCGATTTTGGCGTTATCTCTCGCCTTGCACCACACACGGCTACTTCCGAATTCCATCATCAGATACCGTTACTCTACAACTTATCGTGGGTAAATTTTGAATTATCTTTCATTCGGCCTTTGCGAAGATAAGAATTATCTGTTTTCAGGACTTTATTTGTATGGTATATATAAAAAAATATCAACTTTTTATGCAAGATATGCACGCTGTTTCCAACACACTAGTTTATTGTCATCAGTATCTAATGGAGAACGAGATACAAGCGGTATCTGGTTGGTAAATAGTGTTAACTGTTAAGATAAATGAAGATAATATAAACTCTTTCTGATATTAAGCATATGAAATATACCCGATCAGTTGCAAGTTTATATGGAACGGAATCATAAGTTATTGGATTGCTTCCTGTTTTGACATTAATCCTGTGGAATAAGTATCTTGAATCATGTCTAAGAATTCAGACGAATGCACGAGGATCATAAATAACTCATTGACGGAGGAAAACGATGGAAATTGCTTCACGCTACAACCGAAAGGATGACTCAATTTTCAAGGTAGGAAAATGCATGTACTTGACATCAATATTTCGTGAAACGATTTGTATCAACTATTTTTGAAATGTGCTCTCTGTTAATCGTCTCTGAATGTAAAAATTGGGCAGAATTTACGCCGATTTGTATCGGTTATCATAACGATCGACAATGATAATCTCGTGATTGAACCGTCCTCAGATCTATCGCTTTGACAATCTAGAACAAATTATATCTATTATATATATATATATTTTAACTTACAAATCAAATAATGAGTCGAATTCTTTGTTAATTCGCTGTTGTTTGTCGTGAGCTATTTCAGTGCATCTGATATGACGCAATTGCGAATCTAAAATGGCGGCCACGTATTACTCATGCATTTGAGGCAGCATCTTCTTAATTGCGTCGTTATAAATTGGAATTAAATTAATATTTTGTTGAAATACGAGTATTATAATTATTAAACTGGTTTTATCTTCATGATTTGTAGAAATATACAAAAATATTTCGGGAACATGGATGACCATATTTCCTACGTCCTATAAAAAGATCTTCTTCATTAATGCAATTTGAATCCTAAATAGTATTTGCATTGTTAATATTATGGAGATCAGTCGTTATTCTACAACAACAATGCTTATTCATCATCTTCAAATCATTTTGGTGACTATCAGATTGAAGATGTAATATTTTGATAAATTTGATATGATTAATCATAAAATTTGCATGTGCATTTCTTTGAAATATAAAAAAAATCTGATATTGGGTATCAATATCGCTTTATAATCGACATCTGATTCTTTTAAATTAATCCAGAATTCATTGAGTTAAGAAAAATATTAAGAAAATAATAAAAAACTCCAATTCTGTATATTTATATTCAATCAGCCGAAGTTATTTTTGCGAAAATGCAGGATAAGCATTTATGAAATACTCCAAGGTCAAATTCCTTTGATATAGAACGTATGTTGTGGTACAGTTTGCAGCAAACTTATTTGAAACGCGCGCCATGAAGCGACAGTTATTCCCAGAAGGGTGGGATGACGCCTCTTAGGCGAACGCACGCTCCTCTTTCATCCAATGAATGATCGTTACTATACTTACATGATAAAAAACGTTAAATCTTGGTCTTTAAAAATAAATTCCGTTGCACTCTTCTTGGAATAAATATCGCTTTAGAGCGTGCATTTCAAATAAGGAAGTTTCCCTGCTGCATCCCATGTTTACAGCATAATTGGGAGTTATTAAATTTGATTACTCATCTACTTTAAATTTAATATTTTCTTCGATTAACGCTTCTTCAAAATGTCGATAAAATATCAATCAACGTCTTGTGTCATCGAGCATATGATTGTGTTGATTAATTTCCACGTGGTTCAAAATTGATTTCAGGACCCATCATCAATCAATAAGCATAATTATGAATATTTTTCAAGTCCAAATGGTACGTTGAGAATACGACTGATTGTAAATTGGACATTCGATGCATGTTATCAATAAGAAGACTTAAATACAGATTGCAAAATATTAGCTCGTGACTCATAATAGTCGACGACGATTACTTTTTCATTATGATCCTAGGATTACTAAGCTGTTCTTAGCCATTATCAATCAAATGATAAATTCCATAATGCATATCTTCTGCAACGATCCATCATCGACAATCGAGCGCTTATAATCGAACTAATTTTGTACTCTGATTCTTTTCGGATCTTTCCTGACCATATTTTTGACGACAACAACAAAAAAAAATCAACAGCTGTCCATACAGTTTTTGCATAAATCATCTAGGAAACGTAATCTTGTTTACAGTGTCATACAAATAAACATGGCTACGATCATATCAAACCCTTCCTCAGGTTCCTTATAAATACCTGGCGCATTTGGGACTACTTTGATATGTAAAATGTGTCGATGTTCAAACTGTATGTTTATTAAAATTGTGTACGTTGCTCACTATTTGATCTAACGATTCGTGGGCCTTCGTTTTATTAGGTCACACTCGTACATTGAGTAATCACATTTGAGTGGTTACCAATATATTGCTGTGCCTATAGGCATACCATAAATGATTAATATATGTGGCTTTATTAATATTTGTTTAACAGAAAGAAAGGAAATCATATTTAGTCAGCGGACGAGTTTGACATCAACAATAAGGAGCGACTTAATAATTGTACGATTGCCTGTCGATGCTGTATCACATTATCTTTCGAATTTATCCCATATCTGCTCGAATATATAATTATCGATTGAACTTTTCGCATTTAAAAAAAATCCTTTTTGTGTTGAATTTGAAGATCTTTGAAAGAAGTATTTGATGCCTGAATTCTTAAGATTTTTACTTAATTTTTTACCTATAGTCATAGTATAATTCTTACGTAGCAATCTGTAATACAATCGAAAATGTTCTGACGTTTTTCATGGAAAATGTCTTAATTCCTTTTACATCCTTTCAAACACATAAACACCCTATTTTACTGTTAAACCGGGTTTAGGTATTGGAATAGGTCTATTATTTCAAGGGAGTCAGTATTTTTTTCTTTCATCAACAAAAATCATCTCCCAACTCCAATAAGTTATCACATCGCTCAATAAGTTCGTAGGATTTGTTTCATTTTACACCGTTTTATTCTTCATTTGTAATCGTTTTTGCGCAACTTCTTCCATCAAGCGCATCAATAACACCATAATATCCGCTATTGATGTTTCTTCCTTTATTACATGTTAATCTATGAATAAAATAGCGCATGCATCTCAAAATACGAAGATCAGATCAAAATCTTACCAGCCAACATTTGCGGTTTTGATCGCTTTGGGTGGTTTTGCTGATTGCTGTCCATTTATCCGACTGCCGATTTTATTCTGTAGTATAAATATGGATCCATGTTCTATCCATTGTCACATATTGCATGAAAAAACTAATTTTTATTACGATGAAACAGCTCCAAACTTCGCTCTGAATTGTGCGTTATTGTTTTATGATCGACTGCAAGCAAACACGGTACTTGCTTCGAACAGAGCTTTATCATGAACAAATGTTGATGCAAAATGATGAATACACTGCTTTTTGATATCTTTAAGGCATCAGCAATATCACATTATTTCAATTTATTAACGATCAAGACTATTTTGTGAACTTCGTTAATGTTTCCTGGAATAAGTGGCAAATTTGGACAACCAAAGCGTCATTAAAACCACTGTAACTTCTAAACTAAACCTTAGATTGTTATAAAAATTTGATACGTATTATTTAAAGATCAGTATATTATAAAAATAATATGAATTTGCCAATAGTGGCACTAACTATACGTCATCCTACGAACTTATTGAATGACTATTCCTTTGCGCCATATTTATCATCGGAATTGAATAAGAATATGTTTTTTTTAGTGTTTTACTCTTAAAAAATAATACCATTGTGTTAATGTCCTCTTTGATCACCCCCTAACCGATCCTAAGAACTTATTGGGTGATGCGCTATGGATGATTCTGCACTATGGTTCATAGAGATCTAAGATTTGGTGAAAGTTCTGCAATTATTTGGTGTGGATTTGATTAAACTAGTAATTTGATTAGCGAAATTTAAGTCTCTTCCCTATTTAAGTAGATTCTTCACATTTATGCTTTCTTTTTTAGATTCAATAGACTCGATATAATAAAATCGACAGTATTAAAAGTTTCATAAGCAATTTCTTGTCAAAATTGAATGCTTTTTCTCCACGATGGAAATGAATCTGTATTATTTGTCGGCATTAATATTTTTTACGTAACCTTGCTAAAAATCCTTCATTTTATGACGAAAATGGAGTAGTGATGACATAGCTTGGGTGAATCAAAAGCAGAGAAGTCGTCTATCCCCTGTATGCGTCGCTGACAGCGTAATCTTATTTGCTCGAACTCTTATCAGTATTTTTCATAACGTTCATGTTTGCATAGTAAAGATAAGCGCAAGAGAGCCATGGAGACCTGATGAACGTTGATAAGGCGTAATGAAAAAAAATGTTCAACATCAACAATTTTACGTATAAAATCCACTCTGGGTCTGTATGCTTTATTCTTAAAAAACGGAACATACACATTTCAAATAAACAGGCGGAGAAGCCGTATAAGGGTGATATGTATTTGAAACGCGCATTGCAGGATTACACTTCAAATATATATTTTTCAATGATTTCAATGACTAAATATGATTTAGGATATTTTACCAATTAACAAAAACTATATCAGTCTTGGATTCCGCCCTTTTAATGATGATTTATCCTCATTGTTTCTCAAATTCGCCATGAACATGTTTTGCTTCGTGCGATCAATACTAATAGATCTGTCGACGGTTTTAATGTTCAATAAGGCAATTTTGGGCATGTAATTCGTATCAAAGATCGTCTTGATTGTCGTGACATAAATGAGATAAAATATCACGCTTCAAAACGTGAACTTAATGACAATTTAAAAAAAAACACCTTCGGCTGAGATAACGTATCGCAATCAATTAAAATTCAAGCAGAGCATAAATTCATGTTTTTATAGTTCAACATGGCATTGATACATCACACAGAGAAAAATAATCGAAGACGAAATCAATAATAGTTTAATTGAAAAGCTATGACGTGTGACTTTTTTTTAAATAAAAAGATCTTGCGACAGATCAATCGACCCTCGCACGTACGCGCCTCGGGCTGTTCAGTGGTCCGCCACTATTTATTTCATAAAAATATAACATATTTTATTATTTCATTCATAACAGCACCTATCTTACTATCTCGATTATTTACAAACACAATCGTTCAATTGCAGATGCATATGCGCATAAAATGCACATTTAACACAATAAGATAAGTTAAAGAGGATTATCAAACTAATTTAAAGAAATATTATCATCAGATGTCATCAAAACCTTTAACAGATATAGAGCACTAAATCATTTGAATCGAATGGGTTATTGAACTTGATTAAATGATCTACTTTTGCAAATTCAGATTAGATTTCGTTTGTTATTGTGATTAGAATAATATGCAATGACGCGTGCTTTATAAATAATATTTACAATAATTATTCACATTTTCATATGGTTAATATTGATATTTTAATGTATATCTATAAAGCTCAATGCGGTTATCATCAGAAACTATTTTCTCCTTCTATTGTATCATACTTAGTATCATTCAAAACGCCTAAATATTAAAAAAATACACTTTATGGTTTTATTATATCCACCTTTGATTTGAATGATTGACGAATGACGTAAACGGACCTTTTTACTTTCGTTTCGTTTAATTTTTACGCTCTATTCCAAAATCTATAACCACTCGCTGCTCCAAATGAATGATGGGCTTCATTTTTAACCAAAAACGATTGTTCCATTTAATGAAAAGATGATGGATCATGATTTCAAATGATGTAAACCTTCTTTAATTAAATTTCATACATTCGAGCGCAACAAATGCATCAGTATTAATCAGTTAAATATAAGCAACTGTAATTGTAACATGGGGCCCTATTCTATCTTAGTCGTGGTCCTTCTCATCGATTTAGTCAACGAAGAAAAAGACAATGAAGGACCGAGTCTTCGTAGCGTAAGACTTTGAAGAATCAACTTCGGTTGACGACGATATTCAATCCTTCAAGAGAGACGCGATTCTTACTCATCCACGACTGTTTATCGCTTGTAAAATCACACGACAACGTCAAAAAATCACATTTAATTCCAATACATTAATCTTCATTTAATCTAATCTAATCTCCTTTTGTTTTTAGGCTAGAAAAAAATGTGTACTGCCTCTAATAGGCAGAATATATAATAATTAACTAGAATTGGACCACAAAAATTAGTATGCTGCTATCGGTGATTTGACAACTACAATGGCGTAAAATTGGTAATTTATTTCATATACAGGATCTGTGGGGAATATTTATAGATATTAGATTTATAGCCGTTACACTTCTAAAACTGGTTATTAACATTAAAACAATGTCGAAATATGTCAACAATATATTTAATCTCAGTTCTTGACATTTTGTGCGTTGAGGGATAAAGATCGTTTCGCTCTTATACAGATGTCATCCTAATGCCTCACTGATTTTATTTTTTATAAACTATATGATCATTGCTATAGTTTAGTAGTTCTTAAACTGAGATCCGCGAAGCCATTACTGGGAGTCCGCGAAAATATAAAAAATAAACTTTTATCTATACTTGCGCAAGATATTTTCTTGGAATGATTTACAGAAAACATTATAAAAAGATTTATTTTAACCAATATTTGATCAAGAAATGTTCGTTTGTTTGAAAAATTAATACGTGTGATTTGTTGTGGATGGGTTAAAAAAAACTCGTTTCGAGTGATTTAATGTCAAAATTAATAAAAAATAACACGTCACTCAATGAGTTCTTAGGATAAAACAATAGTTTTGACCGGTCGTAAATTGAAGTTGCGTGAATAGGTTTATAAACATCAGAAGGCAGTGTATTCACCATTTTGCATCAACGTTTTTCCATGAGAAAGCTCTGTTCGAAGTGTGTACCGCGTTTGCTCACGCTCGATCAAAAGCAACAACGCATCGACAATTCGGAGCGCTAAGTCAATTTTTTTCAACTTAGAATTCTGGAAAGGCCTAATAATGGAGTACGCAAGAGTATAATGAGATAACCTAACAGGCAGAGACTGAAAACGGAAGCCCAAAGATTGCGCAACGATAACAACGTAATCTTTCATTGCTTTCTGTATTTTTATGAAGTCGTCGAATTGAATGGATGAATCCTCGAAAAAATGTGCTTTTCCCTTTCTTGAATTTGCAAAAGTAAGGTGCATATGCCACTATGATCAAAGATGTAATTATGAGATGCCCTTCTTGAATTTCAATTAGGTCTTCAGACTAATGCTTACTAAGCTACAAGAAAAAATGACGCTGAACAACATTTGAGGGCACTAAGAACATGACAGAAGATTTAATGGAATTCTGTTAAAATGATTGAAAACCTCAAGTTTTTTCAATGCAATTAAATAGTCTTGCAACGTTTAACAAATTTGATGCTTTAAAAATGTTCGAATCAAAATATTTATCAAAAAGGTTTCGAGCTACTGTCATGATATGGCGGCGGCCATTTTTATTTTTATAATCGAGACGCGATTGGTGCTGCATTATCAATCTCGTCCAATCAAAATGAGCGTCATTCTAATAAAACCTCCTCTATTGTGTCCTTGAATATAAAAATATTTTATGTGTAGCTGATTTTTTTTTAATATTTTTATTATTTATCAATAATCTATAAAAATATGACGATTTAATTGTGATAATGATAGTTTGAAACATTTAAAAAATCCATTGATACAATCCAATAAATTTGCATATTGAATAGGGGGATGTAATTGAATAAAATGACAATTACCTCGAAAACTTTACATTTATTACACATAATAATTAAGACAATTTTCAAACACATCTTTAACTAAGCGCCAATAAACATATTTGTCGAATAATCATATAAACTAGAATGGAATGTATTTACAAGTACATGGAGTATACGTGACTTGAGATATACGTCACAATTAATACAAATGAATAGTTAAATCAAAAATTAGATCTAAGTGAGTGCATGTATTCTTATTATATAATATGTACAAATGTGTATATTGAGGATTTATTTACAAAAAAGAAACAAAGCGAAAAATAATGTTCAGTTGATGCGGAGAATAATATCAACACATTTGACTGAAATGCAAATTTAAAATAACATTTAATGATTAGAGTTTTCACTCAACCCTTATAATGTAGTTCTGTAAATCAAATAATTGATAAAACATGCTCTTTATTCTGTAATCTTATAGTAAGAGATATAATTAAAATTCATCAACAAAATCTAATAATATACAATTAAGAGTAATTAAAAAAGTAAGACAAACACATTTTAAGTCATAATTTTTGAATATATATATATGGCACGCTAAAATATATGTATGTACAGTATTTAAATAGAGGGGTTGAATATTATGGATATTTTCAACAGGGGGGAAAAAAAACATCGATTCCAAAATGTTTGCAAAAATAAAAATGCCAGTTCTAATGTCAAATTAGTCATAGGGTTTAAATAATAAGTTGGTAACTTTAAGAGGAACTTTTATGATAAGTCTCTTTAGTCATAAATGCAATAAACATAATTTATTATTGTATTTCACAACAATTATGTTTGTATTTTAATGCTTAAGATTATTTGTGAGAAAATTCAATACAACAACATTAACAAAAATACGTTTTAATTAATTTTTTTTAAAGTATTTTTTTATTAAAAACTTTAAAATATCTTTGGTGAATGAAGATTTATATTTACAATGTTAAAAACCCTCAAGTTACATAGGAAAAAACTTTGGTTTCTAGCCGCCTTGGGATGTTTGTAATACACCATGAACTTTCCATTACATTTACACTATTTCGTTAAAAATTCAATTAAAACCATTACAACAGAGAAACACAATAAGTGTATTCAAAGTGAACCAATATATTATTTAAAACTTAATATATTTATATATACACAAATAATTTTATATAAAGTAAAATTACAAAGTCTTAATTATTAAATTGTCAATATTGAATGAAAAAAATGAGAAAAAATTGTATATCGAAAAAGATTTCGTACACATGTCGTCAGATCTTTGGATGGATTGAATTCGACCGTCAATCATGAGAAAATTATCAACGGAGCGCTTCAATCGGACGGTACTATTTACAATGCATTATAAATATTAATATCATTGAAAAATGCAATATCAATACAAGATCCTCAAGTACAAGACATGGCATTTCATTGTACTCTTTATACGTTACTATTAAATCTAAGTGCATAATTCAAGATCGTATCCCTAAGATTATAAATGCAAGTGACGATTTAACAAAGGCGATTAACGAATTAACTACTCATCGAGACCACGGTCGGTCGTTCGATGCCCAAGTCGTTGGGCGAACTGTTGGCCGAATGGTTCAACATCTGATGGTGTTCGTCTCTTCGCTGGTCGTCCAGTTCGTCACCGAGATCTTCCTCCAGCATATGGTGTGATCCGACACTGTCGTGCATGTGATGTCCCTGAACCACTGTTCATTACTAGAACCGGCTGATGAGAATGATGATGAAGGACGCTGTTATTGTTGTTGTTGTGCAAGTCTTTTATGAGGATGTTGTTATTTAAACCGCTCGATGGAAGATGTTGATTCTCACCGTGCAAGCCTGAAAAAGGATTTACAAATTATTATAAAATAAAAGGGAAGAATTGAATAATTTCCAAATAAAATAGACTAGATATTACGATTATATGGAAGAATTTAAAAATGTTAAATAAGATTTTTAATAGAATTAATTAGAAAGATTATGAAGTTTAACTGAGAAGGATTTTCTTTAAAATTGGCAAGTATTTCAGATTATTAATAAACAGAGGGCACTGATACTTCATTAGTTTTATAGAAGAATACTAGCATGGATAACTTGGAACAAAAAAATGTTTTTGCAAAGTATAAAAGTTCACACCATCCTTGTTGACAAGCTGGCATTGCTCCACAGGCTCGACTTTTACAACTGCAAATAAAAAACAAAAAGTATGCCATTCTGAGACATCGTATATTGAAATGTATATTATTATTGAAACAATATACGTATAAGTAATATGAATAATGCATTTTATGGAATTGTGACTGCCCTCAATGAACATTTAAAATTTGCCAAGCTTTACAAATCTAATTTGGAAATCAAACTTTAAACAAGTTCTCTTCATATTTTTTTGCTTTTCGTTAAAAAAAATTGTTTCATTCGATAGGCTTAATATTCAATTTTTATACAATTTGTGTTTCAGTACCTGATAGACCCATGTGGGTCGGACTGCCCTGTTGCGAATAAGAGCCCCTGTGCAAATGTTGAGATATATGATGGACAATGTGCGGTGCACCATCTATCGTAGGCAGAGTTCCATGATGAGATAGATCGAGATGACTATCCGGCGGTGATACGCTGTGGCGCTGAGAAGCATTATTCGGCGATGGCGTCGTCTGAGGCTCTCTATCGTGTTCTCCCGATGGAGGTTCATAAAAATGGAGACCGAGCCCTCGGGGAGGCGAAGCTATATTCGAATAAGGCCGGCATCCATAAATACCATATCCGCTGCCGTCGACTTGAGCTTGCAACGTTCTCAACTCATCTACAACTGTTCACAATAAAGTTAGATTCTTTTTTCATCATCATAAATAATAAACGATTATAAAATTAAAGATAAATACCATTATTCTCTATTTTAATATTACACGGACCGACGTTCGTCGTGGAAGAGTTCGTGTTCGGAGTTTCAGCCTTTGAACTACCCTTCGGTTTACGTTTGCGAGTCTATAAAAAAAAGCGTCACAAATAAGATTTTCACGTTAAAATTTTATTTATTTCAGATAAACGAGAAAATACGAACCTGGATGGCATCTTTTTTCATGGCCAACGGTCGATTGACACCGTGCAATTTAAAATAAAGTCCGCAAGCATTGCATACGGGTTCGCCATGCGTGTTTCTTCTCCACAGAGAAGTTGTAGACGTACAACAATTCGTGCATTGTAACCCTGAACGACGAGAAGCGTGCTGCAAGGAAAACAATTAAAATTATAACAATTTGCTTGGAATGCTAAAAAATAAATTCAAGCATGATTTTAAGCAGATTTGGTTTTAAAAAAAATTAAATTACTTTATATATATTTAAATTTTGAAATAAATTTATATCAAGGATATGATTTGATTCAATTGCATTAAATACTACAATAAAAATGATAATATATTAGCATGCAAGTTAATATTTTAAACATATATGTATGATAAATGAGATAATAGGATACACTTACTTGGTGAGAAGAAATTCCTCATATAACGATGCAAGAAATGATAATTCACTATTAGTTAATATTTTAGTATTATTGATTATAATTTGTAATAACAACAATATACAAGAAAATATATTTTGTTGATGTTCAGGGCATATTGTAATAATATATTTTTTATGGGGCGCTTTATGCATCTTGTATATGGTTGATTTACAATTTGATAAATAGTATTTTTCGAGGGATGCAATGTTTCCAAATATCTACACTGTCTATTAAAATTGATTTAAAACATTTACAAAAGTAGAAAGATTACATCGTTAGTGTTAGTAAATATTAGTTTTCATCAAAGATTACTTCTATGCATTCAATATAACCAAATCGACGCAGCACTATTAGATCAATGTTTGAATGTGACCATCTCTATGTTAATGGATGGAAAAATTAGGTAATAAATCAAAGATTGACATAAATTGATGTTTAATTGTCTCTCCTAGAAAAAGTTGAGATGAGAATTTGTATTTGCATTTAATAATGATTACATGAGTCTATTAAAGACTCCGGTCTCTAATTTTTTAAAAATATTTTGTGTTAAATATTAAGATACATAAACATTGTATTGCATGAGTTTCAAGAGAACAAAAATGCCACAAATGCGATTACTTTTACTTGTTGAATTTAAATAAACGTGATAATAAAATGAGATCTAAAAGTGCGACTATGTGATGGCATAAAATTGTTCACTCACCTTAATATGAAGGGATCTAGACAATCCAAAGCATGTCTGCATGTAATCCTCTATCGACAATAATATAACTCTGAAACTGTACTCGATGTGCTCGATTCGATCTAGACGCGGATGCTGATAATAAATGTGGTCGTGTAATATTTGACGGAGTTGTTTAAAATTTAAGAAACCTGACCCAACCTCGTTATCATAATCCGCGTCCAAATCCTTCTTCCGGTCGTTCTATCTACTTCTACTGCTTAAAACTACGTAGAATCGAACGAGGTCCATCCCGAAGGCTGCCCGTCCCGATGGACCTCGATCGAGCTCCGTCTGAACGTACCGATCTGCGGGTGGACTTGGTCTCCTCGAGCGGGGCCGGAACGAGCGGGGGCCGAGGGGCCGAGACTCCGTTATAACTGTAGTAGTTCTTGTAGAAATCCATCCCCACAGTACCGCCGGGATCGGCGGCCACTGCAACAACCGAACAACAACGTTGACCAACGTGACCGATGAGCACAGGTGCCGTCCCGGAGGCGGCGCAAGTTCACACAACAAAAATACTGACGGGGGGGCCCTTCGCCCCCCGATCGCGAGCCGCCCTAGGGCAGGACTGGCACGGCGCGCCGACGCGACTGACTCGGTACCCGCTCTGACCGCTTGTACGATGGGGTGAGGATTTCTACAAGATTACTGTCCTTCGCTGTCGGGGATGACGTATGTACTTTCCGGGAGCAGTTTCGATTCCGTCAAAACTGCGCTGCCAGAGGAACCCAAAGAGACGTTAAAAAAACGTCCCGCGCTTAGCGAACCGATCTACCGAGCCGGAGTGCGGGCTCGCGGTGGCGATTCGTACATATGTCATCCCCTATAACAGAAACATTTGATAAAACAAGCATGGAACCACTGCGGAGTCGACAGGACGGGGACGAGGCTCCGTCCAGTGGCCGGAGGGAGATACCGAGGTGAGCGTGCAAAATGAACTGGGTTAGCGGTGTCAATGAGATGACTATGAGGGGTGTTATTGTCTCGTCGATGTCATCAGCGAGAGCGCTCATTGAGATTTGAGCGGTCTCGCGCGGGGCGAGGGTCGAAGGGTGCGGGGCGAGGAGCGAAGCGAGGACGAGGCGAGGCGGCGGGCCGGGGGGACAACGGGGGGACGTGACATCGACGAGGAGTGCGCCGGGAGAGTCAAGCGGTAGAGCTGGGTGGTGTCCCGTACGTCCATGGGCGCGGCGGGGCGCGGGCCGAGTCCCTGGTGGCGCACACGTACCAGCCGCCGGGGCTGCTTCACCAGGGGCCTGTTCATGCCGTTCATCTTGTGGTAGAGGCCGCAGGCGTTGCACAAGTAGTGGCCGGTGCCGTCGCGCCGCCACAACGGCGTGTGGACAGCGCCGCAATTCACGCACTCGCGGCCCTCGCTGAAGTACTCCGCCACCTCCACTGTTCCACATCACCATCATACAAAACCAACAACAATCAGAGAGGGTGCCGAGTCGCCGTAACCACACAGACTTGGCCAAAATCCAATCTTACTCGATTACAGATACATATCATTTTTTAAATACGTCGACGAAAACGCAACGGTGATCGTGATCGATCTGCGCGACGGACGAATCGAGCGTTCGTCGGATTTTAATCAGATTAAAATAAAAAATTAATTATATTAAATTTGACGTCACACACAGACATCACCATTGCGTACACGTTGCGACTAATCGATCGCTTTTGCATTGCTCGTTTTAAACGCGCGTCATCGCCGATATAAAATCATCTCAATATATTTTAAATTCTATATTGACTTTTCGAAGCAGGGGTGCCCCAAATTCTCACATTTATAATTAATTTTTTGACATTCTTTTTTTTTCATATTTATGCATTATTTGCGCGCTCAATTGACGCTTGCCGATTTTATTGATACGATTTGATCAATTCGGCGGAAATAAATTCGATCGCATGGAAGTAAATAGGATTTTTCGGGGAGCTTTAGATTGTAGCGTTATACATATCGGCGTCGTTCGGAATTATTTATAATTGTCATTTAAATGCGTAGCGCGATGCCAAAAGAGGAAGTGTGGAGTGTGCTGATAAGAGAACATGTTTCGCTGTGTCTTCCTGCCGGGGGGAAAATAAAAAAATTGCTTTATGGAAAATTAGCAATTTTGCCGGCGAACGAGCACGAACTCGGAGCAATAAACGCAACTGCGACACGACTCGACACCGTCGTCCTCGTCCGATTCGCATCTACGACCACCGCTAATTCGACAAGGATCCGAGATGCACACTCCAAAAAAAAATGCATTTATACATCTGAAATGCGCAAAAACTATTCATTTTTTCACGTTTATGCACGTGTGACATTTTTGTCGGAATGGACCTCTCCGCAATTGAGCACTGTTGATAAAACGCCCAAATAAATCACTCTCAAAGAACAAAATGTTCCATGTCAAATGTCAATTTGGAAGATAACATTCATCCGTATGTTTATTTTTTGATTCTATTATTATTAGAAGTTTTGCAAAAACTAAAATCGAGCGACGCTTTTGACTCGAAATCAAAGGCGTTAATCTTTTTTGTCCTAATGCAAATTTCGGACAGTCCTTCCGAGAAGCTTTGAATGGAAGCTAAATTATTTTGCAAGGCCGTCCCAGAAGCTATATACCGATGCCGATGATCGCCGATCCGTTAATATATGGTAGATTAAAATTACAAAAACACATTTTAAATACCATATTCTAATGAATGTTATCTAATTTAATCGTTTTGTTATGTTAATCTATCTGGGATAGCGACTTCAAATCGCCGCATCACTTTCACTGTGTTAATTTTATTATAAATATAGGATTTTCGTAATTTTAACAATAACAAACTTGAAGAAATAATAATGTTTACCGTTAATAAGCATTGAATACACTCGAGGGTGTCATAAATTATGTTTTTTTTATCTCGTCGGGGATGACACTCGACAGTGAAACCTTTACGCATTGAAGTGTTCCATATTTTTTTTTTTTGCGAAACCAGTGACAAATATATTGGAATGTGTCGCCCACGGGGCGACAGTTTGCTGGACGAGGGCGTCTGGTTGTCACGTAAATTAGTCAAAAATGGTTGTGGATCGAATATCTCTTACACGCGACCCTAATGGGCCATCATCTGTAAACGATAGCCGAGAGAAATATAGCACTTAAAAAATTTAATGCTCAACCTTTTTTCCCTGACATTTTAATCCCAGATTGGGGGAATTTGAACGTTCGGACTGGTTGGAATTCCATACAGAATAAATTGAATTCCAGAGGAACGCATCGTCTATGCATCGAATAATGCTAAAATGATGACGAACATAATCCCGCAATATTTAGAGAGAATTAATTAAAATAATAATACACAATGACAAAACAAAGGTTCCCATAACCGCTAAAGCCGCAAATGCAAAGCCGTATCGGGATTTTTCAGATATAATCAAATTTCCCCGTTGTTTTAATACATCGACTGAGATGGCTTTTCATTTGCGCAAATTTCGAATGCACATGCAATCGAAACGTTCCCAAATTAACGCTTGGGATTCTGATCGAATTCATCGTCCTTCGAAATGTCCCAGAATTTTAAGGTCGTTTTTAATCCCACACGTTGATCTATAATAACTCAGTAGGCAACGTCCGAGGTAACAATGATGACTAAGAATTCGAGCATTCCTAAAAGCCTGGCGCCCTTAAAAATGCATAAAGAAATTAGTCGACGGCGCCAATGGGGTTGCGTTCTCGGCATTGTTCGATTGTCGTCACGTTCGAGCCGAGAAAACGGCACGTAGTCTCGTTTCCATCCTGCGGACATCATCATGAAGCTCGAAGAACGATGAGCAGTGATGACCAGAAGCGCTCACGAATGATGAATCACGAGACGTGTACTACCGAGTATTGCACTCTCAGCAGCGTCGATTCGATCGACGACGTGATTTGGAAAAGTGTACTTCTCGACAGAAACACGTTCATGAAAACAGGCAAAAAACGTATTTTTTACAACCCCAAATAACCTTTATACCTGCTCAAAAGCGAATGCATTTGAATTTTTTCGCAGAAACCCAACAAATTTCATCCAAGATTGCAAATTTCGGCGAACTTTGAGACATTGAATCCATTGAATCATATTTAAACGGCCTTGACTCATATTTGAGTCATCCTCGATCAGCACGCATCGGCACCGAAAGAAAGAAATTGCATCCGCATGCGAAATATTACGGCACCATGTGCTTCCGAAGACGTTCCTCAATGTGTCACGTGGACGTGTCCAAGTTAATTTTACATAAATGGGCAAGTAATGAGGCCATTTGAACAAAGAGGCTTCACGATTGACATTTAGATAGACCGCAATTTTAATGTCAAATAATTTCGTTGAACTAAGAATATCAACACAGGAAGAGCAGGCGATAAAGACCCCGCTCGAATCTTGATACGAAAATATGCGAAGAAGCGATTTAAAGTCGCAGAAACCGCAAAACAAAACATCTAATCCGGCAATATTGGGATTTATCGTTTGAGATTATTCGAATATGCGCCATTTAGCAATGTGGTGGACACTTCGATAAAAAAATATGGTATATTCTCATAAGCCTCATAAATTTTAGGGTGGCGGCCTAAAACGTGTTTGACCCACCGCAATGGATTAAGAAATTTCTCATAGAATATGGTTCAACCATTTTTACGCGGCATGTAGAAATTCTGTATATTGAAATATTGACCTTCGATTGAAAAACTAGGTCGTTTCTCTGCCCTGATTTTGCGTAATAGGAAACCGCGCATATCGAGAGCCGAAAAGCAAAATTTATCTCGAGCCGTAGAACCAAATGGCTTACTGGGGGGCTCAAACTTAAATTGCACCAAGGATTATTCGAGTGATAAATTCGCCACTGATTAGATCAGATTATGCAAATATCACCAGAGTAAATGTTACCAACTGTACTCGCATGCTTCTGGATAGAGACAAATATTATAAAGCACGATTCGAAATACTAAAATATCAACACAAATCGTATTGGCAGTGTTTTACAGATTGCTAAAAATGTAGAAAATGGCATCATTAAATTTATGTTATCATCGAATTTATGTTCATTAATACTAATTGCTTCCACGCGCGCTATGATTTATAGATCAGACATGTTAAAAATGGGCAATTTATCTTAAAATTTTATAAAATTAAAACAATGCATTCATATGAAAAATAGAAGTAGTCAATAGATAATTTATATTTTTTGATGATCCATCCATATTTCTCGACTCTGGAGGTTTCTTTTATACTATAGCAATAGATGGAGGTATCGCATTTCCGGGATGGGAGTCTTGTATTTATAAATAAATGGCGAAGCATTAAGACTACAACAAAGAAATGTTTACAAAATGTTCGCAGAAACAGTTTTATCTCCGTCGTTTGCACAGAAACGCAACTTCATCAAAAGAACAAGACACCGTCGCAATACAAGTGGATTATAATAATTGCTATAAAAACATCCATCCTTCCGGAATTCGAATTTAAATCATAGCAAACGTATGAAAGTTGACATTTATAAAAACTTAATTTTTCGGCCAAACCGATTTTACAATTAAAAACGCGAAAAAAACAACTCTTGACCCTACTGGAGATAAACTCCGCGCGACCCCAGAATCCTGGAAATCTGCGACCTCACTGGCATAACGACATGATGACAACTTTATTTAAAACAATACAAGACACATCTCCAATTAACACCAACATTATTGCACTGTTATCAACAAACAAACAATGCAAAAACGATTATAATTGCTGCACCCATCCTATTTCTAATTAATCGCATAATTTGCCCGCCATTTAATTGATTCATTATTTTTAATTAGATTGGCGCTATAATGTTGGGCGCGGATCTATATGATGTGGACGATATGCAAAAATTTAATTGGAATGACAGAACATTCGATATCCCATGGGGAAACCGCCTATCAATTAGAACGTCGTTTAGCAGTTTTTGTTGTTGAACAGATTATAAAATCAGTCACGGTTCACCATCTGTTAATCTTCCGATAGAGGGGAGTTTCCCGATCTCGCGTTCCAGCGCTTCTCAAGCGGCCGAAATTTTTGAATCGACATAATTAAATTCGAAAAAAATTGTATTGGTCATATGCGTATATTCTTCCAAGTTATCTTATCGCCGGAATGTCCGTGACCTTTCGTTCGTGTGTGTATGTTAAAAAAATGTGGCTGTCGACTGCACAAAAGCGCACGTCCAAATATTTGAGAAGCACATTATGATTTTGTTTTTATCACGTTCAATTTTGGCACATTTAATTATGCCCTCAAAATGACTATCTTCGATGAACGGTGACTGATGCATATAAGCCGTTCGGAAATAAATTAAAGTAAATCAATTTATTGAATAAGATACTGACTTGCCGACAGTGAAGCTGATGCTGATAAATTAGGCGTTTTACCTCTTGTATTAGCAGATCTTCCGCCTTCCGAATAAGACAGCTGTGTATCAGGGAAGGTGTTCCACAATTCAGATGACTGTTGAAAATAAATAAATTCGATTAAACATCAAAACGACTGGATTGATGATATCAAAAGGTTTTGAATTTACCTGAGTACTATAAGGCTGCGGTGGGTGATAAGCGGATGCCGGATTAGCACCGGGTCTGGAATGGGTATTGAATCTTTGAAATCCAGGAAGAGGATCTCTCTGCGATGTTAAACTTCCAGATTTCGCACCACCGTATTCTTCAGACAGCGATGCTGATAAACCGGCTGTTTATTAATTAAAAAACTGTTAAAATGACATATAAATTTGAATAATTTGAAATTTGAATATTCAATTTACCAGATGATGGCCAGATCGATTGGCTTCCGAGATCTGAAGCTCCGGGACTTCCGCCAAAATATTGCAACTGGCTTGAATAGGCTCCACTGGATATTCCAGCACTGCTTCTTCCATAACCCAATTGTGGACTACAAAAAAGAGATAACAATGCACTTAATTTCTTTTAGCAACAACCGACAATTCAGTTTTGTTACTTCGACGTATACGTCGTCTTATCTTCTTTAGATAAAATCCATTCATGTTTGGCTTTAGCCATGGACTTCAATAAGACAAAAACGGGAAGTGTGGCGCCATCAGGTGTGTCGAGATCAATGGAATGTTCGCATCAATGGGACACCTTGACGTATTTGTCTGCGTTCATCGATTGTTCTTTAATTATTACCCACCCCCAAAAAAAAAGGCTTTCCACTCCACGAAATATGATATATGAACTACCTGGAAAACTGCTCGGACTTCTCGGAAGCCGAGCAAAAAACGACGCTATCATATCTTGCGATCCATTCAACAAATCGACACAAAAACTCGCAAAGAACAAGAAGTAATTGAGTATGCAAAACAACTGGGCGATTGCATTCACCGGTTAAATTGTCGACGATGCGGGCTGTTCTGCCGATAACAAATCCGGTAATTCATGCATTCAGGCGAACCAATTACCTGCGAGTTGCATCCTAAGCCCTGGAACTCCAATTAACCGCCGCAATGTGGGACAGAACCGCATACGTTAATTGTCGTTTTATCACTTTTTTATACGGCATGTCTTGCACGCCACAAATGGAGACGCGACCATCATCATTCGCGCACAAAGATAAAAAAGATGACCTCTGAAAATGAGGTTGAAACTCGGGACGCTTTCGATCGCACACAAACACAGCCGCGATTTTCCACGGGATCGTTTGTGCGACATACAGTTACATCATAATTAAAATGACATTATACATCGTAAAATGACGCCTGTATGCAACATAGCCGATGGCTGAATGTGTGGCTATTAACGCTAAATATTCGAAAATCTCATCGTCGTTGAAATTGGCTCTCGGACTTGGGTGTCAAAATATTGGTTCAATGACTTTGTCGATCGTTTGAAAACATTGTGCAATTCGTATTTAAGCATTTATGATCGTTGAAATAGCAAATATATTAAATTATAAAAATATGATAGGCATTTGAATGTTTATATATGCGGAAGAGATAAGGGCCACTGTAACGTGTCTGCGTTTTTTTTTATAATTTTAAGCATTGTATCGTACACAAATAATATATCAAATATTTACAAATAAAATACATTTAATATGCGATGATTTTCGATATTTTATATGGATTTAATCGATTTTATCCGATATTAAATTGATTGAGATATTTTACCTTTCTTCCGGACGATAGACAACAAATTCTTCTGGTAAATACATGGTTTGCGTGTGCGAATATTACAAAGAATGGAAACACTCCGAGGAACACTTCAACATTGACCAAATCGACAAGTTTGACAAGCACACTCTGTTAAGCTTCGATGCGAACTGATTGTTGTGCGAGTGAACGCTCAGCTTCGGACTTTTCACCCCCACCGCCCGCCGCGTCGACGAATCGCAACGAGGCCGCGCCTTCGAATGCGCGCGTCGTTTCTAAGGATTCGTTACGGCCGCACATATATAAATATACATATTTAAATCAAAGCAATTATTTTAACGACCATGCGGGCCGCACCGAGGAATTAAATTGGTGCAAGCTATTCGATCGTCTATGACCGACCTATCTTCACGCCCTTATGGCGCTCTCGCCCGCAGGATCACGCACCGTAAAGGACTACATGGATATTCTTTCAATGCTCACATAAAATGCACGTGGACGATTTGCTCAATTAATCCTTAAAAACGCACACTATTTAACCTTTTGATTGCCAAGTTATGACTTTATTTAGTTATATATAGAATAAATATTAGTTTGTAATTGGATAGTAGAAATTGCAATAAAAAACCAGTGGTTTTAAAGCAATAAATAAAAATGTTTACTTCTATATCGGCCAGTGCCAAAAATACGTGCCGTTTTAATATCCTGCAAATTCGTCATGTTTTTGTACCCAAAAACTGTTCTAATACTTTTTTGATGGTATTTTACGCTGAATAGAGTCTCATGTTATCGTGGTGCAAGATGATGATGAGTTCTAGACGAATTTCATAGCGGGAGTATCATTACAAAATGTGTCCCTATTTTTTTTTATAACGTTTCTAAACAGAAGTGTTTCTAAACGGCACGTATTTTTGGCACTACCCAACATATGAGTGCATACTCATCGTATAAATGTTATATTATGAACAGATATCCGGTAAATATTTACAATGATTGAATAAAAGCATAATTCATCATCAACAGCTCTTCAACGCTAATTTTCACCGATATACACGTGTACGGGATTCACAATTTTAAAGCAACGACTACCATAAAATAAAGAGATCCAAGATCATTATATCAACTCACAGAACTATGACTAACAGGATAATAACGTAATCCCCATTTCGATCTAATGATCGTATATAATCAATAAAAATGATAAAAGACGCAAATTTTGAGATAAGACATTCAATATTTTTACCATTACAATGGGATTGCAATAACATATTACTGTGTTATTGACCTAAATTTTGCACCCGTTTATCCAATGTATACAATCTGCCAAGCTTTCAATGTTGGAGAATAATTGTACCCAATCTACCAATATACATAATAATTACTTAAGATTACTAGCTGTAATTTGGGTAGATAATATTATCGGAAGTATTGATTTGATAGGACATTTAACAAGATGAACATAAAGATTATGGAATTATTATTAGATTAATACAATCAAACAAATTCTGCATAAGAATGGCGACAATCACATATTTATCAACACAAAAAATAACCAAGATCGAGCAAGGCGTGCATCGAACCGATAAAACCGATATTTTCGAATCGGTTCAGCTCCGTTATTCGTTTCGACAAAAATAACGATTTTATTGGTTTTCTGTTCAGTAACGATTCAAAGCTCTAATATTTAATAACTTCACCCTTAGCATAGAAGAATATTTTCCCAAAGTTTCAAGTGAATCTGACTAAAACTCTGGGGGAGATTTTAGCAAAAATTGTAATTTTTTGCATACAACTCTGCCAAAAATTTAAATTATAAATCCGTCGTTCAAACACAAGCTATAATCGATTTTCAGATAAAGCCATCAGGGAATATCTTGATCATTGCGAGGATACTTTTTTTTTAGGTGTCCGAAAATCAAGTCTAAACGTCTGAATTTTTAATATTGTTGAATGAAAATTTAATGAGGTATCGTTTAAGTGTTGCTCTTTTATATGCTTCAAAGTTTGAATAAAATATTTATTTTATTATATGAAAAAAAAAATTAAAACCCATGTAACTCCTCAACACAATGTAAGAGATCGTCAAGGAATTCTTACAATAATCTGTCAATATTAACGTTTCAGGATTATTGCTCATTAGCATAGTAACCCGAAGATATAGAGGAAGACTGACAGATCGACATCATAAATTCAGCCATTATTAAAAATAAAATTTTGTATAATAAAGGAGGAGAGTACAAAGCACCTATGACGAATTCGCGATTCGGGCTTATTTCCTCAGTTATGAAATTAGAAATTAAATTTCTATTTTGTAAACACCCACGACATTAATCTGCGGTTATTACGCATCAGACGCTAATTGCAAAATTGCCGTAATGGACGAATTAAATTCGAAAATCAGAATTTAAGCAGTCATGACTCCCAATTATAGACGCGCAAAATATGCATAATTATTTTTCACTCGTGACTCAGTATTACAATCGACATAAAATGCTTTCAATACAAATGTATTCTTTGTTATTGACAATATAAAATACTAATAGTTCCAAAGGTCTCACAGCCGAATAAACAAACACTGTCGAAGAAATAGACAGCACTAAGGGTTGCGAAAGCTGAATGTTAATATTGTCTCAATACAAATACGCCCAAATGTATGACTGAAGTCCGGATATTTTAAAGGGTTTATATTTCCATTCATAACATCTAAAAAACGAAGCCATTATAGAACGCATATTGGTCCATTTATAACGTCGACTAATCAAACGATCTTAGATTGACATTGAATACAAAGCTCTTTTATCAAGTGTGCAGATTCCATTTGGAGGTCAAAAATTCTCTGATGATTATAATGAAGGGGGCATGTGTGTGAATGCTAACTATAATTAAACTATTTTTATCTGATCCATGTGATATTGCAATATTCGGAGTGCTTCGTTCAAATTCATAATGCCTTTTTAATTTTAAATGCGAAAAAATATGTATTAGCAACGTGCGAAACGCCTCAGGTGAAAGCACTACCATACAGTTATTAAAGAATTGCTATAAATATACACCTGCCATTATTATTTCTAGGAATTGTACAGTTATTTATGATATTGTAACGTGCTTTGGATATAATGGCTATTTTAATATATTTTGTACTAACACGAATTCGCCATCGATTTGCACGCTTGATAAATCCTTCAAAATCATTCGTATATTTATTCATAAACGGGCATAAGTTTGTGATTCAGACAAACTTATCGTTGATACACAATGGTCTAAAAAAATTAGAAATTATGTTAAAAAATTGTCTTGGTAAACTTGGCGCAAAAATATTTTTTTAACGCTAAAGTCATTGATCAATATTTTCGTAATATTCGATGGTAACACTGCATTATAGAAATATAATGATTTTATATTAACAACTCACCAATCATAGAAAATAACTGCAGTTCAAGTGCTATTGAAAAGGCCCTAAATTCTTAGAATGCTTGATTATTTTTAATGGATTTTATACATAATCACTTTGTAAAAACGATTTAAATGTTACAAATAATATATATTTACAGGAGAAAGTAGCAATGCGTAATTATACGTTATTTATGGTTATAATAAATTCGCTTATTTATGCGCATGTGATTCTTTTTTTAATAAATTCGTCAAGCAAAATTTTATAGGATTTGCCGCCATAAATGTCTCAAACCACATACGAAAAATATTTCCATCGAATACAAAGTGAAACCTTTGCTTTGTCTGCATTTCCTGTCATCCACGCCGAGTGTAATTTTGCAATGCATAGTAATTGTGCCCTATGGATATAACGCCCTCGCTTATTATGAAAAGTCATAATGCAACTTTTATTGGAATGAAAATGAGTTTAATGGAAAATCAAGTTCTTAGTATAATAGAAAGCTAATAAATCTGCCACATTTTGGCACGCGTCTTCATAGAACCATACATGGCTATTTATGTATATGACATTAATACGATGTAAAGACTCAATAAATAACATGCAACATAAATCTCAAGCCGCTGAGCAAATAATAATTAAATGTCACACCACAATGTTGCTCCATCCTTCCAGATCTGATTTGGATTTACGATAAAAATACGGGCAGAAATTGTCAATGCAAAAATGTATGCGTTCGACATGGACAAAAGTCGTCGCATACATTCGTTACGTGCATAATTATGCACACAAATGTGCGATATTTCGAGAAATTGTATTCGAGTCGTGGTACCAACGTCGACATTTTCGAGCAAATTTTCGAGATGGAAACGCCATAATCGTTCGGCGCAAAAACGTGACATAACACAAATGGCAGATTTCCTTCTAGGCCATATGCATGACAAACGTGTATCGATGACGTTATATTAAAATAGGGCAAACGTTAAGCGAAGCACCTCGGCAATGAGCATGATGATGAATTTAAATTGACTTTTCTATTTGCGAAACATGTAAAATGTCATATTGGGAATTTGCAGAAAAATAGAATTTCAAATGCGGTGGCATAATCTCGGTCAACCACAACATACACTTTATATTGTACTTGATATTTAGATGCTTAGTTGATATTTAGAAATTGTATGACAAATATTTTTCAATGTATCAGACGCTCAAGTTTATTAATAACAAAAAAATGATGCACAACATTATAAAATATAATTATCTACATTATTCAATACATCTTTCCATCAATTTGGCAGTCCTTTGATCCCTTTTTGGTCAAAAAAATCCCGGATTAGAGCCAAAAAACCGATTTTAAATGCATTTCCGCTTCAGCTGCATTATTGAATCATTTTACTCCCATGCTGTGTTTCATAGACCCAAAAAGATGTAAATCCTATCGGGAAAGATTCGGTGAACGAGAATTTCCTTCTTTGATTCCCGTATTTTATCCAATGTCAATTTCTCTAGGTTTCATTAATACATAATGAATCATTCCCCGCATATACAAAATAACATTTTATAGTCGATTTGAATTTAAAAAAGGGGCAATGTTTTGCATTGTCAAGAAGGCATAGCCATCCTATCCCATAACATCCATCCTATTCGATACCAATCTTTGCATAACTCCTCAATTGTTTGTCGTGAATTTGATTCGATTAGGGATTTTAGCGCATCGTTATCAAAAATTCGGGCCTCCCGTTTTTAATTCATCCTTTAAATTATTATTGCCAGATTTAAATATTCGTACCAGATTTTTAATCTGGAATGGATATTGACATTTGCGGACTGTTATCACTTCACCTATAAACATATTTTAGGTGGCATTTGTGACATTCAAACTCAAATTTAAAAAAAAATCAGCATACAAAATTGAAATAGATCACATGATTGCGAATCTGCGATTATTTTGAATTAAATATAACTATATTTGCTGGAAGAATTTAAACGATATACTGACCTAGCTTTAAGTCTGATCGTATTATCCAAGGTGATGGATTATGCGTCAATCCCAAACGTGACTTTTGCTTGAAACAATATCCGATTGAATAATTAGGGCGCACCTTATATATCCAGTACTTGGACTTGGAATAGGCTAAACATATTCCATTCTTGGATTATTCACTTTAGAATCGAATCATTGTAGGTATTTAAGTAGGAAGAATGCTATAAATATCGTGGATGAATAAATATTTCGCAATGATGGGTAATTAAGACATCATTCTGAACGTCAAAGTCAAACGAGACTTTTGCTTGAAACTATATCCCATTGAATTGTTAGGGCAAATCTTATATATTCGGTCAACTTCACATATATGCGATTTTATCGAGGCCTTGTTTCATTTGAATCATCTGATGAATTAAAACACGCCGAAAAGATTCGCAAATGTTGGGAAGCACTGCCTGGACTGCGTCCCTTAAGGAAATGTCAAGCATTTTGATTGCTTGTTTGCTCCTCCATTAGGAAACAAACCAAAGGATATTCGAGCAAACATCCTATATATAACGATGTATTTAACAATATTTAAACTGCGGCCCCACACTTCCTTCGAACAAAACTAGGTTATTAAACCTTTTTATTTTCGAAAAACGAGAAGTACGCGCCAATATTGATTGAAATCATGACTCGATTGCATTTTCGAGTTTCGCTGCTCGATTTTTTCACTGCACAGACATGTACAATTCCAACGGGTGCACTTTGAGCTTTGCATTTTGATAGGTAATTTCAATAAGCCGCGAGATAAGCAATGACAATATTTGGCTGTTTGTTGTTGTGAAATTAATAACTTTCTTCGAATGGATCATAGAATGTGGTGTAGGCCCAAACAATTATACCAGAAATAGCTTCTTATCTCCTTGTCAATTCGATCATCAAATATTTGACAATGTGTAAGAAAATAGAAAAAAACTGCCGCAAGGCACGCGCACATCCTGTTTCCGTCGTGTAACAACTCAAAGGAGGAAAATTGATACGATACTAAATGATTCATTTATATAATTATAGATCTCAAAAAATTCCACAACGAGATCATTGCGAAATTTTCAAACTTTGAAAAACACGTTCATAGCATGCTGCAAATTCGAACTTGCAATGCTTTCTGCAAATAGAGCAGTAGAAACTTGTTTGTGTGTGGATTCAGAATTTTAGCATAACATCGTCGACCTTTGAAATAATGCTCTTATCTCAACAGTTTATCTGTTCAAAGTATATCTTTGATTTCGAATATATTATCGATATAATGTTGATGTATATTTAGAGAAATTTGCATTTGGGGAGGATTGTTTATTGCTGCACTATGATGATAATGTTGAAACCCTTATTTGTTAATGTTAAAAGCCTCTTGTATTGATTTTGGATAAAACTGTTTCATACAATGTTGTTTTGTAAGCGCATTTTGATGACAAATACGCTATTTAATCAGCTGATTGATTTAATACATCAATCAATAAGTCCGTATGAAGACTTTGGCTTTCGTATATCGTTCATCGATTACCTTGAGAAAGAATGAACCATCAATAGCGAATATTATATGGTGTTATTGGGGCGTTTGACGGAAGAGATTGCAAATGAACGACCCCAAATGAAGAATAAAAAAGCGCTCTTTAACCAAGACAATGCACCGTATCGCAAGTCAAAGATTGCACACGAATTGCACTTTGAATTGCTTCCCCATCCACTGCATTCTCCGGATCTGATTATCAGCGACTACTACCTGTTTGTAGGTTTAAAAAAATGCTTCATGGAAAGCGATTGGCTCCAATCATTGCCGTAAATGAAACCATTTTTTTAGACTAAAAATAAATCGTTCAACAAAAAAGGCATAGAAATATTAGAGAAGCATTGTATGCATACTGCTTGGATGAATAACGTGGATTTTTGCCACAAATTATTGTTTTATCAGTCATCCTACGAACTTATTGAGTCAAGTTGGCCGCGTCTTCTCGGGCTAATGTTGCGATTATCTTATATTTTGCTAGCAAATTTAAGCTAGCTATAATGTATGAGTTTCAATGGTATTAGTAGCATCGACAAATATAACAATGACAACCCAAAATGAAGACTTAGTTCGCCCGATTTAAATCCGAAGCAGAATCAAGTCGTGATTTAGGAGACTCAGAGACCTTCGATAATGAGGTGTGTGCGCATAGAAATGAGTCGATATTCGATCGAATTATAAAAAGCACAAAATTTTACACGTACTCTTGTATTTATAATGCGTGTCTGTGTTTGCAAATGAAACCTTTAAAAATTACGTTATAAGCCACTTACAAATATTTGTCAAAGGATATGATACATTTTTTACCAGAGCTCAGAAATTGTGCTATCCTAAACAAACATGTGACCTTTGTATGCGCAGGTATTCTATGTCGAATTTTTTTTAGGCCATGGATACAGTTTGGTATATTAATTCTGGAGGAGTGGTCGGAAAGTAAAATTTCGTCGCGACGAAATTTTGACTCATCTCTTCGTCTATTTATTTTGCGGATTTATTACTTTCCGGCAAATTGCGGAACGAACGACTCATCCCATCGGTAAGACTTTGACGAAGCTGATGCGCTATTTATTGCGGTACGATGAGCTCTCGAGTGTGATGACCGTTTTTAATTCAGGGAATCGACTCGACGAATTTTGCTGAACGCTGCAGAAAAATGCATTCATGCGAGATTTTTGTAATGCAATACTAAATCCTCTTCATTATGACGCCCACGCACCATAGCGAAGTTGCGTCATTAAGCTGTTCGAAGAATTATGAGTGCTTGTTTGCAGATCTCCCATAAAATATGCTCAAATCTAGGCTTTGTTATGTGCGTTTACGCTCATGATGAGTGTTTTGCCTCAAATCGATAATAATTTAGGATGCATTATTGAAAGACCGTGAGATGTGCATCGAGTCAGGTATTCCAAAATACAGATCGTTGACCCACCGATCGATCAGAATTGATGAAGGCCCCATTAGTCAAAAGGCCACCATTACCAATAACGCTCTTCTAACGATCATTTCTCGGTATTTGTCTCAGTACAAAGTCACACAAAACCATCGTTAATGGCGTTTAAAAAATGTCTGTATCACAATTAGCAACGCTTTTAATTGATATGTGAATCGTAAGCAAAAGCGACCGTGAAATAAGAGCCGACGTGTCTGATGCTAAGTTTTGGGTTCATATCCGATCCGTGTCATCGACGGCCACCGTCGAAGACATGGAACTACAATGTGTATTAAATTGTGCGCAATTTTAGATGGCCTTGCAATTGCATCAACCAATCCGGCGTTATCCAATATATGTAAGACGAATCCAGAGACGGTTGGTGTTGACGCAGAAGAACAATAATTCACCGCGCTCTGGTGCTTTTAATGACTTGGACTATTAGCGTTCTCGGTACTAACATTCTAGATGCATTAGTTGACGAGGATGCTATTTATAAATTATGGTACTACTCTTGAGAGACAATATTCGTGGAACGCAGGACTGATTACTTTCGAATAGATGTACAATATTGTAACAAATAAGACTCACGCATATAAATCTGAGACAAAGGAACATGGGTATCCTCCACTGACTATTGGTCTCACTATTCGAGATCATCGCACATCAAGATGTAAAACCTGAATTTAATATCCATATCCGCAAGGACGCACTCATTCTCAAATTCGAGTGGCCACTTGCACTATGGTTGCGTGGTAAGAACTAGCCAGATTTTATAACTTAAAATTAAAAGGCTTACGTGATCGTACAGATCATGGAAGACCTCAGGTACGCATTTTTCCCCGAAAATGCCACAAAAAGTACTAAAAGAGGACAGAGTGGCCACGAGGTCCGCTTTTCGGACCGCTGACATGACGAATGGACGCCTCGCGATCGGACGCCATACCTGAACATGTATACAGAACTCTCATTACAAAACGAAGCTGTCCGAAAAATACTGATCGGGTGGGTTGTTTAAATTTTACAATCAGTCAAAAATATTGTTAATTTTATTTTATTGCGGGCTCATGCCGACTGGGTCGGCCCAATGTTTAAGCCATATAGACCATATAGATAGAGTCAATTAATGTTGATTCATGTAGTGCGTTTTGCGTTCCAAGCCCAATTGCGCCCGTGGCGAGCGCCTGCTTTGCCACCCCCTTGTTATGACCCTGTAGCTTAGTATGTACCTAGACTCCCATATTTCAATTTGTTTCCTAGTTTTATGTGCTACGAGATGGAACTCCCAAACTTCCAGTCAATAAGCATCAAGTAAATATCCTTTCGTTTCATGAATGATATTATTATACATATATATCTTCTATTGATTATTTATATTATATTCGACCCGCGGTAATCCGGCGCCCCTTGTAATCCGGCATCCCAATAAAAGTATAGTGCATATGTACGGTGAAGCTTCGTCAATGTAAAAAAATGCAAGTCTAATTCTGGGTCGCCTAAATCCACAATTTATGACACAAAAAAGAACGTCGTGAAAATTCACAAATTCGTATCCATCATTGATTGTGGGCCAGGCAAGAGGCAAACTCTCAAGAAAGCTAAACATCCAGAGGTGGAGGAAGCTTTGTACATATTTCTGGGTCCATATTGGCCATGAAAGCAAAAATAATAGTTATATATACAGTCAAAGACCGTCATGGAATACGTTCGATGAAGATAACAGGTTTTATTTTTTTATAATTGTTATGGCCATTGTATTTATGATGTTAATTCCATAATTTGGAACCTTGTGTTGTCTATGTATATCTTTATAATTTTCATATTTTTTCAGATTACAAGTACTTCTTTCCAAAAAAATCCGGAGTACAAGAGATCGGGGCAGTATTCGAAGAATTGAACAATCCGACACTGCCTTGCAAAACATTTGTCGGATTACCGCGAATCTGCTGTATTGGCTTTCTAAGGGATGAAGACTTTTATAAATCCATTCGGAGATTGTTTAGATCATTTTATTGACATTTTTGAATTAATTATCGATGAACATATTATAAAACATTGTAATAAATCCTGAAAATTATGGATTACTGCCTTCAATTGGTGGTAATATTTTTGATATTTTTATGCCATTTTCATTTATGCTAATTAATATTCATGATCATCAAAAGTCGCATGTATTAAATTTACAAATGATTGTGTTGCGATTATACTAATGCACTTTAACACTAAGTTTATAGCGCTGTAATTTCATGAGCAAAATTACGAAAACACTATTTTTTTAATTGATTTTCACTAATGGAATGATACGAATTAGTATTCTTCTTAGCTTTGTATTATTTGTACAGAGGTTATTAATTTGTCTACCTATGATACCGGTCAATTTGGCGGCTCTACTAATGTCCACGTTTCCATCATTATTTCAAGGAGATCTTTCTAATATGTTGAATCAAATATCAATATGCCACGTAGTGATTCCTGAATCTAAAAGTGAAAAAAATGAGGAATCTTCACATAGCAACTGTCAGAAACAGGGTGTATTTCTGTCCAAAAAGAGTTTCACTTTAAATTATAAATTTGCCCTAATATCAGAAACACGGAGGAAATAGCCAAGGATACCATACGAAAATATTTCAATTGATGAACAATTAATTTGTTCAAAAGTTCAATTCCAGTTTACAAAATGTATACCAAATAAACGGTATAAATCTGACATTCAATGTTTTTTAACAGCTAATGATGAAAATGAAATTAAATACAAATTAGTGTTGGGGTGGATGTTTACGTAAGGGGATGATGACACATCTGGGAGGTCCTATTCACATAGTTTATGTCTTACATGTTACATGTATAAATTTTATATAGTCACCATTTCGATAGATATTAATGATTAGGTATTAAAATAAAATAGGTCAGTGTTACAATTATGGTGCCAATTTAACAACCGTTTTTCGTGGCCAGTAAATATATAAATTTGGCAGCATAATTGTACCGAAATAATTTAATGGGTTTCAAAAAAGCATTGATCTCCTACTGAATTGCTTGAGTATGATATATGATGACGACAGGAAAACCGCATGTTATTATTTGCTTGAATGATTAAAAAAACAAGCTAAAGGCCATGAATTTGTCGCTAACCGCACTGTCAAGAGATTGAGAAACTCGAAAAAAAAAATAGAAGAAAGATGGTGTCGATCGCTAACCTTGGGACATCGGGGGTCGCACATTGGAGATGCATTTGCGCCTGATGATAGTCAATGGTCGGGGGATACAAAGGGGTGAGACAAGGTGATGCCGGAGAGCTCGACCATGGTCGTGTCCCTCCGCCAGGAGATCCACCCACCCCTGTGAGGTTGTCGCTCCCTCCTTCCACGCTCCGATCGTATGCATAGTCCTCCTCTGAAAATCATAAAAAAATGCATTTTAAAATATTTTTAATCGCATTCACATTCATTCAGAACAACTAAAATCATCTTTAGGTCGATCCATCGGCACTGTCATAGTACGACTCACATGAATTAACCGCATTACGTTGCACCCCGATAATACCAAACACCGATAGCGTCGACGACCTACAATCGCGCTTACGTACACCGAACAATTTGATATTTTTACTATTTTCTATTTTATCATCAAAGCCGTTACTATTCCACAAGATTAGCTCGGGATTATCGCCACTGTTACGTAACGCTCATTGATATTTATATACACCGTCGTAACTATTTACGATGTGTCTAGCGGTATTTTTTTTTAATGGAAAAACCGATTAGAAAATGCAAATGCGAATTGTTCTTTTAAAAAAGACATATGGCTCCGACGCAAGCACTTCAAACTCGAAGGATGTATCGATGAAATGTTTACGGCCCTTAAGTGATAGCTCGTGCCTGCGATACAACCTCAAGGGCTCAAATAGTCCGATGACCGATTTATCTATTCCCAGTCTCCGGTCGAGGATTTTTAGGGTACGAAAAAATCGAGATACTTTTATATTTCGAACATACATGCGATATATGTGTGAAATGCGATGGGAATAAACATAGTGAAAGATGTTAACAGTCTGTCGTTTTGATAATATGACTCTCCAGATTTTTCCCAGCTGATACTATTATATATTGATAATTTCAAATAAATAAAATTGATGAAAATCTTAATAATTGACGTACAAGAGCGATTTAATCACATCAACATAGTCTTCAGAGCTTTTGATTATCAATATATTCACCGCGTAAATCGCGTTTTAAGAGCACCAAAACCGACTTTTTGTAGGGTTTTATTATTATTTATAAATAAATAAACATTCCAAATATCCTTGAATATCCATAAGCTGTTCGAATGCGTTCCAGATGTCTTATTCTCAACCCGAAGCACTTGACTTTGTATATAAATTATCTTTTACATAGTTTTTGCATTTCTTCCGAAAGATGATCGAAATGCATTAAACAGGGCTAAATAATAATGGGGTTGCGAATCAAACAAGTCGATATTTCGACATAATTTTCGTATATCTATATCTATCTTTCAAAACTATCATTTGAATTCAATTTACAGTTCAATCAATGAGGAAGAATGCTTGCAGAAAATAAAATGCCAGGATTATACATTGTCCCCATTATTTTATAATAGTCATGCAGAATCAATATTTTGAAGTTTCTTATGATAAGATCCAAAGCATAATTGTCAGTAGAAAGTCATTAAATACGATACGCTGATGAGTCTGTACGACTAGCTAATAGTTTGGAAGACCTTTGATTATTAGTCGAAAGTGTAAGACCCAAGCACAATCATAATTATAATAGTCCAAAAATTCTCGGCAAGATTACAAGGCGAAAAAATACCAGGTAATATAACATACATATTTTAAAGCTGGAGAATCAATCCAGATATATAGGGTACGCAGGGAAGCTTCCTTATTAGAAATGCGCGCCCTAAATCGATAATTATTCCGAGAAAGATAGGGTGGTACTCATTCGAAAGAATAGGTTTAGTAACGATCATGCAGTGTATTTAAATTTCTCTCTGTATGATGGAAAATATATTTAAACAGATATCTATACTGTTTGTGTTTTATATTTTTTAAATGAAGTAGTTTCCCTGCCGCACCCTGTACAAGACATTATGCACTAAGATATATATTTGTTCCGATTTTGTCGGTTTGCTAGTGAATTATCTCAAAAGACACGCTATCGAAATGATGATCAAGTTTATAATAGAAAAGGAATTACAGCGATTTGCCAGATGTTGCTATAGGCACTCAGAAAAAAGTATTGCAACTTGTCTAGGATGCGTTTTATTGCATCCTCCATATGGTCTAAACTTGACATATTATGCTTGAATTGCCAAAACTCTCGCCCAAATATGTGCTTCAGTTTTTTACAAATAAATTTCAATAATTCAACGAGAAAAAACATTGATCAATCAAATACATGACAGAAAAACGTTGAATAATATGTAGATTAAACGTATTTATTGAACCCTTCCGCCCATAAGAAGATCTGGCCAGACATATTATGAGTTTGCATAGAGTTTTTATTGATATTAGCTATGTATATATTTTATTAAATCTCCTTGACTTTGTATTTTTAACGGTTATACAGGATCCTTGTGTATCGAGACAAAAAGGATATTTATGCACATAGAGCCAATAATATAGATTTGGCCAAGCCTAGATATTTTTTTCGTAAGTTTTGTACAGGATATAACGTTTTTCTTTATGTTTTGTCTGAATATATGTACATCGTTGGGGCATATAATTAACAAGAAATAAGATTGCAATGAAACTGAAGGCAATTTATAACACAACGTCAATGAGGAAAAGGTCAAGGATTGTTAGAAATTAAATTTTTACGAGCTTGTACAAGATAATAAGAAGCTTAGAGTTCACAAAAACGCCTTCATCTTAAATTATTTTGTAGAATATCAAACTGCAATATAGTCCGAAGAAGTTAGACTTGGAATGTATGGTGATTTAGTTGAATATCATCATGAATTTTGGCAAATATGTGCAATAATATGTTATCCAGCAGTTGTAGCACCCTTCTCCTCTTTGACTTATAGCATATAAATAATTTTAAGGGCGCAAGCCTTTCCTTTTAGTCTTATCTGGCATGAATTACAGCTGCAAATGTTCTACGTCAGAGGTCGGCAAATTCTTCTTGGAAAGGGGCAAACCGTAAAAATGTTATGCTCGGAAAGTCAGGTAGCAAACTCGAAGACATTTACATTTATAAGTCTATTCATGGGGCAACAAAAAATGCAGGTTCAATTTTTTTTTGGATATTTACCCGCGGGCGGATTAAAAACTGGCGGCGGATCGGATTTAGCCCGTGGGCTGTAGTTTGCCGACTCCTGTTCTACATCATTAAGCACTTGAAAAATGGTTCCGGATCCTCGCTAACACTTCGCCGAATGTCCTTTTGAAAAATTTAAAAGAAGCTCACATTCATGAGCAATCTTTTAAACACACTTACTATTATTTCCTAGTCTTTCTGGTTGATTATTATTAAATTTATGACTCTCTCAGATTTGTAATTTAGAAGTTATATTAGCTACTGATAACTATCAGTTTGCCTTTATTAATTTTATTCTTAAACACAATAAACTGTCTTTATTCGTGAAAATAGTAAAAAAATATTAAACTAAATAGAACTTAATCAATTAATAAAAAATCTTTATTCCATGGAGAAATTATTTTCAATGTGCCAAACTAAATATCAATACGCCGCTTCCAGAGCTGAACAAGTTCCGAAGATAATGAAATATAACTGTGTTAATCCTTTAACTGCCAACGACGCACCGGCGCGTCGAATTTGTATGCGCTGATGAGTCATTGGCAGTTAAAAGGTTTTAAAGCGAGGATGAAATTGAGATGCTTACATCTGAAAATGAAGAGATTGAGGGTTGAGGAATATTCATATAGTGAAGTAAAAAAATTATATTGTTTAAATGGATACATTTTTGTCCAAGAAATAAGGTTCACGAGTTGGATTAATTTATGTAAGTCTATAAATTCATACGTTTTCCCGAGAAAATTACATCTGAAAGGATTGTTCATGTAGTTTATGTCTAAAGCACGTAGTTATTGAATCTAAAATTTACTTTTGTACCATTAGGATGGAAATTTGGATCTGTTTTGGTTTTTTATCGCCTTAAATTTGAATATTATTATCGATTTTTGTTCCAAATTTGCAATTTTTTATAATCTTAGAACATAAACGCAAATGAAATAAGGCTATGTAAATAACAAGATATGTGTGCATATGCATAAACTTATTTCAACCCGCTCTTTACTTACTTTTATGGGGTAAATATATCATTGAAAGTATTCTTCGTACGTTCCAATAACACTTATTTCTATGAATAAAATATGACCTTACATTAAATATATTCAATAATGCCTGCCATGATGTGTATTGAAGATCTAAAAAGCTATATGTAATTAAATATCTATTTATTTTAACACTTTACGGTCCGTGCCCATATTTACGCGCGATGAGAATGATGTAACTTTAGCTTGAAAAAAATGTCGTACAAACTTTATATAGATTTAAATTTCTTTTTAGGGATGAAAGTACATAAATGTGTCAATATTTTAATCGTTTAAAATATATGTAAAAGTATCATCCGTCGACAAAATATGACAAATTGTATTTAAAAAAATATTTTACAAATATACTTTGGTCTGTTTTTATGCGAATTTGAAGTTATGCGGTTTTCAAAAATAATGGAGCTCATCCCTAATTTTTCTGTAGAAAAAGCTTTTTTTATGCGAATACGCATTTGTACGATTATCGAATAAAAAAGACTGTAATAAAGCAATTTTAAGATAAATGTGTTTTATAATTTTTTTGTGCGTTTTTTGGTACATTCTATCATATTGATTTGAAGTTATGCGCTTTATAAAATTAATGGAACCTATCCCTCAGGATATGCAGTTTTCTATGCAGTTCAAGTCTTTTTTATGCGAATTTTTTATATGCGACTCCCCGTGGAACGTATCTATCGCATAAAAACAGACCTATGGATATGTTTACAAATACATACAACTCAAGTCATAAAGAATGAGATTTTGCATTTTATTACGCTGGTACACGTACCATGGATTGAAAACCATTATTATATTTAAATATATCGATGCAGTAAACGGTTATGTAGAGACCACTGATATCTTCTTTCAATCTTTCAGCTGGATTAGGAATTAAATAAATTTTATGAAAGAAGTTTCATGATTTTTTTGCTAAATCGCCCGGATTTTGGGCGAAGTTTAGCGCGGGACCCGAACTGTAAGGCCTGATCCACACTATGGTGCCGGTAACGGTTCGATCTCGCTCTCGGTCTCGGTCCGGTCAAATATTCTCATACAAAAAACGGGATTGGAACGATCCGATAGTGTGAACACTCTGATTGTTTCTTGTGTAAGAATATTTGATCGGGCCGAGACCGGAGCGAGATCGAACCGTTACTGGCACCATAGTGTGGATCAGGCCTAAAGTGTTAAATTAAATCATCAATGAATTAAATGAGGTTTCGCTTTCTATGAGGTAGACTTGACTCAGTCGAAGACGTCAGCCAAAGGAATAAAATTAATCATCGAGCTATCGGTGCTGATTACACCAGTGGCGTAGTAAAATAATCAACACTATTATATTTACATGTGGTTAGCATTGAATAATCGATGTTTACTATTCACCGCGATGGCCAGGGTACGATTACATTATCAGTTCAAATTTTAACGCTGTGGTAATCGTTTTGGGTGCATTACGCGATCGAGCACATGGCAAAGTAGATTATAATAACCTAGAAAAGTCACGTGTGATAAGAAAAACTCATGCTGGGAGATGGGTGATAAGCCTGGCTGGTGGCCCATACACCACACTTATGGTTGATAGTCTTATCGCATCCATTCATGAACAAACCGCGCGGAAAATGTTGTGGAAGTAATCTGAAAGGTAGTAGTAGAAATTTTCTTATCGTGAGCATACGTGGACGTAGGCGGTGACGTCGAAGACGTCACATCGAAGATGCAGCAATTCTTCGAATTGGCAGATTCTTGCATTAGGAACATCTGGTACATTAGCCAAAAAAAGATCAACAAAACGAACAATGGGCACGAGCTACTTAAAGAAGCTCCACAAGAAAGACTAGCGCAAAACAAACAATTCTCTCGAGGATATCATAAAATAATATTCAACTCTACCATTGAGTCGCCTCTAAGAAGATCGACGGTTTAAAGACCAAAGTATCAATCCGGTAGTGGGATTAAACAGCTCCACAAGGAAGATAATAAGAAGCACGTGTGCTTAATCCAGTATCAAGAAAACATTCGTTAAATAGCACGTTCTTAAAAGCCCACACAAGAACACATCGGCTCAAATTACAGCTTTAAATGAATAAGATAAAGCACACACAAAAATATTACGGTCCAGTTGAAAATCACTGCCATATGATTCTATATTGAGCAATTAAGGAAGCTGGACCGTTTGATTGACATCTTAGCTCAGTCAAGTAAACAAAAACAAGCCAAAAACATTCGGCCGATGAAGACCAATTTAAATGATTAATGAGGGGAGAATAAACAGAGATTAATTATACATCAACGTAATAAGGATGCTGATATCGATCTACAGCTTATTTTTTGCAATCGTATAAATTCTTATAATAATATATCATGATATACTGAATGATTCTAGTTTTTTATAAAAAATGCGAACAACTTCAATGTCAATTTGATCGAAATAAAGGTTAATCCAAATGCGACGCCTAGAAATGACATAAGCGATTTTGTTTTAATAGAAAGTAGTACAATTTAAACCATGAACATATTATATATAGATTGCAATTATTATTGAACAAGAGATCAATTGTTTTCAAGCAAAATTTTGTTTAGCGAAGCAGCTCATTTTACATGTTGATGGATTCATCAATAAGCAAAATTATCGCATCTAAGCAGATGAAAATCCTCATGTTATTCAGGAAAAAAAGTGAGTTTTGTGTGCATTTTGGGCAAAATTTGCGGATAACATTTGGACGACCTTTATTATCGGTGCTAACATTTAAATATATTTTATTGATAACTACTGGTTTTTTTTTCTTGCGGCAATATGGACGGCATTCGTTCGCTAAATGTTAAATTTATTTTTAATTTTCATGGGTTTCGTACAAAGTCTTGTTGGAATGTCCAAGGTCTGCAAACAAATTGCTCATTTGCCTACGACATAAGCATTTAATACGCTTCGACGGTATATTTTCATACCTTGATGCAAAAACACGAGCTGAAAAGATGAGCACGATGGCCATTGCGGTTTAAATTATGACCCGAGCAATCATGGCCACTCGCTGCTCCAAATCGTTTTATAAATTGGGACTTTTGCCGTTTGAAGCCGAGCTTTCAAATGATTAGATGAAGTTAAATGAAGCCGGGCAATTTAGTTTGCGAAATTTTATATGTAATGCTTCGTTTTTCGCTTATTTCGGAGGCTTTATCTTACGTACCATTTTGTGCGGAAGTTGCTGTTCACATCCGTTCACCGTTATGGTCAGAACCATTGAAATGATTAATAGTACAATACAAAAACATCTTGTGCAAGTTTTTGGATATCAGCTTAATTATACGAAGCAAATTAGAAAAAAAAGTCAGAAAATAAACTCAACAAACAATAGTTCAAATGCAATTTTCTTAAGATGAATTGTTTGCATTGCTTAGAACAAATCACCCCCAAAAGATGCAAGGAAACTGGACATTGTGAAAGAGGAAAAATAAGTATAAAAAATCATACTACAACTTTAACTTATAGGTGGTTAAACACTCAAAACGGATCTAATCAACGCAAGATGAAAGGGTTGTTTGGCTAAAAAAAACCTTAAGAAGAAATAACTTCAATTTCCAATCATTATTTATATTTAAGCTTATAGCATTCTGCAGTCACTATTCTCCACGTAGATTTAAGGAAGCAAGTTTTGGTTAGACCTGTGGCTAAATAATTTAAAAATAACCTTATAGTTTTTCTTCTCTGACAATTCCAGAAATCTCCAAATTGTTTAAGAAGAAGGAACATGCTGCTATTGGAATGGCTGTACATATAAACGCAATTTATTACTTGCTGGAAGTACTAAAACTACTGCAACTATATAAAAATGGTCGAGATTTCCAGCAATTTCTTGTACAAGTTAGTAGAAAACCTAAGATGGTAAGGGGGCAATAGAAGCAACGTTGGTATATAAAATATCAAAATTAATTTTAAAAAATGTAGTTATAAATAAGTTTTTCTATAAAATCACGTCACTCAATAAGTTCGTAGGATTTTTTCTTCTTCATTTTTTTGCAATTGCCTAAAAAATCCTACGAACTTATTGAGTGATTATATTATATTGGAGCACACAAACTCAAATAATTTTAATTTTTGAGCTCGTTCCAAAAAAAAATCCCATCAGGCATAATTAGCTATAAAAAGATGAGACATCAATAGGTTTTAATTTAATCATCTTAAATATTAGATTATAATGATGATCGATACCAGAGCTAATTATAATATATTTATTGAGGTAAAACACATGTTTCGATTATCATATAATAAATTTCTTTTCTATATCAAGCCAATAACATGTGCAAAGCAATAAAATCGCATTTTTCCGAGTCTGATTGCTTTGGTGTTAAAAGGTCGAAGCCAGTGAGCTTTCAAGCATAATTGTTTTGATATAAACAAGTCTATTTTTCGAATAACTTTATCAAATACAAATATTTCACATAGTTTTTATACAGACTCAACGTCTCAAACGTGATAAAGGATACGTCGGTTGTTAAAACTTGATACGCTTTTAACAAGTGTAAAATTGAATAGCCAAAACTCACAAAAAAAAAACCGACTTCTTTTAAATATAAAACCAAACATTGGGTTTTTAATACATAAATCACGCGTTAATGATAAGTGCAGATCCTCAATAAATTAACGCGATTAGTCCTCCTCATTAGGTTAATATCGCGTAAAATTATAACTTGGGTGCGTTCGAGCCCAACCCCTGACCATAAATTTTAAATGTCTTCATAAGCAAAAAACCAACCCTATAGGCCTATGGGAAAACAGAAATGTCAATTAATTCCCGTCTGTCACGGACAATAACCACATGTTTATCTAAGCCGAACTTTAACGCATTAATGCAAATAATGGCCTTCGAATTTTGACTCTTGACCACACATCTCTTCGAATTCGTAGGAAAAAACGTGTCAAAACAAATATTTGGAACTGTTCCGAGCGTTTGCCTTTTTTCTCGCATGATTTATAGGCCCGGGATTCGTAGGAGGTGTCGGATCCAACCCTTGGGGATTCCACATGTTGGTGCAACCCTTGTTAGAGTGACACGGGTCCGTGTCGTTTATGGCGATAGATTTTATTGTAGAAATGATTTAATGCCGATATATATGTCATCCGAAGAGACAAACAGCCGACCGCAAAAATTCAAACATGTAGAAACTCGTGACTCGGAATTTCAATGGATGTCAAAGTTCAGGAGTTGTGTATGGAATTGACCGCAATTTGCAAAAACGTTTAATATTTTCAACATCGTGTAAACACGGAAAATGTTTTCGATAAAGAATAAATAAGACTGACCCGCGCCATATCTGATGTGATTATCACATGATTTTGCAACGATCAACTAATCAACAATATTAGATTCAATGCAAATTTAGATCGAACGGTTGAAGTTCCAAGAATATGACAATAATTTTAGAAATTGTTTTTTTTTTAAGTCTATCGTTATCTTTAATCATAGCCAAAATTTACATATGCATTATAGAATATGATTTTTTTGAATCAGATATAATCTTCTATAACAGAGTCAATAACACATCATCAATTTCAGATTAGCTGCATTCACAACATCGCTCATAGTTTCCTGTATATCTAAATTAATATTGATGTAAGATGGAATGATATTAAAATAAGGCTGTTTCTAACTAATCCCACAATTATAATTGGGCATTCAATTATGCACGATCGCTTGTTAACAACATTGTTCCATTGTAACTCTTAAGCCGCATGATTTCCTTGTATTTTACAAATTTCTACCATCCATTGTTCACAAGTTCAAACGCTAAAATTTGAAAAAAAAATATGTTTATGTATCGGAACATTGATCGTTTAAACTGGAAAAATCGCGAAACTAAACAATAGTAATTAAGATATTATGATAAAAGCTAGAAAGGTTTTTCTAACATTGAAGTTGATGATTAAATATACCGATAATTTTGAACACTGAGTGATCGTAAGAGGATGAGAACATGCTTAGTTCATGATTTTAAACCACAACGACCGTCGTAGGTCGCTCTAAGCCTGTATTTTTAGAACAGAGTGTAAAAATAAAGGCAAAAATATGTATGCTATAAAAAAAACGTTTCAAATTGGAAGCCTGTAAAATTACAATATATTAAAATATCAAGTAGTATGAAAAACGTATTTTTCATCTGCGAGATGACCTTTACATCAACGACCATGACTGTCTATCATGAATGAAGCAATCGTCCTAAGACTCACATTTTAAAAACATTCAATAGTTTCAATGCCATGTATACTCTTCTAATATTAACACTTTACAGTCCGGGCGCTAAACTTCGCCCAATGTCTGGGCAATTTCGCAAGAAATGCATGAAACTCTACTCTTCCGCAAATCTTTTGCTATATTTTGCCGACGGATGATATTTACATTTATTTTATACGATTAAAATATTGACACATGTGTGTACTATCATCTCTAAAAAGAAATTTAAATCTATATCAAGATCGTACGACATTTCTTTCAAGTAGAAGTTACGTCATTCTAATCACGCGTTAAAGCGGACACCGGCTGTAAAGTGTTGATATGATCAAATGTTTATGACTTTTAAAATATATACTATAAAGGAATTTCCAAAATTCTAATTATTTATGAAATTATAGCTATTTTAGTGATGCGGCTACTAACCAGAATGAAATCTTTAAATGCGTTTTTCTCGAAACTACTTTTTTCAACACGGTTGACATGATATCTCATGTTTTAATTAACTGATTTACTTTAAATTTAGTACGAACCTTTTATACACAACGCTCTATTGCCCCTACCAGAAAGTGTATTTAACTATTTAAAAAAAATAAAGACAAAAATGACTTTTTTTTTTAAATAATCACCATTTTGCGAAAATAAAATTATTTATTATTTTTTATGAGATAGGAATTATAGCCTACATTCTTACTAACTAAGAATATATTATATTGTTTTTGTTTCAAATGATTAGAAGGGTTGAAATTGTGTCAAACAGGACATAACCTTTTTTTTGCCATATACACTTTACCACCTTATAACTCTTTTAATTTTAATTTTTTTAGCTTTTTTATTTTTTTCGTATATTCTAAAAATGTCAATCAACATCTGGTTTAAAAAAATCATAGTAAAAACTATGTTCTATTATACAAAGTAGGCACCCTCCGAAAAATTGACAATAATATGAAGACGGAAGCAAACGAATCAATGCAAAATCCCTAATTGTATTTATAGCACCAAAACAAAACCGCATAAAAAAGGTGAACAAATGCGGTCTATAATCTATAGATATTTTATTCTAAGAATGTACAGTAATAAAAGGACTATACACAATTTACGTGAAAGTCCTCAATGCAGTTCCAAGTCTTCTGTCTATTTTTTCGCATAGACTTTTGACGCTCAAAGCAAAATATTTTGATGCAACACATCGATTACCATTCCGTTATCGTCAGTAAATGATTTTAAATTGTACCAGTAATAACTAGATTTGTCAATGCATAAAGAGTAGCGTTATTCAAGTGTGATCTATAATTAACGTTATATCTGATAAATTTAATTGATTCATATTCATATTGGAAATTGCTATAAATATATTTCATTTTGGACTTTTCATGTGCTATATGAATTCGAATATGATGTCTTCGCTCGTTTAATATAATTCATAAGGATATGTATCCATCTTTGATTGTTTATGGGTTTCCATATATAAAATTAGGATTGATTGGAAAAATCAATTTAGCCTAGTTAAACTCAAATGAATGACCTCTCACTGTCCGGGTGTTTGCTGTATGAATTGCGCTGTAGAAGCTCTCAATTGTCCAAGTCAAATTTAACGGTAAATTTGCTATTATAAATTTAATAGTCAAGCCCGCGGGAGGCTTTCCTACAATAGATTCAAATATTAATTTCACATTAATTTCTAATTAATAGACAGCTGTTGTTGGACGCTTGGATGTTTAAGAAGACCTATTACTACCGCTCTGAATGTTTTCCACGTTGAACATCCATTTCTATAAGTGCAATTGAAATGACTTCATTTGAAGAACAATATGCACTTTGTGATGGATGTTCAAAATGGCCGCCGTCACAGTTTGGAACATGGCCGCTCTCGTTGCTCGCAGTACATTTCCATTTTTTAAGAGATGGATTTATTTCAGTAGGAGTTCTGTGTGAGCTATTTCAAAAGTTTGAAACATTTACAACAGTGTGTTTAAATGGCCGAAAACTGTATCAAACATAGTCGGAGTGCGGCCGACGCTGATAAGAGCCAGTTTGATAAGGCATAGGAGGTCACAGGCCTAAATGCTCGTGGAAGCGAGGGTCATCCGAGGCAAACTGCATGAAAATAAACGACATTATTTAATTCCAAACCCCATTAAATTTCACAAGACGCATTTCTATAAAAACACCATTGAGAAATCCAATTGTCGAACATCGATCGAAATGCTAATACAACCATCGAGCTATTATTTCAAAAGATTTATATCAAACTGCCTTAAAAAATACTATAATCAGCTATTGTACATGAGATAATCTGATTTGCATTTTGAATATTTATACTAATTTTGATGATTTTTGTGAAAATATTGATGATAAAGATGAAGCATTTTTGACTGAAAAATCTAAATATCAATGAAATATCTGATTATTTGGACGCATATAAACCTGGAGTAGTCAACCTTTTCATACCACTATTTGTATTTTTTTCTCAAACTTTGCATATATACAGGCTGCGGCAGGGACACTACCTTATTTTAAAAATGAACAACACAAACAGTATAAGAGATATCAGTTTAATTATATTTTCCATGTTATAGAGAGATATTAAGAACAGTTAACTGCTTGATCGTTATTAAATCTACATTCCACCCTTTTCGGAATAACTGTCACTTCAGGACGCGCGTTAAAAATTAGGAAGTTTCCCTGCCGCATCCTGTATAATATTATGAGTCTATTGAAATTACATTTAATTGTTGATTCTATAAATATTCGGATATAATTACGTCTGCATTCTTCATCATATCAAATTTCTACCGGTTATTCTCGGAGAGTTGTATCAACCTCATTAATATTTGCAGTATCCTCTGGATTTACATCATCTTTCGTAGATGTAATAACATGACAAAAATATTACTGTGTGCGAAGTAAGTTTGTACGCCCATTAAGGGGGCGGTATGTACCAAATGAATTACCACTGATCTAAACAATTATATTTGATCATACATTTATATTTGTATTTTCTCAGATAATAAATCAATATGAATTTCCCCCATTTATACGCTGATCAAACGGATAAATGCACAATGAAAACGGAAACCGCATGCACCTATACCGCATTCTATTGAATGTGCTATCAGATTTTATTCATACGAAAATCATGGCTATTGTACGGACAATATTAAGAAATTAAATTGCAAATATACACGGATCATGGATGAGGCTGTGTACCATCAGCAAATACCGAATGCCTAAGTGTCGCCCAATTGGATCGACTGTACGCACAACCGCTGTTTGAGGTTTAAACTTATTTGTTCACAGTTGGATTTTACTGCTCGGATACATGTATATAAATAAAATGATGCTTATATATTTGTTTGCTTAGTTTGTTTAAATGTTTGAATGATAGCTGATGCGGTCAAAAAGGTTGTGCTTGGAGAGCACACCAATTTACTGGCATTATTAACAACTTCGGCGTATTCATCATTGAATGTCTGCATGTTGAAACATTTGGAATGTTGAGATTGCAAAAGCACTATTTGCTTTGGAAGTACGATGGAAGATCATAAATTGAGGCGTAAGGACAAATAATTACGATGTAAATACGGTCATGAAGATTTCACACAACAAATGTGGAGATCGCTTCTTGGGCGAATTGATGACAGCTGTCAAAACAATGATCGCTTTTATCAATAATAAACAATCGCCTTGTGTGCTATGCGAAAGACGTTGAGATCCATATTCTCATTTATGTTTACATTGCAAGGATACATGGGAAAATGATGTCAACGATTAATGTATCTTTCGTGCATAAATCAACTGATCTAGATCACGATGTCCATGTTCAAGATAAATATATATCAACTAATTAATCACTGTGATGTCAATAGATATGTCTACAGATTTCCCAAAGCCATGTGTATAAACAGATTCTCACGAATTATCTCAAAACGAGCCCCTAGATTGTGTGTAATTTAGATAAAGCATGTAAAAATACATTTTTTTCAGCTTATCGCCAAACGCATAACGCTACCACAGATAGCCCAAATCCATCATAAATACATGTAAAACAATAAACGACCCAATCAGTTCGGCTATATGCTACGAATTAACTGTTATCTTCCGACGATGACAGTCCGTCTGGAAATAGTTATCTCGAAAGTATCGTAGGCGGCGAACCGTCTGTTGCCTCATAGACCTTATCTTCCTATTAGACCTTTGGGATATCCTCACCCTTATCGATGATATTAAAAACACGAACATCCCCCCATGATATCATTACATAAATCAATTTAAGCGGTCTCAAGCGGCCGTGGAAACCTCATAACTCGTTGGTCATCATCTGGAAACGCTGCTGTACACGTTATAAAAATACAAGATTTCAGATAATGCCTTCCGAGAAGTCATAATTTGCATCGATGCCGTTATGGTCCTCGGATGATTTGTGGCCATCGCCACGTGTATCGGGCCGTTTTTTCTGGTACTGTTTATTCAAAGATGCGAATGTTTTGTAACAGAAACATGCTGGAATAACACTAAATGACACTGCTGATTTGGAACGCTTGTAAAATTTTGATTGACGACCCTCGTCTTTTGAATGAGCTTTAAAAAAACCGTATTCATCATACACGTTTCACATGTAACATTTTATATGCGCAACACTTGAATTGGCGCGATCTGTATATTGTGAACGCATCACCGGCCAAAAGTGATTAAAATCCAGAATCATATCCAACAACATTTTTCATTGTTTTCAGAATATAATCCAAGGGCTTTATAAAGATCCATCTTCATAAATTCGCAAAGTTATGTCGCAATAATGGCTTTAGGACAGAATAACAGTCCAATTATTGTTTATAGAGTTGCCTCGTGTTTTACATTAAGCAAATGGGCACAGATACAAGCCGAAATTCCAAGCAATTTGCCATCTTTCCAGATGAGTAATCAATTCAAAGACAATTGCAAAAAACATCGCTATTATCTCTATAATCATGCATTTTTTCCTCAATTTTTTTAAGGTAAAATACACAAAAAAATAGGTAGAAATCCCAAAAAAATTGATCCAGATTAAAATGGCATGAAACCGATCTAATGTCAAAATTGGCGTCATCCATGTCAAATAGATAAGAAGCTGTCAAATGAATTAAAGACTCCCTACAATTTTAAACTTCATGTATATAATGTAAAAAAATATAAGATGTGTCCGAGTTTCACTTTGAGCTTCACAAAATCAATAGTATTAATTTGAGAACCAGATTTTTTATACATGAAATCGCTAAACATTTTCGTTATTATTCAATAACATACATGCTGGTTTCATACTAAAATATGGATGATCCTTTTTGGCGATTTATCATCATTTGGATCATACAAAAACGATCAATTGCGATAAATAAGCTGCTCGGGAACACTAAAATAATGCGTTGAAGTGTTTAAAAACAATTATAGATGATCTTGGATGCGGCTCAAAATCTAATTTTTGCACGCATGCACCAAACTTTCAACGCTGCGGACCTGAATAATTGTACATACCGGCATTGAATTAAAATCTACAAAGCTGTTTTTTGGTCTACAAGCAGTTTATGTTGATTATTATTAAATAAACATCGTCCACATTCGATACAAAGTGGCTAGGACTTCGGTAGACGTGGCTAAAGTTGTGGCGCGGTCACTCAATTGAAGTATTGCAACAACATCATTGCGGTAGACTGTCGTTTTGCTTGCGTACAATATCCAAACAACAAAATGAGAAAGAATCAGCTTTGTAGGAATAATTACACAAATAATGTCGCTGTCTCCCGTACCATAAACGTTGAAGTGTTTAACTTTATGAAAACACATGTGGCAGTATGGAATGACTGATCCTTTTGAATTAGAATCATTCGAATTTGAATTTGTGTACACATCATATTTCACACACGACAAAAGCTCTTAAACCAATAAATATCGCTAAAGATTAGAGAATTTGGATAAAACTTAATTGTATTAACGTTTTAAAATCAAATTTGGAATGTAGCTTTGTATGGTTTGTGTTTATGTAAAATTAAACTGTGGCTCGCGTTCATATTTAATAAATAAAAATAATATAAACGATCATTAAAGTATAATTTTTAATAAAGTTTGCTATAAAACATCATTCAATAAGTTCGTAGGATTTTTTTCCACTTTGAACTTTTTCTTCTTCATTTGGGGTTATTTTATCGCAATTCCTTTTAAAAAAAACTACGAATTTATAGCGATGAGTTGAAAATTAACACATCTTGAGTGGGATAAGTGGTTCTACCTTTGTCACATATGTGCTTAACTTCACAGCGGAAAAGTAGTTCTACTCAGCATTTTTGTATGGTTATTGTTCATCATTTTTTTTATAAAGGCTCAAACTATTATATATTTTATATAATGGTAAATAAATAATATGTTTAGTTGGTTTAAAAAGTTTTTTAACCCTTTGATTACTGAGCTAATTTTCGTAGCAAAAACGTTACGGGAGTTGCTTAATTTTTTTGATTTTTTCTTCTATTATTAAAATTTATATGTAGACTAATTATTAATTATAATTATCTAAACGTTTGATAAAACGGGTTTTGGATCGCGTTTTGGAAGTTTTTTAAAAGGCAAAATTATAATTATTGCCCGCTACGCGTACCGATTGTCCGTAGACGTTAACCGCCTAAGAAGTGTTAAAAGGTTTGTTGTCAGTGAACATCTATTTTCAATAACATTTTAAATACATACATACATTTAATGCACATATGATTCGAAACACTAATTGTGAATTGTCTTACTTTTTTGCTTTTTTACTGTAGACAGATTGCAAACATTAACTTCTGCGACAAAACCTTAGAATACCTCGAAAAATGGTCAATACGCATGTAGATTGACAGCAAAAAATTAGAATACTGGGTAATTAAAAAAGGGACACTGTAAAAAAGGGACTATTTCAGGTAGGCTGACATTTGTATGCAAAAACTGCATTAAGATTACAAAATTTTAAACTGCCATTTTGACTCAAAAACGGATTTTTTTGGTTCGAATTTTGATCCGTTAAAACTAGTTGATAATTTGTATTTTAGTATAATATAATATTGGTGAAGCTTTTTTTATTGGCTTTAACGCGTTTTTGTGTGTATAAAGCCGAAGTGATGAGAAGGGCAGATCTATATGGCCCGTTTTTATAGAGTTAAGATCCAATTCTAATAAAATAAATTCTAATATCGGCATGCTTTTCGTACAGAGATTTCAAATTTGTTTATTTACATTAGCTTGTATACACAAGCGATAATTTATCTCGACTTGAACAATGAATGTTGTGAGAAGACAAATTCTCAGTACGAAGCGAAGGAGCTTAAAATTATCATAGATCGCCTAGATATGTTATCTGTAAGCAGATAATGGTTGTTTTGTGGCAATAAGCTAATTTGTTATTGTTTGCTATGTTTGTGCAGCCTCAACCGTTTTGCGCAGCAATTACAATACAAGTACAAAATAAACAGTTCCTAAAATTTTGAAAAGGGCGCTTGTCAAGCATGAATGATCGACTATTTAGAATCATCGACGAAAATAAGTATTCCATGGTTATCGCCATTATAATGTGAGTCATGGCATCCAGCATGTGTTCGATTAGTGGATGTTTCAAGGTCTGACTGTTGGTGGTTTCTGACTTGGTGTCGAACAAATCTCATTTTTCAATCAGCGATTTGTCCAGCTCGTTTTAATTATTTAACACTTATCGCAGGAACACACAGGATATTCCTAGCGCCCACGCTCTCGATGCAGATTCATATTACATTGCTCATTCTTTGTATATGAAATTAATAACAATATGGGAGATGTTGACACGCTGAGACTGGCCACCAATGGCAAAATGATCGTTCAATGTTTGCATAATGCTAAGCCGACTGTGTCCTGATAAATAAAACCCATGGCGCAGCACATAAACTGGCCTCAATAAGTCTGCATTTTTTCAAATTACTATCAAGATTTTTTACATTGAATCGTTGGCGTTAATCGATCGAGAAGATCATTTATGCAAGATTAAAATATGACAATAAAAGATGAAATTGTTATAAACAAAATCAACCCTTTGGCATTTGGACATAGCGTATTTGACATACATTCCTACAAATAGTTATAAGATGACTGATAAGAACAATTTCTTTCAAGCTAAAACTTCCCTATGTTGTTGTACACATGGTTCTCAACAGATTTTTGGATAAAAAAATGGGTCATGCCACACAAATGTGTCACAAATCTTTGAATCTGGATACATTTTTATTTCAGCTTTCAGTAGCAAAAAAATTCATGTTTAGCTTTAAAATTACGATTTCTAACTAAATTTAAGTAAGCCATTAAAAAATTGGCAATTTAACTCCTCCCGCTTATTTCGTAATAGCTTACGAAATTTCTCCCGATGCCAAAAAAATATTTTGCTGTATAATAAAAATACTCTGGATATATATTTTAAGCTCTAAATAGAAAAGTCAGGATCAGTATAATCAATTTTATAAGCCTCTTATGGCCGGACGCTAATACATGGTCGTTGTTAATACTTGCGAAAAGTGCCAATATGCCGATATATCGTCGTGCACGCGATGATGTCTTATTATTCACATCGTTGTTTCAAAATAACTCAATGTAACGTTATGTGAAACTTTTATTTAATGCAAGTGCCGTTGCACGGGGAGTGTTATATAGATCTTAATCATCGACAGGTATCATCGACAGGATAGGGAATGAAGTATGGCAAAAAAAGGTTCAAAGGTGATAAATCAGTCAGTGACTCGATGATAATTTTGGCATTTACTAAAATAATATCTTGATTTACGAGAGTGGAAAATTGGGATTTGGGTGGCCTAAATGAATGGACGTGAGAATATGATTAAGGCGATAATAATTTCATTTAACCCTTCTGTCTATCATTTCTCTCGTCAATGAAATAGGTAAACAAACTATGATAAGAAATATATTAATATTGATTTTCCAAACATATGATGCAAAAAGGATTTCTTGCGAAACAGGTAAAAAATATCATAAATAATTTTATAAAGGGAAAGGATTATAATTTCTTTATGGAAAATGAAGAATAATGTAATATCTTGTATAAATCCTTTGAAAAATATCTAGGTCTAGCCAAACCTATTTGATTAGGCTCTAGATACATAAATATAAATATCCTTTTTACTCGAAACACCAATTTCAAAAAATTCAATGAACGAATAGATAATGAAGAGATCCTAGTTCTGCAGTTCTTAATGTTCAGATATATTTATAAAAAATCAAAAGAGGAAGCGTATTTGTATGTTTAATCAAAAAATATTAATGGCAATGTCAACGTACGCAGATTATTGAGACTTATGTGCATTAGTTAGAAAACATTGTGCTAAATACTATTCTTCTCTGCTAGCTTATTGCGATCATATGATCTTAAGATCGTACGATTATTGTAGAAGGCAATTGTTTGTCTACAATAGGCAAAAGTGCGAGATAAAAGTCATCAATTGTTAGGTACTTAGAAATGGAAACTGTGTGGCTGGGTAAACATATGTGCACATTGTATCAACCAAGACGCATACAAAAGGATATAGGCGATACTAAATATCAATCACGGCGATCAAACCCGCACACGAAGTCCTTATGAATTGGTATTTAACAAGTATTAGAAATGTATTTAATGTAAACCTGAGACTGAACCATATTTGCAGACTTTCTACACAAAAGGCATAACATGCTGGCTAATGATATTATCCTCTATGCATGAATTGCAAACCCAATGGATCAAATGGATGAATGACGAAATAAGAGCGATTTAAATTCCGATATGATGAGATTGTATAAAATATACATTGATTGTCTTTAATCAATTTTTATATAAAGAGTGCAATTCCATTAAAGATTTAACCCTCTGGATTCAAAGCAATCATATATCGTTGATTGTGAAACTATAGATGGCTGCAAACAACGATCACTATTGATCCATTTATAACTTAAAAATGTTCCAATGTGAATCGTTTCTGTTCGTCAGGATTCAAATTCATCGATCAAAAGCCATTCATTTATCTCCTCGTGGCCGTTCATCAAAAATCCTTGTGACCATCAAAGGATTAAAAAGAAGAATAACATAGATCATAGATGAAATAACAGATTATTGAATGCATTCTTGGGGCCTCATACATTTTGGAGGGTTTCAAAAAGGGACCTAACAAACATCCTTTGAAATACAAGGTTAAACTAGACTTTTCCCTTCAACATTGAAATTATAATAGGAAACCCCGCATATCGAGGGGCTGAAATTTGTCCCAAGCTGAAAAACCAAATGGACCCAAAAGGGACTCTCAAGTGCTAAATCTGCACTGCATTTAGTAGTGAGATAATTTTAAAATAGACTTAACGTACTACTAACTATTTAGACTTAAATGTAGATGCTATATTTGTTTGTCTTATCGTCCGTACAAATCCACTTATCTCTCAGGACCGCGCAGCGTGTATAAAGCTTGTATATAAATGAATAAACACCGTTGATTTCTTCGCGTAAACATAAACTTGAAATGGATTCATTTGGGTTGTCATTATTATACATTTTGATCGATCGATCTAAACAATTGTACGATGTACGCAAGACACTCTCTCCGTCTTTATCTCCCATTTACAATCTCCGAACTCAAGGCGCAAGAATGCGCTTTCTGAATCACTGGAATTAGAAGTAGAAGCAATACTTCAGAGTTATATACCCTGCGTCAAAATAGGATTTAGGATGATTTTATATAGTAACAATTCAGTGGTTGAAGGAAACAGGAAGATAGGTAATTATTTTATTGGTAAATGTGACCGATTTAATTTAATTTGATTCTATACGATATTTTTATATCACGATAATGCTATAATGATTCTTAGAAGCTATGCGTCTAGTGATACAGGATGCGGCAGGAAAACTACCTTATTTGAAGAAGGATAGGGGGACGTCTTTAAGGCAAACGCGCTCTTCTCCCTCATCCATTGCATGATCTTTACTAAACCAACACGATAGAAAACATTAGGTTCTATCCTTTCGAATGAGTGCCATTTCGCCTTTTTCGGAATAACTGTCGCTTCAGGGGCGTGCGTTTCAAATAAGGAAGTTTCCCTGCCGCATCTTATATTAGCATAAAATAAGATTAAAGCACTAAGCAGATGTCCTGGATTCTAATTTCGTACAAATAAATTAAGCTAGAATGCATTTTGGAATATTAAATTTACTATTATTCCTATTTGTAATGAATCGTTTTATCCTCAATTCGCGGTCTGCTGGGGATGATAAATCGGATATTTATATAGCAAAAATACCACAAGAGTTCCATCCTAAATATGTTATATAAATACACTAATTATTATTTTGTTGCTAAGCTGAACATCTATTGAGCATTTCGAATTTGGGATATTGAAGCTGATATAAGAGTCATCCTTGAACTTGATTACGGTTTATTTATAAAAATGTTTCGATTTACAAAGCACGAATACTAAGATAACGTCCACACAGCCGATCTCTTATTATATAATAGTCTAAAATTAAAATATTTAAACGAATGCGGTTTCGTTTGCCGATGATTGGCGATCCGTCGACTAATAAAAATAATATGTGGTTAGCTCCTTTCGCGCGTCTACTTGGTAGGTCTTTGTATATGAGCAAATATGAGGTCGCTAACTTTCGTAATATGAGGTCTCCAACTTTGAGCTTACAACAATGAGATGAAAGAAATATTTCTCGAGTCATCGATCTTTCGTCTGGATAAACAATGGAATGATTTATGTCCAGCCTACGTCGTCGTTCTAATTGATTCAAGAAGAAAATCATCCAAATAACAAGAACTTCGACAAAAAGTTCTGGTTGACCTTTCTCAACAATGTCAAATTTAATGTCCAAAAATAAAAAAAAAATCATGTGTTTTAATTGGAGTATTTTTCTTGAATGTTGGACGTTAAAATAATTTTGAAAGATCTGACCTGTACATGTGGCCTCATGAGGAGGTCAAGGGATCAAGTTTTAAGTACGTAAGCAACACATTTATTTATAAATTTTCCATAACATCTCGCACAACTCATCTTATTCTTATTTATTATATATTAAATACGGGGAAAAAGCCTATAATTACAACCGCTAATTGGAATAACAAAAATATCCAATCAGATGACGCCAATCAATTGGCAATGGGCTATATCCAGTATTGTTATCGAGAAAGATCATTACATTTTTAGCAATCTTAATGCGATTTTCATTGGGACGACTTTGAGCCCAATCGTGTCAGCCCAATCAATAATATTATAAAATTAGGCATTTTATAGACCAATAAAAATCAAATATAAAAATAATAAAAACACGTTATCTTAATGGCCGCTCTTTTTTTTGGTTGGAAGACATCATTTTTTTAAAAAAATATTCAAATTAATTATACAAAAAAATAGATGAGGTTATCGCTCATATTTCCATTGTTGAAATTCTTGAAGATTTAAGCAAAAAATTAAATTATGTTTTATTGGCGTAATATAGCAATATTTCATACATCATTTTAAACCTGATGATAATCGATCTATCATGTTGGATGGATCAAATGATTTTTAATCTTAACAGTTATGAGTGTTTAAAATGCGAATATAAATATAAAGATTACACATCCACAAAACAATCAAACAGTCATCATATATCAATTTTTTATAAGTACACTATACCAAGTGTTAATATTTACGTTCAATTATAGCTACGTCCATTTATTAAGCATTCAAAAGCTGAAGGATTGAATTGAACGAAATTCGAATCAGTAGGTAAATCGATTTCTTTAAAATAATATAAGAAAAAAAATCATGGAAATATTTGTAATCAAGTGTGATTCTCAGGAATATGATGTTATGGTGAAAATGAAAATCGATCAATAATTAATAAACGAGGAAGTACTCTGATCATAATTTATACGCACAAATATAAGGCCTTTCAATAGGGACGCTCGAAGTTTGTTAAATTATAGCGGCCATGTTGTTAAAATAAGATCAGTCAAACTTATTGTAAGTTGTTCAATAGTGTATGGCAAATCGTGCAAGTTGGGTACCGCATTTGTTCAAAATGGAACAAAAACAGCGTCGTGATGATGTTTCAATCGAGTGTTTGGGGTGGTTTCACAGCAATAAATCCGAGTTTTTGCATCAATTCAGAATGAAATATAAATCCATCACTTTACACGTGACCTTAACAACTTAATTTTCAACTTTGAGTGGTCACTTGCGCTCTGAGCGCCGGCCACAAGGTCTGTGTCCAATCGGTCCGCTTTTCGGATCGCTGATATAACGAATGAACGCCATACCTGCATAGGTCTACAGAACGATTATAAACTCTCATTACAAAACGAAACTGTCCAAAGAGACGGGTGGGTTGTTTAAATTTTACAATCGCTCGAAAATATTATGGTTTTTATTTTATTGCGGGCTTATGCCGGCCCAATGTTTAAGCGAAGAAAATAAGCATTAGACAACTTAGTATACATTATAAAAATGGATAGAGTCAATCAGTGTTGATTCATGTAAAGCAGAGTGGTCAAGTAAAATAAAAGCCATGTGCAACTCTGCATTTTGCGCCCGTGGCGGGCGTCTGCTTTACCACCCCCTTGTTACGGCCCTGATAACAAACGCCATCCAGATTTATGCGACAGTCATCGAAAATTGAACTTTCCGAATACGTGCCACCAAGCAAAGCCGCGCTGGACATTTGAACGATATTATTTTCATACTTAATGCCATAAAATATTATTTTAAAACAAAAATAAATTGGCATATTGGCATTTTTCACAAGTATTGACGACGACGATACAAAGACGTCCTTCACTAAAAGGGTCAATAATCACATATTTCACGTCCGGATTTTTTTTATAAATTCTACCGCAACATTGTCTAAGCCGTTCAGAGATAATTAATTCATTGAAGTGTTGTTCAATGACAGTTTTTGTCGGTGATTTGTGAATGCTCGTGGAATTTGAGCTGCGCATTTTGCATCGTCCCGTACATCGTGTTTATCTGTCCGTTTTCTGAATGAATCAATTGCATTGTGCTGCACTACGATGCACGCAGGGTGATTATGAACTATCTAGCATGACGAAAGAAGACATGATTAGAGCGGCATATCATCAGCTCTTCTTATCTTCCTTGAGCTGGTCAGTGCTGAATCGGGTACCTTTGTTATCACAAGAAGCACGTGCAGTGCTAGGCCGCCGATAGCGGATTCTTATCAGGTGATATTAAAACAGCTGTTGGGAACATATCTGCTCATTAGCAGAACCAAACAGGACTAGAACGGTTGGACGACAAAAAGCGACGATTGCGTCTAATCTCCGCGGATTTGGCGAGAGCGCCGCAGAAGCCGAAAGATGGACCATTTTAGGCGGATGAGTCATTCAATTTTCTGCTTTGATAAGGCCCAGACAAATATTTTGTAGGAAAGTCAAACGAAAGTAAATTTAGTCTCCAAGCATCCATATTTTTTTAAACAGTTCACGACCTTAATTTCAGTACGATAATGAGAAGTCGTGCGTTTTCGTTTACCACAGGAAACGAACCGGCAACTCCGGCGCGATAAGAGTTTTCACATTTTTTTCAGTTCCAAAGCCAGTTTTAGCCTTAATAATTATATATATGTAATGGCTGGCGACCTTTCACACACGTCACTCAACGAGTGATAAGACAATTTATTATATTTAGCTGTAAAATGTAAAACTATCAACGACGGGAATCAGATTACAGACAAGATCAGATCGAATTTGTGGAGGAAAAACAATGATCGACACACGAAGTCGAATGAGGTACAAAGATTATAAATTGGTACTTTGATCGGAGACCATACTGTTATAATGGAGTTTAGCGACCTACATCGCTTGGGCATAATTAACACGCCATGAAGGATCTACAAGCAGAATTGAGATCGTCTGAAATAGCAAAAACATCATTTCAAAGAATGAAACATTAAAAATCGATATTCTATGCTCAGTCGACTTTTTAAAAGTCGATTGTTTTGTATGCACGGGTTCTAAATGGTAATGTGTAGCATAGAAACTAAGGGCATACAGTCAATCCAATGGAACAAATGATTCACCAACAAATCATCAAAATTTCAAACAAGCAACATTAGGAAATTCGATCAACGATCGATAAATATGATCCCGAATTTTTTCCATGAATTCAATTTTTGTCATAATCGTCCGGGAAGATATTCAATGCGTGCCGGTCGCATCTGTTGATTTTCGCTTACATCGACATTTTCAACGGTCATAATGTTCTCTTATCAGCTCCAACAAATGATGTTTTTGCCCACCACATTTCACATTACGATATGTACTACTAGTATTCCTCGTTCGATGCGGCTTGTACAATTTTCGAAAAAAAGCCATAAAAAGAAACACGCAGTCGAAGCTATAAATCGCTCCGATGATCGCCAGACTGTACAGAGTAATTATTCCCGGACATTTTGAAATAAATCCACCCCTAGATCCCAATATTCAAATGCACAATTCAATAATATCCGTATTATGGCTTGATTTGCGACAAATACTTGCAATCAGATTCCTACAAGTATGGCTTTTCTAATGAATTAACCCCTTACAATACAATGTGAGTATAGACAATTTTTGTAGATCAAGACGTTAATAAAACCATATTTATATTACTCAAAAAAACATCTAATATTTTTAAGAAGTGAAACTGGAATATTTTTTATCATGAATAGACCAAAAACAGATTTATTTAAACGCATCCCCACAAACTTTCAAATCAATTTTTCAGGGCTTCGAACCATTATATTTATATCAGTTCGGTTACAATTTTAATTTCGGTTCAGCTCCGACTGATTTAAATATCTATATTTGTATTAACTCATTATGGTCCGCTGATATTTCGTAAAAGATACTGCTGTAGTCTAAAATTATGTACGGATTTTTGGTGAAATTTTTATTAGAACAAAACAAATGTATTGGTGGTCCATGATCTGTTAAAAAGGTATTTTTAGCATAATTTAGAACATTTTGTTACTTTTTTTAGAATAAACATACATGAATAATGTTGTCAAATTTACTCTTTTTGACCTTTTGATGAGTATGCCTGCACATGTTGCGGGCAGCACTCCCTAGCACTTTATTTACAATTCCGTCCTTGTTTTGTCACGTTTTAATTAAATTTCCAACAAAGTTTCATGTACACAAATAATTAATTAAAAAAAAAAAACTAAAAAATTTAACTCACTCCCGGTATTGTGCGAAAAATTAGGGTTAATCGTTGATGATTCCTTAGTTGATATATTCATTTCCATGGTTATGGAATTATAATTATAGAAATTTCTTTCAAGGAAATGTCTAGGCTGTAAATTTAAAGAGTATATAGGAAGAAATAACCTAAAGAAAATGCATAAAAATGACTTAAAATTACAAGCTGGAATGTGTAAACGTTTTTGCCTAAAAACTGTACCTGTGTACACTAGGCGATCTTTATTGAATATAAAAATATTTTTTAAAGTTTGACAAAATATAGTAATGGGAATAGAGCTAGCCACGTATTTCGGTACGCGAGTGATGGTATTCTTTACCATGGAAGTCCTAAGTCTTGGACTTATATTAACCTTTCCCTACCGGTGATGTATTTACTACACCTCAACTCTAATAATGGGAATATCGATATGAAATACAATAGATACGGGGTTCAGAATTTTTGTATTCCTCCGTAATATATTTACGAATCACATCAAAGTATTATAGTAAATAAGTATTCATCTGCAGCGACGGAAATAAATAATTAATTGGGAAATCGGGAATTTTGCGAGTTTTAGTCCGTGTCTCAGCGGAAAGGAATTTTATCAATGTAATTTCTTAAGCTATTAAAAATCCCGGGACTGTTCCCGGGATGGTCTGATGCAATTCTGAAATCCTGGCTCGGGATTGGATTCCCTACTGAGACTATTCTAAATGATTCGGTTCTAAATATCATCACTCATATCAATGCAACAATTATGAACGACATTATTCGAAAGGGCTCTGACTTCTTTCATTCCATCACTTCCAATCAAAGTCAATATGTATATGGAAATAAAAGTATTATCGTTCTACATTATATTTCAAAATTTTATACTGAAAATGAAAGATTGGGAAGTCCTGACGTGGAGTGACGACAGCGCCAGACATTAGTTATGTCCAATTATATCGGCTAAATGTCAATTTTTCACAATCCTCCGGTGAAATTCGATCTTCCCAGGCGTCAAATTAAATTCCAGAACGACCCCCAAACAGATCTGCATGACATCAATGCAGCAAAAACTATTGCCAATTAATTGGCTCAATGTCACGAGCATATTCCCAAACACATGTTTCTTTGACAGACGTCCTATTTGACTGCACGATTAATTGAGTCCACAGTGAACAACACAATTCAAAAAGCATGAAACATTTGCAGAGATTAGGAATGGTGTCAAATTCCTCCATCCTATTAGAATCAATCCAAAATACCACATGTAACTAATTTAAAAGAAGATGTTTTAGTTTTTTGAATCGCTTGACCCAGTCATAATTATTGGCGGAGACAAAAAATTGCAAAATCGGCTGATGAATATCCTCATAAAATGGATCAAATTGGATAAATTTATGCAATAAATTCAATTGATTCACTATGAAAGCATTGAGCATTATCGAAGAGATTTATTTACGTAATTAATTCCAGCAAACCAATTAGACAGACTGTCCCAGAAACAATAAACAATGAATACGATGTTTATAAACAGGCCACTATAAATACATGGACTATTTGATTATCCTTAAAATAAATATAAAATAGTATAAATAATTCCAAATATTTATTTAAATGGAGCGCGTGAATGTTTGCTCTCGACAATCGTATCTGTAATACTGATTGTATGTATCTTTTTATTGAGTCATAATTTGTTGGGCTATAAATTTTCTGGGATTTCAAGAGATGTTTTGGAAACCGCTGAAAACGACAAATTAAATATATAAAAATGATTTAAGACATTTTACACTGAACGTGCGGTGAATGTATAATTACATCATCATTTTTAAGTTTAGAGCTTAAAACATTGATTATACGAGAGCATTTCAATAGCTCCAGCAAGTTTTACAGGAAATGGGCGTCCCCCCAACATTTGATAATTCTCATACAACACATATTCACAATTTAGGAACCGTTAAAACTAATAAATGTGAGGGGAAGTTAAAAAGTAGCCCGATAATGGATACATTTTGAAATGTAAATCAGACAAGTACGGACCAAATAAAGGTTATAAGATGATTCAAATGGATATTAAAACCCAACTGGATTGTATAAAAATGATAAAAGCAATCCAAAGACAATGCTTAATATGAAAAAAATGCATTGCTTAGGATTGTCTAAACAAAAAAATATGGTTATTTTATAATAAAATTATTTTAACACTTGACAGTCCGGGTGTTCAGCGCTCTTCGCTAAATTTCGCTCAAAGTCCGGGCGATTAAGCAAAAAATTCATTCGAGTGGTACCTACATAGAAGTTTACTGCATCGATATATTTAAATATAATAGTGGTTTTCAATCTGTGGTACGTGTACCAACAAACGTGATTAAATGCCAAAATTGATTATTTTTTTAAATACAATTTGCTATATTTTACCGACGGATGACATTTACATATATTTTATACGATTGAAATATTGATACAAGTGTGTACTGTCATCTCTAGAGAGAAATTTAACTCTATATCAAGTTTGTACGACATTTTTTCAAGCTAAAGTTACGTTATTCTTATCATAATAATATCACAATAATGCGGGCACGGTCTGTAAAGCGTTAATATAAATAGCAAATCATTATATTTTTTCAAATTCATGATATCAATGTTGGAGACGACGGATTTGAAGTAAGACTTTTATAATACCAATAACGAATCCATTACTCTTATTAGAATTCTTATAAATGCCTATTTTCAAATATATTCTGACAAATCTATAATCCATTCGCCATACGACCAGTCAAGATGATTGTTTGGCGATGGTTCTTAGCAATAAGACCAAATTTTTGCATCAATTCAGGATGAAACATGCGTTGTTTATTAGTTACGTAGATTTTGTAATTTAAAACTAAAAAAACTGGCTAAGATAGCAGCATAAATTAGTACGATAGATAAATATCGTTCGCGACTTCATTTGACATGAGCCACCTATGTAAGTTAGCCTCTGAGGGAACTTCTGTGATTGTACAGATCATAGAGAATGCCGCAAAACGTCTTAAAATATAATGGAGTGGCCACATGGTCTGTGTGTCCAACCGGTCCACTTTTCGGACCACTGATATGACGCGAATGAGCGCCTCGCGATCAGACGCCATTCTTCAAAACGATTACGAACTCTCATTACAAAACGAAGCTGTCTGAAGAAGACTGATCAGGTGGGTTGTTTAAATTCTACAATCTGCTTAAAATAATTTTATCTTTATTATGTTTAAGGGATAACGAAGAAAAGAGGGATTTGACAATTTATCATAAATTATAAAAACCGGCAGACTCAATCAGTATGTAAAGTAGAATGGCCAAGTAAAATAAAAACCATGTTCAACTCTCGACCGGGTTGGTATTTTGCGTTTTGTGCCCCAAGCCCAGTTGCGCCCGTGGCGGGCGTCTGCTTTGCCACCCCCTAGTTACGGCCCCGAATATCAGGTATTTTTTTATCTTATAAGAATTTATTTAGATCTATATTTGAAAGATTGAAAAATGAATTAGTGATTTTCACGTTTAATTTACATCCAGTTGTTAAATTTATATAACAAGGGCGTTCCCACGAAAATATTATTTACAGGAGATAAACGGATGACGGACGATTCAATTAGGTTTTTGTTAACCTCTAGATCCGATAGATTGGCCTTCATAGAATCACCAAAAATACCATGAGACGATTTATCGGCCCTTCAAAATTTCATATTTATTTTTAAAGTTAATTAGACATTTAAATGGGCTTGTACGATGGAGTATCCAACTCCGGGCACGCGAGCCGTATGCAGGTTTCAGCAGCTAGTAATAATATAATCTTGAAGGTTTTTATATACCTATTTTATATGTTTTAAGTTATTTTGAATTGCTTTAGCATAAATCTGTAAACATAAAATAATTCTGTAATAATATTACAATTATTGTATCAACAAACCCCATTTATTATTACCATTTTCGATACTGATTTTTTGATCGATTGATGATCATTGCGTCAATTATGATAATTTCTTAATGAATGATTAAGATCCTAATAATTAAAACAAATTTTAATATCCTGCAAATCTAATTATTTGAAAGAATAATTTCTAATCCTCGTCCAGTTTTCTTATCGATACATGAACGACAGAAGATGATGGGCGATTCGAATAGAGGAATTTTTCATTAAAAAAATACGAAAAAAACTGCAATATTGCATTAATATTTCATTAGAATTATTGTTTATTTCTTATGAAGCAGGTTCATCAGTAAAATTACAAACACCTTTACTATTATTTCCTAGTATTTTTTGTTGATTATTATTTACGGAATGTTATGAATGCATATCATAATAATTTAGAATAAACCGGCTAAACAACAACAAATGTAACAAATGTTAAACTCAATTGAACCCAATTAGTTGGAGAAATTGGTTAAACTAATTAGAGCCTAATTAAACCACGGAGAACCTCTTTCCAACGTGCCAAATCAAATATCAATACGTCGCCTTCAGAATAGAACAAGATCCGAGGCAAATCACAAATGATTCAATTTTATAATAGTACTAAATGCGGAGTTGATTCTTTGGACCAAATATGCGCAAATTACTCGGTAGTCAGAAGAACTCAGAGATGGCCATGTGTAATTTTTTCAGCAATATTGAATATTTGTTCCTCTAATGATTTGTGCTTTGGAAAGCCTCGAATCCCGAAAAAACGACTGAACAGGAATAAATATAATATATTGTTGAAGTATAGATGATTTGTTTTATATTTTCGCAAATCTTCAAGGGTCCAAGGATCCCAGTTTAAGAACCGCTGTTGTAGATATTGGTTGTCAAAAAGTACAAATACTGAAACTTGTGATAGTGTCAGTTCCTAAGAAGATTTTTTGATCTTCCTTGTCATTTTTTTAGTTATAAGCTGATCTCATGAGATTTTTCTTTGTTATTCAAAGAATATGAGAAGTATTATTGTTTATGTTTTTTTTTTTGAGTTACTATAGTTTAGTAAGAGATATTTATTTTATTTAACCCCCATCCATATTTATAATAATAAAAAATATGCTTGTAACAAATGATTTTCTGGCGTGGGTTAAATAAGACCCACGCAACTTGTAGTGTGGTCAAAAATAGCGATATCAGTTAAGGGTTAGAGCGAGGAAGAAATTGAGATTCATGTATTTAAAGGTAAAAAAATTGGCAATTTTCATACAGTGAAATGGAGAAATTCCGTGTCAGAAAAGGGATGCATTTCGGTCCAAAAAATGGGATTCAATGTCAAGGAGATAAATTTAAGGAAATCCTTAGATTCTTAAATTTTCCCAAGAAAACAACGATCTAAACGCTTGTATAAAAATAAGTTTATATGCAGATTACTATTATATATATAATACATCACCCAATAAGTTCGTAGGAAGGTTTTGACCTCCATATTTTTGGATGCGCACGATATTTTATTAATCGATTACGAATATTATATGGCGTTATTAGTGCGTTTAACGGAAGAAATTGCGATAAAACCACCCCAAATGAAGAAGAAAAAATTGCTCTTTCACCAAGACAATGCACCGTGTCACAAGTTAAAAAATTCACTTTGAATCCAATTGTGATTTCATAAAATTTGCCATAAATTTTGTCGTTTTATCAGTCATCCTACGAACTTATTGAACATAGTTTCGAGATCATATTTACGTAGTACTTTTTTGGATTTAGCAGTAATAAGGGCTTCGATGTATACAAACACCAGTTAGTCTATCGTCACACCCTGTTTGGAGATGTACGTTTTAGTGATTCATCTTATCAATTATTAACCGCATTGTTTTAATTTTGTGCTAATTTAAAAAAAAATTTGGACACACGCCCAATAAATCACCAAAATTTCATCGCAATCGGACGAATGGCTATTTCTATCTATTTAATGATTTAAAAAGTAATTTGAAATGAAAAATATCGAATTTGGTTTGTAAAATATTTAAGGCCAGATCCACACTATGGTGCCGGTAACGGTTCGATCTCGCTCCGATCCCGGTCCGATCAAATATTCTTACACAAGAAACAATCAAAGTATTCACACTGTCGGATCGTTCCAATTCCGTTTCTTATATGAGAATATTTGACCGGACTGAGACCGAGAGCGAGATCGAACCGTTACCGGCACCATAGTGTGAATTGGGCCTAATTGTTAAAAACTAGGGGCAGCCAATTTATATTCGCACACGGGCGGCCAAGTCCCTAGGCGCGCCTCTGGCAGTAGCATCGTAAAATATAATAATGAACGCTCAAAATGAAGACTTTATCTGCCAGAGATGAATGTTTGATTTAAATTTGAAAAGAATAAATTGCGATAAAACCACCCCAAATAAAGAAGAAAATTGTGCTCTTTCATCACGATCGAGTCACAAATCGATCGCAACAGTGGCGAAATTGCACGAATTGCACTTTGAATTGCTTCCCCATCTAGTGTAATCTCCGGATATGATTACTATCTGTATGGAAACCTAAAAAGAATACTCCAGAGATTTGGTTTCAATGAATAAATGATCGCCGAAACTGAAGCCTACGAACTTATTAAGTGATTTGTTAGAGATGGACATTTATGTTGATTATTTGCTATAACCCGTCAATTTGACGGTCATTGGTATTTAAAAATATGGCAAGGCTAGTGTTAAAAATAAAAAAAACGACAGTACCATTTCATGGTCACCCTTTATGGGTGCACGTGACAAGTCACCTTTTCTGCTTCCTGGTGCAGTGTGCCTAAGCCGAATGCACCACACTGCATAATTGCATCGTCCAGTCATATGTTTGTGCGAGTGGTAGCACGTGGAATAATAAATGCGTTTTTTTTTTTTGCAACTTGTGATGTTATAACCTTCGGCTGACGATTTGTGAACGTGTTTGATTCGAGTGGACGTTGCAAAAGTGTGACAATAAAAATTCAACATAAAACCAATCCGCATACAATGTGTGCATCAATGCATTCCCACATAGCATACATGGGTTTAAATCGATCAAATATTTTTATACAATATAGAAATTTCAAAAATGTACCTGTAGACTTGGGGCGTTTGACAAGTCCATATGCGAACTTCGCGTATGGTATTTCGACATCTAGAAGAACGACCATCGTATGTATTAAAAACAAAGGGTCGATGCGGTTATGATCGTATTAACGTGCTAATGGAGCGTCAACGACTGACAGATTGAATCGGCGCCATTTATAATGTTGTCATAAATTTAAAAGGCGGATTCAACGATGCATTTTGCGAGCATGCGATGTGATTTATTTGTTCCCTAACCGCCAGTGCATTTTAGCGACAATAAAGGCAAATAATGCACTCGGACGTCATCCGGAACCTCAGGTCGGGTCTCGAGTGTTCTTGCATCTCGCAGGCATAGCAAATTGATTTACGAAGCAAGGTTGTTCGTTGCCTCATTTATGCTTGTGTCAAACAGACCCATTTTGCACCGCGTTAAAATTTTATTGCGACCCATTAAAATATGCTCGATTTGAGAAAAAATACGTACGAATCCGAATGAAGGCTTCGTCCGAGTGGACGCAGTAGGAAACGCACAGAAGTCGCAACATTAGCGCTGAACGTGCAATAAGGAAGTCCGCGGACTGCTCTGAGGCCTAGCAATTTCCATTGTTTCGATTCATTTTTTAAGACCTGGATTTCTAGCAATAAACGCGCCTTCAAAAACAAGGAACTGAAAATCGTTTTATGATGTAACGGCGAGGTTTCGCATTACGGTTAACGATTGACATTCGATGCACTTTTATACGCATTGAGTCCTTGAACCAACGGTCGTTGCATAAGAACAAAATGCCAAGAATCAATACTGTATTTTTTAAAAACAATAAAAAAATGTATATTTAATGAATGTGCTTGAAAATAATCCGAAAATTTAGTCATACACAATATAAAATCATTTTTCCTTAGTTACAGATGACTTTCTTTTTGACTAATAACCACAATAAATCATCCAGACCGAATTTTGAGCATTAGTATACCATTTATTATTAATCATTTACGAAAGATGTTCTCATTAATTTCAAGGATATTTTTCTGATGAATCCTTAGAGTGCTAAAATACGATATATCGTCGATGATGAAACTAACGAGGACTTCAGACAACGACCGCTATTGCCTCATTGATGGATTCAAAATGCTCGAATAAGAATAATTTATGAGCTTCAGGTCATCAGGCCCGCGGGCCGCATGCGGCCCACAACGAATAGTTCTGCGGCCCGGCCAACAAAACGAACACAATACTAATAAAAATGTGTAATAGGAAAACGCGTTTATTGAGGGCCGAATAGGTCCATTAGTCCCAAAATTAAAATTACACCAAAAACTGTTTGATCCTCTGTTGTAGTGCGTTTGGTTTCCAAACAATCAAAAGGAAGATAACAAACAAACTTACTTTTATGGTTTGTTTTAAAATTTATAATGGTTTTTGTTCAACAGAAAATTTAGAAAACTTACATAAGACACTTATTTGGTATTTTAGAAATAATAAAGATGTAAAAAATCATAAATTTGTATTTTTAAAATGTTTTAATTCGAGTACACTTAAACCTTTTTTTGTGCGGTATATGCGTCCGCGGAAAATCGCACAAAAAAGCTATGGCATAGAAAAAGTGAAGATGCGTGCCATGGGTTTTAAAACCGCATAACTTTGAAGCGGCCATATAAAATATATCAAAAATCGCATAAAAAAAGTTAATAAAAAACAGGAATACAATAAGACAATTAAAAAATTGCATTTAAAGGACGTCTTGCATCAATAGTAAAATTTTAAAGATTTCTTTTCTAAATAGAGGTTTATATAGAAAAGATTCGTACCCATTTTGAAGTAAATTAATTAAAACTTGAGATGTGATGTCAACCGCGTTGAAAAAAGTAATTTCGAAAAAAACGCGTTAAAAAATGTCATTATGGTAGGACCGGCCATGTTGCCGCGTCACTAAAATAGCTATAACTCCGCAAGTAGTTGGAATATTGGAAATTCCTTCGGAGAATGTATTTTTAAAAGCCGAAACATTGGAACAATGAATCAATTTTGTCAAAAATCTAAACTAGAATAAAGAGCGTGGTCGTAAATCAGCGATAACAGATGCAATATGATTAATACAGTCCCAAATTATATTTTTTTCCCTAATTTCGGTTAGCGTTGATGATATATTTCCTAGTTTATCCAAAATATCTCGATACGTACTCTTTATGAAATAAAAAATTGCTTTTAAAAAACCGCATAACTTCGAAATCGCACAAAAAGAGGTGTGAGTGTATACGAATTTCAAACACATAATTTTAAAACTCTCTAAAAACACTACAAGTAAACAATTTTGAGATTTTATTTATTGGAATATGATTATTTTTATCGTAGTTGTGTTTTGATATCAACTGTATTTACATCATTATCAATAAAAAAGGAGAAAACTTATTCGGAAAATTATAAAAATTTCATCAATTTTCACATGGAATACAGTTTTACCGTTAGCCCTGTGACTAGTAATTCGATTGTAATGGGTTCAAATCTACAGGAGGCCACTTCAAGTCAAGTCAATATAGTTTTGTATATAATATAATAATATATATAACTCTTTCGCGACGGGCGATTTACATACAAGTCTTTTAATTCCCAATGATAACGGAAGACTCACAGGTGAGTCTTTGGTGATCTGATTTTAAATAGATCACAGACTATGAAGATGTTTTAATTTTTTTGAAGAGATGTCACTAGAAGAATATAAGGAAATGGTTTCAAAATAACTTATGTGTGTATGAATATAAAAAAAATATAAAAACCAAAGGACGTTTCTTGCATAAACATGTGGGATATTATGAACGTAACCCTTTTTTGGCATTTAATTGCGAGTTCATTCCGTCACATTAGCTAGCTTTGGCGACATCCGAGCCCGTTGCGTAAGAGTTAAGTATAAAAATTATAAGACGGATAGTAATAAGTCGCGTATAATGTCCTAAAAATCTAATATCAAATAGTAATTTGTGGTAGGATATAATCTATGAATGAATAGCAAAATTATCATTATTTTCAAATGATATCATAATTATTGTTGCAAATTTAGTCACTCATAGGCGTTCCTGTATGACTTTAATAATCGTCCAAATATTTATTTTTTAAATTCAAAAAATCAGATCAAAACTGGATATAGACGATTTTTTTTGTAGATAGTAGAAAAATGTTTATAAAACAATCAACCTAAATCTTTATAAAAATAATCTAGGATCAAACACATGGTTTAGTGGCAACAACCTTGTATTAAATACTCTTGTAAAAACTTTGAATCATGTTATGCAGTTATTTTTCTGGCAATTATTACAAATAACTATCAACAAAATTCGATGAAAGTTATTGGAATGAGTTTTAAATCAATTTTCAATATAACATGGATGGAAAATACGCATTTATACAAAAAAAGATAATAGCATCATCTATGGTTTTGCTAAAACATTTAGAGTTCAATTTGAGATTTATTAAAATTTGAATTGATTTATATTCAAGTTTTCATATCAGAGAAGAATTTGAAATTTACAAGCCATCTTGCAAATAATTTTATTGAGAATATGTGATTGCATTTTTAATATTTACTTGATGTTTCACTATTATATTTTCAATTAAACCTTGGTTTGAAATATTTAGCATACTTAATCATGGAAGAAAGGCGCGTAAATCGAGACACAGTTGCTCAACTTTAAAATTATGTCCTTAAAATATTACAAATTGGCAATGTTATAATATGACGATATTCTTCATCTTTTAATGGTACCACATCATAGATTAAAACTTTGAGAAGTTGTTGTGCATACCTTTGTGAATATTATAGTATGAGTATTATTTGTGTATGGAATTTGTTTTTCGAGACGTTTAACGGATACACCATGTTGGCGCATATTGGTCTGGTGGTTATTAAGGTAAACAAAGCACAACAACCGTTGATGTCTTATGTATGTACTGTATTTATCCGCTGTCGTAGATATATGATTAATTTGTATCGAGATAATTAGAGCTTAATTTGAAAGCTTATTTGAATGGTTTGCCTTATTTTGCCAACATAGACAATATATTCTCTCATTTAGTATGTAATAATTTGATTGAAAGGTTATGAACAAATTAATATGGCGTAGTATATGGACGAAAATATAGAATATTAATATTTTCTATTGTAGAGAATATAGAATATATTCACAATTTGCCTGCAGCCAGTGCGAGTGGCTTTTATTTTTAGAATATGGTCGTTCTGGTGAACAACAAAACTCCAAAATATTTTTCCAAGCCATATTCGCTTTAATTAATATAAATAATTATTTTCAAGACCGCAAAAATCGGGCTCGATACAGCAACACTCATTTCTTTTCGTGGTCGATGTTTGAAAAAGAAGAAAACCACACAAATCAACAAAGTAGCCAACCGTCCGCATTTGTACAGAAACAGCTCGTGATACATTTTTTTAAATCAAAACGATTCTGTTATTGACATTAAATTATAATTGAAGGTGACCTAAATTCGTAAGGTTGACATAATCATTTCATCTCATCCGATTTACGTCAGTTATCTATGTTAGCATTGACGACGGGAATGACTCACGTTGATCACTCAATAAGTTCGTAGGATGACATATAGTCGACGCTACTATTGACAAATCCTTATGATTTTTAGTTAGTGTCAATCTTCAAATAATATTATATAAATTTCATAATAATCTGACATTTAGTTCACAAGTTACAGTGGTTTAAGTGATGCTATTTTTGTAATTATCAAAACATTGCTTTTTAATGCGAAAAAATACTTTTAAAGCAAAGCAATGACTTAACAAGTATTATTTGTACTCAGCTCAATCGAGACAAATTATAAAGAAGTGATTTGCTGATTTTAAACGCGGCCGTACAAACACCGATGATGCTGAACGCTTTGGTCGCCTAAATTCGGCACTTATTCTGGAAAACATGAAAAAGTCCATAAAATAGTTTTGGTAGATCGTAAATTAGTATTGTGTATGATAGCTGACACCTTAAAGATATCACAAGACAGTATTTTCATCATTTTGCATCAACATTTGCTCCGTGAGAAAGCTCTGTTTGAAATGGGTAAAAACAACAAGGCGTCCACAATTCAGAGCGCTGTTTCAGCACAATAAAAAGTATTTTTTCATATGCTATGTGACAATGGATTAAACATGGATCCATCACTACACTCTAGAATCAAATAGAGTTCTACAAAAAAGGCGTTGAAATCACTCTTGAAAGAGGTTGATGAATAAAGTCGAAGCATCCTAAGAACTTATTGAGTGAGATGATATGGATGATAACATATTTTATGCCCGGTTTACACGAGCAAGCAAATGCTACGAATTAATTCTGTTTACATAAAACCATAGTAGCTAGCTTGCTGGCACTAGCTTGAAAACTGTCCTCGTGTGAACCGGGCATTGCTATGGATTTTAACGATCAAATTGTTTATATAGGATTATAAACAATACAAGTTCTATCGGAGAACAATACTACTGTTTTTGGCTTCAAAATTAGTTCATCCAAACGAACGTTCATTGAGGACATCCATTCACATTTCGATATCGAATGTAAATATACACAAGCCTCAATAAGTCTGTATGCATTTATAGCGCCATTATTATTTGTCTAATACAAACAGGCTTAATTTTTAATTTAATTTATTTTCTAAAGAGCTGTACAATACAGCTTATATAATAAAATATTTAAAAAATGTATAATAAATATATTAAATTCGAAGAAAAAAGATGCGACTTTTACAGTCAAAGCGCAAAAAGTCTACGAAAAAATGCAGAATTTGGATTTATTTATAAGATTTTTTGATTTAAGTCGTCGATGGTCGATGTCGTTAAATATTAATCGACATCTTCAATGTCCAAATGTATACATTTTACATGTATTTTGTACATGTATCGTCGATTACAATTGGCATTTATTTATTTTCATTTTCAATTTTTTCTCAAACCTTATCAAATTACGTCAGATAAGCCCAGCATCTAATAAATTTTAAATTTGATCATTAAAGAGGGTGGATTAATGGGGGTGGATAGCAAGCAACAAGTAGCAAATTTGGAATTCATAGGATCCACAATTTGCTGAAAATGCTAAAAAAAATAAGCATTATATAATTTAAAATAAATGATCGTAACCCTTTGAGCAGTGAACTAATTTTAAATAATCATAAACTTAGATGCTATATATGTATGTCCGCCCCGTATCATCTGTATAAATCCACTTATCTGTCAGGACCGTCGCAGCGTATATGAAGCTTGTATAAATAAATAAACACTGTCGATAGCATTTAATATTCGGTGTTTTATTTGTGTAAACATAAATAATACCATTGAAATTGATTCATTATATCATTCATATGTCATCGATAAATTTGGCTTTGGGTCTTCTATTCACAATCTCCGACCTACAGAATACTCTCTCCGCTTCTGTTTTTTGTCCAAATTCAACGTGCACGACACTCTCCGTCTCTATCTATCTCCGAGCTCAACGTATAAGTATGCTCTTTCTGTAACACTGGAATTCGGACACAACTCTGTGTCTTACCTCTTTAAGGGGTTAAGCATTTCACAGTTATTATAACGTTACAGTTCAGTATAATAGTATGACAAGTGGGTGCAAGATCGAATTTTTGCACCCATTTCAACAAAGCTAATCTTTGTTTCAGTCAGTGTTTATACAATCTAAATTAAAAATTCAAAGAATTGTGCATACTGCCATTAAATTAAAATCCACAAAGCTGCATTTTTGTCTACAAGTAGTTTACGTTAATTAACATTAAATAAACGTCGTCTACTTTCGATACAAGAAGGTTAGGACTTCAGTAGATGTGGCTAAAGTTGTAGCGCGGGAACTCGATTGAAGTATTGCAATTTTCAAAGCATAGCAATATTGAGTACATATGATATTTATTTTAAGTAGCTACAGCATATTTTCAGTCTTGTAAATATAAGCAACAACATCATTGCGGTAGACTGCCGTTTTGTTTGCTTACAATATCAAAAGTACAAAATGAAAAAGAATCAGCTTTGTAGGAATAAATACACAAATAATGTCGCTTTCTCCCTATCATAATGCTTCCAAGCATTCGAGGATATTCCACCAATCCGTCCACGGATTATATTTGGGATTTAATGGAAAAAAGTATTTGTCAATGCAGTCAACCCTTTTATAGCGTCGAAATAGGGACCACGCTATAGAAAGTAAAGCATCCATACAAAACTTTGGGTTAGGTTTTTCAATTGGACTTTTTTTTTAATTTGAAATAAATCAGCAAATTCCATTAGACTTGCATTTAGAAGTAGAAAAATATTTTCTTATTATATTGCAATGAATATCATCGGAATGTTATTCAACAGCACCGCGCCGAAGAGTCACCCAAAACGTTTAGCGTCACAGAATACGCAATAGAAGGGAGTGCTATACGAAAAGGTTGCCGCAAACGCCATAGGAAAAATAATTTTAATAGAAGTAGACACTATAGAAGGACTGTACAATATAACATCAAAAGATTTGATTAGAAAAGTTTTTTTGGGGTTTGATATATATTTGGGAATAGCAACATTTGAATAGCCATATTTCGGACATACATATTTTTAGCATTTATTTTTATTTTTCCTACTATTTCCTACCATTGTATGGATCTTTAGAAAGAACCATACAAAATTATTTAGGTGCCTTATCGAGATATAATAATGGCGTTGTCTGTGTATATTCAGACTTATTGAAGCCAATGCATATTGGATATTAATCACAATGTTCACGACGTTAAATTATAGACTAACAATAACATCCAATAAATTAGAACAAGCACTGTAAACAAGAAGACTTTTATTTCTTCTATGCTTTGGATGCGAGCAAAGGTCCATCGGGTGCCAATATTTGTTTATTTTATCTGTATGGATGTTCAATGGAACCATTTTTATTCGGTACAAATAACAAATTCCCCAAGCATAGCGCATTTATATGACGTCATTTAACTGGCCATAAATGTAACGCTGTTTGCTCGCAATCAACATACGTTTTAAATCGATTTTCTGTCGCGATTTCAGCTCAAAATCATATTCAGACGACGTAGGCAAGCTGCAGCTAGCAGCATAATTGGGCACTTGAGAGGTTAACGAAACCTCCTTGCCGGACTTCACAATCAACAACCGGGAACTCAGATTTATGGTTCTTGGCGCTTTGCAAACGGTAGTCGACAAACATTTGCTTTAAACGACAAACACAAAGTATAAATAGGATGTAAGCGTTCAAAATTCATAGACGGCGATATGACATACCCAAAAACGGCGTGAATCATGGCTCAGACTCTATGAGAGCCCGCCCGACTGCCCGTTCCGATTCTGCGAGCACTGTTTTAACACATAGTCCTCCGTTGGACGCGCTGCGTTAGATTGCAGGCATTTTTTCGAAAGAACTTAACTTCATGGCGTCCTACCGCGTCCCACATCACGAAGTATACTGATGTGGAAACCTCGGTGAAATTATCAGACCGATATTTGCTAATAAAGCACAATGGTCTTTCTTTATCTTTGCGCTGCTTTGGTAATCGGTCGCAAGCGACCTGATAAGTCTTATTATCACCTAGCCGACGGATAACATCCAAATGGAACCGATTTGTATTTACACGAGTGTTTTTACTATACACATGTGTCGATAAGGAGTTGGTCACAAAAAAGCCAATTTCTTGACGATGGAAATCGACGTCGAAGATGAGAAACATTAACATAATTCAAAGCGCCGGACAGCTATAATCAGATGTCATTATGGCATACGATTGCAGCTGTCAAACTGCTGATATCAACACGCTCATTTTGTATTTAACATCATTTCATTGTAGCAATACGAAGCATTCTATTCATAAAGAAATTCATTTGAAAATCTTAAATATCATAATGATTTAGAACAGCGAGTGTCCGTGTGAAATCAAAGATATGTTCAGATCATAACCCTTTGGCATCAGGTGGTCGCTTTGCAAAAATCGAATTCGGTGCGAAAATCGATATATGTTTAAAATTGGAAGTCGTAATTTTAAAAATGACTATTTTTTTCTCCCGCTCTTTTCGCAATAAGTAGCGAAATTTTTCCCGAAACCAAAGGATTTATATAGGTTATCGTCGAAAGATGCTTTTTCTCCATATTCCAAATCTACATCTGTCGACATCATTAAAATATATTTCATTCAAGCGATGATTTAAAGAAGTAATGTGGTTAGAGCAGCAGGAAATTAGTGCGTTTGTTGTAAACCACTTTGGGGCTTTCCAAGTACAGAAAAATCAGGTTAAATACATTTTGCACAGAGTATTACATATTTTATTATGAATAAAGAAAATTAACAGATTACTCAATAAGTTCGTAGGATATCTTTTAAATGAATTTGCGAAAAATGTCTCCAAATGAAAAATAAAGAGTTTAGAGTAAAAAAACCCTATGAATTTATTGAGTGATGTGTTGCAATATAACGTTGCAAAATATCAATGCTAAAAGCCAGAACCGTAATTTGGGGTATGAAGACCCCGTGGCAAGTATCTAACTTAACGCCCCCCTCCCTCAGAAATCCAATTTTTTTTTAAAAGTTGCAATACATTTAAAATTTTATTATAATGTATGTTTTAAAATAATATACAAAAATAGTCCCAAAAGTACCCGACCTAACGTATAGTTGACGGTTAATGTTGTAAAAAAATACTATGATAGAAAGTGTCTAGAAGCTACGTTGCTCCCGTGATCGTACAGATCATAGAAAATGCTGCGAAAAGCCCTAAAAGAGAACATAAGGTTTGTATGCTCAATCGGTCCGCTTTTCAGACCGCTGATACGACGAAATTGCAGCTCGCGATTGGATGCCATACCTGAACATAACCATAGCTAAGAAAAGGGCGATTAGATAACTTATTATATGTTATAAAAATGAAAAGAATCAACCAGTATTGGTTCATGTAGAATGGTCGAGTAAAATAAAAACTATGTGCAACTCTCGACTAGATCGGTAATCTGCGTTTTGCGCCCCAAGCCCAGTTGCGCCCGTGGCGGGCGCCTTCTTTGCCAAGTCCTTGTTACGGCCCTGCTAAAAGTATTGCGTATAAACGACGTGGCAAACAGGCGAATGATAAATGTCATCATGGAATGAAACCGAAGGGAACGTGGAATATTAAATGCCTAAAATACCGTTGGAAGTTTTTCAGTTTGGATTCGACAAATAAATATATCCCAAAACGAACGCCTTTCTGCGCTGCTCTGTGGTTTACACACAAAAGCGGATTTTAACAAAAAGACGGAAATGGACGAAACCGCATCAAGAATTATAAATACTATGCTTTAAATTCATACACCGCTAAAAAACAAAATCCGCAGAACAACAGATTCGAAATCATATTTATAGGTTATTAAAAGAATCGTATAACACTCACCGAAATGGTAATCCTGCTTAATAGTTGACGCCATTTTGATTCAGCTGCAACGGACGATTTGAAGTCTGTGTAGTTTCAGCAATTCAGCAACATTTATGGAGATCGCCGGAATCTTAAAAACAAAGATAGGGGATTTTTTTTAAAAAATTACAGCGATGTCGATGAGTTCGATTACAATGTAAAGAGCCGCGTCCTAGATTCATTTTTGTTGCCATTTGCGATATGAAATACATCCGCGTTTCTGCAACGCTGTGCGATGATAGCCTTTGATCCATAAACATGATCAGCGTGCAGATTTTTATTCGACGATCGTCAATGGAAATTGATTTCATGGCGTGTTTTTGAATGAAGCGACCCACCTAAGATGGGTTAACAATCATGCAATACGCTCAAATCTAAGCACAAATTTATGCGCGACGATTTCTCCATTGGAAGAATTTACTGTGATTGAACAAAATGGCCGACAAAAACGAGCGATCAAATACATTGATCGTTATGATCCCCATTACACGCCATCTGTAATCTTATTTTATAGATGACTCTCGCATAAGCCTGTTGAAAATTGCTTGCGAAATAATCGACTGTCCCGATTAACCGGCGTCCCGATACAAAAAGTACAAGCCGCACACGAGCCGATTCGGTAGTGTTTATTCAAAAAGATAAAAAACCGTATGAATGAATGAATTATTAATCGTACAAATACGATTATTCAACTTAGCGTTATCAAGGTTCGAGATAAGCAACTTATAATTGTGTTAAGATCGACATTATGACAATGTCGAACGAAATTACTTGTTGTTGTTGTTGTTGAGCTTTCTTGCTATGTATTGAAAATCATCAAATTCTATCAAATTTGGATCGTTTTGTGGTTCATTTTGTAGTTTGCGACAAGCTTATTGATCTAACGCCATAAATGAAACGTGGTAACATGTGGCTTGAATTTATGTCTCAAAATTGGCAGTGATTGATGGATTAAATTTGATGTACTGTATATTTCGTTAGTGGGTGGAAGCATTTTGAATTGAGAAAATTCGGATTGAATTGACGAGGGGTGCAATTAAATCGACTCACGCTTGATGGGTTGAAGCTCGAATTTTGGCGCCATATTTTAAATTTCCAGCTTTCATCTCGGTCGATTTGTCGATGTTACGAATTAAGCGTATCGATTGTGTGTCGTTGAGTGTGTTTGTTTAAATGGAGTTCACTATATTAATGTAGCACTACCGAAATCGTATGCATCTGCATTGCGGTGACGTAAGTCTCGAGCGTTTCAGACGAGAGATTGGTCCGTTTTTAAATGAAAAAAATGCGTAAAAATAGGGAAAAGTTATACACGGAATGGGGTAGCGATGCGGTCCCGAAGGATAGTCGAGCTTGTCGCCGGAGGCAACCCGAAAAGCGTCGAGTGAGTGTGATCCGCCGGTGGCAGCGAGCTGACGAAACCGCGTCCTTATCAACACTGACTGAAGCACTATGAAGCCGTTGAAGTGGGGGTGGGGGGCGGGGGGCCATCACTCGTGTTTGCGCACAAACACCCAACACAAATCAACTTTGTCCCGTAGGGCTGCTGTGTGGGCTGAGGGCGCCCCCCCGAGATCAACACGACGAGACCCTCGCCAAAACGACGGATCCAACTCGACGCGAAAACGCATCCGGCCGAAGCGGACGCAGCCCATCATCTTATCAAAGTTCAGCACCGATCCAATTCTATGAAATTGTAACAGCCTTCAGATCTAGATACGCGTAAGCAGCAGATCAATGTGTGTTCTTCAGAAACTTGATTCAAAAACCGCGCTCAATTCCTCCGCCAGATAGCTAATACATAGTTTGCGTCATTGATGCACATGCTCTCACATTATCGTATAAAAGCACGTGACTTACTACAGATTGACTCAAAAACATCAATCGACCTGAAAGAAGTAACAATTCATAAGCATAATTGCTTATGAACGCGCAACACGTTATCTGTCTACGATATCATATTAGGAAAACTGCGCGTATCGAGGACCGATTGTCAGAATTTCTATTGGAATGGATATTTATATGAAGTTCTATTGGAATTGGACTGATGATTTTTGCTCAACAATGTATATTTGGCAATTAGAATGACGAGATAATGTATTTACTCGAATATCTGATTCATCATTATTACTGTAAACCCAGAAGGTTAGTTTCGCATTTACAAGAATCCAAATTCCAAGCAGAATCTAATATAAGGGAGGGATTTGATGGTTTGGAAATATAGTCTGAACATATTTGTAGTTTTATTGATCGCTTGCACTACAAAAGTCACATCATCATTAAATCCATCAATCAAATTCTAATCTTTTCGATTCAACTTCAAGTTCATGATAGTGAATGAATAGACAGACTGAATACTGTGAAAGATCGTGTGAAAATTCCTATCTGAACATGAGGAGAAAAAATAATTATATCATTGCGAGAAATTTCTGTCAAAAATGCGGCGTGGCGATATACAGAGTTTTTGCCACATAAATCGACAAAGAATTTTGGGGTTAGGGGAGTCTTTTGCTACGTTTAACGCATGGGCCCTATGTCTTAAGTATCAGGATTGCAGTATTCAAACGGTTAAAATCAAAATATAAACACATCAATTCATACTCATCATAGAATCCACCGGAATAACGCCGGAAAAATCTATGTCTTAAACAGGTGGGATCAGGTTGAGTCATAAATATTTGCCGGCGAACAGAAGCCGTTATTATAATTATTCGGTTTTACCCTTGATGAGTGAACCGTATTGATGAGTATAGGATATCATTAGATAGGTATGAGTCCTGTCAATCTTTCGACAGCAGCTAACCGTGTCACATTTTATGTTAAAGTATTTTTTACCCCTTAAATGGAATATTAAAAGTGCATTTTTGTCAAATAATACATTGGGAGTTTAAACAGGGCAACAGTGGTACGGCTATGGCTAAAAATATACGATGAAGGAGCAATGAGTGAACGGACAGAAAGTTGGTTTTTAAAATTCCACTTGGGAGATAAGACCCGGAAAATTAACCAAGGGCTTTGATGAAGACATTTTAAAAGGGGTTATTGGAGCAAAATTCACATCAATCAACAAGGGAATTGTCAATGAAGCTAAATACGTTGTAATCAACCATTTGCCGGCATTTGGAAAAGTTATCGTACAATTTTAGTGAAGGCATTAAAGAAAATCGTACGTCTATTGCCACAAAGCAAAAAATGAGATATTTTTAAACAAAATAATTACTAGGGATGAAAAATGGGTTACGTACGATAATGTTGTACGCAAAATGCAATGGCTTAATAAAGATCAGCCACCTTTAACTATTATGTCTATTGTGGGATCATCACCACTTTTTTGCACAGCTTTTAAATCGAAATGAAATAATCAGTGTCGATAAATACACTCAACAGCTACAACGTCTTCAAGAAAAACGCCCTTCTATAGTCAATCGGAAAAATGTCATACTTTTACACGATAATGCAAAACCGCATACAGCAAAGTTGAAGCAGCAAAAAATTTTAGAACTTAGGTGGTCTGTCTTACCAATTTTATGACGAGTGTATTGATAAGTTACCAGTAAAATGGAAGAAAGTTATCACTAATAATGTTGAATATGTAATAGAATAGTGTTGTTTTATTATTTTGTTAAAGCTGAATAAGTGTTTGAAAAAAGGTCGGCAATTATTTATGACTCAATCTAATAGTACGGGAGACAGCGACCGAAATTTTGCACCCATTTCTAAAAAGCTATTTTTTTTCAGACAGTTTTTATACAACGTAAATCAGGAAAGTTACAGTCCACCAAGCTTTCAACGTTGCGTTTATATTTCAACAAAATAATACCTGAAACAAATAGCGAAAAAGTACAGCGTCAAATCCAAATCCTACAGGTATTATGTGTGCAGGTTTTTCAACATCTTTGTTTTGGCCAGTATCAATATTTGGATAATTTAAGTTGTCTGTTTTGAAAATTCTACTAGTTGATGGGATCTTTTAAAGAAAAAATATATATGTTCATCTTAAAGGTTTAAGTGGCACGATCTGCGAAAAGTAACGCGGTTACAGCTTTACAGGATCAAATGCTTTTTGTTTCATTGTGAGCAAACGCAGCATCCATCTTGCGCAAAGCTCTGTCATTTCCAAATTTCCAAAAAACTGATGTTGAATCATTGGGTCATGCTGTGGTCGATCGATGCGTGCGGGATCCAAACACCTTATTCTTTAATCTGGCCCAACTTCTTTAGGAGCCTCTGAGTATTGGACCAGGATGTGCCGATCATTACTGATATGTGTGGCGGTTGGTGGATCGGGGGTTGACGGCGCGGTTGGAGGGGGTATGGGACAGCGGGGCTGTCAGCGCGGCGGCGGGGTCGTGCGGTCGACGCGGCGGCGTGGTTTGCGGGGTGACGAAAGCGACCCAATCTGTACATCCGTACAGGTTGGGCGCCCGTCGGCGACTGATTGTGCTTTAAAATATAACTAATTTTACAAAATTTGAATACTTTAATATTGCCTGTCCTTTTCCTTTTTTTTCTTTATCAATACCCAAAATAGAATTTATTAATTAACGCCCTGGAGCCTACCAATCGCGCTGCCACCATCTTAACGAGCACGTCACCCCACCATTGCCACCTTGCCAACAACACCACCCCGCCGATCACACCACCTAGCTTCTTCACTACCTGAGCCACCCTCGCCATGTAGCCTTGCCACAACGCCGTCCCGCCAATGCGTCGTTATCAAGACTAGCTCGCCGATGACTCTCTGACCACACCACCCTACCGATTGCGTCACCCTGCCGCCGAGCCGACCGCCCCGCTAACCGCGCTGTCCCGCCAACCGCGTCCCAACCTCTTCTTGCTAAATTGACGCGTGAAAACCCTATTGATCATTATTATCTCTTTAGTTCTATGGATCATTTTTTAAGTGATCAAAATTTCAATTCTATAAAAGGGTTGAAAATCGCTCTTTCAGTTTTTTTTTCAGTCAAAACCCGCTTGATTTTACGAAAATGAGTTATTTAAAGGAAAGGTGTTAGAAGATGATAGATCATATAGGAAATTATTTTGTATTAGAAAAGTTCAATGAAGATCAAGAAAAAATATTTAGAAAAATGTTAACGAAATGTTTGCAGGAGTAATATAAAAAATATGTTTTCCCCAAAATTTTTCCTTACTACAAAATTCATAGTATTTGAACAACATTTGAAAATTGATATTTGCATTTTGGGATTTTTTGATTTAATATATCTTTTTCATTCAAACACCAGACAAGTTGATGGAGATTGTTTCGAATCAACAAGGAAAATACATAAGTTGAGATAAAATATGTACGTTAATAATTACTTAGTAGTACAGCAAAGCTTTAATTAGGACAAGTTATAAATACTGCATAATCATCTTACATGACATAAACGGTATTTTCAATTTATTTGATTGCAAATTAAATGTCATATTTTCCTGAAACATTAAATTCTTCGAATGCTCGTTCATTCACAAAAAAATGTGATCTATGCTGAATCAATGAATTGAAAATTTGAACAGGCCTTGTATAATTATTTTGATGTTTCATAAAAAAATAGATGATTTACCAAAAATATTATACTTCATCAAGAAATAAATTCAATTTTTTCCCTTATTGCATTTTTTGCGGATTAAAATTTACATTAACTTATAAGAAAACTCTGAAAATCACCGATTTATAAGAAAAATACAACTTATATTTTAAAGCCAAATATAGTTAATTTTTTTATGCACAGATGGCCTAATTTTATTTATTTGTCAAGAATTAAATGAATGCATTTAAATACTTAAATTAATATTTAATTTATAAATAAAATGTTATTTATATTTTTAAAATACAAATTTAATTATAAAAACATTTAATATAAAAAATTTAATGAGAGAAAATAAATGGTTCGAATCTTGGATAAACAAGTTTGTATTTATTAGATTTAATCTAATGCATAGTGTGTAATGCATATCTAATCATTTGACATATTCAGTTAATTTAATCATTGTCTTCTTCATAAATTTATATTTGAGTCAATTCCCAAGCATTTAAATTTGATCTGATTGAATAAAATTTGTATAATTGGAACTGCGTACTGAAATAATTCTGATATTAGTTATTGATTGCAATTAATTGTTAATTAAATATAAAATGGCTTATAATATTCATAATTTAAAGTTTAAATAAGTCTGGATACGTTTGATGAACCTGTATTAATTTCTATGAACGTTAATTTACAATTTACAACAAGATAATAACTGGCATAATACAATTAATTTTTAATTGGATGTCGATAGAGCCGATAAGCAATTTGTTAACTAATCATTCAATCAATGTTCATCTGGAATGCATTTTTTTATTCAAGCATATTTTATTCCGTATTAAAAGAATACAAACGTATAATATTATGCAGCATTTGGATGAGACCAGAATAGTATTTCATGTTAACTGATTTTTCATATTATATTTTCAATGACTTTGAATGGCTAAACTTATCATACAGTCATTTCATTAATAGCAATTAAATATTTGGTTAAATTTAAATCAAGGAAAATGATAAAAAATATATATAATCAAACGAGATGGGGGGAAAATTTGAGGCGTCAATTCTATTTGTGTAATAATAATCAAAAGTGTTTAATTTAAAAATTTAAACCCATATGATATTTTGCGACTCTTGGAAATATTCAGAAACGTTCGTTAGTCCAATTTAATATACCATTATAATTGTGTTGTTACGTCGTACAATTAAAAGCCAAAGTTAAAATATAACGCATATTATGCGTTACAATAATGAAATAGTTTCATCAATGAAACAATTGTTGTTAAAACGCAGAATTTCTATCGTCGGTTTGCCTATATAGTTTTCCATATTGACCGCTTTTTCCTGTTTGGTCAAATGAATTTTACGTATTCACTTAACGCCGTAGGTTACACTAAGAATATTGAATTTCAATGCGCCGTTTTCCGAATATCATATAAAACTGACCTCGTTTGGTCGCTCGTACGGGGGTGCAGATATGTGATAAGCTGTGTTTTATCTTGTTTTTGGCATAAAACTTGTAAATCATAGCTATTTGCTTCATCAAATTAAATTTTATCTAATTAGAATATGACATAGTTATGTAAAATAAGTCTAAATCAGAATATTTTTTTGATTTGGGTAATAGTTTACAATGCTTCTTACAATTCATTTATAATTTCTTCACAGTCGTCGTTCTCATTGCTGAGGATCTTACTCTTGTGGAGGTTTCAAGAATTCTTTTCGAGTTCTCCCTTGATTGTTTTGCTGCGTCTCAATGATTTGTTGATTACCTAACATTGGCTGCTGAAAAAACTGAAGCGGTATACATTACAAGATGCAAGGCCAACTGATCACTTCAAAACAAGTAAATGAGATAACAAACAAAGCCATAAAAGTATTTAATTCCTTTGCACGCTCGATGTTGAACATCGGAGGACCGAGGACGAGTCGAAGAAGATCTCTAATCAAGGTGACAAATTATAATTTACTTTACAGCGCTCCTATTTAAGCAGACAATGTCCCAAAAGGACAAAATAAGTAATAGAGTGCAATGACTGGGTACTCTGAGAATCACCACAGCTTATAGAACTGTGTGTGTGTGCGTGAAGAAAAGTTTGATTTAAAAAAAACCTAGATTAATATAACTATTCAAGTTCTGCAAGATCCCTGAAATCGATCGACTAAAAGTTGATGGACTTATGCACTAATTCCAGTCATCAAATCGTGGCTGGTTAGGAAACTTGAGGAGCTAGATTATCATCTGACGTAGATGCTGACGTAGACACGTCTATTATGGTACTTACTGCAATGCAGAAAGCGATGATGCAGAGACACTGTGTTCTGGGCCAAATAAAGACAATAAGATGCGAACAATGCTCCAGTCCCACAACAACTGGGAAGCGTGGAGTTCATACATAAAACATATAATGACTGAAAAGGAAATCAAGGAGAGAATTCGACGATTAAAACAAACGAGCAATAGGAAGAAATTAAATTTTCATAAAGCAAACCAGCTGCTCGCTTGAAGCAATGCAAAAGCGGATATCAAAAAAAATGTTAAGATTTCCATTGAGGTTTAGCTCCTGATGGATGGATTCATTAGTGCGTTTAGCCGTCCATGAGACTTGAAGCATGTGTCTAGGAATCTAACAGCAGGCCTTTCATATAAAATAAAGGTCGCCCAACGTGCCATGGAAATATCAATTGAGAGAAATAAGGATATCCGGAGAAGAACCCAAGTAGTGGACGCTATTAAAAGTATTGCCAAACTTACAAGTGGCAATGGGTGGGACATATCTGCCGAAGAGACGACGGTCGATGGGGAAAAGAAATGTTGGAGTGTCTGCCGATCCTCTGCAAGATAGACTGACGACATTAGAAAAATAGGAGTAGGAAGCTAGATGCGAAAAGCAGAAGATCGAAAGGGATGGAGATTCATGGGGGAGGCTTACGTTCAAAAGTGGACGGACACAGGCCGATGATGAAGATGAATAACATATAATATGAACTTGGACATGAGATAAAATTCTTCCAAAAATCAAATTTCCATTAAGGCTTTCACATCTGTTCATCTTTTCCAGTGGTATGACTTGATAAGAATTTGATTAATTTCTTTTACAATGTAAAATTTACATAAAATATGGTTTGAATATTGGATAAAACAAATTAAATGCGTTTATTGATATATTTTAAAATGCAACGATATTTCATCAATTTATATTTTCAGCTAATTTCAGCATTGCTTCTTTGGTGAATTTATAGTTGTGCCAACTTTCAGTCTCATTGATATTTTCAGCATTGAAGCTCTTGAAATGATCTATCGAGGGGTCCGGTTTAACGAAATTAAAATCAATGCGATTGCGACCGGTTTCGTTTGCGTACTGAAATGGATGTAAATTTGTAATTAATTCATATTCATTGGATAACAAAAATATATATATATAGATACATACTTTGACCAATTTATCCATCATCAATTTGGCTCCTTCTTTGAAATATGATTGACGGATGTATATATCGTCAATCATCAGTGAATTTCCGACCCATGTCGAATAAATTGGATAGAATAAAGCATAACCGATTAATTGTTCGCCGATTTTATCCTCGACGTAGATCACGAAGCACTCGAAAAGTGGCGGCTTAATATCGAAGCCGTCATTTTGTAAGGCTGTAATAATAAAATATAGCACGTTATAATTTATTTTAGAATTTATAAAGCATAATTTAAATAAATATAAAAAGACATACATTCTTTCGTTATAACGACTTCATGATTTGCATTGATAATTGAAGCATGTTCCTATAATTACATGTAAAATTGATATATGTTTGATATATTTATATAATCAATAATTAAGATTGAAGCTTACTTTTATCAATTCACATAGTTGATGCATATCATTTCTTGTTGCTGTTCGAATCAACATATTTGTTTAATTAAAAATCTACCTACAAATTCACTAGAAAATAATCGTAAATAGCTGCCGATTGCTCAGACTTATCACAAGGTTAGACTAACATGAGTCGATAAACAATTATGTTCTATTAATTTTTTTTAAAATTAGATTGAATCACAACGAAGCAAATTGCCGTCCATTAAATTTTAAAAGACAAACGGAAATACATTTACAAAAGGGGAGATCAATGAAATCATATTAAAACAATGTTGTATTCATTTTTATTATATAACAGAATAAATAGGAATATTTCCTCGGCATTTTAAAATCATAATTAAACAATATTAGCCAGTTTTAAAATGGCATCTTTTGACAATCTGTAATTCACCCATTTTTCAGTCTCGTTCACGTTTTCAGCGCCAATATCGGCGTAAAATTTCAACGATGGATCGCTCCGAATGAAATTGAGATCCATGCGATTTCGACCAGTAGTTTTGGCGTACTTAAAAATAAAACAACGAATCAATAATACACACACACGATGAAATGATTTATTAAATACGATCAATACTTTGCTCAAATATTCCATCATTATCCTTATTCCATTTTCTCTATATTTTTGCTGGACGTATAGGTCATCCACTATCAGAGTGCTCCCGACGCACGTTGAATAGACTTCTACAAAAACTGAATATCCTATCAATTGTTCTTTATTATCAACGCGGATGCACGCTAAAATACATTTAAAAAGCGGCGGCTTTGAGTCGAAACCATCTTTTTCCAACGCTAAAAATATCATTAATTAATTCCAGAAGACGAGATTAAATAACCAGCAGTTAACACCAGAAAAACAATATATTCACACAGAAAACGATCAAATCTTACTCTCTTTTGTCAAATTTGCCTCGTCTGGCATCAAATCTTCTTTGGCATGTTCCTTAAAATAATTCATACAAATATCAATATCAACGTCTTTAACATATCGTAAAATTTATATGACGCTATCACAATATGTACCTTTATCAATTCACTCAATTGACCCATGTCATTCTTTGTTGCCATACGAATCAACATTTTTGTTCAGACGTATCAAAATATTGTCAATAAATCTAAGCAAAGACTTACAGAGTACAATGGAGCTCAAACAAAACTAGCGAACTGTTACGGTTGAAGCCAAAATCTAATGATAATCGCAAATTTATCGATGTTATTCCTATTGACATTTGACTTTAATCTTTGAAGTTGTGTTTATGATTACATATACATATGATAATCGCACCACGCTGATTGTTAAAATTGTTAAAAAAAATGTAAACAAAATACAATGTATTTCTATTAAATATAACCAAAATAATTATTTTTACCGTTTTTGCAGACTGGTCGTTATTACCATTTGCGATGTATTTTTACCTTTTGTGTTGACTTCATTTTGACGGCAGAATAGGTCTAAATATCAGATATTATTTATACTTTTCCGCCGTCAAAGTGGAGTCAACACAAAAGGTAAAATTACTTCTCCCGCCAATAATGACCAGTCTACGTAAACGATTAAAATACCCTTCCCGATGGAGATGTGTTAACATTCTGAAAACGATATGTTTAATCGAGGACTTGTTTACATTTCGGGAAAACGCGATTCATTTAAAATTGGAACGGAATTGTTTTTTAACGTCAAATAGTAGCAACGACTGATGGTGCTGGTGTTATGAAAAAGTTTGGGCGTGTTCCGTCCCATCCCGTCGTCAATGAACTTTACATAAATCATGCTATACATCTAGCTGTAATTGAAACATTGTACCAGAAAACTTATCAAACAGAAACAAGACGATTTAGAATATTCCAATGAAGATGTGACTCTGAAAATGATAATTCAGAAAAATAGAACAAGATGGTTCTTTTAACTTACACATACATACATATGTAACACATATAAATATATACTTTTAAAGGTTTGAGACTTAAAAGTCTCAAACCTTTTAAGTCGACTCTCTTAGTTTGGCAATTTCAAAATCATATGGAAAATAGCAGAAGACAGCAAATAAAAACATAATAAAGGACTTTATTAATATATCGATATTGTGTTACAGAATCAGAACATTTAAAATTTGAGCTTTATAGTTCAGTAAATTAATCATCAAGATCAATCTGCAAGAATTTTAGATTTCAGTTGAAAAAAGGATGAAATGTTTTCGATGGAAAATTTTCATTATCTAAAATATTCAAGCAATTTAGCCATCGGTTAAGGTCAAATCGAGAAAGTCACAAGAATATAAATTTTGAGATAATAGATAAGATTAGAAGCAAATTTATAACGTAAATAATCACAATTTACCGATCTTACGTCCGTTATTCCAAACGTTAAATTAACATATATATATTCGATTAAAAATTTTCTAATTGACTCTTAGTGAGTCGTAATCGAATCCGATTTTCAGATTCGCTGATGTTGACGGCACCGCAAGCATCGTAGAAAAATCTTGCGGGGTTCCAATCCAAAACATTGAAATTGATATAGCTGCAGTCGTTTTCCAACGCGTACTGAAACAGAATAAATGTTGTTTGCTAATTGTTGACGTTGAACAAGATTATTAAATTGTATCCGCAAGTAATTTGTGTTTTTGAAAGCACAAGTTAATACCTTACGTATGGGTGAATTTTGGGCGCATTAGCATATAAAAATATGCTTCCCGTACGTATCAGCTGACATAGAACATATTAATTGGTTCCCTATTTATACTAAGCTTGGCGTACATCGTTTAATAAATAGAATAATTCTAATTGGCAGCGTTGTATCATATAAACATGGATATATTCCATGCCGTCATTAAGTTTCGATATGGTTTTGTATTTATTACATATGTAAATTTAAATTTTTACCAAACTAATCATGCTGAATGTCACAAATGTATACAAAGATAATTTTATTAGTGTTTATTCTCTCGGAAGTGGAAGTGTTGTATTGTCGGCATTAATTTAAATAAAATGTATACCTTCGAAAGCGTAGACAACACCTTTTTGCCGAGACCTCTTTTTCTGTAATCCGAATGAATATAAATATCTTCCAACATTAACGCTTTGCCTTTCCACGTCGAATAAACGATAAAAAATATCGCATATCCGATTAATGATGGTACTCCGTCAATACAATCTTCAACTACGTAGCATTTATATAGAGGCGGCTCCGTATCGAAGCAATCTTTTTCTAGAACTAAAATCATTTTATATTAATAGACATCGTTCTCAGAAATATATTTAGATAATCAAAAATAATAATAACCATCTTTGCCAATTTCGGGTCCATCCGGCATTTTTTCGTCAATCGCAAGATCCTAAAAATGATTTAATTCAAATGTTTTAAGGATGAAATATTCATTTAAAATACTAAAGTAGTATAACTGGTTCACCTTTATCATTTTCTGGAGCCCTCCCATATCCTCTCGTTTGGCCCAACGTATTTTGATTTCGCTGGACATCGTAAATCACACCGAGCGTACAAAACAATTGACAATATGAGTGGAGTAATAAGCGTGATCTAAAACTGACCTCAATTGGACGCTGAATGTGTGATAATAAACAAGGTGTTATCTTATTTTTGGCATTAATCGTGCGAATTCTAGCTATGAATGTTTCGAATATTTTACATAACGAAAAAAGATAAAAATTTACATGTACTCAAAAAATAAAGAGTAACTCGTACGCGATGAATTATTACATTGATTCGGTTATTAAATACGTTTTTGTTAATGCAAAAGTCATTCTTTGCGTAAATTCACTATTGTTTCATTGCAAATATCTCGACATTTAATTTGTATTATGGCCATTCCTCATTTAACACGGTACGGAAGAGATTTACAAGAATCTCAAAAAAGATAGATATGGCCGGCAGAACGATATTTATTATCTATGTTTCAATAAATTTTCAATAGTAACATGTATTTATTTCATTATTATTTCCAAAAATATAACCTATCCCCTCGTATATATCTTTCGTGTTAAGTGGGGGATGGGTGTACAACCAACCCATTTATAGCGTCGAGTTAGGGACCACACTATAGAAGAAAAACACTACAGAAAGTGAGGCATCCATACAAAATTTATACGTGTTTAGTTTGTTAACAAGTACAAGTGTCTGCGCGAAGAGGTATTTACCTTGCGTATTTTACCCGTTGTAATAACATGTTAATTATATTCCATATTTTCTTTCTTCGTTGTGTTTTACACGTTAGTGTAACATGGAATTTTTGATGTTTTAACAGTCAAAATAGGTGCAATTCACTGCATGATTAGGCTCACTTCAATATCCATTCATAGGAAAAGGTAACATCCATCTCATCTATATTATACATTCACTTCCCCATGTACCCTCAATATTGAAGACAGCATGACTTTCAAGTTTAATTTTTAAACAGTAACTCATTGATTTTTTGGAATACACAGAGTCCAGTTTCTCCTTTCCTCGCAAGAGCAATGTCAGAATAAGATAACTCTTTCTTTTTAGAGATTCACTCTCCCAATTCAATCATTCTGAAATAATATGAAAGGCAACGAAACAGGCAACGAAGTGGGATTCATCAATTTCACATTTTAAAAGCCTTCGCATCCATTAAAACGTGAAGACATTTTTAAAATCACCAATATGTGCTCCTAGCATAATTTTTAGATATTAACCTTTTAAATGCCAACGACTCACCGGCAGGTCGCATTTGTACGCGCTCATTACGCTCTGGCATTTAAAAGGTTAAAAAATATTTGTTTTTCTATGAAAAGTGATTAACAACGAGGGTGATTAAATATTCAAATAACTTTAAATAAAATAAGGCTTTTATTTCATTGTTTTTATAGTTCAACATATGAAAATTCTTATATTATTTGCACAGAACAACTGAACTTATGGTTTCCTAAAAAAATATGCGTTATTACAATATTTTGTCCCTGATAAAAAAAAAATCTATATACACAACGTAATTCCCTACTATCAGATACTTTATCAAATATTGCAAAAATATAATGGATTTTTAAAAATACCAAAGCTTTACGGATGTACTGTATACATTTTTTGAAAATAATTAATTTGTAAAAATAATTAGCTAAACACAGTTTTAGAGTTTTTACATATAAAAACTTGTGAAAAATTATAATATTCATAAATTGTTTTAAAACAATTGGATACACACAGATTTCACTATCGAGCTGAGCAAATTTCAAGTATTTCTCAATTTAGAATCATACACAACGAATCAAAATTATTTTTTTTAGAGTTCAACAAGTACAGTATGAAACTATCTCCGTCGAAATAAATACGTTTTCAGTAAACACAATCAGATGTAATTTTAAAACAAATCTTTCATATGATTAATAGCATATTTTTAAATATCAGGATCAATGATATCAGTGCGCCAATAAAATAAATAATAAAATGATGTACGCATGCTTATCTAAAAATTATAGTAAATTACAAATGCGGCAGGGAGAAGAGTCAAATAATATTGAATCAAGTGCGTATAAACCCTGTATTTATTTGCGGAGCATACCATTTAAAATTTTGCATTTGATTACATTACTTGGAATGTATGCTCAGCGTTGAAACAGACTTGGTAACATTGATCCGGAAATAATTTTTGACAACTGGAAACTAGTTCTCGATATTAGGAATGTCGTCAGTTAGGATTCACTATAAATATTAAAAACCTTGCAATAAAATTTAAGTATATGCAAAAATGTACGCTAAACAATTCAGATTTATCAGCATTAAATCGAGACGTTTGACTTGATCAAACCGAGTGGTGAACGAGAGTCACCTCTCGAGTGCAAAGGGAAGGTAATTCATTAATGAGCAAACTTGAAACAAACATATTAATTGTTCCCTGGGGATGTGTACTTGTTTGGACTCCGGTAAATAAAAGGTATAAACTCGTGATCTCATATCATATCAATACACCGATATATTATATGGAGTGCGGCAGGGAAACTTCCTTATTTGAAACGCACGCCAAAGAGAGCCTCAACCCTTGCGGCCATGGTCGGCATGCACGCCCAATTTGCCCCGTGTGTGAGGCTATCAAAAATCCCTAGTTTATACCGACCGCTCAAGGAGCCTGGCTCAACTGAAGAGCAATATTTAAACTGTTATCGACAACATACTCGTCGACATGCTGGAAAGAGTAGACAGAAGCTTCAAAACTTGATTATATCATTGACTAGAACGGAGGTTACTTTAATATTATAATTTTAATAAATATCCCTTTGTAACATGAAAAAAATAATCAAGCTGATATCATTAATATACTTTTTGCGTTATTCATTTTTAAAATAAGGTAGTTTCCCTGTCGCACCTTGTAAATATAATGAGAGCTGCATTTATTTTATTTATGTACGATGCATTATATGAATAAAGAATTCATAACAAGGCCAGAAACAAGTACACATACCTCCGCATATATTTTATACTTAATTATGAAAGAGCATTTGGTATTTACACCAGTGACGTTGACTAACAAATGGCGTAAATCCACCTGATGGAAGCATGGGGATGCAGTGTAATGAGTTTATACATAAGGCCATCCGCGGTGAAACATGAATCATGACTATTCAATATGAGCAGCATTCAGAAAGGTTAAATTTTCGAGGAAAACATATCATGCGCATCTAATTAATGTTATAAATTATAGCTTTGTTAAAATTTGGTGACTTCTGCTGGTAAATTGAGTAAAATACACAAAACTTTTAGTACAAGCCGTTACGGATTCAGGCATCATAAATATTAGACTTGTTAGATGACCTCGTTTATGTTATACTAACGCAGCGGTAGTCAACCTGATTCCTACAGTTCACAAGTGGGCATTCAAGTTTTCACGGTGGACGGTAGGGGTTTTGTCATGTTATATTTATGAAAGATAAAGTAACCCCGGGGAAGATTGAAAGGCTCAATAACGAACTTAAATTGGATATGACTGGATGAAAAATCTTTTTTACATTTGCGTTAAATTATGTTATTGTGGAACCAGTGGGCGGTTAGAAATTTCTATTTAGAAAGAAACAAAAGTGGGCGATGGGATAAAACGGTTGACTATACTAATGGAAGAAGGGATATCAAAAGATATGTTTCAGAGAATATGAAAACATTGAAACGAGTCATGAGTATAAGATTTTTTTAGCCACTCATCTACCCAAGCAGAATTAACGAGTTTCTAAAAAATAAAAGCTTCATGACAAATCAACAGTGCTGAAATTATACGGTTATTTTACAGTTGAAATGCAAGTATTCGTCTATGAAACATAATATACGCTTAATCGTAGAAATATTAAAATTACGCTGATCATATAAAACATTTTATATTACAATATTTTACCACATACAAAAATAGTTTTTATTCGCTTATTTAATATTTATGTTTTTACAAAGTTTACAAGCATCATTCAGATCTTTTGTCAATGTGAAGTCAGTAAATAAACTTTGGTTCAGAGATTCAGATGTACAGAAAAATCAAAATTTACTAACTGAATTTGAATAAAATGTAATGTAATTCCAATAGCTCATCACTTTTATCAGGCAAATTTCTACAACAACCATTTAAGAAGACTTCAGTAATCCCATTCAATGTATAGGAAAGCTACGATTTAATAAATCGAGTCGAGAAACACGACTAAACAGCAGTTTGGCAGTAACTGTGTAATAAATATGTACATAGCATATTTAATCATTCGAGAAATTAGTGACGTCCGTCAAAGTAATTATGCTTAAAATTACATTTACATTTTGAAAATAATAGTTTGTTAAAAAAAAAAATGCAATGATTTTCAATATTTCTACTAAAGACGTGTAGCATCATCAAAGTGTGTAGTATCATCGACCTCGTCTTCTTGCGATCGATAGAAAATTGCCCTCCTCAAGTTGCTGAGCTATAGCTATTAAAAAAAAATAATAAATTAAGAATAATTTCTTAAATATTTACATGATAAAATTTTCCAAAGTGACATTTTATATACACACCAATTAACTATTATTTTATTGAAAAATTATCTACTAGAATTTTTATATTAGACTAAGATCTCTGTATAAATATATTTTTTAAAAAAACAATCTTTAACATTAACAGCTCTTACAAAAAACTAAAATATTTTACTACTATTGTCGATTTAAGTAGCCTACATAATCAACACCGTGCATTCTTAAAGGGTAGTCATTAGCTAAGTGATAATTGACTAGTCCTTGCAAAGGACCGTGTGATCCATGAACAGCTCCGTTGTCTTGATTTGTTTCGTTTTGAGTTGGAGGCGAACTTTTGGTACTGGTAGACTGAACAATTCCTGAAAATAATAATAAATAAATATGAGTATTTTAAAGCCCTTTTATTATTATAGCCCTATGAGAGAGCCCCGGCCATCGATAATGTTAGTCGCCATTTTCGTTTGTCTTAGGCCTCCTCCCTCCAATTGTTCAGGCTCAGACGTGCGGCATCTTTTTCAATTTGATTAGCCCAGTGTAGCCGAGATCTTCCGACGGGTCTCCTGCCACAGTTGTAAAATTAAGACGGCTCGGGGGACATCAAGTTCTTCTCCGTGAGGATAGATCCTAGATATTTAAAATCCTGGACCCTCGAAACCATTATTAATTTAGTTTTGTCATAATTGATTGATATAACGAAAGTAACAGCAGCCCCGTCGATAGATGTAAGCGCGGCCAAAGCTTCCGACCTCAATTTCGCCACGATGTCGATGTCGTCCGCAAAGGCAAAATCTATTATATCTTCGTTCCATGGATGTGCGTGTCCCGATCTGCTAGCTTCCCTCATAATCGCTTCCAACGCAATATTAAAGAGAATTGGCGAGATGGTGTTCCCCTGTCTAACTCTCATCGTCATTTGGAAAGGCTTCGACAGGCTGCCATTGGAATGATCCGGTCACGCACATCTTTGACAGCCTCGCCAGCTTACCCGGGATTCCCATCGCCAACATGGTCCTCCAAAGTTCATCCCGATTGATGCTGTCATATGCCTTGTAAAATTCTACAAATATGTGGTGGAGATTGACAACCACACAATGAAAAAACCACACTGGTATTCTCCGAGAAGTTCCTTAACGATTGTCGACAACCGTCTGATGAGAGCGCTTGTAAACAATTTATATTTAAAAGGGATATACCCCTGTAGTTGGAGCACAGTAGCATATTCCCCTTCTTATGGATGGGGCATATTATTACCGTCCTCCACTCAGAAGGAATGATTTCTCCCCATAGGAGGCCATATGACTTCCTGAGCAGAGGGCGTCTTTCCCATTTCAAGAGCTTCACTGAGATACAATCCATCCTGATGACCCTGTAAGCAGGCTTTAAACTCACTCAAAGTCGGAGGGGTAATTTTAGTATTTTACACATTTTAATGGCATTGTATTAACACTCAGAGCCCCACTGAATTTAGGTAATTTTTTATTCCACGTGACTTTCACATTTACAAAATTATTTAAGCAACTAAAAAAAAACACAGAATCATAAATAATACTATATTGAGTCATAAAACTAAAGAAAAAAATATATTTATATCGAACGGTGCGCCAACCCGCATGGGCTGGGTGTTAATATTATTATACAGGTATAATGCAAATTCAATCTATTGTATTTTTCATGGCTATTTCATAAAAAGCAAAACTTTATGGCCCACCCATGATATTTTAATTATTTTTGCGTTTATCTACAAATTATTGTTAAACATTATAAACGCTATTGAAGATATCGACACAACATCTATTTTACGTAAATTTTACGTATTAAATATAGACAGGCCAAGCAAAAAACACCAGATCCTTATTTTTGTAATAAGCATGTGAACTCTTATTAATCTAGAAGTTTAAAAATGGTATATTTACTTTCTACTTTACAGCAAACTACACCCTTCTCATGTGGCGGAGCTTCTTCATTATTAGGCAATCCATAAAAGTGGTTGCTGGCAGGTCCTAGAATTTAAAATAAAATTCACATTAACACATTGTATGCGGGAGACGAGGATTACAGTCTTTGGCGCGCCACTCGTTGAGTGCGGGAGACTAATCTCAGTTGACGAATAACTCAAAACGATTGTGGGTGACTGTGATCCTAGTCCTTTTAATTTGATTAGAGACATCTATTGCTATTTTAAGTGAACGACCGATCTATCGATATATCATTTTTGAATAGCTTTGAAATTAATTTTACATATATTCGATTTACGGCCCACAATATTTAGGTATACAGCCTAAAAATACTGTACTGCTAGCAACCTTTTGTTAAGTTTAAACTTCTTCATTATACGGCTTTTGCTTTAGGGCCAACAGAACATATCTAGGCCGTAAAGCATAACATGGGTGTAATACGTATATTATTTTAATCATTGTTTTTTTAGTACCTGGAATTGTGTTTAGCACATTCTCTGCCACATTTTGAGCAGGAGGAGAAGGCGGAGGTGGCGATAAAGATATTTTTACATCAACGATTTCAACTGGAATAAAAGAAAATGTCAATAAGATAGTATTAAAAAATAGCATACAATTGTATTACGATGAAGCAAAAATTCATTTCATTATTTAATTAGTAGGTAGTCCCGCGATTGGAATTAAATCTATCGGTGTGACTGGTAATCACATTTTTAAAAATACATATACAGTAAGACTCTAATTAACACAGGGGATACATTCCAATAACTTTCAGAGCTCAATTATGCAGCTTTAAACGATCATATATCAAATGTGATACATTGCAAGACTGTATGCTAGTATTAATGCAACAAATCATGCGGGATTAGGGGAAATCCCAATACTAGCATTAAGCAGGGTCTTACACTATGAAAAATCATGTTAAATTAGTTGGCAACAATTCCATAAAAGGAACTTTAAATGAAAAATTAAAGTGTTTTTTATGAAAAACCTTGAGAATCTATCTCTTTATCAATGGTAGGCGCTTGTTGAAGTACTTTATTCATAGTGTTGCGAGGTCGTCTTTTAGGCAAGGCTTCAATAACTCGTTGATGTATTGCTTCCATGTGCTTTTCCAATAAATGTCTAAAACAGATTAAGCTTGAATATGTAGTGCTAATGGAAACATACAATAGAACATACAAAAATGATAACAAAATTACCTTCGATTGAAGGTTGCTTCGCATACTGTACAATCGAGATTTTTGGTATCTGGAAGGTCGTGAGATTTTTGATGAGCATATAAATTGTACCTATAAAATACAAACAAAAAACCATTATTCATGACGTTTTAAAGTTTATTCTGATTAAATATACAGTTATTTTGGGAATGAAGATAAAATATTTAAATTTTTAAAATATGATAATCAATAGGGAATCTTTAAATGAAATTAAATGATAAACTATATGGTGCTGTATTATATTTTGAAGAAATTATTACTTCTATCATGTATTAATACTGGAACATCTTAAATTCATAATGACACTCGTACCTTTCAGAGAACTTTTTCCCACAAATATCGCATTCGTGTCTTTTTTCTCCACTGTGAACGCGTTGATGACGTTTTAAATGAGATCTAGTCATCAATGCTAGTCCACATTTCGAACAAGAATGAGGTTTTACACCGGAATGACTCAGTTTGTGCATTTTAAATGACGAAGTATGAATGAAAGATTTTCCACACAGATCGCACTAGAAAATTAAGAATTCGATGCTCAAAAAACCATGTAGTAAGATAAAAAAAGAAGCAAATGGAAACTGTCGGAATTGCGTTATACTTGATAGTTGGGAGTTCCAGTGTGGATTGCTTCGTGTCGAGAGAGGGCACCCTTTGAAGGGAATATTTTCTCACATACTCCACATTTCCACGGACTGACGCCTGCAAAAATTATAAACCCATCAAGCGGACATTGACAAAAATATAGTTGAACTTAAAATACATTATTCCACTGGTGATGAACACAAATGTTTACCTTTATGCATTCCAACATGAATATCACAAGCCTTTTTATGTTTATAAGAAGCTCCACAAATCTCACAAATATAAGGTGGTTTAGATCCTGCATGTTTGACCATATGGTAATCTAGTCGAGCTGTAAGACAATTCAAGGATTTTTTATTATAATTGAGATTTATATTCAATGTTTTTCAATAGGGACGCTTGAAATTTGTTAGACTATAGCGGCTATGTTGTTAAAGCAACATTTGTCAAATTTGTTGTGAATTGTTCAGTAGAATACGGCAAATTACTATGAAAGGTTATAGCGATGAACCAAATTTTATTTCCAAAATGAGTGCTCCCGTACCAAATACATCCCGAGAGAGGCATTGTTTGGTGTGGACTTTGGTCTACAGATCTGAGAGCGCTACAGATCGATGATGAGTAACTTTTCGTGACCTAAACTGGATTATATGGATACCGACAACATCTTGTCCCAACAGGACAGCGCTACATATGTTGGACATTCTGCACGAGAGGTTTGAGCACACAGTTATCTCGCGCAATGGCGATACAAACTGACCACTGAGATCATGCAACTTAACACCTCTAGATTTCCTCCTTTGGGGCTATCTTAAATTGCAGCAATTGATGCCCTCAAAGTCAACATAACAAATGCATTTAAAAATCGAGTGTCTTTATAAAAATACTCTATATTACCATATTAAAAATGTTATAGAGCTGATATTTTACCTTGGGAGTTGAAAGTCGCTGGACACTCGGGGCAAGGAATCATTACTTTAGTTTTTTTGTCTTTTTTTTTATGATGATCCTTCTTCGATCTGACTTGCAGTCCAGCTGTCTGCAACTCGCTCATCACTGTAGTTGGATCTGATTGTCCAACCACTGTGAGTTGATCCTTTGTACTGCCATTCTTTACAGGCTTCTCAAGTTCACCACCGAGGAGGGAATTGCAGGACACTTTCTTAATTGTTAGATTAACAGTAGCTAATTTTTTTTGTAGCTGAATTGCTGTTCTTGTCAATCTCGAGGGATCTACTAAATTTTCGTCCTCGAGTGCCCTCCTTGAAATTATCGTTCCCTTGAGAGACTTTCTTGATTTGCTTTTCTTGGTTTCCACACGTTCTTCACCGGACAAGCTCTTCTCACTGCGAAAATAAACATAGTTAAATAAAATTAAATGTCACAGTCATGAGTTGAACCACAATCATTGCTAGAAATATCAGAATGAAGTAAATACGAGGGGGTTTCAAATGTAACCCGGAAATTTGCTATACAAACTTATTAGTGACTAGCGAATACTTGGCATGCATTGCAATGCCATAAGCGCTTAATAATTATTTGAAAAGAAATGCAGTGTGTAGTTTATTACTTCAGGTCACGTACAGCGTGACCCGAAGAGCTAGGATCCAAAAGCATATGCACGTTCGCTCTCGTCTCGAAGACCAACTTAACCACCATGTTGCACGCGCATCCTTTCTCTCCCCATCCCCACAGCCCAAATTTCATTTCACCAGACCAATATGTGCCAAGATGGTGCAACCATACAATATTTTTATATCCAATACTGTGCCTATGTTATTTCCACAAGTGTAAACAGAAAGTTGACAAAGTTTTATCGCAATTGGATGAATCATATGGAAGCGCATTAAATACAGACAAACAAACATTGATTTTTATATATTAAACTATGCCTATGTTACTTGCGCAATCCTTAGCAATAAATGAACGAAGTTTTATCGCAATCTGATGAAAGGTATAGCAGCACATTACATACGAACAAAGGGAGATGAATGTTTGTATATTAGAAGATAATAAAAGAATTTATTGGCTAAGGAGCTTCTTGATCCCATACATCCAATTTTCTTCAGACGCGATGACACACCATAGCGCATTCTAATCTGCTGAGTTAGATTAAGGGTAGTGTTAGCTTTGAAACCCTTTAAAAGTAGCCTCTGAGCTATCTGAGTTAAGGCATACGTTTCCTTGAATCTCTTTTTGAGGCAATGTAATACGGTACAATGGATTGTTTTAAAATTGGCGTTAAACTTGAGAAGTTGGTGAATAATTTTACAAATGTGTTCTATACATGATTTTTTATGAATTTGGATGCATTACTTTTTGAGCGCACCCTGTATTTGAATCGCCCTCGTATTTATCTCTAAATAAAAATCTCAAACACTCTAAAATGTTAATTTATCCATAAAAATTAAAACAACTTACTGTTTTCTTTTGCTCTTCTTTTGACTTCTTTTTTTTTTACTATCACCAAATGGACTATCGACTATCGCATCGGGATCTTTAGCAACATCTATTCTGTGGTTGGAGTACAGATGTATTGCCGCTTGACCTTTGTCTCTGAAGAGTGCTTTGCATTCCCTACAAAAATATTCTTCTGCAACTCTGAAAGAAGTAAAGAGTCGTCGAAGACAAGGATGTTTATATTACTTTTAAATGCATCACTCGGTTTATCGATTATATGCATGTTTACATAAATACCATTTAAGCCTAACTTTTAGATTACTGTCCTTTTAAGTCAATTAATTCTAAGGGGAGTAAAAATAAATATAATACCCCTTTATGGAAATACTTCCTTAACTTAATTTATCAACTAAAATAAATAACACAATCAAACATATGTTCATTCATATTTCGCACACTCATTATCATCTTTCTTGTAATTGCTGAGTGCTGATATATGTTAATAATGTGATGTGATATATTTTTAATAGAAATTGTAAACACCTTAAATACACTATAAAATGAGTATTTATTCTAACAACAGTAAAATGATATTTAAATGTATATGACTACAGATGTATCAAATGTCATGTAGCAGTGGATAGACTGCTCGTATATGTAAGCAGGCTATGACGATTTGAAGTGTAATAGTCAATTTATTAAATATTGATATAATATCCTTGTAATATAATAATAAAAGGATGCTATGATAGAGTGGAATATGATCAAAGGCGAATAGATCTAATATTTCACAAGATCAACACATAACAGTCCTTGCCCGTGTTTACATGTGATAAGAATGATGTAACTTTAGCATCAAAAAAATGTCATACGAACTTGATATAGATTTAAATTTCTTTCTAGGGATGATAGTACACCCATGTGTAAATATTTTAATCGCATAAATTTTATAAAAAAATATATATATATACTATGTTACGTTCATGCATAGAATACGTTCAAACACAAAATTTTTATACAGAAACGATGAACTGACTAAATTTTATTTTTATGCATTTACGCGCCATCTAATCAATGCCTGTTCATATACAATTCAATTAAAAAATAATCACTTTTTGTAATTTATCACGCTGGTACATGCACCACAAATTGAAAATCACTGTTATGTTTAAATATTTCGATGCAGTAAACTCTTTTGTAGGCACTGTTGAAATTTTGTTTCAATGTATTAGCTGGTTTAAGAATTATATAAATTTTACAAATTTCTTGCTAATTCTAATGTGATTCTATTGAGGTGAATTTAGAATTGAATGAATGCTGTAATAGAAATGTTTGATATGTGCATACTCACACAGGAGGGTTAGGAAAGAGATCTGATCTGACTATTGGGACGTTAAGGATCTTGTCAACGGGTACGTCCGCCTTCGATCTCAAGAGAGGCTCGTCGTCGGAATCGTTATGACGTTCGGGAGACGGAAACGAGTGCATCTCTTCCTCTTCGTCTTCCACGCCGCAGAACTCGATCGCCGGATCCGTCTGCGTCGCACGCGATTCTGTCTCGCCGACGGTGAAGAATGGCCGGGGGCTGAGCGGGCCGCAGCGGGGATCGCGTTGGACGGGCCGACCGAGAGCGGCCAGCATCTCGTCGCGGAGGGCGCACCACTGCCCTTCGGCTCGATGCAGGCGCTCCAGAAGCGAGACGCAGTACCCGCAGAGACGACCATTCTTGAGACGCGAAGCCGGGTGACCGCATGCGCGCGTCGCCAGCTCGCTGAGGCTGCGCCCGTCGAGGGACGTGTCGAGGGGCACAGACGACTCGTCGAGGGGCATACCGCAGGCGGCGCACCCCTCTGCCCCCGCGTCGCCCTCCTCCGTCGGCTCAGTTTTCATCTCGGAGGACTCTGTCGCATACTAAACAATAATAACCCGCCATTTGACGTATAACCTTTTCTTATTTTATTAACATCAGTCTAAACATCGATAAATGTCGACTAATAAATTCGACTGCGGGAGTGCTTGATTTTATTTTTGTAAATTCGCCGCGCTATTTAAATATTTTATTTAAATGAGTTGTAATATTTTACATTTTACCATTAGTATTTATCAAATATTTTAATAGTAAAATATATTTTATTTGAGTTGTTTTTGAATTGATTTTAATTTTAAATAACGAGTGTTGTCGTTAAATTTATGAATGTTCTATTTTAATCCCTCAATTGTAATGTATGATGAATGCAATTTATTCAGACAAGACATAATATTTCAAAAAATACTCTATGTTCGATTGAAGGTATATTCATATTATACATCATTTATATATATTTTGAGTTGTAATTTATTAATAAAATCGTTTATGAATCAGCCATGGTTGTCATTTTTTTATTTGGCAAGTACGAAATAAAAATATATAAAAATGCTGTTAATTTATACACATTTGAATTGAGTTAGTATATTTTTTTGCACGCATTTAAAAATGTCATTAATGAATAAAATTCAAAAATATTGCCATTAGAATTAAAAATATATGAAGTTTATAATATTGGACGCGTATGCGCGCGGCCTGTATGGATGTCCCGTCACGTATATATACGCTTATGGCACTTAACTGGCCTAATGTTTATTTTCGTAATGCGGTTTTAGATGAAAATTTCGTTTGCTAATCGGTAATTGCTTATTGTGAAGTATATATTTTTTCGATTGAGGTAAAATATAAATGTCGGCGCATTGAATGATATCGGCGGGTAGAGAACGTCGCGCCGTCGGGAGGGAAAGTGGCGACGGGGAAATTTGGATTTGGGGCGTATAGTAGGTGCGGGATCGTCTGTCCCGCCGGGGGTGCCGGTCGCCGGTGTCGTATTCGGTGCGGTCGGGGGTGCAACCGACGCGCCCCGCCTCCGCCCGCAGCGCGAGCACAGGTGCGTTCCGCCCCCGCCCCCACTTTGCGTGCGACCGCCGCTGGCCGTCGCGGTCCCTCGGCCTCCGCCCTCTGCCCCTGTCCCCCATCTCACCCCCCGACGGCGCCCTTTCATCGCTGCGCCGTTAGGTCGGTACCCGCACGTGCCGTTTGACAGTCGCCGGCCGCACGTTGACAGTCGCAGGTCGATAGCGCCGGCGTTCGATTGACAGGAGCTAAGCGAGTGCGTTTCAGTTTGCGATCGTTCTTTCGACGATTTTCGACGGTGCTTTACAAAATCGGGTCGCGACGGAGTTCCGAGCCCCCATCGTAGTTTCTCATCATTTCCGGTCATCCGTCGATGGGCCTACCGCATCTGACGTTTCCGAAAGACTCATCATCGTCTCTGAGTCCGCCCCCGCGCCCCGCCTTTCAACCGACCGTCTGCCGAAAACTGTTCACATATTAAATACAATAATGTGAAGACATTTTCTAAATCTATGTATTTTACAATCGAACACAAAAAAATTACCCCACTATTTTTTTACCCTAAACAATAGAAAATAACGCGTAAATCGAGTTTGTTCACAATGGTGCAATGTCATTTTTTTCATTTCTCATTCTATCCCATAGAAATAAACAGTTCCACGTTGATATCGACAGACGACGTATTCTTTGCAATCGTCTGAACAACGACGATTAAATTTCGCTCCGATCATGCAGTCACCTTCATATATCTATATTATATATGCCGTTGTCATTTATACATTTTGTTGCCTTTTTAAATAATATTTAGAGATTTAATTATAATTCAATATTAGATAAGTTATCTTGTCAGTTCATCATAGCAAATCTATATTTTTACGGGGAAATTATTATTTTATCTCTGATTCCATAACTTGACCCTTTGCACATCTTTTAAATAAAAAAAATCCAGATGGTTTTAAGAACAAATCACATTGTGTTTATTATTGTAGCCGCGTAGTGGATTACTATTGACAATCGGCAATCACTATTTTCTGTTTTCTCCCTTGTCATTTGACATATAATATAAATGTTTTAATATAAAGCAGCGTAGTGAGAAATTTTCGTCAATGCCACACAAAGAAAGTGTTTGTGTTTTAATTCTGTTTATTGAAGTGCTTTTATATATTTGGCACATTAAAAATTCAAATCTACCCCTTTCCAATATGTCAGATCAAAGTCTTCGACGATTGCTATGGTTTTTGTATCATCAAAATTTATGTGGTGATCGTTCTTCACAAAATGTTCTACTAGCGCTAATTTAGCGTCATTCTGTGGCACATAGAAAGCATTTGTTGATCTGATTTGCTTTGATGTGCTTGTATATCTACAACATGATGCATCTGTTAAACAATGGTTGTACTAATCCAAAAACTTTGATAGGTGCACACCCAACAACTCACTAGAGTTTCATCGCAAACGGATGAATGGTATAGGAGGATATGCGGGATAAACAAACAAACATTAATTTTTTACAACTGTCTGAGAATCTGTCTTATCAGCATGTCTTTGTCAGTACGCATTATTTTTCATCTCGCTGATAGATAATCGTACCGCAATGATTGCTTATATGTTTTAAACGTGAACGAAGAATTCAAAACATTTAATTTCGGAAAGCCATGCTCGTTTTATGGTATTTGATATAGAATATAAAATCTTTTAAATGTCCCCGGCGGCTTTGCTTGGTGGCCCCAAAGAAAGAAATCTAAAGGCGTTAAATTGCACCATTTCGATGGCCAGTTCCCATTGCCGGCATGTAGCCATCCTGTTGAGACATCGTTGGTATCCATGTCGTCCAGTTTAGACCACAAGAAGTTGCTTATCATCCATATATAGCGCTCGTCGTTGAAGGTTATGGCAATGCCATTTTCGTTTTGGAAGAAGTACAGATTGATGGTTCTACCAGATCAAAATACATTCCAAACAGTGATTTTCTTGGGATGTATTCGGTGCTGGCGTATCTCGCGTAGATCGGTATCGTCCCAAATCTGACAATTTTGCTTGTTCATGTATCCATTTATTAAAAAATGTGCTTAGTTGCTAAAAATGATTTTTTTGGTGAAATTTGGGTGAACTTCCAACTACCCAGAGCCCAATTAGCGAACACACGACATTGTTTATGATCATTTACCTTAAGTTCCTGGATCAATTGGGTTTTATACGATAACATTCTCCGAGCGAAATATAATTGTTATATCCTTAATCTTTTACGTGCTATTTAAATTTTCATAAAGTCGGTTGTTGTCTTACATGTCGATTTTTAGCATTTAAATGCGTTATGATGAAAATATTTCATAGAATGATGCATGTATCTTGTCCTTGATTTTAAAGAGCGACATTCAGTATTTTTCCTGTTTCCAATCAACGTGACATTTCATTTGAGTCATTATATAAAAAAAAGAAAGATTATTCGTATACATTCATTAATAAACGGCTGAAGTTTCAACAATGAATGATCGTAATATTGCATAAAAAGATTAATAAAACCCAAAATGCGATAAGCAACGGAAAACACAAAGTCTGAAAAGTTTTCAAGAAATGTAAGAGAGAACTTTTTCTAGTACTACAACCCACTTAGCTCATTAAACTATAATTGGGAGGTAATAAGTAATCATTTAAATACTAAAATTTGTTTCCGTTTATCGCTATCCACTACTTTTGCCTATCTTTCTGGCAGCATTTAAGTTCCATGTTGAAAATACGGCGCGTCTTTTTAGGCTATCCAAGAATTGACCCATTTTTTGGTATCTTCATAAGAAATGGAGTGCTGCTCAGTCAGGCCATGAGTCATCGATCGGGAAAGAGGTAATCAGAAGGCGCAATATCGCGAGAGTATGGCGGGTGGTGTAAAAGCTGCCCAGCTGATCCCATCAAATACAGAGCATGAGTTTGGAACCACGGATATTCCGCTTTGGCGTTGATGCTACTGCTTGGTCGGGTTTAACCCTCGCTGGGATTTTTGTAGTATATATCCACTTTTCATTGCCAGTCATGATATATGAGCGGAGCACAACAGTCATGGATGGCAGTGGCGTGTGATGAAAACGGTTAGGCGGAGTGCGGTGAAAATGGCAGTACAAGCAGAGGCTCCTTGCTGACCAAGTCCCTGAAGAGATGTTGGTCTGTTAACGATCAAGAACGAATTATAGAAGTCAGTCATTCGACTCCTCGATGGACTCGTTTTTATCTGGCGACCGATGTCGAGCATCCTTTTCTTATCTGCACGATCGACGCCAGCTGTGTTATATACCCGAGCGGTCAGCGTCGACTTTGACCCTTCAAATTGTACCTCGGGCACGCGTCATTCCCAAGCCATTTAATTTCTTAACCGTATGAAGCTACAACGACGGAATCCGATAGATTTCGTTGCATGTACAGTGTATTTAACAGTCTAATTATTTATTTTATGCCTCCACGCTACAATACCTTTTATTTTTTGCTGTTGGAGCAGCTGTTCACGCACAAAAAGATGCCTTTCCACATCTCTTGGCATCAAGTTGTAAGGCACGCAAGATCGGTTTTATTTGGTGATTTGGATTAAATGTTTTTAACACTTTAATGGAATGATGTACACTGATTTTAAATGTAAGTGAACTGGCAGGAACTTATTCACACACCCAATATAAACGCCCTTTCCATAGAAAAAGGCTCATCAATACAAATATTTTTGAAAGGACAAAATATGGCTTAATAAGCTTTTTTTATAGGATCCAATAATTTTTTGTATTTTTGTAATCTACCGGTACTTCGAATAGTATTATTGGCAAAGTTAAAAACACTGAATTGACCAATAATCTTTCATAGACTATTTGCTTACCAATCTAGTCAACATAATTGTAGCCAAAATTACATTTCAGAAATGTCTGTATCAACCCGTTTGTGTATTTTAGATTCGGAACTAATATTTTGCCTTATCTGACCGTCATATCTATTCGTTTCCGTAACTATATAATTCATTATATCGGTGTTGAAGAATATTATGAAAAAATCTAGAGCTGTATCTCTTTTATGTCCTTGCTGAATTTCCGACGATAGATTTTCAGATGAAATTACCATCATACTCATCTAGGGGTTGAAATTACTTTAAACTTCTATTTGAAATTGGTTTTCAATTCAACAAGAAAAAGAAAGTGATGATATTTATTTATTCAATACTGAGAATCGATATCAGATTGACATACGAATAAGCGATACTAGATAAGGAAAGTGCATTAATCACGTCATATAATATACTCGTATTATTTATAATTTCTACATAAAAATAATTATTTTTTATAAATTTACAAAAATAATTGATTCCGATCAGAAATAACATCGTAGTCTTTTGGGTTACTTATTTGAATGTCAGTTGAAAGGCGCTGTTGTTTTATTACGCATAGGTGCTGAAATGGTCTGATTGTATGTGTGTGTGTGCAATGACGGTGTAAATTGACGACTTTTTACTAAATTGGTCTATCGAAAAGAAATAACGTCATCATCTACTCGATGCACACATTTCTGTAGTAAATTTGTTTTTATACATGTGTGCATTGCGTTCCATCCATCGAAATCAAAACGCGCATATATCAGTTTGATGGCGTCCGTGTTAATATGCGCGCTTGTTAAGTATTTCAAAAGAGTGATATGTCTCTCTCTGTAAAATAGTGATATTGTGTATTAAATTAGTATTTTTATTAGATCAAAATTGTAAATTTAAACATTACCGTAAGTCGCAATAAACGACGGTTACTTGTATTCTTTTTATCTAAATATAAACCCGTTTGTCATATAAAATAGAATTTGTGTACTGCATTCGAGATCGCGATGCTATATTTAGACGGCTGACTATTTACATATATTTTATACAATTAAAATATTAGCACATGTGTGTACTGTCATTCTCACGTCGTCATTCCTGCGTTAACGCATATTGAAAAGCACGGTAAAACGCAGTGCACGGGTAAACGCAGTTAATTAATAATGATTTGAGGACTGGTGTACATGTGATATGAAACTAATCATAATTTAGTGTTAGATAGTCCAGTCAAAAATTTCGTTTTTTAAATGAAAGACTTCTTCAGTAGACACAACCTCTTTTTTTTATTCCGGAAGAATAAAATTTAACAGGTTTTAGATCCTAGATATTTAAAATAACTCCTGGGATGGGAGATATGCCCCTGTAGCTATCCCTTTGGAGTCCCACCATATGCTCAAAAGAGCTTATTTACTATTAGACCCGGTTGAGGGGCTGGTTTCTTTACCTGACCCTTTGAAAGTCATTGTCTTTTGTCTTTTTGATTTGAGTACAACGCCCACTTTTCATCTCCATTCCATGAGATAATGTAAAAATGGTTTATCGATTAAATCACGACACATACTTGCACTTGCACCGTCTTGATCTCGTTAGTAATGTTGTGTTGTATCCACTCGTCCTGTTTTTCTTACTTTGCAAGTATTCGTCAACATTACTCCAGGGTTATCCGAACTTATCTGCTAATTCTCGTATAGTCTGTGTCGGATTTGATTCAATTTCAGCACGCAGGATAGAAGATTTGATAGAAAAATCATCTTAGATGATCAGTATTTAGAGCCGTTGTCCTAAATCTAATGTTTTTTTAGATTGCGTTTGTATATGTCATGCAAGCTATTTATATAGATGAGTCAATTCCATTTGAAGAATCATGCTACAGTGTTTCTAGATATTCTCACCAATTTCATTGAGCTTATTGCCATTATGCAATGCTGTATTTAATGTTAATGATAATAGATCTACATTCCAGATATTGCGTAGGGTTATGGAATACAATTTCATTATCGCGCAAAATAATTGACTATGCTAATTAACACGGTTTATTAATATTTTTTAAGCTCACCTATGATCACTTGCCGATCAACAGATAAACTTTGTTATAAACAGATAAATGGGATTCTCTTAATATTGTATTTTTGAATTGCCGATTCATTGTTACAAAAACGGACTGTCAAATTTGAGATATTCATGCTCGTATTGAAGTGTTAAAAACATAGATAAGTAATTGCTAATCTTTATCCTATCTTTTTTCTAGCTTGTGAAATGTGATTCGCAATTGTGTCCTCTAGTGGTATAATGACCATATCAGCTGTTAACAAAGCTCCAGTAAGTTATTCAAATATCTTATCGTAAATGCTTTAATCTTCCGAAAAGATAACCGTTTTATTACTTTGTAACATATTATAATATGTGTTTCGTTCAATTTTATAATTATTACTAAGACTCAATTTTGTGTTATGATCGCATTCCCAAGTTCTTGGCAAATTTTACAGCATAAAACTTGGCCACGCTCCAGATAATTCATTTTTCTTATATTTGATGCAATGAACAACTTGCATGCTACTAAGGATTATTACACTCCGAGACCTGACTTATTAAACTTGCATTGATTATATTTTATTGACGATAGACAATAGCTTTAAATTTATCAGGTGCATGCTCATACATATGTATTGGCGACATTGACACTATTTTTATATACGTTCATTGTGTTAACTTGAATAGGTTAACTCCATGAATTTGATCTTTGATCATGGATCTTTTTTTTTCTATTTTAGATGGAGTTCCCTCTTGGTAAACTAACAGCCCTTGAGGAGAAGATTTCTAGCCGCCATTGGGTAGTTCCTGTTTTACCCGAACAAGAACTGGAAGTGCTATTGGATGCTGCAATAGCATTTGCTAGTGAAGGTTTGTTGTTATGTATAATAATAATAGAGGCATTCCCCGGGTTCAAATCACCTCGCTCTGTTTGTGCGACATTATGCCACATCACAACTATTGCTAATAATGAAAGCTAAAAATTTATATTCAATTATTTGGATTTTCATTGGATGAAACTGGATTATTCTAAGGAAAAAAATAATTTTTTATATTAAAAAAAATAGATTTACCTTGAATACCAGGGATACCATCATCCTCAATGTCTTGGTTGATCATTTCCAGGATTATTAAGATGGAGTAAGTTTGAAAAATTATAACAACAAGAAGAAAAACTTATAATAAAAATAATATTAATTTTTATTAAATTAGTATCGTAATTTTAATTCTACAACGGTAATCCTAGAAGTACTCGACGTAACAAAGAAAAGACAAAAAAAATCTTTGTTTCTCAACATAGTCTTCTTTCAGCTCGATACACTTTTCGCTTTGTTGCCGCCGACTCCACCTCTTCATTGTTGGCATATCTTCTAGAACCGAGTTATTATATATCCAAGGGGGGTTAAAACTGTCTTTCAAACACTTAAGTTAAATGCGGCCATTTTTTCTTGATTTCATCACTTAAACATTGCAATAAGTTCTAAGTCTTTGTCTTCTTTGGAGCCGATTCTCCCCATTTAGTCCATTGTTTTGACTATTCCTTTGACAGTAGTGTGGGATTCCGGATTAACCATTTACCCACTAAAAATCCTTCTCCATCTCTGCCATTCTGCCATGGTTGTCTCCCTCATGGGCGTATCGAACTTTGCGCTAAATTACCAGCAAATCACAAAGTGCAAAGTGCACCTTCTTTGCACTCTTGCCATCTTCCGCCTGTACGCTATCACGCTCATCGTGTCCACCCAAACATATGCAGCGTACAACATCGTAGAGTGCACGACCGACAGCAAGAGTTTTATCCTACTAGTCTTCGGCTCCCCGACGTTTAGCATCAGCCTGAGACGACCACCCTAAAAAAAAAGCAATCCATAGTACAACCACGATAACACAAACTGACTTTTACTTGGGCTTGTATTTGATAAACTTTGATCAACGTGTAAATGTATATTCGATTAATAACGTTGTAATTTACAGGACGAGATATTGATTGTGCAGCATGTCAACGATTCTATCAAAATGGCCTCACCGTTTCATTCAATAAAATATTAACCGATGAAGCAGTCACGTCATGGAAACCAAGCATCCAGCAATGCATCCGCAATAACTGCGAGCGCCTTGTCAAACTATGCGCTCTGCGAATGGACAACCCTTATATACTTGATTTATTAGCAATTCTTTTTAGTCCTAATAATAAGTAAGTTAAAACGAATTTAATTTATCAACTAATTTTATACATCGAATATTTGATTTGATCATCGTTCTTATCGTTTTCAGGTTTCATTCTTTTAATGCTGGACGGCCAATTGAATCCGTCAACGATGTGACATATGCTCGTCCATTAGATCATAGAAATCCCAGAGGTTGGCTTGTAGATTTGATCAACAGGTATTTTAATAATCATTCATTTAGTTTAATAAATTATCATATCGCAGTATAATCGATATTTATAAAAACCGATATTTTCCTTGCCAGGTTTGGATATTTGGAGGGATTTGATAGAGTTGCTGAGCGTTTTGTTGTAATCGCTGGACTTAAACAGTCTCCGTCATCTGAAGTTGCAACAATACCTGGAGATGCAAACATCACTGAAACTGATCCTACCAAAATCAATAATAGTGCCATTAATTCTGAAGTATTGAAAAACATATTTACTTAATTTTAAGCTTTTTTTTAAAATGAAAACAACGTAATAAACTTGATTGAAATTTTTAGAATAATGAATTAAATGACAAGGAGATTCCTGAAAAGGAATGTCTACCTTCAGTTAATAAATTAGAAGAAGGGAGCAAGGACACTCCAAATAATGATCCTAGTAAAGCGGTGTCGTCACTGGCAGCAGTGTGGCGGCTTATCAAACCATTTAGTTATTGTCACGAACTTTTAACACCATATACCGTTAACAAATATTTAACTCCAATTTTGGTAATAATTTTTTTGCGTAAATATTTAGAATTTGAACATATTGATAATAATAAATTATGCGTAATATTTGTGTTTAATAGGAAGCAATACCAGCTGTTTTAGAACGTTTAACTGATGAAGAATTAAAGTCAGATGCTCGTGGAAGTGAAAATAAGACGGACACAATGTCATGTCTTATACGTGCCTGTAGAAATCTTGCAGCAAAAGCTACACACAACCCCAATCTTAGCAAGGGTCAGCTTATATATTTTTTCTTTTAAACGTATTGCGTTGATGTGCAAATATTTTCATATGTGAATTATTACAGGTATAGAAATGTTTAGATTAAAAATGATATTGAGGCTTTTACAAATGCCTTCTTTTAACGGAAAAATGTCCGCTTTAAATGAAGTAAATCAAGTAATCGGAAGCGTTTCTCAGCAATCCAAACCGGATTGGTTAACATCAGCTACAATTGCTGTAAGTATTAAATTGGAGAGTTATTATTAAGCGTTTTAATTCCGTCGTTTATGTGTATTTTATTTAAATTTCCAGCAATGGATTAGAGAAAATAACGTTCTAGAAATAGTTTTGAGGGACTCTCTACATCAACAACAATATGTTGAGAGACTCGAGAAAATGCTGAGATTCATGATAAAAGAAGGAGTTTTGACGCCCGCTGATCTAGATGCTATATGGGGAGCTCAACACGGAAAGCACGAAGCGATAGTGAAGAATGTGCATGATTTGTTAGCAAAATTAGCATGGGATTTTACTCCCGAACAACTCGATCATCTTTTTGACTGTTTTAAGGTTGTTTTTCATCGAGATTTTATTATTATGTGTTTAATAATATTTCTGCTTTATCATGAATTTTAATTTTTCAGGCTAGTTGGTCAGTATCTAGTAAAAAACAAAATGATAAATTATTAGAGGTAATTAGAAGACTGGCAGAAGATGATAAAGATGGTGTTATGGCACATAAGGTGAGAATGTTTCGTTATTTTTAAAATGTTCATTCAAATAAAATTATAACCGATATTGATAATATTTGTTTTTAGGTGCTAGTATTATTTTGGAATTTAGCTCATTCCCCGGAGATATCAACGGATGTTATGGATGTGGCATTAGCGAATCACGTTAAGATTTTAGATTATAGTTGCTGTCAAGATAGAGATGCCCAGAAGACATTATGGCTAGACAAGTAATTTATTTTGTGTATAATCAAATTTATAATCTATTTAACAGTCTTTGTGTCCATAATGTAAATATTATTCAATCGTTCCGTGACAATGCCTTTTTGCTCGGAATATTGGAAAAAGATACCTTTTCTATTCTCTTTCCTATATTTCAAGTATTTATATGTGCTCATGATTTTGATTAGCCATACTTTCCGTCTTTCTCTTGTGGCCACTCATATATGCCGTCTGTGCGTTTTCAAATTTAACATGATTTTGATACAATTAACAATCTATATTTTTTTTGTGTTCACTAGATGTGTTGAAGAGCTCAAAACTTCAGATCGGTGGGCATTACCTGCATTGAAATTGATGCAAGAAATTTGTTGTCTTTACGAGACTGGTCAAAGTGGTGTGGGTGGATCAGTTTCGGGACCACGACCTGCACCAGCGGCACTTTGTCGTCAAACTGTAATTGAAAGATTACACAACCAACATTCTCTAGTCATTTTAGTAACTAATTCACTATCTACTTATATGGAAAATGCCAGAGTTATTTATTGTGGTAATTGATTTATAAGTATAATTTTGCATTGATACGTGCCCTTGTAGAAGTCTTAGTAATATTGTTTCTTTTTAGCTCAACCAGATTTGGATTGGGATACTTGGTTACCAGACGGAAGATATCCACATGTGGATCAGGTTCAAGAAAGACTTGGATTTCTCAGTTTTTTGCTTAAAGATGGCCAGCTATGGCTATGTGCAGAACAGGTAATTAATTTTGTCGGAAAGCAAAACTTGGGTTGATAAATACACTCATACCTTGCTATATGGCCGTTCTTCCAAAAAAAAAAAAAATCCAAAATATGATAATTTAACAGTGCATATTTACAGGCAAAACAAATATGGGTGTGCCTGACCGAGAGGGGAGTTCTCCCAGAGGATAGAGAGGCTTGTTTTCGTTGGTTTAGTAAACTGATGGGCGACGAACCTGACTTGGATCCTGGGATCAATCTCCATTTTTTTAAACACAATATTTTGACATTGGATCCGCATTATTTAACATATAGCGGTATTCAGTGTTTTGAAAGGTGATTTTGAAACTAATTTTAATGTACAACAGTATTTTATATTGATTTTTAAACGTTGATTTTCTACAATGCAGGTTTTTTAAGGCTGTGAACACGAAAGAGGGTAAGCTGAAAATGAGAAGAAAAGGGTATCAGCTGGAAGAAGCTGATTTAATAGGACTTGATTATCTTTGGCGGGTAAAATTAATATTTCTATTTTGATTTAAATTTTTTACATATACAAATAGTTCTCGTTTTACATATATTTAGTTTGTTTATATTGGAGTGTGTCGGAATAAATTCGATCGAGAACTACTTGTATATGTTTTAAAAATATGTCTTAAAAATATTAAATATGCTTATTTTTTACCAAATTATGATTTTAACAGGTTATATGTGAATGCACTGAAGAGATTGCAATGTGTGGTGTTGAGTTGATGAGGGAGGTATGCGCTAGTCCCGGTACTCGGCTCACAGCAGCCGATTACCACGAAACTTTCATGAAAGATTGTTGTGAGAGATTAAAAACAATACATCTTGTTTTGGCAACGGCTACAACTCCTGAACGTATGTAATTTTGTTTATAATAGCGAAAAATATGATTTTATGAAATCAATTACTTTAAAACGTATTGTTCTTTCAGAGATAACTGCATGTTGCCAGCGATTATGTCGTGTACTTCGTGTCATTACGGAATATGTAGTAGAGTGTGATAGACGTTACACTGGAGATAGACATATTTTACCTCTTTATAGGTAAATATGCATACATAAAGTTTTTGCTTTAAATTTGAATATACTTTAAAATAAATTTCATTTTAGGGCTGGACGAGGAAGGCAGTGTGATCTTACCATTAGATTTCAAGCCGGTCCTAGGCAATTAGATGACATAAAACTTTATACACATTCCAATGAGATATTACATGTACTGAGAACCAGTATTCTAAGAAGGTTTGTATTCAGTTTTAGTTCTAATACATACTTACTTAGGGTGGCTCCTACAGCCCTATAATAGAGCCTCGGCCACCGACAACGCTTGCCGCCATTTTTGTCTGTCCTGGGCCTCCTCACTCCAATTTTCCAGGCACAGACGTGCGGCGTCTTTTTTGACTTGATCAGCCCAGCGTAGCCGAGGTCTTCCGACGGGTTTACTGCCATTCGATCCCAAATTCAAAATGATTCAAGGGACTCTATTAGATGGAATCCGTGCTACATGGCCCGTCCACTGGAGCCGGCGGGTTCTGACGAAGCTTGTTATTGACACTTCGCCATACATGTTCATGACTTCGGAGTCAGAGATTTTGTCCTAGAGGGATCTGAAATTTTTTTTTAAAATTTTTCTCTCAAACCTCTAGGCGCATTGCATCGCGGATGGTCATGGTCCATGTTTCACTGCCGTTTAATCTTTGTTCTTGCCTATAGTGATTTATTCCCCAATATGTTTTTCAAACCATGTTAGCACTGGCGACTGTTGAATCCTGGAGGTTATTTTGTTACTCATTAAATTCTTCTCCGTGAGGATGGATCCAAGGTATTTGAACTCTTGGACCCTTTCAATATTAGTCTGACTCCCATCATTACCTCGAAAAGCTCTGACAGGGCACCGTTGGAGCAAACTATACTAACAGATCCGGACACACACATCCTCGACAGACATCCTGACGCACAGAAGTGTATTCCGCTTCTTATGGATAGGCTATATTACTGCAGTCCTCCATTCAGAAAGCATGACCTTGTTCTGCCATATTGACATCATGATCCCATATAATATCTTGAGTAGAGGGCGTCAATATTATTTATATTATTTAGAGTGGTTTCAATATTATTTATCAATGCCTAATACATGTCTGATCATTTTGATTGTTTATATTTTATTTTATTTAAATTACAGAATATCTTCTAATGGAACTGGTATTAAACTGGAGTTATACTTAAATGGTGAGCTTTTAGATCCATCCCATGATACAAAACTTCTTTCTGATATACCTATCAGACATGAATCTATTATTATTGGAAAGGTGTGATTTAATACATTTATTGTAATATAATTATTTAAAAATATTTCATCCTAATCATTAAAATATAATTTATAGGTATCTGCATCAAATATTGCAGTGCAATCGTCTAATGATAGTTCGAGCGATTCTTCTACAGGATCTTTATCTCCGCCTCCTCCTTTACCTGAAAAGTCTTTACCGGGTGTGGTTAGTGACTATCTATTTTCAAATCGCATGATAATGACGAACATAATATGTAAACTTTGTATATTTTATTTCTTCAGGTTTTGGCACATGGCGAATGGCAGGTACCATTTATATTGGAATTGGAACAAACAGGCTGTGATTATTACCTTCCGCTGAGAGATACGGCTCATCAACTTACTCACATACTCCCGTCACATAAACACACTGTATTATTTTTACTATCGAATTGATGTTAAATTATTTAATGTTGAACATTCTATATATATCTTTTTTATTTTATTGAACAGGTCGATCGATTATCTGCAGCTCTAGTCAGCGAGGATGATTCAATATTGCACCAAATGCTATATGGTCCTCCTCCACCCAATGTAGCTTATAATATTAAGGTAATTTAAATATATTTCATTAGAAATTTATTATAGTTTTTATATTATGTATTCAAATAATTATGTTAAATAGGTGCTGTACAGTATGGTGATTCCGGCAATGGAACCATTATCGGAACGATGGCATGGAGCACAACTTGCATGTGTCCGACATGGCCCCTTATTTTTAGATGCTATAACTAATACTGCATTTTTACAAGGAGCTGCTCCATATACAAGAAGGTAAATAATGCATTATTATCTAAAACTTCATAAGACTAATCCTATAAAGATATTGTAATGGGTTTTTATTTATTTTTATAGGGGAGGCATTTTGTATGTTCTGAAACTAGTTAAGTTGGTATTGACTGCCCTAGGTAATTTTTTGGTTTTAATAGATCATGATACAACTTCAAACGGTTCCGATTCAAGGTAAATATAATTTACTTTTGATATATATTTCTAATCGGAGAGAATCATAATCGAGTATTAATAGAGCTTTGTATTTTTAGACCTAATTTAAGAATAACAGAAGTTTTAAGAGAAGCATTACAAGTGTCACCGAATCATAATTGTGAGTTTATGGTTAAAGCTGTTGCTGAAAAATTAGGCCAAACCATGACAGATCAGGTAAATTTTAGACGATGCTGCGTATTCTTATATAATTTGTTTTATCAGTCGGTTTATTAATGTGTTTTTTATAGCTCATTTTTTCAAAACGCAAGACTAATTGCATTGTGTTATTACTCATATTTTATATAATATTGTAAAAAATTAATAGAAATCCAGGTTTCTATATTGTGATGGTAAAGAGATGAATGTTTTTAAAAATGCATTGATATTTGTTGTCCATTTATGTTGCCACACGAGTTTTTTATGAAGTCTGATCAAAAAATACGATAAAAGAATTTTTAGAGCCTCAATTGATGATGCTACATCCATTTCGTGTCATATGTCTGATAGTTTGATCTGCTGAGTCAAGTTTGTACACGTTATGATTTGTTAGTCAATTTCCATAGCTGCTAGAGTGAGGTCTTCATCGTGTTGTGCAATGCGTTATAGAACGAGTCCCGCTATGAACTCGTCGCCACTCGGGTCTCAGCGCTCGGAAGATCGTTAAACATATTAAACAATATTTGATAATTAATTAGATGGAGAATATCTAATTGATTAACAATTGTCCAATTGTTTTTTACTTTCGTTTCTTCTAATAAGCTTCTTTAAAACAAAGCATATTTTATGACCGACTGATATAGATGAATTGGTTGTTTCATTGCATTAGATTTTATTTATTTCTTAGTACATAATTAATAATAAGATTTAAAAAAAAACAAATATTAATAGGTCATAGGCGGTGAAGCTAGTCAGTCTGCAGCTGCTCCTCTTCTTGGGAAACCTTTACCTTTTCAATCTACTATTCGGTGGGCTGGAACACACGCATTGAATTCAGCCCATACAAATGTTCATTCCCCTGGACGGCATCCTTCGCATTTACATCCAGATGATATTGCTCGTAAGTGGTTTTTATTATAACTTGCACATTAATTATGTTTTCTAACGTGAATGCTTCTTAAAACGTCTTATTAAGTATTAGTAATTGTTTTGGAATTACGCGTCTGAAAATACATTTACAATCAAAGCTTTTTAGAAGAAACACACTTTTATGCATTTGGGAGATTTATAAAATTCCGGTATTTTAATCATCATAAAAAATATAGATTAGAACTCATTTCTAGTCGTACGTGAGGCTCTTGAGGTAGTCACGGTAGTTGTTGCTTTGAACGGTGGCATCATCGCTGAACTATTACGAGAAACCTGGCTGCAAGATCTTCTTGTGCAGCTCATCATTATATGCCCGAATATACAAGTAATATATTTGCATTGCGATTATTAAAATGAATGACAGCGTAGACGTATACAAAAACAAATTTGATTAATACTATTTTTAATCGAAGGTGCGAATATGTTGTGCTGAACAATTATTGGAGATGTGCGGATGGGGCGGTGCTGCAGGTGCAAACACGGCATTGGCGATATTATTATCTCATGCTAATGGAGCAGTTCGCGCGTATGCCTCGCGCTCCCATGAATACTTTCAATTGCTATGTAGATTATTGGCCGCAGCTGGCGCCAGTGCTGCCTTACCATTGTTACCGAGGCAGGTAAAATGGCTGAAAGTGGCAAAGGATTCAGTCGCCGCTGGCCATCAGGTTAATTTATATGCATTTTATTAATTATACTCTATCGTATTTAGTGAAGTTTAATAATACGGATTATTTTTAATTTATAGGTTGACGACACGTTATTAGAAGGTCATTTGAGTTTAACTAAAGAAATTTTCTTGTTAGCATCGAGTGAAAAAAAACATGAATATGGTTCACATCCGCAAAAAGATATAAATTTGATTAAGGTATTTGTTTTTATTAGATATCTTATTGTACTTGAGTATATGATATTAATTTATGGATGCTTTTTATAAAAGGAGTTGGTGTGTGAATTTTTGTGGCCGTGTTCCTGGGTTCAACTTCAAATGAGACGTGGAACTGCTCCGGCTGGTAGTGGAGTTGGAAGCGGGATGCCAACTGCAGTTTGTACTACGCCAGGTGCTATTGCAGCAGCGTGTGAACTTTTAGTTGCATTGTGCTATCGATGTGCTCCTAACATGTCGTTACTCGTTACTTTACTCACCGACATGTTTTACAGTGGTAATTGTTAATTTGTTTATAAATTTACTTTACTATTCGTCATAAGAATGTTAGTAGTAATGACAATTTGTATAATTTTAGATAGTAGTAGTGCTTTAACAGAATGGGAATATGAGCCTGCAGTGGGGCCCCGGTCACCTTCAGGATTGGTAGGCTTGAGAAATGCTGGTGCTACATGTTATATGAACTCAGTTTTACAACAACTTTATATGGTGCCATTTATCAGAGATCATCTCCTTAGAGTTCAAGGTATGAAGTGTAAATAAAAATATCTTCATATAATTTTCCTTTGCGTTTTTATGCAGCAAATTGCAGGATAAAATCTATTTATTTGAATTTTTTGACTTTGATACGTTCTGGGGAATGTTGCGATAAATGAGGGATCGCAATCAACGGGGAAATATTAATGAATCTTTTTCCCATCCACTTTGTAAAATTTGTCGATAATCCTTAATCCGTTACAAGCACACTTTACTTCGCCTATCATAATAGTTTTTATAAGTGTCAACAAAAATTTATTTCTAGGAGCCGCTATTGATCCAAATGAAGATTTTTCTGGCGAAGATCACAATGATTTTAGCAATTCGGTGAGATACTGATAATGCATGTTAAAAATTAAGCGCCAATACCAATTATTACTAATTTGAATATTATTTATAGGACGATGCTGATTATAATGTCTGCATTCTTAAACAAGTTCAAGCTATATTTGCTCATTTACATTATAGTAAACTTCAATATTTTATTCCACGAGGTCTGTGGAAACATTTCAAGTCAGTTTATACATCTATATATTATTTATTATTCGCGTTAGTCATCTTGCTTTCTTTATGTGATTATTTATTTTACTTTGAAGGTTACAAAAATTACCAGTTAATTTACGAGAACAACAAGATGCCGTGGAATTTTTCATGGCTCTCGTAGAGTCGTTGGATGAAGCTTTAAAAACACTAGGCCAGGAGCAACTTATGGCTAAAACCATGGGAGGCTCTTTCTCTGACCAAAAAATTTGTAAAGGTTGCCCACACAGGTGAAATTTTGAATTTATCGCATATGCTTATTGAATTTAATCAGCGATACAATTAAGTTGAAATATTAATATCGATTTTAGATATTGCAAAGAAGAACCATTTTCTGTAGTGTCACTCGATATCCGTAATATGTCAAGATTGCAGGAATCGCTTGAAGCGTACGTTAGGGGAGAACTTTTAGAAGGAGCTGATGCTTATCATTGTGATAGATGTAATAAGAAGGTAAGAGCCGTAGAGTATTTAAATTTCAATATTCAAAATAGAAATACATCTTATTATCTTTTTTTGTTCTGAAAATAAAAAAATTGTGCTCTAAATTAGTGTTCCCCAACCGTTGGTCCGTGGCCCAGTATTGGACCACAGAGACTTTCCACTGGGCCGCAAACTATAAAAAATTTCAAGAAATTCGGTCAGTTTTCTTAAAGGAAAGATTTTACAAAGGAATGATGATACTTAGCTAAATGACTCACTCTTAAACAATTCAACTCTGCCATACTAGATCATTTTTTGGACTAAGAATGGATGAGTAAACTCGCATATATGGTGGACGTATTTAGTCTACTTAATTGCTATTGATGTCGACAGGAAAGGTGTTTTAACTCATTGAGAAGTGAGCTAATTTAATATCATCAAAATGGTGTCCTCAGCAGTCCGTCGTACATTATGTTCCACATGGTGGGTCCAAGCACGGACTCCTGTGGAACGCGGAATATGAGATTAAAATAATATTACATAAATAACCATTTTTATTTTAGTACTAATGGTTTGGATTTTTTTTCCTTTTTTTTACCGGTCCGCAGGTTCAAAATGGTTGGGGAACACTGCTCTAAATCAATATCAAGTGCTTAAGAAAATTCATTGTTTTTCTCGTCATTTTAGAGTTAATTTTCTATGCTACGTTTTAATTCTCATTTTAGGTTGTTACTGTGAAACGTCTTTGTTTAAATAAATTACCACCAGTCCTCGCAATACAACTTAAGAGGTTTGAATATGACTACGATAGAGTTTGTGCAATGAAATTCAATGACTATTTTGAATTTCCGAGAGAGTTAGACGTAGAACCGTATACAGGTTTGTTAAAAACAATTTAACATATTTTTTAATGTCTGACAAAAAAAACTACAAATATTGTCGTTTATTTTTACAGTTTGGGGTCTAGCGAAAGCCGAAGGGGATGTTTCATTATTAGAAGGATCTATTACGGGAAACTCATTACCAAATACTAAATATAATCTTACAGGAATTGTCGTGCATTCTGGGCAAGCCTCAGGAGGGCATTACTATTCTTATATTTTACATAGAGATAGCAGCGGGAATAGTAGGTGGCTTAAATTCGATGACGCTGAAGTGACGGAATTACCTGCTATGCAGGACGACGAAGAAATGAAGGCACTGTGCTTCGGCGGAGATTATATGTGCGAGGTAATATACGTAAATTGTATTATTATATTTGACGTTTGGATGGTCGATTATTGGAATTCATACTTAAAAAAATTGTTTTAGACGCGTGATGCAACATCAAAACGAGTGTATAGACGTCAGAAGCGATGGTGGAATGCGTACATGTTGTTCTATACGAGAGAAGATTGCTTACAAGGATATATGGAGAATACATTTTCTTGCTTATCAATAAAGTTAGTGATTATAAGCTTTTAATACGTTTTGTTAATGTTGATGGTTTATTTATTTTATTTTTGTATTGCGTAGAGATACAGGCGTACCTCAATCGATTTGGGAATGCGTACGACGAAGCAATATAGCGTTTTCTCATCATCAAAGCCAATTTAGTCCAGAATATTTTAATTTTATGAAAAATCTTTGTCGAATGAGATTTTCTGTACCTCCTCCGTCTCCTAGACTTGGCTGGGTAAGTACACGCGTATGCACTTAATCTGTCCATTAAAAATTAATATATTTAAATGAAATAAATTAAAAATCATTTTTTTACATAGGATACGGAGCAGGAAGAGCTCTGCATGCTGTGCGTGCAATTAGTTACCAAATTCTTATTCAGTGTCGGCTTCAGGACAAAGAAGACGCTTCGCGGACCTGCATCTGATTGGTATTTAGCAATTCAAACAACGTGTATCGATTGCTTTAATGTTCATATTAAATTTGAATTTATTTGAATTGTAATTTTAAGGTATGATATATTATATCAACATCTCCGGTGTTCAGCGTCAATAAGAGCATGGTTCGCTCTTAACGGAATGTTCCAATACACGCATAGGTTGTTATTATTTTTTAGTTTCAAATGTTCGATTATGAGTATTCATTTGGTTGTATTTCTTATTCCGAGTTTATATTTTAGAATGTGCGAATATATTATTGCGTGCCCGTCACCGGAAGTACGAAAAGAATTTTTGAAACTTGTCGTGTTTTTGGCGCATTTTTCAAAACAAGATCCACCCGGTAATTATGACGGTTGAAAGACTATGCTTTTATTTTCATATTTTATGCAATCTTTTTTAACGCGTCTTCCAGTGATTGGCAACGGAGTCCCACCTGGTCGTTCTAGTCTTTCCGAGCAATTATTAGCGGGTGTCACTGCTTTAGCAACAACGCGGGATCCGGCAGAATGTAAACAATTGCCGTTGTTGTTCGGTTTCTTCCTTACGTATTCCAGCGTTGGTGTGCACGAAAAATGCCAATTAATAAAGGTATTTATTTGATTGATTTGTTTTTTAAAGATCGAATCGTTCAAGAATATATATATATGAATTAATATTGTTTTCAGCTCAATGTTGTTTATCTTATGGTTTCGATATCAATCGACGAATCTATTCAAATAGCAAATAAATTCCAATATCTCGAATTGATCAAATTGCATCAGGTAAATTTTACTTTAATATTTCCGTTATTGAAATTTATTAGATGTTCGTTATTAATTTTGTTTATATTTTTAAAGGTGGTATCTACACTTGTAAGATGTTGTGATGTGTCTTCTCGATGTCAATCTTCTGATACGAGCAGCACAGCAACATTAGCACCAAATCCGTTTACCGATCTTACAATTAGTCGCGCGAGAAATCCTCCGACGTTACCATCTTTATGCGCAGATATTCTCTATAATAAAATTAAGTACGTTGAAATTGCTATATAACGACATTTTTATTATGTAATTAATATTTTATATATAAAAATGGTTATTTATTTTAGCTATATTAAAAAACTCATTGAAGAAAGCAACGGATGCGAAGATACAATAGCCTTAGTACAATTCTTAGCATGGGAAAATCCACTATGGTCAAAGGCTGCCCTCTCGGAGCTTTTAAAACAAATAGCATACGCGTATACCAATGATTTCAGACATCACATAGACTTGTTATCGCATTTATTGCTGCTCAATGACTCTTGGCAGATGTTCCGTGTGCAAAATGCAATCAAAGGTATTGTTTTTGTAAATCAATGCAAAATTGCTCATTGTGTATAATTTTATGAACTGCTCCTTTTTATTTCAGGAGACGACAAAGAAGGCCTTTTCGATAATATCGTTCGACCACGTTTTCATTTTCAAAAGCGGACCTATTTATGTATCAAACTTCTCGTTAATGTTTTTACTCGCTATCCGGCCACGCTGCGGCTGCTCAGAGAACAGAAAGAATTACGTCAACAATGGAACAAAGCCGTATCATGGCTCTCGGACGAATTTCATAGTGTAATTATTATTGTTTGAATCGTTATCGTTCGATCATCGTTGATATGACAATAGCATATTCATTTTAAATTCAAATAAACCTCATTTCTTTTTAAAGCAGCAATATTATAACAACACCTGGTCCCCAACGGGCGCATTGAATGACAACAGCGAATATTTCCTAGAAAGAAGTAATTCCGTAAAAAGAATATTAGATAGGTATGATTGAATTATTTGATAAAATATTGATTAGTGGAATTATTTTGTATTTAATATTAATTATTACGCGCGCAGAGCTTACGAACTATGCCCAGACGATGAAGAGGACGATGCTTCCTGCAGTGACAGAGAAGTGGATCCATCCGAAAATGAACCCGTGAAAGGTCCAAAGGCTGATGTAGAAGCTGGACCTTCAGATCTTAAACCAAAGTCAGAAATAAAACACACGATAGAATCGTCGTCGCAGGAAGCGCAAGTATCAGTGCTTCTAGACGAACCGTTACCGTCGCATAGCAATCTCGAAGAAGATTTAACATCGTCCGATGGCTCCGTTACAAATGAGAATATCGGTCCTGGCACGTCTGAGGTAATAGTCAAAGATTTCTCAGGGCAGAGACAAAAAAGCCAACTCAATCTTAATACTCTGTACTCTGAAACAGACAGCTTGGTTAGTAAAGTTTAAAAAGTGTATAATATACGTTAAGGCATAGTAATTTGAGTGTTGTAGTAAAAGCATGCAGATCAGGGCTTCGAACTGTTATTTTTTTCGTTCGGTTACGGTTTTCGTTCCTGGAAATATAACGGTTTTGTTCCTGGTTATTCATCTTTGATTTTTTTAAATGTTTTTATTTGTAATTTAATCGAATTTACTCATCACGTAGGCGACAAATATGAATGATTAATTGATGATGTTAAAAACATAAATTCATCATATGTATGGCAAAATGCAATGAATTTCCTTGTTATATAACATTCGGAGTAGACTTAATTTAAGGACAAATAAGCGACGGGTTATCGGTCCTCACTTTTGAAATAAAAATAATGGTTTTACCGATTTTGTTCCGGTTTGAGGCCCTGATGCAGATGATTAGTTCGATATATATGGATTTTCTTTTCTGATTCTTCAATACTTGTGCATAATAAAATTAGGATCATAATTAGAGTCATTATTTGTGCATAGAGTGCAATTTTAAATATTGATGATAGAACGGGGGGAATAAACCACTTTTTTTTTTAAAGATATTCATAAATTATGAAACATTTTTTATGCATAAAAATTGTGATTATTTAGAATAAATGGTCTTTGTGAATCAATGTAAAATAGAATGTAGTTGTTGAATTTTAGTAATTTATCATCATTTTTATTTTTATCATCATTCAATAACCAATTGTTTATATCATCGATGTCAACACAATCGTTAACGTTGGTGAATGAAATAGTTTTAAAAAACACACTCGAACATGACTTGATGTTTTAATTTTAGAAATTCCAACAGATGTAGAATCTTGTTAAAATTATTGATATTTTCATTTAAAATAATATTTGAATATTTGAGAATATAATTTTATTTTACATTAAATTTCATACTTAAAAAAATAGTAATGCATTACTTCAATTCCAACATCATCATATATTTTAAATATTATTTTAAAAATATGTATTATTTAACTAACATTTGTATACTAACATTCATAATTATCTGGAAAATTAGGCATATTGTAGTAAGATCTTTAGAAATTTTTGCACTGCATGATTTATTCTCAATGAATCTATCCATTTTGAAAGATATTAGATGTACCGAAAAGTCTTTGCTGATTGTTAAACAATGAAACAAATTAATTAGTTTCATTCATTTTTAATTACAAAATCGTACAAAACATATTTTTCTTCATTATACTACCTACTATTTTCTGTGTGGAAGTTCTTCCCATTTTAATTCCCTGTTTTTTTCAGACATCTTCGTCTTACGTGATCGTACATTGTCGTCTCGCAGAATCACTAAATTGTTTCTAATTAATTTTCGACTTTTAACTCTCAATTTTTTATTCACATTTTCCAATTGCGGACAATACAGCTCCGTCACAGTGTGTAACAAGCTTGATAATGAACCAGGCTCAATAAATAAACCGTAACACTGTTGATAGCACACAATATTCTTTCATTTCTTCTGAATATTTCTTAATGTTTAATTTGCATGGCATCTGCTTTCTGTTGTTCAGCTATTTTTACCTATTAATGTGTTACGAAAATAAAAGGACAGGGCTACCGTGCAAACCTGCCAGTTTACTTCTGAAGGAGTAGATTTTGCAAAGGAGTGGTGATACTCGGCTAATAACGCCACTCCAGAATAGTCGACGGAGAATAACAAAATTGGTCAACGATAAGAATGATGCGAGTATCATAATTATCAAAACAAACGCCTGCTCTCAAGACAACATGAACGAAAGTCGTCTTATCTTTGTTGAAAGAGCTTAATAGCTTATTCGACGATAGCGATTTCAGTTAATTATATAACTAAATTTAAATTTAATAACTAAGTTAAAAGATTCTTTAGAATATTAACTCATTAATATTACTGACCAATAAATCTTTAAAAAAATCTACAGAGATTCCGTCTTCGTTGTGTCTGGACACAAACTGAGCTTAAACAGACGTTAATACATCTAATATTTTTTGCTCCATTGAAATTATGTTCTGCATTTCATAATTGGTAATTACAATTTTTGCCACGTCTATCGAAGTCCTAGTCGTGTTGTATTGAACGTAAACGACGTTTATTTGATAATGATTTATACAAACTATTTGTAGATGAAAAAGCAGCTTTGTAGAATTTAATTTAATGTATGTACAATTATCCAGTTGAATGCTCGCTCGACTGTAATTTGATAGCATGTCTGTATTGCGTATGTCGATGTAATTATTTAATGGTTTTCTTCTGATTTTTCAGGATTGAAGTCCACTTCACGTTTAAAATCTCAAATCGCCATCTTCAACGAAAGGATTATTTTGGAAACTGTGCATTTGTTTTTTAAAGACTTGAAGAGAATAATGAACTGATTAACAAATTTATTTAGTTTGGTGATTAAATTGTGACATATTTTTGCGCTAGAATATTATATTTATTAAATTGATACATTTGTAAACTCGGGCAATTCATGCGTTGCTAACGTTTTTCTCTCCCACGCTAATTTTGTATATTTATGTATATTTTTAATTTACTTCAAAAAAACGTGTAATATATGTAGAGACATCAAGGCATCGTTTGTTGAAACTGAGGCGTAAAAAGTGGGTGAAAAAAAGTTGTTGATTTACTTTTATACTGTGACTAGTATTACATCATTGATAACTTACCTATTTATTTTACTATGTTAGAGTGTTTTATAATTTTCAAATATTAACTTGTATCATTTGATTATATACGGTTTTAATTCTATGCTGGTTCACTTTTTTTTCATTTTTTATTTTGTTGTTTTAATCCTCTTGCCTTTATCCTCGAGACGATGTCCGCAGATGACAGGTGTATACGTATCAAAGGCGTATTTTCAATTTGTGTAATTGTAGAAATTTTAAATGTGAACGCATTGTGATCTTTTGATTAAACGGAATACTCATTTTTAGCAATTTAATCTGTTTATATCACCTCCTTTTTTTGTCTTTGAAACGTGAATTAAATCAAACGCGCGATGAATTATCGCGTCAATCTCACTTTTTTATGCTTTTAAAATGGTCTCAATACTCAACACTATCGAGCTCGTCTAATAAGATGCATATTCTGTGTTTTTTATGTATTTTTTAAAGTTCATGTCTTAAGGAGCTTTTACATGTAATCGCATTACTAATAGTGATGTATTATTATAAACGTTTAGGTAGTTAATTTTTTTTTATTGAATAATTTTGCGGGTCACTTTCTACAATCGTGATTTGGAGACATCGGGATTGTTGCCCATTTCGAAAAGAATATTGTAAAAATTTAAGTTCTATACCTCGATATTATATTGTTGAGATTTTTTTATGCGGCAGTAGAATAAATGTTTTTAATAATGCGCAATCAGATCGCGTTAACATTGTTATTGGATCAAATTTATGAATGTAACCGAATGCCAAATTTTCAAATTACGCCGATTTTCGCTTTATTTTACCAGACGAAAAAAATGTTTTATTACATTCAAATTGAACATATCTTTTAGGGAATAACGATCGGATTTTAATTGTTCGTTTAAAATCGAGGTATACGACTATGAACGTATGAAACACAGTCGATCGCATTGAATAAATATTTATAATCTTATAAATGTAAAGTTTCGTTTAAATTTCTCCATTTCCTTGAATTAATCTAGTTCAGCGAGGTTCTATAAAAAATCTGTAGAAATAAGAAAATATTTCACACGTGTAAACATTAAAACGTAGATTACAATCTTCCAATAATAGTTTCTGCTGAAAATTTCCGTTGTGAACGCTGTAAAACGCATCCGGAGATTGCAAAATATTAAGGGCAGAGCGTTGTTTTGCGTTGCTATATATATTTGAAAATATGATCATTGCAATTTAATTGTAAATTGAATTTATACTGTTACGTTTGATGTTATTCATTGATGTTTTTTTTTTTTAAATAAGCAAATGATTAATATTTTTTGTTGTACAGACGTTAGATCATTTAATAATTAAGTTTTGAAAGAGTATTGTAAATGTAAACCGAGTACCAAAGTATTTAGCATAAAGTTGTACTCAAAAAAAATGTATGAATGCGCTATCGAATTCTCATTGTCTTTGTATTTGCATTATAAATGTTTTATTACTTATATTTGAGTACTAATTTTTGCAATAACATCAAAATATGCGCGCGCGTCGATTGTCAACGACGAAGTACGCGTTTGACGATCGGATTATTAGCATATTTTTAATTATTAAATTTATAATCTATGTATTATGCTTGCCTATAACATATATTAACAAATACGCGTGCATATGCGTCCTCGTGCGTATATGCACGCGTACGAATGTATGTATGTATGATATGATTGTATATACCCTCGCATATGCAGATTATTTGTTTAAATTTTGCATTTGTATGTGTATAAAAACTTAGGATTTGATATTGTGATGCGTGTCTGGATAGAAGAGTTTGAACAGACACACAAAATCTGTTGATGATAAACACAGTGATGGTTGTAAAAATTTTACTAAGCTTTCAAATTATTCAAAGATGCCTTGTTAATGTGTTTATTATGGTGCTGATTTAATTAGAGGGCTTAAAATAAATCGACAAAATAATTATCCTTGACAGCTGGCCTTGCGAGCTTTAATCATAAAACGACATTACCGATTTGATTTTTTCGTACCTTTGTTACGTTGATATTCCGTTTGAACTGAACAGCTGTCGTTGAAAAGGATAACATTGATAGATTTGCCATATGTTTTGCAGAACTGTTTGACATTTCAATCTGCATAATCGTAATTGTAACACACTTTGTATAGATGATAAAAGCGTAAAGTCATTTTCACAAATTATTTTGCCGTCGTATAGTTTTAAATTATTGGAGATTGATTACTCTTAACGAAATGTCAAATAACTAAAGAGAAGTACGTGAACTGTAATGTAATTAAATTTTGTAAACATATTTGTACACATGATCTATTTAGGAGCTTTAATACCACCATGTGGTGGCATGCGTGGAATAGGAGCTTTAACATAGTATGGCGGTATGCACGGAACTTATTTTTTCCAGATGTTATTACCGTGACTCATTAGAAACATTATAAATATGTGTAAAGCGAAGATTGAGCATTTCAGAAGAGTGATTTTAAGCACTTATGTAAATTGAAAATTCATTGTAATAATTTTATACATAAAAATACTTTGTATTAGGTATTTATGAATAAACTAAGTCATTGATTATAACTTCGATTTTTTATGTTCGCTATGAACATTTCCCAATTATTGTTTTGCTTCCTGTATATGCTAAAATGCCACAGGGAACTAACCTTATTTTAAAAATGAGTAACAAACAGTATAGGATCATGTTACAGAGAGTATTGATGAATACATTGAGATAGTTGAGTTTTGAAGCTTCTCACCAGGGTGCAGCCCTAAAATTCAAAAGAGCGGGATCTAACGTGTGACTGTTTATTGCGCATTGTCCAGAATAGGCATTATTAGATTGGTTTTTTGAAAAAAACGGCGTTTATTTATCATGTCAGTGGTCCGAAAAGCGGACCGGTTGGACACACAGACTTTGTGGCCACTCCGTCCTCTTCTAGGGCTTTTTACGACCTTTTCGGTGGACCCATGTTTCATCCATGGTTATGAATTGATGCAAAGACTCGGCTTTTATACTATAAAACATTTCCAAACACTCGATTGAAACATTTAAACGATGTTGTTACATTGTGAACAAATGCGGCATCCATCTTGCGCACAGCTTTCTCATGTCCAAATTTCCAGACGATATTCAATATACATTACTTTTTATGTCTGCTGGATCACGCACTTGCAGCCGACGATCATTAGCTGCGTCTTGGCAGCTCGTACGGCCTCGTTTAAACTCTGCTACCCAACATCTTACTGTTGAAATAGTGTGGTTATTGAAATTGATTCACCTTTAAATTGAAAATTTACATTTACAACTTAAACTTAGGTTTTGGATTCATATCCTTATCCTAATTACGAGCTAAATTCTAACGTCTAGTATATTTTAGTTATCGTATTCATGTTTAAAATATAAAATATATAAATTGAAATAAATACTTAATATTACTAATTTAACCGTTCATTTTTACTGTTGCACATTCACGTCAATGCCGCTCAACAATGAGGATTCACACGCTTTACATCTTTAAATTAGATATCTTTAGGCGTCTTGTGTACGTATCTAAAATGTTTGCCGTCATTGCTGTAGTTAACGAGGGATGATACAAGGGTATTGGAATGAAGAGAATTCTTTGCATAGAAGCATTTAGAGTGCGGCGTATGTGAATTTCCAGGGGATCTGGCGAGCTCTGGTGTGGATCGGTCGAGTCTGTCGGTGAACTTTAAATGTTTCTCCATAACATGGCAAAAATAATTAAAGTGATATCTCCTATACGGTTTGTGTATTAATTTATAAAATACGGCAAGTTCCTTGCCGTACGCTCTATCAATAAAAACTATGGCATTAGTTTCATTTTTAATACATTTTGCCAACATTCTTATTTGATCCTGTGTGCGTACTTGAGCAGTTTCTTGACGGATCAACTGCATATGAATGTTAATTTATCAACGATACCATAAATGCTTTGACCTCTAGTGACATAATTATAGTACAACATCTTGAGATATTATTCGAAGTATGTAATGTTGATTATATTGAATTAATTGTATGAGGGATCTGCTAAATAGCACACCAAATGTTTAATAATAAATCTCAAATCAATGATGTTGAAACATTAATACTCAAAGGTGTGCAATTAATTAAATTGGCTTAGAATAAAAATGAATGGCATTCATAATAAAGACTTTCATATGTATATGATTGTAATTCTTATCAGGATCGACGATAATATACATGCATTATGGATCCTTGAACATGATTTATTGTGGATATTTCCACATGCTGATTAAAATTACATACTATATGTTATCGATTGCGGAAACGCTTTTAATTTGTTAGGCTTAAAAGGGTAAATATCGGGTCCCGATAACAATCAAATGGAATTGGTTTTAATCTTTTAACTGCCGTTGAATTAGAAATTGTTTGATTTATATACTTTATTGTCTAAAGGCATATTAATGTATACCACATGCTGTCCTATGGGATCATTCAATATGCAGCCCTGATGACCCTTGTTGAAAAAGTCATTTTTAGATTCACCAACATAATAATTTTTAGGCAACGACTCACCGACGAGTCTTAAAAATGATGTAATTGAATTGTTAACTATAGTTATTAATTTCTGCTATATTTAAATTATTTAAACAATATTATTGTTTATTCTGCGCTATTAATTTATATTAAATATAAACTATTGTAGTTATCCTCACAACGCAAATTGTTGTTATTGCGGCAAAGTTCAATTCGGTATTGAAAGTGGTTATAATCGGTCATTCAATGGACGATCTCGTGAGTGTCGAAGATTTTGAAAAGGCCGCTTTGAGTAAACTGCCTAAAAATGCAGCCGATTATTATAAAAGTGGAGCAACTGCCGAGCAGAGTTTGGCTGAAAACCGAGCAGCTTTTGCCAGGCAATCAAATTTAAATATTTTATACGCACTTTGATTATAATGTGGAGGTATAACTATATGAGAATAAAAATAAAATTGTAACGTTTATTGGAAAATGTAATTTATAATGATTCAAATACTATTTGAAATATGTACGTCTATTTTGTTATCTAATTTGATATTTGACCCGATACCGATTGTTTCCATCGTCATTGAACTTGTCGTTTAAACAACAAAGATCTATTTTCACTGAATAAGCCTCGATCCATCCAAATTCTTAATGAAACGATGAATATGTGTTATTGCCTCGTTATAACTATTTTGTGTTTAAAAATTCAGATTGAGGATTCGACCGAGATGCTTAGTTGATGTGTCGAACCTTGACACATCAACGACTGCACTCGGTAATGAGGTAAAATTACCATTTGGTATTGCTCCAACGGCTATGCAAAGAATGGCCCATCCCGACGGAGAAACTGCTTCAGCGAGAGGTTTTAATTTTTTTCTAAATTGCTATAATAAAATATCACAACCGATCACTATGTGAAATGATTTGGCATGAATTAAATTGTATTTCGACAGCTGCCGGTAATCTTGGGACAGTATTCATCTTGAGCACAATTGCTACAAGTTCAATCGAAGAGATTGCAGAAGCAGCTCCAAATGCTATAAAATGGTTCCAATTGTACATATATATAGATAGGTATATACAATATATGATTTTTTATTTTGAGAAATGTTTTTATGATTGCGTAGTACATGCGTGACCATGGGCAGATTTGCATGTCCGAAATATAAACATATGGCAATTTATCAATTGTCATTAATATCAACGCAATTATGAGGTTATATGAGACACAAACATGAGAAATAAGTCGTAGACTCAATTATATATTAATATACTTTGGAGCCAATTATCCCCTTTCAGTCCGTTGTTTTGACCGTTCCTTTGTCTTAAAGTCAGCGGTCTGAAAGCCGGACCGATCGGGCATACAAACCTTGTGGCCGCTCCCTCATCTTCTAGGGCACTTTTTGCGTAAGTTATGCGGAGAAATGCATCCCCGGAGCTTTCTATGATCTCCATGATCATGAAAGCCCCCCAAAGACTAATTTACATAGGTGGCTCGCGGCAAATGAGGTCGCGGGCGAAATTGGATTTCCCCTCACCCATAAAACTTATATATTTTACTTAGTTTTAATTTACAATATATCTAGCTAGTTTTTCTCTCGAAGTTGAGAATTAGCGTCTCCTCGCGCGCATGGATTTTAAATTAAGGTTTTGCACCTTGTTGTGCACTTTTGTTGAGCGAACTAGCATGGTGACAAATAGCGGAATCAATAAACAGCTCAGGCCAGTGGAGGATCCCTGTGTTCCTTTGTCTTCCAGATTACTGGACTTCCCAGTTCCTCACAAGGCACGGTCGGTTTTGGGCTTCGCTTTTCATATTTGGACTTTCCCCGATCTCGGAGTGTCCGTGCGAAGATCCGTTCATGGACGCAGACCATATATTGTCGAACATGGCGTCCGATCGCGAGGCGCTCATTCGTCGTGTCAGCGGTCCGAATAGCGGACCGGTTGGGCACATAGGCCTTGTGGCCACTTCATCCTGGTATTGGCAGCTTGTACGGCCTCGTTTAAACTATACCACTCAATACTTTACTATTGTAAACGAAAGAGCAGACTCTGCCTTATTTTAATTCTGTACTTTCTATCATAGTGATTTATTTTTTAAATGGGTATTTTTGGGACTAGCCTCGTATTTACAACACACAAAATAAAGCCGTCAAACCTGTTTCCTTCCTTCGTCTGAGATGTCTCCTTCGCTGTATCTGGATACAAACTGAACTCAAATGAAAGCGTTCCAAAATAATGGATTTCTTTCGGGAGGACCTAATATATAAACGTAATTTTTACACTTTTTTGGCGATATTATTGTTGATTGAGCTTCATGCACTCGTTTCAATTAACACAAACTAAGAAAGATCATCGACGGTGCTTTTCATTTGGACCTGAGCGTGTCTTCATTTTTTCATAGCTAATCATTGCTCGAAATTATCAATGGATGTCTCTTTATCCGTTATTATTTAAACAATTTCTCTCCGATGTGTAAATAATTTATTTTAAGGGAAGTTACAATACAATTGGTGAGAAGAGCAGAAAAAGCCGGCTTCAAAGCAATAGTCCTCACGGTGGATACGCCATTTTTTGGACTGAGGAGAGCAGACGTCCGAAACAAATTCTCTCTGCCGTCGCACTTGAAGTAACCGCTTTATTTTTATACCTCTGTTATTCTTGACCGCCCTCAAACTAAGTGTGCTTCCCTCGTTAGACTTGCCAATTTCGAGGGTCTCTTGTCAAACAAAATTTGGCACGCCAAAAGTGGTTCCGGGCTGAACGAATACGTCAGTAATCTCTTCGATAATACGCTCACCTGGGAGGATGTAAAGTGGCTTAAGAGGTAAACACTCGCTTCATAAATGTCAAGTGTGGATTAGGACGACGAGGGCAAATAATTTACTATTGGTTTTCAGCATAACAATGCTTCCTGTGGTTGTGAAGGGCATTTTGAGGGGCGATGATGCGAAGAAAGCTGCGCAGTGTGGAGTAGCTGGTATTGTGGTTTCGAATCATGGCGCTAGACAAATTGATGGCACGCCTTCTACGGTAAAGTGGAGTATCCAATCAATCCAAGTAAATAATTAGCATTGAGTTTTATTTTCAAATTTGAGGTGTGTTTTGGCAGATTGAAGTATTGAGTGAGGTTGTCGAAGCAACGAAAGGAACAAATGTGGAAATTTTCCTCGATGGTGGTGTCACTCAAGGGACTGACGTTTTGAAGGCGCTTTCATTGGGAGCTAGAATGGTGAGTGTAAAAATAAATTCGATATCAAATGATATTTCTAAAATGGTTATGGGAAATAGTAATATCTACCTGAGATATACAGCGGATATCGGTTATAACGAGCGCCAACGGTTAAAAATACATATTTGTTACGTCATCAGATATTTAAATGCTAGTTCGAGTTGATGACCGCGTGAGTCCTCATTTTTGTATAATACCATCGATGTTACTGATAAAATTCCTATCTGCTGAGACACGGACTAAAACTCGCAAAATTCCCGATTTCCCGATAAATTATTTATTTCCGTCGCTGCAGATGAATACTTATATACTATAATACTTTGATGTGATTCGTAATTATATTACGGAGGAATACCAAAATTCTGAACCCCGTATCTATTATATTTCATATCGATATTCCCATTATTAGAGTCGAGGTGTAGTAAATACATCACCGGTAGGGAAAGGTTATATTGATAACAATTTGAAAAACATATATGTACTGTATATATGTATACATAGATTAGACAGTTATTGTCCCCAGGCGTCGTTTAAGCTCGTCAATTAGTAATCCTGTTTTTTTCGGGATTATGTTTACTAATTCTGTGATTAGTAAACGTAATCCCGAAATTGTGCTTTTTAATTTTTTTTGGCAGATGGGCAATTGGTGTGACGCCATTTTAACGGCTATTTTTTTACTCAAACATTTAATGAACCACCAATATTTTATTTCCAGTCACAATAGAGCTCAAAAAATCCTCACTCTCCAATTCAAGACACAACCAGCTCGCACTTGGTGGGATTTCTTAGCGACATATTTCAAGCAATTGGACACTACAACGCGAGTTTACATATTACCGTGTTCTTGCTATGCTTGCTTTGTCAAGAGATCTTCTTGATCTACTACTCAGTATTATCAACCCTTAAAAAAACAAAAAAGCATAGTCCGTTACGGTCACAGTACACTTACTTTATGAACATGCCTCGTACATAAAAACTATACTATATTTACTCTTATGCAATCTTAATAATTATTATATAATCATTACTAATTAATGTGATACCTACACTTGTTTCAATGAACACAAAAGTTTTTTATTCGACTCGTTATTTGACAGCGCAATCCGAAGTTCTTGGTTAAGACCTTTTAAGCATGAAGCTTTTAAGTTTTAGGATGGCTTTGTCAGAAATCTTCTCATTTTAATTCTCTGATTTTTTCAGATGTCTTTTCCGCCTTATGAGGTCGTGCATTGTCATCTTGCAGAATCACTAAATTGTTCCTGATTAATTCTCGACGTTTGGCTCTCAATTTTTTGTTCATCCTTTTCAATTGCTGACAATACATATCTGCGGTTATTGTTTCACCAGGTTTCATAAATTTATAACGAATAATTCCTTGAATATCCCACCAAATGCACAAAAGAATCTTGCGTGTCGTCAATTCAGGCTTCGGAGTCGGAAATGGTTTTTGTCTCAGCGAAAGTTATTGACGTTTACGACTTATGTTGTCATAAATATCTCCAGTCACAATTTGGTGTAAAAAGGAACGAACTTTTTGTATTGACAACAAAACTTTGAGCGTGTTTCGTTGCTCTTCTTTGTTATCATCGGACAGTTCGTGCGGCATCCAAACCCGCATTCGATTCGTCTTCCCGATATGTTTTAAATGCTCTTGAGCTGTCTACCATGGCGAATGCATCATCTGCAATAACTCTTCCAATAGTTCTTATACATTTAAATTATATATAAATAAAATGTTACTATTTAAGGCATGTGTGAAACAAAGGCACTTTATTATATCGTGACAATTTTATCCCTTAAATTTAAGAATTTTCTATGTGTTTTAAAATATAGAATTATATCGATTAAACCTTACTTGCGTTGTTCGTCGTTTATGCCCTCATGAGAACGCTTGTATATTACACATTATGTATGAAAATCAATCTAAGATGACTTAAGCGTCACGTATATCATCACAGAAGCTCAATATCAGCTTTGTAATACAAGAGCAATTTTATGTTCGTGTCCTTAAAAAAAATGATTTTTAAATAATCATTTGGCCCGAGAGCTCTTTTGCTCATTTGGCGGAGGATAATTTGATTTTTCGATGTTGATCATATGTTGCATGAATTAAATAACAAAGCTTCGATCTTAGGCGTTGATCATTAATTCGTGTATCCATGGGAACGCTTAGGACTTTTTTTATCAATCTGGCAAATAGACTGGATGATTTAAAATTTATCATACTAGCTGTGTTGTGTAAATTACTTCATTCAAATTCCACCAGGACCCAGTATTGTTAACCGGATAATCGTAGACTTTGTTATTACTAGAGGTTTTTAGTCGTGGACTAGAATTTTTTCCCGAAAATTGATGCCTAATTTAATTATCAGACTTTTGAATCTTCTCCTTGATCTTAAATAGGGCTTTAAACCCTTTGAGTAGTGAGCTAATTTTAAATTATCATAAACTTAGATGCTATATTTGTATATCCGCCGCTTATCATTCGCACAAATTCACTTATCTGTCAGGACCGTCGCAGCATGTATGAAGCTTGTATATAAATAAATAAACAATGTTGATAAGCACACAATATTCGATCATTTCTTCAAGTAAACATAAACAATACATTTGAAATCGATTCATCATATCATTATTAATCGATAAATTTGGGTTAACGATTTATACAATCAACTCAAAGTCGACGTGCAAGACACTCTTCGTTTCTATCTATTTCCGAGCTCAAGGTGTAAGAATGTTCTTTATAAGTCACTGGAATTCGGACACAACTCGTTAAGTGGGGAACCCCAATTTTCTTGTATTATTTAATGCACGATGGTAGTCCCAGAAATACTCGATCTTATGTATAGATGGCGAATAAAATCCATAAAACAGTATTGGATGATCATCGATTAAAGGTGCGTAAGCTAGTAGATATGGTGGCCATTTCAAAAAGTGCTGTATATCGCACATTGACTGAAAATTTGGACATGAGAAAGCTGTGCGCAACATGGATGCCGCGTTTGCTCACAATGAAACAAAAACAGCGACGTGAGTATGTTTAAATTGAATGTTTGGCGATGTTTCACAGCAATAAAGCCGAATTTTTGCGTCGATTCATGATCATGGATGAAACATCGATCCATTACTTCACACCTGAGACAACCTTTTTGGGTTCTTTTTTAGGTCGGATATTTCTGGGACTAGCCTCGTATCTTCACGATGAATATGCTTTTGAACTATTGACATCCCTGATTTTATTTCTAGTACTCTTGTATTTATAGAAGCACTAATTATTTTGATATTACCGACAGGGGAATAATTCAGCGACAATACATTGCTCTCAATCGAATGAAATTTGTACGAATAAATCAATACAATGACTGAGAATTGAATCAAAACGAATCCTAATTGAGTAATTATTCGATGCGGTGTTGACTTCGAAATTAAATTTATACAATGTGACAAGTGTTGTGTTTTAACTCTTTTAGCGAAAATTTGCTTACATCCGCGTTTCCACTCGGAAAACTTCTCCGAGCGTCTTCGCGTCTCAGATTGTTAGATAAACAAGTCTTAATTACTTGAACCGTTTTAATTGTCTCGAGCTACAAATTGTCGTCGACACATGTGCGCAAATTTAGATTGGACTCGTTTTTTTTTCAGGGCTTTGCGTTTCCTTTCAAATTGAACATATGAGAATTTCATTGAATGCTCCCACACGTTTCCAATTTGTCCCGCACATTATTCGCGGCCCGCATTGTCGTTATTTTATTTGCTTTAAGGTATTTTGCGGCAGGCCAGTTCTTTGGGGTCTTGCGAACGGCGGGCAAGCCGGGGTGGAACGGGTGCTGAGCATTCTGAAGACCGAGTTTGAATACGCCCTGGCATTATCAGGTAAAACGCTTTTCCATTTTCCGATAAGCGCACAAACGGGATGTTTTATATTAGGGGAAGCCTTTTAAAAATAAGCAACCCATCTTGGATTTTTATTTATTTGCCATTTGTTGTAGGATGCTCGAGGCTTTCCGACCTGACTCCGGACATGGTGGCTCATCAATCATCGTACTGCAAACTCTGATACGGACTATTGAATAATACATGTGATGTATCTGAGATCGATCTGACGGTGTTTAGTTTTGAATAATGTATCATATTTCTGCTCAAAATCAGATTGAGTGGAATATGAAAACAAACAAGAGGCTATTTTTAAACCTTCAATACTTGAACCAAAACATGAACGGCTGTCAAGACTCTGCCAATTTAATAAATGTTATTAAAACTTAAATAAATGTTTATCTTATTTTACATTAGCACACTTTGTACTTGTACCGAACTTCGACCCGAAACGGTCCTCGTTTGTTCATGGACACTCGCAGTTCCAAATTATTGATGGGTTTCGTCTTCAATTAAATACGATTATTTTAATAGTTAAGAACATGAAACATGTTAACACAATAGAAAATTGGAGTTAAATTTGTTAACTGTTGCCAATTAATATATACAATAACATTTCTGTTAGAATTCAGCCCAGTGTACTTTTTTATATTAAGCTTTTTTTAGTGTTTCCAGCTCTTATTGCCCTTTGTTCCGAGTTATGTTGTTATTAATTTCTTATGTCTATCCACTTATTGTTATATATGTAATCATATTGTAATCAAATGTGCTTTTTGTGTTTAAATAATTACTACAATTAGATTTGTATCAAATTCTTGTAATGCACAGATTTTTTCAACGATACTCGATAAAGTAGCGGTTTAAATCTGATATATAAAAATGAATTGGGTTTTGTTCGTTCGAAATGCGCTGCCATACCGTTCATCAGATTGCAATAAAACTTCGTCCACTTATTGCTAAAGATTACGCGAGTAATATAGGTATAGTTTAATATATAAAAATCAATGTTTGTATGTCCGTATTTAATGCGCTCCCATACCGTTCATTCGATTGCGATAAAACTTTGCCACCTTATTGTTTGCACTTTCTCAAATAATATAGGTATAGTACATTTAACTTACAATAGATCTTATATATAAAGATCAATGTTTGTAAATAACAAACATTCCTAATCAAATTTCAAACGATATTTTTAAAATTATTAGTTCTGTGACAGCAACGCGCCGGGTACCAGCTAGTGTAATATAAAATTAGGTGAATGTCTTGCGGACATATTCTTATAATATCTGAAAGTATTTACTCGAGCTATATTTCGCCCAACTGTTGCTTTAACGTTCTTTCCAAAAGATTTATTTATAAATTTAGACAGTGAGAGAGATCTCAACTGCGAGACTCCGATGGCAACGTCCAAATCTCGTTTTAAAACCCCTTGCCCTCCTTCTTTGTAGGGCATTTTCATCCGCCAGGAATAAATACTGCAATTGCGACTCTTATGGATGTTATCAATGCCATACTTTAATAAAGATGATAGTCCCAGAAGTACAAAAAGAAAAAAAAAACAAATCGAACTTTAGCTGATTAATTTTGAACACCGCGGTAACGGATGTGATAACTGGTGCATTGTCTGGACGAAACAATACTTTCTTTTTAGCCAAATGCGGTCGTTTTTTCTTGATTTCATCACTCAAACATTGCAATAAATTTGTATAATATTCGCTGTTAATTTTGTTTTCCTTTTTGAGGATAATCAATAAAATATATCCCACGTGTATCCCAAAACTATGGATGGAACTGTTTTCGCCTTGTTTGGAGCTGTTTGAGCATCGCGTCCGATCGCAAGGCGCTCATTCGTCGTATCAGCGATCCGAGAAGTGGACCGGTTGGACATACAGACTTTTTAGGGCTTTATGCGGCATTTTCGATAATAAATGCGTATTTTCGGGACCTTCTATGATCTGCATGATCACAGAAACGTCTTCATAGGCTAATTTATAACCTTTAAACTATATATAACATAAAATCAATGCAAAAACTCGGTTTTGTTGCCGTGAAACATCGCCAAATACCCAATTGAAACATCCTCATGGCGCTGTTTTTGTTCCATTGTGAGCAAACGCGGCACCCATCTTGCGCACAGCTTTCTCATGTCCAAATTTTCAGAACATCATTTTTATTCAGAATTAATATGTGGATGCACAATTATCGATTGGATGGTGATAATAATAAACAAATAGCAATTACAACTTGTCCTGTTTATTGAAATAAATATTTTTACAGTCTGTTTATAACTTTGTACAATTCTTCAATCGTTCAACTTAAACAGCTCATAAGCGAATCCCACCATTCCGGGGAAGAACTCAAATATATACAAACGTGGAAATAAATAAATAATAATATAAATACGCGTGCGTTTTATGACATTATAATATATAAATAAAAATAACAACTACGGTGAAATCGTATAAAAGTATAGGAATACATAAAAAGTATAGAAAATAACAGATACATTCATCCAAATCATAAATCTAATACAGATTGAGAATCGATCCGTCGTTAAGTTCTTAGTCGATGCTGATTTAGTCTACAGATAAGCTTCAATATTTTCACAATCTCAATTCTAATTCGACAAATCAACATTTAATAGTTTTTCCATTGCATTTTTTTAAATTCAGAAGACGATACATTTGGCAAGGGTTCCATCAGACTTAAATACTATTTAAAAAAATAAATAAAACGATCAGATGGTAAATAAATCAGAGTACGCACACGATGTCATATCATGGCCTAAATGCGCCATCATCGACATCGAAACGATGTCGACGATGAATACGAACACGTATGCATATGTTCTCGGTTCCAGCCAAGATTACAAAGCAAGCGAAACGACTCAATGGAAATCAACATCGAAAACACTAACATTACACCTTTAATATTATAGAATACTGATTCGAGTAAAATATACTTCATTTTTAATAATACAATAAGTTCATTATAATATAAAGAATACTTTTTTAAACTTTTATTAAACATTTGCTATACATTACACAAGTGAAGGGCTTAAGTTGCGCTTTAGAAAAATCAATATCTTTATAAACAGCAAATAAACACTTTTACGCTTTCTAAAATAGTTAACATCATACTATGTATTAAATTTATATATGATTTCATTATAAATATATATATAGATTATAACAACATTTTTAGTGTGCTTTAAATATGTCTAACCCCCCAGCTGTGCAGTTTGTTGATGCAAATTATTAATCCAAATATCATTTTTTAGAGGGTGGATTGATTTTTGTACGAATTGTAATTATTGATCGGAATGTAATTAATAAATGTGTGTATCAATCATATTTGAGTGCGCACGCTAAGGGGTTAGTTCGAATTTCAATTGGCAATGCTTCTCAATCAGAATTCGCCGTTAATAAATTAATTAAGAAATACGTTTAAATTGTCACATATTGTACGCAAATAAATAAATATTAAATAATACGTTGGTATAAATATTAATACATTAAACTGCGATTGAGTAGCAATGTCATCGATTAGATTAGAATATACATCTCGGAGACATCTAGCTAGATGAAGATCAAATCATATAAGTTCAGTAAATCAAAGAATCGATAATGCTCTATATGGCTAGAAGTCGTCGAGACGTTCTTTTACGCTAGTTTGATATTTGGCCTCTGTTATTTAAAGGTAGACTAGACTCATTTTCCTTTTTTTTTAGTGTATTATACTCTAATCCTAACGAATATCTGAATAGGCTTGTTCACTTCTTATAGGGCGGTCCGTTGGTTGGCGAGGTATTCGGCCACCTTCTTGTCCTCTGACTTCTGGTCGGAGTTGTACAAGTCTGCGAAGGACCTTTCCGAGGACATTGCGTCGCGCTTGCCGACGTTCTTGAGGAGCTCTCTGTTCCTTTCTGCGTTGTCCCTCATCTTTTTGCGTGCGATCTCGAGCAACAGCCTCTGTCTGAGCACGTCCATGGGGTTGACGATGGACAGGGAGGGCTGCTTGCGCTTGGGTCTTAAAGGATCTTCGGAATCCTGTCGATAAAAACAAACACAAATTTAGACATGTCACAATATAAGCAAAATTACCCAATTAGACAAAAAAAATCCGGCGGTGTCAGATCCGGAGACCGTGCGAGCCACGGCTAAAAGAATTAGTTTATACGACAGGGTTGACTATAAATAAATCCTAATTGAAGGAATAAACATCACCTTTGCAAAAATTAATTAAGAAATGTTACTTCAGATGACTACAGTTGAAATAAGAAAAGTTGATATTTCTCATTCGTTTGCACTTTTTTTGACTTTGAAAGCTCAGAAGTAATTTTCTTTAAACCAATTGCATTAAATAATGATTTATTAGATCAAAAATACATTTCAAAATACAAAAACAGTTATTCCGTGTTATTATGAGCACAGATTAAAGAGTTATGGCCAATTAAAGTTGAAATTTTGGGTATTTCTTTAAAATGTTGAAAAAAAAAAATGTTTTGTAAACCCTGACATTTAAAACATAAGGCATATATGTGATACGTAGTAAAAGACTCCCTAAATTCCCAAAAAAATATATACATGTGTAAAATACTCTGTATGTATAAGGTAGGTCAAATCGACTTAAAAGTCATGAAAAGTGAAACGCCAAACGGTAGTTGGTCAGAAAAAGAGAGATAATCATTTGGAGTCTCTCCATATCTATCATGTACTCTACTGTATGTGTGTGTGTCTCTCTATATATAGCATATAGCAACCATTCGATCAGTAGCGCGCCCATTTTATTATATATTACACAAAACACATCATAAACTTTTAGCCAATAATTTCCGCTGAGAAATCGAAAAAAAAGCAATGCATAAAATCAACTTTATAACGCCTCAATATTTCCATGGAAAGGCCACCCAATATTCAGATGATTGAAATTATGTTATATTAATAAAACATAAAATGATGCAGCGTTTAATTGATCCACAGACCCCCAAGCACAATAAAGATTAATTAATCGCGTTACGTAAAAATGCGCCTTCAGAAGAATATAAAGTAAAATACAAAGAGCCCACAGAATTCTAAGTTTGTCTCGCTGAAGCACAAAGCTTGAAAGTTCACGCAACAAAAAAGTTGCTTGATAAAAGCATCTTAAGCATCTTCTGTGTTGCGAATATTGGATTAATTAATATAATTTGCATTTGTATTTAAATCGAATAAAAATAACCACAGGCAAAAACGTCATCTTCGAAATGATGTGTTTGGGCATGGCGACTGATCGCGAGGCGCTCATTCGAATTATCAGCGGTCGGAAAGGCGGACCGGTTGGACATACAAACTTTGTGGCCATAAATTATGGGGCGAAATGTATCCCGCATCTCTATAAATTCTAAAGTCCTCATAACGGATACTATTTATACGTGGCTCACAATATATGAGGTCACAAAGCTGCTTTTTTGTCTATAAGTAGTTTATGTTAATCATTGTCAAATAAATATCGTTTATACTCGATACAAAGTGGTTAGGGTTTCGGTAGACGTGGCTAACGTGATTGAATATTGCAACCTTCAAAGCGTTGCAATAATATTTGTTATGAGCAGCTACAATATTGTTTCAGCCTTGTAGTTATAAGACAATGTGTTCTTAGTTGCTTGAGCAATCTTTACACTGTAACATTATATTGAAGGCGTAACATTTCTTCAATTATTAGATCATTTAATATATAATTATAAGAATCGCCTTCATAAAATGTATAAAATGTTTTGAAATCGGAATTGAATTCGA